>CM054179.1:107071874-108271874 GCA_028829895.1 Sinotaia quadrata
TAATTGAAGCATCTCTGCTAGAAAAAAAATAGCAGATGACTGCAAAAAATTAATTCTACCAGATTTTATGATTATGCCAAGCAGTGATTTATATGATTATTTCAGAGAGGAAAAAAAAAAGAGATAGTACATTTTTCATATACTTTTATTTCACTTCACTTGAGCTCTCTCTCTCTCTCTCTCTCTCTCTCTCTCTCTCTCTCTCACACACACACACACACACACACACATTGATTATCTGGAATGTGATTAAAAGGGATGTTAAAAACATAAAATTACAATCTAAGTCCTCTCTCATTTCCTTAATTAATTATAATAATAATCATCATTTTTATTTTATAACACCTCTAAGTGTTTCTCAATATTTACACATAAAATGCACAACAAAAGTCCTAATTCGCTCATAAATAAAAAAGCAAAATATAACAGAAAATAACATGGTGAATCCAAATGCACGATATAAAATTAAATGTGTTTTGCAATTCATTCATTTTGTATCTTCAGTATCCTAATTTCATAGACACCAACTTTCTCCCCTTCTCTTTTTTAATCTCTATCAATGGTAATACTATATATTTATATATTTCTATTTCATTGCAGGTATCTTTCTAGCTTGTTTGCTTTCAACTTATGCTTGAATGCTTTGTAACTGTCATGCATCTTTGAAATTTTGGCCCTAGCTAAAAACTGAGTAGACATATGAGAGGGCGATTCTTGCCTAATAAAGTAATAGGTACCAGCCAGTTGGACATGTAGCTGGAAAAACCCACCATAAGATCATAAACAATTTTGCGCTGTTGGACTGCCACTAGATTGTGGCAAATAGCAGGCTTCATGGCACCAAACTGGGGTAAAAACCCATGACAGGATATAAGAGAATTTAATGACAACTGTATGCAAAAAGGAATAAATACACATGAACAACCTAAAATCACTACTTCCAGTTTGGGCCATTTTATGCAATGGAACATCTGTTAACTACATCACAGTAAAAAAGGAACAGAGAGTCAAAACACTTTGACTAAGGTAAGAAAAATAGGAGGAACAATCTGATTTCTTCCACAGTGTATAAAGACACACCCCTTAAGAAAAAAGGTTTCTGGTTTACCTTTCTGGTTGCTTTGAAACAGACCAAAATGCTGTGCTCAATTGGCAAAGGGACAAGGGAGACCACTCGGTAAATGAAATTTTTTTAACGCAACAAAGTTAAATCCCTTGGTGAAAGTTCAATGCTGAGAGAAATTGTCTTAGAGTGGAATTGACTTAGAGGGGAATTTCTCTTAGTCAATCTTAGGAAAGATTCAGTAGGATTTGTGGGATACAAAGGTGGAGTCACGTTCATAGTTTGGGTTTGATTTAATTAATATCTCTACTGTCACTATTATTTTAACAGGTACTGAGCACATGATAAGAGATATAGCTTTAATAAATGCTGATCTTACTTAGATGGTATCTTTTTAATCTCTCTCTCTCTCTCTCTCTCTCTCTCTCTCTCTCTCTCTCTCTCTCTCTCTCTCTCTCTCTGCAGTATTGAAAATTTAACCCTTCTGGTCATAGGAGATGGGATGAAGGCACTCATTGCAAGTGTGAATGTGATCTTGAATCTAATACAGTATTAGCAGTGATAGTGGTAAGGATTAAGTTCAGGAGATTGCATATCTCATTCAGTAACTATTTGGCATTGCTTTCACTGAGGACAGAACTTTAAACAGAATAGAAAATAAAATTTAAAAAAAAGAAAGAAAACCAAAGCACTGGACAACAAAATCAGATCAAGTTTATATCAGGCATTAACAAAATTAAATCAAAATTACAAAACAATTCTTTAATTTGCAGTCATAAAAAACAAAGCTTGACTGTGTAATCCTTTATCATTTAATGGAGTGATAACTGTGGAAGCCAATAGAAATTGCTTCTTTATTATGTGAAAAATGTCAATCTCATTAAACGCCAAGAGTTCTCGCAAATCTTTGTGAGTAACTAAGTGAAACCAAAGGGGTCTTGCAAGTCTAAGGGGAAAAGGATGCATTTGACCTGTAATAAAGTGAACTCAAGAGGTCTTGAAACTCTCTATATACAAGAAATATATTTAAATCTGTAACAACAGATTCAACACAGCATCAATAACATCAGCCACAACAATAACAACCTCAACAACACTGAAGGAACCAACAACAACAACAGCAGTAACAATGGCAGTACAGTGAGCAGCAGCAGCCACAATGGGGTTATTTTAACCATCCCATTGTAGACATGATCCAGCTGCTACTTGACCACCTTTACTGGCCACCAGTGCCCATCTACACACATCTCAATGGACACTGGGGACAGCATAACATCATAATATCTCTTATCATATGCTCAGTACCTATTAAAATAATAGTGACAGTAGAGATATTAATTAAATCAAAGCCAAACAAACAATTTTTTTTTAATTATATGATAAAGCATTGACAACAAAAAAAATCACCAAAGTGTTCAGTAATTTTTTAAAGCTGATTACAATATAATAGCATTTAGTAAATAAACATATATTGTTCTGGAATTATTCAAACTTTTAAACTCTTAAAAACAGTTAGTAATAAACATACATTTTCTGGAATTATTCAAGCCTTTAAAACTATTAAAAGTGCAATCATTCCTATATATAAGAAACACTGTTGTAGTTCTATTTTGCATTAATATGTATATATATGAAGCAGGGATCAGCAATCTACAGTAAATATGCCATGCCTGGCATGGGGAATGATTTTTAATGGAAAACAGCAAGTACCAGGCATACAGAAAAACAGATGCCTATTTGAAAAATATGAGACAAATAATGCTGACACACAAGGTCACTTCAAAGTATTACTTTCACACAATGCTCATAAAAGATTGATGACCCCTAGTAAAGAGACGGAGAGAGAGAGATTATGTTGTCCAGAAAATTTCCTACCAAGGCCAGTTGCTTTAAAAATGTCAGTGTGCCAAATAAAAATAATGTCCAACTCATTTTAGTGATAAATTAAGTCTAAGCTGAAAAATGAAAAGCAAGGGAATCAGATAAAACAATATATTTGTTCACAGTGACTTTAGAATCAATGCATATTCACAAATATCTATAATCAGACCATCTTTTCTTAAAAATTAGAAAGACAATGCAAGTATAAAAACTTCTATCTGATACTTAATTACTGAACATTGATGCCTGATGATTTATTTTATTAAATTTTTTCTGTGTCCTAAAATAGTCAGATGAATGTCAGTGAGACAGTTCTCGGGACCACTTCAGAGTGACATGAGTATTGCTGGAAAGTAAGATGAAAGTGTATTTAATAATAAATTCAAGATTATGTTAGTAATTGGTTTGTGGTTGTGAAATTTTATTATCTGTCCAAGGTATTAATTGTACTTATACAGCAAGTCTCAGAAAGCTGAAACTTGTGTCTTGAATTCACTGTATACTTTTAATATAGTTTGGATGTGAAATGTATTAACTAATATATAATAAAAATAAAAGAGACATAACAGCTTTAAATTATTTTTTAATTTTGTAATCTGTGGGGTTTTTTGTTACAAAAACAGTTTTGAATGAAGATTCATTCACATCAAAAATTATTATTGACCTGCTAATTGCAGCAAATATATTATTTATATATTCAAACAAGTAACATGATGCTTTAATAATCTTTCTAACTGTTACAATGTCAAAAATATACATGATTAAATGTCAACTTACTTGTCCCAATTAACCAAAAATATTCAAATTAAAAATTATGCAAAACTAATATTCCAGGATAAATTTGAATGTGTTAAAATTATGGGGTTTAATTAAGAGATCCATATTAGATAATTAGGAAAATAAGTGTGTGAAAAACTGAAAAGTGGTGAAAACTGCAGGTTGTTCCTAAAATTGTTGAGTGATATTTAAATCCAAATTTCAAAACTTTTGAATGCCTTAGGATGACAGTTCAATTACATAAATCAAACAAAAAATGGTAAATTATAGTGGAAAAGGAAATTGTGACTTAATGTGGTGTTTATGATTCTTATTTAGGTGTTACTGTGTTTAAAGTGTTTAGCTGATCTTTGCTGTAGTTTTGTTACCTGAACTTAACAATTCTCAGAACGAAAATTTGGTAATACTTTTTAAATAAAAAAGTCATTATTTTCTTTTACTAAACATCTTTATCATTTTAGGCATTATTATAAAATCATTTCTTTTCATTCTTAATTAGACTTATAGTTTGCTATATTCATGCACTGTATACTTCTTAATGTCATAACTGATAATTTAATATATCAATTAGGATGCAAAATACTGAAGTCTAGCTAACACACTAAAAAAATGTCAATGTACTGATCCTCCTTTGCAGGTTTTATAAAAGTTATGCGGGTCTGAATTTATAAACAAAATAAGGAGAGTAGTTTCAAAGCAATGTTATCTATAAACATCTATTGAATTAAGAAAAAATATTTTCGGTTAAGAGTAATTCATAATGCTCAAATAAGTAAATGTTCAATGCCACATTTTGAGTGAATACATTAACTCAAACCTCATAAAAAATTCATTCAATAACTGATATTACCTCGAATAAGTTCATCCATTATCTGTGAATTGGCAGTTCCAAGTGTTTGAGTTACATTTGATATCAAAGAGGCACTAATGATCTGTGTGCTGGAGTCAGCGACAGGGACATTTGTTTGCAAATTTTTGTCAGACCTCTGCAAAATACATACAGAGTATCTTTAATCTAAAAAATGTTTATGAAACAATATATCTCAAACAAATTATTACCCTCTCTGATTTTTATTTTTTTATAAATAGGAAGAAGTATGTAATATCTTTCAAATGAAAATATGTTTTGACCATTTTATCATAAACTTTTCAATATGCTCACTTGATCATGGCATGTGTTTGTCAAAAGTCATAGTGACTGCGACATATCCCTATATTTACAATGATTCTGTATTTCTAAAAGGTTTTTAAACTTGGTTCTTATTTTTTTCATTTCTTTAACTGATACTTTAAACTTGAGAAAAGTCATTTGTAATACATTTCCTTCTAATTTCTATTCAATGCTTCCATTTTTTTAAAACATCAATGAGGATCTTTCAATATACAATTTATAAAATATAAAAATATAGAAAATAACTTTTCCACTGTATAAATAAGTTTAATAATTGAAAAACTAGTTCAACATATTTATGAAACAGATATATTAATAGAATTTATTGGAAAAAGTAATATAATTAATAAAGATTAAAATATGAACAGATGATCTTTAAATAAGCCAACACTTTTCTAACAAGTTATTGAAACATGTCACTGCAACATTAATGTCTGCTAGATTCTTATCTATGTTAAAAGTTATTTAGACCAATTAATGCACGACACCCAGAACACACAGCTGGCTTTGACTGCAACATAACTGAAACATAAGACCCTTGAGAATTAATTATTCATACATAATGCTTACTGTACAACAGTGATGTCAAACTTCAGACATTTTTATCCTGAAGATAGAACTGAAAAATAAAATATCTTAGGTGGTAGTACTTTAGTGAAGCTTGCAAATGCATGGTTAAAAAAAAAATTCTAGGATATAACTCAGGCTGGTCCAACTTCAGAATCACATTTGGCCAGATTTTCCTAGAGAAGTCTGGTCAAGGGCAAGGGCTACACACTTATTTCTTAGAATCATTGACTTACTCTACAAGGCACATTAATTAAACACCATAAATATGCCAAGATTGTAGTCATTTTCAATAAACATTATGATGTAGACAAAATTAACAGGCTTAAAATGCAATAAAAACAAAAAAAAATTAAGGTTTTTCAGACTTGTGCTTTTTAAAAAATAATAGCATTGTTACAAATACTAACGCTACATAGGAATAAAAGAAAATATGCTCATCAACAACAGAAGGCCAGCAAACAACAACGGCAACAACAGAACAGGGTCCAAAAAGTAAAAGACGGTGCCAACCACAGCACATCTGAAAACAACAACAGCAGCCACAACGACATAGATACCACCAACAACAGCATCATCAACAACAATGGCAGTACTATGAGCATCAGTTTGTGCAATGGGGATTCTTTAACCACCCTGTGGACAGGATTCAACTGATGCTCAACCATCTATTTATTACATATTCTTGAAGATTATTTTTTAAATATTGCTGTTTGAATAGGACAGCTTGCTAAGTGTCACCCATTTTTGCTACACATTAATGTTTCACCTGTGACATGTGACAGCAAATATTTAATCACCAATATACATGTTATACATTCATATTTTGTAAAGCTTACCAACTTATTTCTAATTGGTTTATTTTGAAATTGTAAGAAATTTGTTTCCCTCTTTGATTACAGTTTTTTTTTAATTTACCACAGACTGAAGGCAAAAGTATGACAGGTCTCTGACACCAAAATGTTACAGGTGACATACAAGCTTTTAACCTTAATTTTTCCTTTGTTATACTAGCATACACATTTACAAGCATTTAGAACAATAAATCAGCATTTTATCTACTAATATCAGCTAAAAGTTTGAATTAATTAGGCTCTACAGAGCTTGAAAATACTAAACACACTCATTTTCTGGACAGCCATTCCTGACCATAAAACCTTTTCTCTCAAAATATTAAAATGAAGTATCAGTATAAATCTGATGATGACAAATACATGTAACAAACATCCACAAAAGAGTAATTTATAGATATTTTAACTAGTTACAGTCATCTGCATGAGGTAGGGATATAGGATGGCACATTTTGACCCTTAAGTCATAAATGATTTTCTAATTTAGTCCAAAAGTGCTTTGTTTACACATGCTTAAATTACATGGCTTAAAGTACATATGGGGAAGTAGGGTGAACCGTAAGTTGATAAACAGTAGCTGCTAGGTGACATGGTTTGTTCATCCTTGACAGAAAGGATCTTTCATTATAATGCGGCCTCATGTAAAATGAGGTCGAATTTTGGGAACCCCAAGGAACGCATTATATCGAGGCACCTGTGTAAAGTAGTAATTAGTGTGAATAAGTCATAAAAGCACCAATCCCAAATATCTTGAAATTAATGTATGTTAAACTTTAACATATAAACCACTTCTTACCTCATATAAACAATGGGTGCAGTAATCTTTTCCACTAAACGTGCTGCCTATACATGATTCGGATACCAAGGTAGTATCTATTTCTGCAATAAGAAACTAGTGTCAATCTCACAATAAAATTATTTATGACAAAAGGAAAAGTATCAAACATCTGTATCAATCAAATTTTTCTTAACTTTTTATAGTATATCCAATCTTAGAGTGGTATGTAAGCCATTTAGTGTTCATTTGACCATAAATGAATAGGAATAAAGGTGCTGGTGTTGTATGCCATGCTCACACCTCTCAGAACCTCAGCTTAGATGCAAAGCAAGTCACAAACAGAGGTGAGTGGTCACATATCTGACAGATTGAAAGACAGGTAGCTGGCTTGCCCCTAGTCATATTCAATCATGCCTAACAGAATGAAAAAACTGCTGCACTAACTGAGCAAAGAGTTTGATGGACAAAGTGGTGACTTTAATAAATAATAAAAAAGAGTAGGCTGAGACCACTTGTTGCATTAGACAGTTAAATAAAGTAAAAGAATGCTGTTTGCAATTAACACAAATTACTGACATTAGACTACTGTGATGCAACAGTGTCAAAGAACTGCTTATACCTTTGTCTGAATAAATATTGTGATAAGATTATGTCCAGAGTCCACACTTTCTAAAAGCTGAATGCAATACTTCCCCTTAATGAAGCTTCTAGATCAGGGGCGGGCAAACTTTTGAGACCGCGGGCCAGATAAAACTGTTGGAACAGTTTGCGGGCCGGATAGACGACAAAATATCACAAGTCCAGCAAGTTCAGAATATAAAATGAGAACAAAAGTAATTTTAAAAAACTAACTCTGTTTCAATGAAAGATTAATGAGATGGATGGTGTTGCTTACAATAAATAAGTGATTCAATATCTGGCTGAACTGATGAGGTTGACAAGCAAAGAATGTCATTTAGATGACGGTCAGAGAGTTGAGAGCGAAGGCGATTCTTTGTATATTTCATCTTTGAGAACAGTTGTTCACAGCAAAATGTGCTTCCGAACATAGCTACAATGCGCTGAGCATGTTTAATAAAATGTGGAAACTTGCCTGATGGTAGGATGACATCACGAAAAAAAGAAAGAGGAGAAGAAGTGCGGAACTTTGCTTTTAACTCATTCTTTGAGCAAGGAGTAGTGAAACTTCATAACTGACACGTGTCACTTTTTCATGCACAGATGTTTGCTTATGAAACATCAAACTGCTTTTCTCTATATTGCCTGTGAGTTTAGCAATAGTAGTCTTTTTCTCAGAGGCAGACATTAAACCAAATTTCGAAGTTAAGTGTACTGTTTCCCAGTGACAGAGCACATTAAACTCTTTGAAGACAGCAACAGTTTTCAAACAGATCAGACACTGAGCTTGTCCACATCGTTCTATGAAAAAGTACTTCTCGTCCACTCAGAGTTAAATGTCCGACTTTCCATATCCACTTTAAATTTTTTAGGATGCTGGGGTTGCAGACATGATTGTGGGGATGGGGAATAATGGCAAAGAAATAGCAGAAATGCAACAACTTGTTGTTCTAATGGCAGAAGACTGCGAGTTTCAATTCAAATTCGCACACCTCTGTTCACCTCCAGCCCTCCTTCCTCTCACCAATTGTAGCTTACGAATGAGGCAGAGTACAGATGCTGACATACATTATTATTGTAGATCTATCCTAGGCCTAGGAGAGTTCAAAAGTCAACGAACTATAAAGAGATGCTAGTGTAATATATATAACCGCAGGCATAAATTGTACATGTGCACACGATTCTGTGTGAGTAATTCAAACTGTTAAAATTACATGTAGTCTTTAGACTAGTTTAGCCTTGGCTGTTTGACAGCGTATAACAATGTCCAATTGTTTTAGTGACTTTTGTTTTGCGGGCCAAAAGCAATAAGTGTGAATGGCTTGGCGGGCCAAAAGCAATGTTAACTGTGAATAGCTTGGCGGGCCAACAAAAAAAGCTTCGCGTGCCAGGTTTGGCCCGTGGGCCAGAGTTTGCCTGCCCCTGTTCTAGATGAATAGTTTAACTTGCAGAGAGTCTCCCCAAATGAGAAATGCTGAATGTGGATGGATGACAGCACCTTAGTCTAAGATAAGGCAAAAGATCTGGAGATGGTAGTTTGAAAGGGTCAATGCATCCTGTGAAAAAATGTTATGCATGCAGTCTTTTTTCTTTCTTACTACTGTGATGCACATTTCTTTTAATTACATTTTTCTTTTGTATTTAATGTGTGCAGGTGTGCTGTGCTATATCACCACAGTAATACAATGGGCTCCTCTATACGACATTAGTCAATTAAAGATCACCAACTAAAGATCACCAATATCAGTACTAAGTTAACATGCTTATTTAACAAGGGGGCAGTAAATTAGCAAGTCCTCCAGGAAATATGGTGAGTTTATATATATATATATTAATAATACTGACAACTACGTGAACCAGAATACTGCTATAAAGTGATAATTTCCAGGACACGTTATGACCAAGTAAACAAGTTCACTATATCCTGCTCTTGAACTGAATGAATCTGAAAAGGGTGACTTCAGTGATAAGAAACATACAGTAGTTGCTATTGGATCTAACTGCTCTTGCCTCAGCTACCTTAATTAAGAGTCTAACCATTACTGACCTTGGTCACACTGAATCAATACCTTCAGCCACTTTGAGGGAGTCTTGAACACAACTGGAGCAATTAGCCACTTTCAGGAACCAGTCCCAACTTGGTGAACTAACTGCCATGTTGGGGGGGACCTATCTACCATCTTAGTAAGCAATTCACCTATCCACCATACTGGAACCTGCACCAGATGTATATCTAATCACCTTGCAGTTGTGTTTTTTTAATTAGCAGCATTGTGTATCTTCAATAGGAACACATTTCATCAGCAAAATCTAGATTCTTTCTCCCCATCTCTCTCAAGAAATCTTTAAAGAAACATGTAAACACTTTCTACACAATGATCCTCCCTTGAAAAAAAATGTTAGGCCCACAAAATCAGTACTGTTTCACACCATTTGGCAATATATGTAAATGTGGTGCTGAAAGGAATTAATTGTAGTGGCGCTGGACTTAGGATATCTATTTTCTCTAGATTCTTTCTACAAAATATGTGTGCTTTGGCCTCTGACCCTTCCTATGAGTGCAACAGCAACTGACCAGACTGTGCCTATCTTTTCTTGTAATAGTTCCTCACATTTTTTGCTTCTATGTACTTAATATATATGGAAATTTCATTCAATTACAGAAAGTCTTCTATTCAATATTCTTCTAATGAACACTCATCTGGTAATAAGTTCTTTCCTGATTACATACTAGCTGAGATTACAAACAGTTCCTTCCAACTTACTTTTTCATCCTGAGGTGTATTGTATTTGTTTATTGAGAAATGTGATTAGTGCTGAGTGAATGAGTTTGTGATTGTGTTCTTGTGGGAAGAGTAATGTATGGGTTGTGAATTGGAGTTGTAGAAGTGATGTTATCTCCTGAAGTGTGTTTCTTTCATTAGTGTGTTGGTTACATTGTAGAAGGAAATATTGAATAGTGTTTTCTGTTCTGCGGTGTGTGCATGATTTTGGTTCATGATTTGTGTGTGTATCTTGTGGAGTTAGGTCTGGATATTGCTCTCTTGTGGGACATTTTAGGAAGGTTGGGGGGAGGGGGTTATATATGGTTTTAATTTTTGCTTCTAATTCAGTTCTATAGATTTGGGTGCAGAGTTGTTTTCCATGGAGCCATATTTTGCCCCACTGTCTGTTGCTTCATTTGCTGTGGTGCTAGCCTGACTGTGTATCCATAAGACTGAGTTTGGGTTCCATTGTTTCTTTATTTATGTGGGCAGTGATTTGGTTTGTTATTTGTGGTCTTGTCTATGGAATGGGTTTGCTAGGTTTCATAGGAGTCTGTAAGAATGAGTATGTTTATGTCTGGGTTTGGTTTCTCTAACTAATTCTAGTGCTTTCATCTATGGCTATTAATTCTGAATGCATTGAATTAAGTTTGAAAGTGTGAAGATGTGTGTGCTGCTCCACTTCCTAAGTGGATTTTAAAGCCATATGTCTATATGTAATAGTAGTTTGCATAATCGAGGTAGAAGTGTTCTAGTGCCTTTTGGTGAGGAGGGGATTGATTTTTGGGTGGGTGTTTTTTTTTAGCAATGTTAAGTCTGTGTGTGTGTGTGTGGGGGGGGGTTAATATTGACCATGGGGTAATGTTTTCTTGAATGGTTCTTCTGTTTTTTATGGAGTTAAGTTTGTGAGTATCTAGTATTTTTTTTTGTTGTTAATCGGTATGGTGGGAGTCACTCATCAGTCCATTTGGTTGGTTTGTTTTTCCTAGTTAGTTTTGTTATGAAACCTCTTCTGTTCAATTATGTGTTCTGTAGGAGAGTGTTGGTGGCTTGTTTCTATGTTGTTTTCTGTTGGTCCAGTTTTAGTATTTGTTTGTCTCATCTTTCTAATGGGGTTAATTGTCCTGTTTGTTTGTAAAGTTCATTATTTTAAATATTGGATAGAGCATGGGTGCAAATATTAAGTGCTTTGTTTTGGAAGATTTTTAGTTCTTTTATTTTGGAGTTGATAGTGTCTATATATGTGGTACTGCCATAATCTATTATGGAATATAACAGTGATCATGTAGCTACATAGAGGGTATTAGTAGTATCCATCCCCCATTCTTGTTCTTTAGTTATTTTAAGTTATTGTTTTACTGGGTTTTGTATGCACATTAGAGATGTGTTGTGAAAATGTTATGTTTTCATCAAAAATGATGCCAAGGAATTTATGTGTTTTGGAATAGTATTTTTCTGTTTTCTTGTAAGAGTTGGATTTGTTTTTATTTTGGATGGAGAAATCTATTGCAGTTGTTTTGTCAGTTAAGGCCTAGTCCCCATTTTTTTTTTTGTTCATCCATTCTTCTAGATTGCATTGTATGTTGTATGTGTTTGGTTACTTTCTTGTATCACAATGTGCATAATAATAATATTGAGGAGTCATCTGCAAATTGTGTTAGCTGGTAGTCTTTATCAGTATTTATTCCATATAAATCATGTGTGGCTATGTTAAGCAGGGTGGGACTTGGGGCACTTCTTAGAGGGGTGCCATGAGTGGTGTGTCGTGTGTTGGAAAATGTATTATTTATCTGAACTTTGAAATCAGTGAGGAAATTTTTTATACAGATGTAGATATTATCCTTTATTACTAGGTGTAATGCTTTAATAAGTATGGAAGGGTGCCACATCAAGTCAAAGGCTTTAGAAACATTTATAAATATTGCTACTGGGTGTTTTCCTTTACTCTATCATTATGTTGTTAATTAGCCTATTGGTTGCACCTGTAGTGGATCTTTTTGGTCTATATCTGTATTGCATTGGAGATAGAAGCTGGTTGGTTTCGAGGTGAAATGTCAGTCTTTTTTGTTAACTAGTTTCCATTGTTTGGGCTAATGTAGGGTGGAGGGATATGGTCTATAGGAATATGGGAAGGTGCTGTCCTTGTCAGGTTATAGATAAGGTATTACTGTAGCTTGTATCTTAGTGGTATATTTCCTGTTTGCCATATTTTGTTGTATAACTGGGTAATATTATTGCGTATGTTATCTAGTAGATGTCTGAGAAATTGGTATGGCATTTTGTCTGGTCCATGGTTGAATTTCTTTTATTTTTGATGATGGTTTGATTTCTGATAGTCTGAAGGGGGAGTTTATGTTGGTAGTGATTTTTGGGGCAATTAGTTTTAGGTTGTTTTCCTGTAGGATGGTTAGTTTGATTTTATAGCTACTTTAGATTTGTTGTTTTGTCAGGGTTTGTATAATTTGTGTTCACTTGGAAAATATCCACTAGTGTGTCAACTTTTTTCAGCGGTGGCTAGTATTTGGGGTTGTCTGGGTATTATTTTCTTTCCTTTGTTCTGCCCATTATTTGGTTAATTTATTTTCCATATTGTTTTAGCTGAGGTTGTTTTTGTTCACTTGCTAGGTGCAGCTGGTGAGATCTAACTTTTATTTATTCCATCACACCAAAAGATGGTGTGTGAGCCCTTAGTTCTGATTTGTATTAAGTAAGTAGCCCCACAGTCTCTTATAAGCAGTAAAATTCCTCTATATTTACAAATTTTAATTAATGAAATTATGCAGATTCTAAATCTTTACAAGAAGATACTGTTTGCATATTACAGAACACATATTTTATTGGAAAATGTAATAGAAAATAATGAGAGTATATATGACATATGTTAAAAAGAAGTAATTTCAATATGGTTAAATGGGAAGCATACAGCTGCAATTTTACTTCTTGATTTGATTTTTATATATCCTGATTAAAACCATTATAGAAACCTGTGATTACAGATTTATAATTATATAGATGATGTCAACCTATTTATCTTATAAGCAGACTGCAGTGACAAACTTTAAAGAATCGTTTCCAAAGTATCTACAGAACACAATGAAAATATGGTAAATGGGTTAGTTTATTAATAGTTCCCAAAGTATCTACAGAACACAATGAAAATATGGTAAACGGGTTAGTTTATTAATAGTTCCCAAAGTATCTACAGAACACAATGAAAATATGGTAAATGGGTTAGTTTATTAATAGTTCCCAAAGTATCTACAGAACACAATGAAAATATGGTAAATGGGTTAGTTTATTAATAGTTCCCAAAGTATCTACAGAACACAATGAAAATATGGTAAATGAGTTAGTTTATTAATAGTTCCAAAAATTGAATCATTATTATACATATTCTTTGAAAAGTGCAAATGGCAAATGTACAATAACCATGGAAACAGATATTATTGCTTTGAGAAGAAAAGTGTCATTTCATTTTATTCAGTTTATTTGGGTACATCAGCATGGAGGGCAAAGATTTTTTTAACTTTAAATAGTGACATGCTTTCATAATGTTTAATAAAATGACAAAATTAAGGAAAGAGTAATTATCATAAGATATATCTACATATTATTTTCAGATATGTGATATACTACATAATATGTTTGTCTGTGCAGTGTGTTGAGGACTGCTTAGATACCTTCCATAAGCATACTGTATTTCAAATTTAACTGTGGGTCTTCTCTAGGAAGTGTGTTGCTCTTCAGCTTTAACTGTGCGCCTCTTGCCAGTGACAAAGAGCTGGATACTTGCACACCAGTGCTTTCAGGAGCATTAAGCTGTGTACCCTTTATATCCTTTGCTATAAGTACTTTCTGCAGACAACAGAACAATCTTTAACAAAATGTAATAATAATTTAATAATAAAGTGAATTTGTATTAGCATTTTATCTCCTATGATATCTATGCACTTTATAATTCATACTTTGCCACTAAGTTTATAATTCATACTTTGCCACTAATCCCAAGCCAGAAAGATTGGAAAAATCCTCTTACCAGGTTGAGTCTTGAATCTACAACTTAAAGACCTCAAATTAAATTAAAAATTAAATATACTTTACAAAAGCTATCAAATGTTTTTCTTAAATATTTAAATTATTTCTATTAGAACAGAACAAAGATTTTGCTAGGGGCACATAATGTACTGACAAAAGTGAAAGTAATCATTACAAATCTATTTTTTATGGATATGTATATTTCTTCTGAATCATCTAGGACTGATATAATAATAAAAGCTATAAATGAAATAAAATTGTTTGTATGGTAAACATTTAAACAAAAAATAATACACATGAGCACTGGAAAAAAATGTTGGCAACAGTAAATATAAAAGGTGGCTTTTTCTGTTAATATTGTATTGACAATCAAACAATATTTCTTAAATGGTGATATGTATTATTGCTATTATCACCTAATTCCTGTGGGAAAATCAGTGTTAAAAACTTAAAACAAATCTTCAAAGTTTGTACAGTCCTTCACTTAAACAGTTATGTAAAGCCAGAAACTGACTGCCATTGAAACAAGCAAAAGAGAATGCTCAGTCATGTTAGGATAATTGTGTAAAATGTTTCCATTTCTCTCCACTTACTTCCCTTCTATTACTGCTGGCTTCAGATCAAAAGCATTTGCTATGACTGAAATGAAGTCAACAAAGTTTGCAGTTCCTGAGAGACTAAGTAAAATCTCATGAAAGGAATTTTAAATTCCCATCAAATGTACATTGTTAATACAGTCCTGAGACATATGATTTAACTTATTCTTTCCATAGTATAAATCACTGCTGGGTTATTTTCTATTAACCTGCAACATGGTGTAAGTTTGTTTTTTTTTTGCCACAGCTAAAATCATTAGGTTTATGCTAATAAAAGTTTAAATTTGAGACATTTTTTAAAAAGATATCTTGACTCTAACTGTATATTATAGGCCCTGCTTGAAAGGAAATCTTCCTTCTTTACTGTATATTTTGGGCATTACTTGAATAGAAATCTTCACTCTTAACTGTATATTTTGGGCAGTTTGAAAGGAAATCTTCACTCTAACTGTATATTATGTTATGGGCACTACTTGAAAGGAAATATGCACTCTAACTGTATATTATTGGCTCAACTTGAAAGGAAATCTGCACTCTGACTGTATATTATGTTATGGGCACTACTTGAAAGGAAATCTGCACTCTGACTGTATAATATTGGCATCTTTTCACAGGAAATCCCAATAGTATATACTTTTTTTTAATGAGGACTTCTAGAAATGTTTTCCTCAAACACAATTTGATAGTAAATAAAATATTTCCCTTATGAAACCAAATATTTCTCTATGAAATTGTTTGTGGCTACAAGTCAGTTTTCACTGGTATAAATAAAATATTGCATAAGATGATTCAACATGCCTAATCAGTACCCACGAGGTTGGTATATGATTTTTTTCTAAAACTGACTTCCAGTAGCTATGCCTATAGAGACACAAAGATGTCAGTTTTTGACAAAGTACTAATAATCTATTTATATAAATCATACTCAGCCTATACGAAAGATAAAAATACTGTTCTTGTATTATCAGTTTTAAATTATACTTATGATGTGAATTAAAATTAATAACAAAGTGGAAAATCAACTGTCTGGATCTGACTAAAACAGTGAATACCAAGTGATCTTCGAAAAACTTATCATGACAATTCAAATAATTATTTCTCTGCAAAGTAATATAAATTTAATATGATGATTATATTTGCCTCTAATTACTGTCACTGATTTATACATTTATGATGAATTATAGTTGTGAGGTGAAATATACTGCACTACAAGAAAGTGAAAGTTTGGCTTTTGTATTTAAAACTCACTAGAATCAGTTACATTAAAATGATATTTGAAAAATTATAAAGGCATTCTAAAAGATGATATGTAAATTTTGTATGATAATTATATATTTCAGAATTAACAATCCAATTTATACTTGTAACAAACTTATAAAGAGGAATATATATGCAATGAATGAATAGTTTTTGTTGATGCGTAAATCAGTACCCAGAGTGATGTTTGACCGTCTACAGCAATTCAAATATTTTTTTCATCAAAATTCATCACCTTGATTTGAAATTTAAATTTAATAAAACATATTTTAATCTTCTGTGAAGATGGTTCTGATTGCCATGAGCAAAAAATTGTTATAATCTAAGGATAAATTGAATTATGATGTGATTTTAAGATTAATTAAATCAAACCATGTGTTTTTAAATTAACAAGTTTCTTTTTTTCAAGAATATCTAAAAGCAATAATGTTATTAGTTAAGTAGACTAGAGAGCTTTATTAAAATATAAATAAACTAGAATATGACGAGCATATTATATGCCCATCATATGACAGGTGGAAAATCAAAATTACTGCATTGCTAGGAACATAATGAATTTGTTTATTTGAAGGCTTGATTATAAGTCACATTGCAAGTGGAAATTCAAGCATCATTTAGCAAATGATGAACATAAAGCTGGCCATGTGAAAAAACTCCCATGTGCTCGAAAGTCCCTCTCATGACTTTGAAACATTTGTGCTGCATTTTGCAACTTCAGATGATCAACAGTTTCTTGGCTTTGTCTGGCCCTCCATCTTTGCAGTCGCTCAAGATTTAAATGTAATCATTGCCCTTTCTTCATTCATAATTGCCTTAAAATGTACTTATATTGTATGGAAAAAATAAATTTTCAAGCACTATTTACCAATTACTTATTTTCTTATTTCCCATTCCCATGAACAAGAAAATGCAACCTAAAGCTGGCCGTGTGGCTCAAAAACTTCCACTTGTTTGATTGTAAGTCATATTGTGCATGAAAATTTGAGCAAATGACCTTGACTGTCATTCTTTATGAGTACTTTGATGAACGTGACAATGCAACATAAAGCTGGCCATGTGAAAAACAAACTTCTCAGGCCTGTTTGGTGAACCTGACAATGCAACATAAAGCAGGCCAGGTGAAAAAACTCCCACGTGCTTGAAGGTCAAGGACACTTTAGTGTCACTCAAAATAACTCCCAAGTGCTTGAAGGAATGCATTTTGCACAGACAGAGAGACCTGGAAAAGTATAACTATATACAGAGAGAGAGAGAGAGAGAAATGCCAGACAATAGAAAAGATTTAACAGAATAAAATTTTTAAAGTGCACAATCAACAATTAAAAAAAAAAATTACTCATTAACAGTGGTAAAGAGTAATACTGATTATAGATTCTACATATGAAGAAGTATTTAAAATAAAAAAAGAAATTTCTTGTTTTACATTTAATCTTGCATTTTATGTGTTTTCATTTCAGTGCTTCTTGTTTGCAGAAACAGATCTCAAAATCTAGTCAACCCCATGTAACAAAAACTTGGCATATTGGTTTCCCTTATGCACAGGCAGAAAATAAAGGATGCCTAAATTATTATTTATTATTTTAAAACATTTTTTCTTAAATTTGAAATTTTATGTTCATTTTAAAATTCTGATGGGTACTTTATTTTTAAAAATCAAACATTTTTTTTTATATTTAAAATATCTTTAAATGATTATTGAATTCTTGTCAACTTGCATTAATTTTTTTTTAAATAAAAAAGTTTTTTTATTATTACATTTTGTGATCTACATTTTTCAAATATAAGTTGTTATGGAGAAAAATATAATCTAAAACTAAATATTTATTTTAATTACTAAGTTTTCCAAAGATCATCTGGTTGTCACTATTTTAGTCAAATGCAGATGTCAGTCATTCTCTCTGCAATGAAGTCTAATTTGTCTCACAGAAATAATTTAAGATAAATATTCCCTATAATACTTTTAATGCAGGCTGAAACTGACAGTACTGAGAGATTTGCACTGTGAGTAGATTCCAGTGAGATGGCAATTTCATTTTATTGGCAAGTGTTACATTCAAAGAAAAATTGTCTTTAATTTATTTTTGCTGGTACACACCTGTTTGTGACATGTACTGCAGATTTCACTGGCTCCACTTATTGAACCGCTTACACTGGACTCACACATCACAGTAGCAGCTAAATCTATCCAAGAGAAATGAGTTGTTTGTAAAATTATTTTTTTTAGGAAAACCTTGCCAACTAGGCAAGCAAATCTAATATCTCTAGTGATTACTGCAATTTCAATCTGTAATGAATAAATTATCTAAACTGAACATTAGTACTTTCATTATTTAGCATTATTACATAATCTCTGTGACAACTTCCCAATTTACAAAAGCACATGCATTCTGTAGTGAAGGCAAATATAAAACTATTCTTAACAAGCTTATACAGGGGTCATCCATATGGTTGTGTACATCGAAATAGTTGTGGAGGGTGCTGATGGCTGGTTTACACAAGTTTGCTTGTAGACATAAGGAAATAAGGCCAATATACATACACATATATACTAGTATTGAAAATATAGTTAGAAAAAGTAGGGCCTAAAAAACAAACATCAATATGCAAGGACAGAGGATAAAAGTACTCTAGGCATTAAGAGGGGAGTGGAAAGGTATGGTCTTAAAAACTTTCTGCATACTACTAAATGAATGACCCCTTTCTGAATATAATTTATTCATAGCTGGAATTTGTGTTCAACTTAAGGAACACAATAAATATGAACCCTAATGCTTTGTTTTGTTTTATGGCAGAGCATTAATTGAGGTCACAGTTTAAGCTGTAAGATATGTTTATAATTACAGTTTCATATCAATAAAATATGTTCACTATATATTTCACATTAATACAATTGCAAATGGTAAGGCAAACCACTCCTATAAAATGCAATGTTTCATGAGTTTAATTTTAACCATAAAAAGATTTTTACTGAATATAAACTTACCAGATAAGCATGCAGTAGGAGAATGCTTACTCCACATCATGCAAACCAGAACTAAGCTCTCAACAACAACAAAAAATTAAATATAAGATAAAATTAACTAGCAGCAGTTTCATGAGTCATGTCCCTTTAAATACTCACTAGTATCCCTAGGAAAGAGGTGTAAAATAAAAATGTTGAAAAGCAAGAAAAGACTTTATTTAGTAAACATTTAGGAAAACTTATTTCTTAAAAATTCTTCATCATATAACCAGATGAGTAAATAGTAAAAGAATACAAACAGGACCAGGAATTCCCTATAAACAGAAATTTAGACCTTACTGTGCACAAAGGGCATGGAAACAGAAATACCAAGGAGAAAACCTACTACTCATGAAGGAGGACTGGAACAGTTTGAGCTATGATACTGCACAAGCTAAAGAGACAAATCTTGAATATAGAATCTCGAGAAAGTAGATGCTACCACCACAACAATTTCCTTCAAGGCTACATTTGTATAAAATGCTATAATGGATTAAATAGCACAAAATTCATGAGCCCTGTTAGTAAAACTTGTGCCTGCATGTAAAGTTCTGTAATTTTTTCTTTCAAACTTGCTTCAGCCAAGGTGAAAGAGAAGTGGGAAATTGAATAGATTTTTCCAATATATATAATTATAATTTAAGTACATTGTAGATGTAGTGCCCTAATTGGATCCTGCTACTAAAGCCACAAAGTGGGGGAGGCAGGGGGATGAGAATTAATTGATCAAGAAACATTTTTTGCCAGAAAGAATGAGTCCATAACTAATCTGATTGGTCCATCACTAAAGAAAAAGTCATTTTTGGTGGAATCCATTGAAAAATCTTGTAGTTTGCTGATCCTTGCAAGCTGATGATAAAGCCACAAATAAATGGACTTTACAAATCTTTCTTATCAGAGATTAAAAAAGTGTCACAATTGAAATAATTCAGAACTATTTTTAAGTTACAAGCAGTAAAAAGGAAACATGTTTGAGCTCTTCCTGTTTCAATATTGGCCAGACTTTGTCCTATGATATATGTACAACTTGAATTCTTGCCAATCCTCATGTGAATGGTGCCAAAGCTACCTCAGATATATCAAGCCCTTGTCACAGAACAGTTGCTCTATTCTTTTTTCCTCAAAAAGTTCAAGGAATACAAAGATTTTTTGACTAAATCCAATTGTCTACTAATGTTTATGGCTATAGTTTCAACCTATGCATGTGCTGGAGCAGATATCTGACTGTCATTATAATTGTGGTTGTCCTGTTTCTGGCTCTGCCATCAACAGACAGAGGTAGATAAGTGAATTCTTGCTAACTTCTAGCAAATATTCAACCAAAAATATGGACAAAACATGTATGTCCTTTCACTCTTGAAGTTAACAAGTAGGATGGGAATTAAAATACTCAAAAGGGGGGGGGGGGGGGGGGGAGACCACAAAAAACAAGATTAAACATACAAAATCAGCCATAATGCTAAACGTGTTTAAAAACAGCTCAGCTAACTAAAAGCTAAAGAAAATAGCATCTTACTTTATCTCAGACAGACAAAGAAAGATGTGAATGAAAAGAACCAAAGCAACTAACATAACTAATGTGTGAGAGCTTTCACACTTTTCAAAAAAAGTATGATACACAGTCCTGCCTTTACAAAAACATCTATCTGAACCAAAGCAAAATTTGATACTAGAGAGTATTTAAAAATCTCATATAAACACATCTTGTTCATTGCAAATATTGCAATATCTATCAGACTAAGACTGAAATTTATATATATAAGAAAACCTAAATCTGTTGATTGAGCTCAAATACATGGTTGACCTAAACTATTCTTCACTTAAGTCATTAAGGGAATGCTATTTAAGGAACATACTACCAGTTAGCTCTATTTAAGAGGATGTTATACATAGAACCAGCTGCTGGTTAGTTTTATCTTTCATTTTTACCTTATAGAAATGTTGGCCCCTAGTACTGGTTTCAACAATCTAATCTGAATATTTATTAGGCTGTATGATAGAAACAGGTAACAACAATAATGGGTAGGGTACATATCAAGTATCAATAATGAAATAAAATAAGTAGGTATACATTGACATACCATCAAGGAGCATGTCACATTTCATCTGTATCTGTGCATCTGCTACAGAAGATATAGTGGATTTTGATTGTAACTGTGGAGCTCCTACAGGAATCATTGATGACTCGTATTGAGTACTTCTCTGACTCCTCTCTGGTGTCTTCTACAGAAAAAACAGTCGATCAAAAAGAAACCTATCAGAATTGTATGGCCATGCTAGTATTGCCATATTAATCTACTGGATAAGTAACAGGAAGAAATAGTTTGGCAACAGGAAGTGAACTTATGCTTCCACTTTTGGTATCAAAGTTTCAGATCTTACAAAAAATGAATATAAAATCTTTCACTACAGTTACAGTATGTAATAGTTTTCTTTGATAAAAATATATATGTTCCTGTCTTTGTGCACTTTGTTATATAACTTTTTGAATTTAAAAAATAAATTTGAATGATTCATTAATTATTACATAATTTAAACTATAGGTTAATATTTACTAAATGATGCCAAACAAATTATATGTATGCACTATTTGAGTTTAATGAAATATTCTAATTCAGATTGTCTATCAAAAATGTTAGTGTATGAAAATATGCATCAAGAAAATGAAGATGTCCAATCCAAGAGTGCACCACTTTTTAAATATGCAGTTTGATTCTCCTATGTTTATTTTCTTTACAATAATTTTAAAAAACTCATATACAGTTACTTTCTTATACCAGACATGGCAGTTGTGTGTCTGAATAAAATAATTTAATATGAACAATAATATATAGCATAAAAGAAAATACAATCAATATTTTTTTAAGTTTACTTTAAAAATTCTTATTGATATAGCATTATTACTAAATTTATTAGTATACTGATATATTAAATATTCACATCAAAATTAATACAAATATTAAAATTAATAAAGCTTTTTATAAACATAAAATTAATACAGGACAAAGCTAAAGAACATGGGTCAAGATTTAAAAAAAAAAAAGCAATAATGGACATGAATCTGCAACAATTATTTATAACTGGAGAGGGAGAGAAAATGTGTGTGTTGTTTGTGTGTACATGTGCACATCAGAAATCAACTTTGAGGCATTTGCAATCACATTAAAAAAAATTCTGATTTTGTATAAAACATATTTAGTTTACCTATTAAGAACAGCAAGTATAATAGTGATGTAAATAAAATAAATCTCAAGTTAAATGAAACTTAACATGTCAGTTTAATTTATAAACACTTCTATTTTGTATGACAAGATCAGATAGAAAAAAATTAAAAGCAACAAACTTTCTCAGTGTTCTGTATGTTGCAGCAGAACTCAATTGTCATAGCTACTAAGTTTTCATCCAGCGCAAGCAGAAGAAAATTAATGCAGCCTAAAACTTACTCCATTTGACCCAAAATGTTTACCACCCCAAAATTTTATAAAAATCGTAATTACTATTCATTTCTCTAAAAAAAATAGAAAGCAATTATTTAAGGAGAGATGCATAAATAACAAATATATGCTGATTCAAATGCACAGTGACTCACTAAAGAATTATCAAGCATTGGTAGGAAAATAATTCCAACAATTGACCTGGCAAGCAAAGTGATAATTAATACTATAGTACACCAAACTAGAAATGAAAATCATATCTTTTAGAGTATGGGTACAACAAAAAAATAAATTCTGCAGTGCATATATTTTAATTTATACAATTTCAAAATTTCCAAACTAAACAAAGACCAGACCAAATTATTTTTTAAAAAGATATAATTAAATAGCAGAAATAATTTTTGCCTTTGTTGGTACACATTAAAATGGATACTTCATACTATGTGCAAAATGCAACAAATACTTGCTACAATTTATATCAATTCCTTTCTTATTCAATTTATATATTTAATGTTTGCTAAGTTTGCTAAGTATCACAATATATAAAATATAAAACTTCAATAATATCACAATTGAAATTCACTTATATAACTTTTATAAGTTATTATATTTTCAGTATTATAGACAAAATTTTGTGATGAAACACATTGATATAGCCTTAGATGAAATTCACTGGTACTGGAAGAGGTAGCTACTCCTCTACTTATCCAAATAAAATTAACTGCCAAAGTCCCTTTCACTGTTTCTTATGTTACATATGAAACTCACTAGTAAAAATTCCTATCATTGTAAAATAAAAAACATAATATCAAAAACCCTTTAACAGTTTCTCAGAAAAAAAAAAATATATATATATATATATATATTACCCTGTCAAAGATAAAATCTATTTACACCATTTTCTACAAACACTAAACAATATGCAGATGAATTCTGGATTATGGCAGTCTTGAGTTAAGCAACCCTTTGATAAGTTCATAGAACTATTCTTTTCTTTTCAATTCTGACTTAGCAGTAGGCCATGTAGTTTTGGGCTCAAGTCCAACAAACTGCTTGTGTCATTTACATCTGATAACATGAATTATTAAAAATGCATGCCAGTCTGTATCATTTAGTGCTATCATTGTTCAAAGGATTGTTAAACTAAATTGTTAATTGTCATAGCTCACTATTCCATGTTTTCCATAAATTTTAAGTGGATATCATTTTAATCCATGAAATTATAACTGAACATATTAATTCATCTGTATCATCAATTAAAATAAAGTGAAAATCATCTGGGCACAGCCACACTTGACAATCATATGTACAAATGCTTGTGTCTAACTGGTTATAAAAGCAATCTCCCCATCCTTCAGTAAAATCTAACAGAAAGTTTTGTCACTAACATATATTAAATATGTGGTGTCAAATGCCAGTATCTTATTATGGAAACAAACCTTGATAGCAACACTGCATATTTTGATCAAGTGAATTCCAGGATTATAATTCAGCCAAAATTTCTTAGAAAGTTTTGGGGTTGAATGAAAGTAAACAATTTTTCTTATCTCCTGTGGCTCACCTTAAGTCAGATGACAGAATTTCATTGTTTTGAACAACTGTAAAGTGAATTTCTTCAACACTTTTAAAATAGCAGAATTATTTTAACTGATAACAGAATAATGTCAGAAGATTTAATTTATAATTACAATATAAAAGAGAAGTGGCACTGGATGCATACTGAAAGACTGTATTAGACATCTACTATGTGGAACATCTTTCTCTTTATAATATTTCACTGATATGATTAACTTAAAGAATTATTATTCTCATCCAAGAGGGTGTGGAAAATAATGGCCTTGACCAAAATGAGCTATTTTAGTGACCTTTTTTATCTCTAATAACATTCTATTACTAACTTATTAAGACAACATGAGTGGCAATCTTTTCTTTGCCAAATAAGAACTAAAAGCTGGTTAAACATAAAATGAGCTGCAGTGATAATCATTTTTCCTATCTTCCCAGAATAATTTCTCTTTATCTTTTAAATCTGTGCTTCTCCTGACATTCATGAATAGAAAAATTACAACTCAATAGGAAGATAACTGTGATTAACTGACATGTAAAATATCCAATACAACAATACAACAAGGAGCTTACATTTCACCAAATTTTACATACCGGTTTACTGCATAAGCTACAGATGTCACTTGTTCCACGCATGGTCTCGCATACCAAAGCAGGTTCACTGTCTGTCAAGAGACAAATTAGGCTTGTTCATAAAATTACAATAATTTCAAATTCATTCACTCAGATAATAAATTGTGGCTGTAGTTTTTATTATCCATAGTTAAGACTTATGAGAACAAGAATAGCCAATGGACTGAGATCAAAGTTTACCTGTTCAAAAGAATTTATTTACTAGATTTAAAGTTTATAAGTTGCTTGAGAGTGTGTGAAGATACTTTTGTAAAATCATTTAGATAGCTAGCCAGTATGCTAAGTTTTTGCATGGCATGATAGAGTGTTTGCAATTTTTTTTTTTTAAATGGAAACTGCACTCGAAGAAAGATGAGATGGGCACAAGTAGGGAAAGTAATGGCCGAATCAATAGATCTGACAGAAGATATGGAAACCAGATTATGTCCAAAACTATAACAGAAAGCATGATGAAAGATAAACAAGAAAGAGAACTAGAATTAAAAAAGGAATGTGAAAAAACAGAAATAAAAAAGAAATAAATCTAAATTAAAGATAAATGTGAAGAGAAAAAAATTACAGATCGAAAAAGAAGCAAGTGATAAAAGTTTGAAGATTGAAGTGAGAACTGGCATTTGCCAAGATGGATGCAAAACAAAAGAGACAGAGAATTTAACCTAAACCAGTTAAAAATGCGACTAAGGTTCAGGAAACCTGTACAAAATTTCACTTCCGTTCTTTTAACAAAAAAAGAGGAAAATATTGAGGATTATGTCCTGAGCTTTGAACAGTACTAAGAGACTATAGGCATACCAGAAAAACTATGGCTTAATTACTTAGTGGCAGGAATGAGAGGACAGGACAGTATTGTCTTTGATAGGCTCCCAGAGGAAGAGCGATAGTATGAGGCATATAAGGCCAAACTTAAAGCTTACTTTAGAGTGACAAGTGAAACATGACGTCGTAGGTAGAGAGCTGACTGATATATTTTTAGAGGCAGTTAGTAAGATACAGCACTTCTTGATCAGATGGTTAGAACTAGATGAAGTAAAGATTAACAATGGAAAAGGAGTTAGGGATTACTTTGTGATTGACAATTTACAGTCATCATATCCCCCAGCACTTTTGGCTTATATTAAAGACAAAGGACCAAAGAATTTGACAGTTTGGCTGACAGGTAAGAGGAAATATACAAGAAACATGCTGATATGACAGTTAGGTATAACTCTGACCTCAAAAAACCACTGACGAACAGGTGATGTACAAAAGACAGAACAATGAGTATGACCACATATCAAGTATGGGACTCACTTCATCGCCTCCTTCATTTAAAAAATTGAAAGATAGAGTACCCACACCTCACCTCAACAGCGAAACAAAGGTGTTAAGAACAAACCAGAAGTGTGCTTTAGCTGTGGCAAACCATATCAAACGTTATTGTCCAGGTAACATAAATGTCAAAGAACCAAGTGGTGCATCTCATTTTAACGCATACATAAATGGACATTGTGTTCCAGTCCTCTGTGACACTGGTTGCAGAGTAGGGTTAGTAGTACACCCTAGCCTAGTGAAGGAAAACAACTACACTGGAGAGTCTCAAACAAAAGCTCTAGCCAATGGTGTCAAGAATAAAGTACCCATTATGGCAGTAGACATAAATAGCAAGTAAGTATGCGGATGCATTCAGGCTGTATATCTAATAATTTGTGTTGAGAGTGGTATCATGGGATGTAAATATGTTTTCGATGGTGAGGATAACCCAGATTCACTCAACAATGTGTGTGTACTCACACATAGGCAAGCTGCAGTGCAGTGCTGCTTTTCACCACAGGGATTGTTACCATGTTAGCTGATGAAATTTATGTGTTGAGGCCAATGATCTGTGATTATGATGATGATGATGATGATGATGATGATGATGTGTGTATCCTTGTATCCTGATCTCAGCACGAAATGTACAAATTCACAAAATGAGACATAGAGGTTCTTTGTAATAGTGATCATTTTATAAAACACCATCTCTGAACTGACAGAACCAGGGCAGCAAACAATTAAATGGTACAAATCAAATGATAAATGGTCAAAGTCCACAGTACAATATATATAAAATGCATATTTGTTATAATGACACCACAGAAATAATGATGCCATCTCCTACATTAACCTCTAGTTAAATAAAAGCTCTTCTCTTACTCTGTGCATATATCTTATTCTTCTGTCTCCACACTATACTATAAGTCTATTCACTAGCAGCATGGCCATATATTCGTGTACTTGATAGTTTTTTGCATGAAATTCTCAGGTAAAAATGCTTGATAAACATCAAGTACTGTAGCATTTTGCGCAAATAAGATTTGTAATCCACTACTTTCAGCAAAGGGATGGGAAGTTCCTTGGTGCATTTTGGTGACCACTCTCCTTGTCACAACTGTTTTTCATGAAATCACTAGGGGCTGGCAAATATTCCTCTTCAGAAGACAATCTAGATGAATCATCAGTTGGACCAAACTCTGATCTAGCTATGGGGTCACAAACAGTGTCTCCAAATCAAAAACATTATGACTTGAAGCTGTGACTTGCAAAAATTTCTCTCAGCACAAGATGCAAAGGCTGCTGGCCTAGATCAGAGGTGTGTTTACCAGAAAAAACATCACAAGCAATCTAATTACAGATATCCAATGGTAGAATTGATACAGATTGTCTGCTAGGGGAAAAACTTATTTGCTTCACACTGATTGGATCATTTTGAGTGACTAATATTGGTAACAATAAGCAATTGTGCACATTAGTCATATATGTGCCTCTGATTTTCTAGCTATATTTAGATATAGGCATATTTATGGCCATCCGCCATCAACGGGTTAAGCAGGCCTGAAAATGAAAAAAAAGTCCCACTAGCCTTTGGCTAGTAACTTAAAAATTTTACTAGCCAAACTAAAAATTTTACTAGCCAAACTAAAATTTTTACTAGCCAATTTAATTTTTTTCTAGACAATCAAAATAGCCTAACATAACAAGTGAGGGATTCTCGTCGCGGGATTGATATGTATTAAATCGAATTTTTTATACATAGGGCGTATCATATGTTTAGAAAACGACACAGAGAAAGTTTTGCCAATATTCTTTTGATTCAGATTCATTAGAAAGTATTTATCTTTGCTTTTTCATTGTATTATTTATGCATGTATTCTTTTGCAGAGTATTATGTATACTTAATATGTTAACATATAGCATTGTATTTTTAGTTGGAGCTAGATACATGAATGTTAACTGTTGATGATTTATTTAGTATTGTGTGACTGAATATTTAATTGTGAGAAGTCAACGTGTTATACCGCCAGCTAAGAGAGTTACCGGTAGTAATAGACTTCGAAATATTATATTTAGGGTGCTAAGTATAATGTTGTAATGTTGTATGGTTGGAGCCGTGACATTACGAAAGCCTTGGAGACACACAGACTGTAGCCAAGCAAGTGAAACGTGTGACTTATTTAGGACGGAGCTCTGAATAAATTAAATAATTTTTGTAAGATTATGTTACATGTCCAGTATTTATTTAAAGACCCTGCTTAGGAATTTTACAGAACTTTAATTTAATTAGATAAATTAATTTCTCTCCTTTCCCTAAACAGACTGGTTGCTTTGGCTAGTTTTTCAAACGTTTTTAAATATGCGTCTATTTGATCTTTGTATTCATCAAAAGGAACCATATTTAATCTGGGAATGAAATGTTCAATCCTACTCTGGTTGTGTTCGTCACTCGAATGTGAACTACCACTGCTTCTCCTGTTATGACTACGATCATGTATTTCTAATCGTTTCATCTCCATCGCGTGGTCGCATTCTTTCTGTTTCTCATCTGCTTCTAACCGTTTTGCTTCGTTTTCGTCTTCAATCCGTTTCAATTCGCGATTCGCTGCGCGCTCTTCCCTCCCTCTCTCCGCTAGCTCAGTCTTGATGTAGTTTGTCAACTCATCACCTTGCCGATCGCTTCATTGTTGATCTTTGTACAGGAAATGAAGAGTGAAAATTTGGGGACTTCCGGGCTGAGTAAAAATACGGATAGGAAAATTTACAAACCCATAGTTGTTCACAAAAAAGTTCATTTTAGCGCACTTGCAGTTGGCGACTAAAGTTTTTTTTTTAGTCGCCAATTTTTTTTTTCACTAGCCATGGCGACTAAATTAGTCGCCATTTTCAGGCCTGTTAA
Organism: Sinotaia quadrata; assembly: GCA_028829895.1. Classification (NCBI taxonomy): domain Eukaryota; kingdom Metazoa; phylum Mollusca; class Gastropoda; order Architaenioglossa; family Viviparidae; genus Sinotaia; species Sinotaia quadrata. The sequence continues at coordinate 107,101,057 of CM054179.1, forward strand.
GGCAAATTTTAATTTTTGATGTTTTAAAGTAAATATATTTTACAAATTCTTTAATAAATTTTGAAAAGATACTTTTCCTGTTGTCATTACTGTTATAAAGATAATAAATTCTTATATATGTTTAAAGTATAAATTTTACAACTATGTTAAAAAAATAATGTTCAGTATGTTTTGCATTAAACTGAAAGCAATCATAGCAGACTCACTACACAACAGAAAGTTCTAATTTTTTTTTTGGGGGGAAACCAGGATAATGGGAAACAGTAAACTAAGTAACATTTTATTAAATGCAAAATAATGAAGCACAACTTAAATACCTTCAAGAAAACTGTTGCACACTATCCGTACTTGAGACTCATTGACAGGTTTGTTACTTGTCCAATTTAATGAAGGTGTCACACTGGACACACTGTCAGCTACTTGCGCACCAATGTTCACAGAAGCATCATACTGAGTGCTTCTTTCAGAATGCTGAATTAGTATCTTCTGCAGAGAACAAAATAATTGTGAACTAAAAATATGTAGCAGCTTTTGAAAATAAAACATTCCTTTTATAATGCTTTCATCTGTCACAACATTCAAGCACTTGTCCATGTAAATCCCCAAATCCCCCAAATATAAGCATAAGTCATTATAGAGGACTTCTTGCATGACCATCCAGTTCGCTACCTTTCTTGTATTTCAAAATGACAACTAAAATAGTTTGATGGCTGAGTGGGATGCTTATTTTCTAGACAAGTGGTAAGTATTCAGGACAACACCTATATTTATCCAAAACATTTATCCTGATTACAACCAGATGTCTACAAACATTGAGGAAAATACCTTGAATGATTAAAAAATATTACCCAATGAATGCAATATGTGTATTCAAACAAGTTAGTAAAATGAAGAAAATCTCCACCATTTGACTTACTCACAGGAGATCTGTAATAGTGAGAGAGATCATAAAATGGAATCTGAAGAAAGTTAAGACATATCTTATATCTAAAGTAGATATGAGAAAGGAAACAATTCTCCAGCCTACCAATTGCAATTTAAGGCATTCTTACACAATGTTAGGCTAGAGAATTATCACACTAGAGAGTACTGGAAATGATTTTTTTTTTACAGCCAGCACTAGTGAGCCCCCCATCAAGTTCAAGTGGTTATGCTATCAATCAAGAACTTCAGTTGAATAAACAAGTGTAAGCCAAGAGTTTTGCATGTCTGACCCACACAGAGTACCCAAGGAATGGGTAAATCTTTTATGTAATTTTGATATTAATAATGATGACATCTGGCACCTTGCAGGAAACTGTAAAGATTTAATGGCAAATCCTTGAAACATTAAGGATAAAGATATTGCTGCCATTAATCTAACACACATTTGGCTGAATATATGCAAAATTGGTTGATACCTCAGGATTCCATTTACACACAGGACCATCTGACATATAAAGCATGTAAGAAAACATGTGAGGTGCTTGTGCAGCAGCTGTTCTTCTTTTGGTCAATACTGGCTAAATGCAGCTTTTCTTCTTTTCTGTTAGTATTGGCTAAGTACAGTTTTTCTTCTTCCTGTCAGTACTGGCTAAGTGCAACTTTTCTTTTTCCTGTCAGTACTGACTAAGTGAAGTTTTTCTGCATGATTGAACCTCAGATTTTAAGCTTAATACTAAAGCCATATGATTTTTGTTTGCAATGAATAAGAAATATCGACAGAAGCACTTGAAATATGCATCGAAAAAAATCAACTGCAGAGCATGTTTCACCTGAGGGTTAAAAATCGTTACATTATACTAACTAATGGATCACACAATCACAGTGGAAGAAGCCATTTGTACTTAAGTAGTCTTAGATACATTTCCCTATGAAAGAGAAGGCAAATACCCATCAGTCAAATATTACTAAATAAATTAAAAGCAACATCCATAAATTAATAGGAGGCTGTTTTACAAGTTGCTAATGGGCATTATCTGAACAGCATTCATTCTCTATAAATATTGTATGAATGAAAAATATTAGCTTCGTGAAAGCGGAAAGAGTTATATTGGCAAATGATAAAAATATTCAAATATTCAAAATATATTTTAAATTAAATTTTACATACTGGTTTTTTACATGTACTGCAGATTTCACTTGCTACACTTATTGATCTGCACCTGCACGACTCACACAGCACAGATACAGGAAACTCTGTCAACAGAGAAATTAGCCAGTCTTCAAATTCAATAATTTATCAATTAATATTATTTTTATTGAAAAGCTTTCCATTCAAGAAAGCTAATCTAAAAATCCTACTTCTCACCTATAAATAATTCTTCAAAACACATAATGTCCATCATGATTTTCCATGAAGTCGCTGTAATTTCTTGCAAAATAAACCCTAATCAATCTTTTAACAATGATGTGTACTAGAATAATCAATCAGTCTGTTTTAAAAATTTCATTAAAATCAAACAGAACTGTACAATGCTTAATGAATATGTACTACAGTAATAATATTCCTGATATATTTTACCCCTAACAATTTAAGTACAAGAAATGAATCTTTCTCAATAAAATAGTGTTCATCAATACTTACTAGATGAGGAGATAAAATTGCTGCATATAACCTGAGCTAGGAACCCACACCCCGAAAGGGGGAGATAAACACAAGAGAGCTTACCCAGCAACAGAGCCCCATGGGTGATGACACTTCTTTACTGCTCCAATGAGTAAAGTACAGCAAACAAAACAGATAAGTTGGGAGGCTTCTGGGCATACTTGTCTGGTAAATATTCCAGACAAAAGTTTTAATAGAATAATTCCTGTCAGTCATATGTCCAGATGGGTAAACTGCTGGAAAATGTGAAATGCCCCCTTCCCAAACTCATACTGCTGAGAGAAAACTGAGACAGACTGGGCAACCAGCTTTTAGTGCACCCTAGCAGGTCAGAACCAAAGGAGATATACCCTAAAGAGGGAATCTAGCAAAAGATGATATCCTTAACCTACTGCTGTCCCAATCTCTATCAAGGCCACATTTCTGTAAAAACTCAAATGGATGAAACAGGTCTGATTTCATGGGCCCTAAAATAAATGGAGCATGGCTGTAAATTGTGTTCAGGATTTACTTTAGCCAGGATTATAAATTCTTAATACAAATATCTCTAACTATTGAAGAGGTGGGCAAACTAATTTAGGTGTGTCTGGTCTACATAACTGTGACTGACTATCAGATGAATCTTCAATGCTCTAAATGAGTTCTGCATAGAACAAGTACAAACATATGATGAAAATGGTAAACGGAGATATACAAATATCTCTAACTATTGAAGAGGTGGGCTAACTAATTTAGGTGTGTCTGGTCTACATAACTGTGCCTGACTATCAGATGAATCTTCGCTGCTCTAAATGAGTTCTACATAGAACATCTGATGACAATGGTAAAGGGAGATAATTACTGCCCTAAATACCCTGCTTGGGAAGTCTATTTTACTAAAATAATAAATATGTACACTAATCTGAGTAACCCATTTCTCCAAGAAATAACTTTACCTGGATTCAAGACAAACTTCACTGATCCTGCATGTTGATGCCAAGGACAATGGAGAGTGGTTTTCAAAATATGACTTTGAACTCCTGGATTTCAATAGTTCAAAATGGTCAGAATTCCAATAATTCCATAACTATTCCTAATTCCCATAGTGAATAGAAAAGAAACATGCTTGGATCTCTCTCCATCTATATTGGCCAACAGATGTGACAAATCTTTAACCTTTGACGCTTTTTTGCTCAGGGAGCTCGGGTTAGGGGTTTGTTACATACAGGCGCATAGTATTCAAAGGGTTAATGCAGAATGTATTAGTACCATTGAATTTCATGAATATGTCCCCAATAGTTATAACTGCCAGTCTCTTATACCAAGCAAACATTACAAGCAGCCAGTGTAACCAGAGAAGGGATTCAACTTTGTAAAACTTAATAGCAGGAAAACCCAATTCCATTAACCTTTAAAACTAGTTCATTGCCAAGCCTTCAATAGGTCATGATGCATTCAACTACAATTTGACTGAACAAACTTCTTTGCAATGCTGACTTGATAAGATCCTCATATGCAATGCTCACAACTTGAATGGAAAACTAGAACACAAGATTGAATAGGTAAGTCCTCACAATTTCTTTGGAATTTATGTCAAAGTTTCTTCACTCTGTTCGAAGTTACATGTTCCCATACCCAAGGGCATAAGAAAAACTCAGTATCTCAAGGCGTTTTATGTGAAAACCTTTTTCTGTGTGGAACCTAATCTCCTGAATCAGGAAGTAGTATTGCCTCTTCCCCTCCATCCATCTCAAGCTTGCATTTGTGTAGACCAGGGGTCTCCAAACTTTTCAGCCCGAGGTCCACATTAACTATCAAACAGCAGTTCGGGGGCTGACTACACACTCGAGGTCAAAATAAAAAAGAATAACATGGATGTTGTTTTTAATTATTTATTTAATATTATTTTATTCAGTTATTATTTAATAACACATTGATAACACCTAATTAGTGGGAATGGTGAAATTGTTTCCTGGATGCCAAAATAGCAGACATTTCTGGCTTTAGATTTGATGTCCCTAACATCAACAGTGACCTGAGATTATCATCAGACAAGTTTGTTCTCAAATTGTTCTTCATGTATTTTTATTCTTGAAAATGTTTATTCACACAGGTATGTTGTTTCAAAGATTGAAAGGTACCTTGATGCAAAGGTTTTAAAATTAGGAAAGTCTTCCTTGGGCAAAAACTGGTAAAAACCCACCAGTCCTTCTTTGAACTTGTCCCTAAGGAAGTCATTTGCTTGCAACTCAATGGCTTTGTCTAATAGTTATGGTTGACTTCTCGTATACTATAGACCGGGTGGAATGGATAGTAAGAATATGTCCAACTTATGTAACAATCAGTGACCCATATCAATAATGTTCCTTTATTCCGAATCTGGGTCCGAGTTGTTTGTTCCCTCTCAACTCTCATAGATTAGAGATAGAAAAATTAAGCGGCAGCTGATCTTGGCAGGATACATGTAAATTCCCACAGGCCATAGTTTGGAGACCCCTGGTGTAGACAAATAAAGATGGAGTGTGGGGAAGGAGCAGAAGAGGCATTCCTGCTTTTAGGTAATTTGTTTTCTCACAAAGAGAGTAATTGTCTAAAGAAGGGCTCCAGATTCATTGCAATGAAATTTGACTGTACCCCATGAAACTACAAAAAAAGCTGCATAAGCTTGAGATAGCCTTTTTTTTTAAATAGTAATCAACTTTCTAACAAGGATGAAACACTGATAATATCATAACACTCTTGAATAATTTTATCTTAATATTAAGAAATATCTGCAAATGTTGGTAAGTGGATAGAAAGTAACTTCCACTATTGTGGTCTGAGGTCTGCTGTCAGTTGCCCTCATTAAATTTTTATGCAATAAATATATTAATTTAGTGAGTGCCTTTCAGCTCTAAAGAATTTATTTTCTTATAATAAATATATATTGAAATTCTTTTATCTTATATTTATTTTAATTTTAAATACATTACCCATCTGGGAAACAGAATTAATCTTTTTCTTCAGGATTATAACAACTGTTTTAATCACAATACCCTAGGGTAAAATGGGGTGGAGTGCTTAAATTTATAACTGATCTGCAATCTTCTCTGATGTCATACCAGAAAAAGTCTAGGATAAAAGTCTAGAGGTGTGATCTCTGACTGTCTTCAATAATATTCTTTTGAATAATAGTGAATATTTCTTGGGCCAAAATTTCTGCTATCCCCTTATCTGAAATTGTAGATAAATGTGACCTTGTTAAGAGACAAAATCATGAAGAACAGACTTTGAGTGAATAATCTGAAGAGCCCATTTTCCTGACTCTATCAACTCCTCATGCTGGTACATGAAAAATAAGCAACATACACTGGGGTAAGATTGTCCTGCAAGTCAGGAATGTTTGGAGTTGTAACCATATTCCTCTGTCTCCCCACCCACCCCCAACTTATTTCAATGGTCATCACATGAATACTGTTCTCTCTTAGCTATAACAGTATGTTTGCATTGCTCTCCCCAACCCTCTTTCAAAATGATTCTGAAATAACTTGTTAAACTCAGACAACAGACAACACCTTGATTCTAATAATTTGGGGGTTAGTGAGGTTATATATGTTGCTTGAACATGGATTGAAATTCTAAAGAAACTGCTGATTAGGCCAAACCTGTTCATATAGACTTCCGTTTCAGTCTTTTTAAGATTGCTGATATAAGGGTGGATTTTATCAGCTCAATGATGTTATTCACTAAATTTGGTAGTTGTAAAAACTGTTCTAGGTATAAGATCTATCAAAGTCACTGAGAATCAGGCTAAATGGAATTTCTTTTGTTGCTGGCATTCTATTAAAGAGTACCATCTTCATACTTTAGTAAATGATTCCAATTCTGGCTAATTAAGTCAAAATATTGGCAGTTCCCAAGAATTTCCCAAGTACTGACACATTCAGACATTTTAATAAACTAACATTAGCAGTTCACAGAAAGAGCAAACCACTTAATTTTGTTTTTTGCATAAACTCTTAGGGTACAGTTGCATATTGAGAGTTATAATGATGTTGATGAACACAGCAAGCTTAAATAATGTCACTCTCACACAAGAAATGGTAAAAATGGGGAATGTTTTACAGTGGCTTGCACACCAGACTCCTATTTCTAAGTCAGCATTAGCTCAGGGAAATGTTTTACACTGGTTTGCATACCAAACTCCTATTTCAAAGTCAGCTTTGGCTCAAGGCCACATGCTACAATCACCCATGTTAGCTATGTACAACCATTATACTAACCATAGATGAAGTTATCTGTTCAACTATGTTGAGCCTGAAGATAGTTGTCAAAAACACTTTAAGTCTAAGAAGCTCCTAAACTTAGTTTTAAAGTTGCTGCATATTTTCTGATCAGTGATAGATGCACAGTTCAGTATTAAAGCTGGCCAAACTTAATGAGTCACACATTTTCAATTGTTGATAGTAAAGCATCTCTGGCTAGTGCTTTAGCCATAAAGTAAATACTAACAAGGTAGTTCACAATTTCCAGGATAAGTGAAACTGAAAGTGTTTTGCATATCTAATTACAAACAGATCCAAACGACATAAGTTGGCTCAACTGTTGTGGACATCAGTTGAAGGATGGGAGAAATAATGCACAGAGAGTTTATTTGTTATCTTAAAATAAGTACAATACATGTGTTTAAATACAATATACAATACACATGTTTAAATACAATATACAATACACGTTTAAATACCACCTATCGAACTGTTCCTCTTAAGTTGCATGTCTTCTTTAGGACACATGTTGCTCTTTGCCTCGAATTGTTGGCCCTCCATTGAGCTTACCATCTGCACAAGAATGTTAACAGAAGAATCAAACTGTGTATTTTATTCACCCTTTTCCAATACCTTCTGCAGACAACAAAATCAATAAAACATTATTTTAAAAGTGTATCAAAATTTCTTTGAAGATTACAGGTCTTCATGAAAATGAAATACTGTATGAAGGCATACAAACAACTTGAAACTAGCATTCTCATCTGTTCATAGGATGGAAAGGAAACTTTTTTTCAAAGTCATGTTTTCATCAATATTTACAATATAGACATATGCATAGTTCCTCCCAGCCTTCCCATTTTTTTCATTTGCTTCTGGATATTAAAGGAGATCACTCACATCAAGGAGTACACGACTGGACAAATAGTCCAGCTATGGCTTTACTTTTTCTAAAACCAATCTTTATAATATATACTGAATAATTCATGATCTTTATTTATTCATGGGGTCATCATTCAAAGATATTTTACTATATTATTACCATAATTATAATTTAGTGAGTTAATTGGCTCCTTTTCTTTATAATTTAATTTTAAATCAAAGTAAATAACAGCTAGTTGTCGACTTATGACTGCAATTGGTTCCAACTAAAAGGTCAGAAGTTGATATGATCATATGTCAGACTAACCCATTTTATATAATTTTTCACACACAGTTTAAATATTCAACCATTTTATTAGTTAATTAATTTTGCAGACATTTTACCTTTATTTAGACAGAAAAATGGAATATTTCAAAAGAGAAGTTCAGTAAAAATGTTTATTATTGTTTTCAACCATGAGGTTCAAGGAAAACTGATGTGACTATGGTCAGCAGTATATCAAAGGGTCTCTCAATTGCTCCTCTTTATATCCCACCATCTGAATAACAAAAGAGCCCCTGTTCTTCTGATTATCCCTCCCACCAACCCTCATATCTTTCAAACACACTGCCAAATATGCAGTACATATTCATGATTGGATCACAAAACAATCAGTTGTCAAGTAGACAACTAGCTGTACATTAAACTCCAATTTCCATGATGATTTTAAGCCACACTAATAATATACCTCAGAATTGAAAATAAAATTAAATATTTTATAAGTCAAGTACTATTTGATTTTCAAGAAATTAGCTTAAAATTGTGAAGGATGAAAAAGTATGAGCTAATCAGCTAGAACCCACTGGCTAAACCAAAAAATGCTAGGCAAGCTTTGAAAATGAGCTTCAATATGACTTGACAGCATAATTTCAACAATAAAGAAAGTGAGAAAAAAAATCATTATTTTTTTATTTTATTTTATTTTTTGGGAGGGAGAGATGTTAATAAGCATGAAACACTGATGGAGGTGTACAAAAATACAACATTTATAATTAATTATGACAGTGAAATAAAAGGAATCATGCTTTCTTCACCAGTTTTGCAATTACAGTACATATTAAATTATAACCCATGAAATAAGATGGGTGAAGAATCTGACTAATCATGTCAAAATGCTTAAGGTAAAAAGTCTTTTAGTGGTAATTAAAAAAAAGAAAGAAAAAAAAAGAGTGAAAAATTCAAATACAGTGACAGGTTTTCTAGTTGCATGACAGTAAACAGTTGGGTCTTTTCATATAATAATAAGGGTTATTTTTCATGCTAATTCACCAAAGAACTCTAAGCATTACAATCGTGATTACTAAACTCAACATGTTTACACTAAAGAATGGATGAGGATTGAGCAAATAAAATCTCAAAGGTCAAGGCTGGGCTCAAACTCAAAACCTGCATGAGAGGCTGGCACTGTTGCCTCTTGACCACCAAGCTCCACAAATCCTACTTTAAATAAACCTAATTACCCCCAGCCCCTCAACTAATCACAACCAAGTGGCTATAAATAAGGAATTGGTGAGCCACAATGAAAGCTTATCTTTCATCCACAAATAATGTGTTTTTCTGTCTACAAATATCAAGTTTAAGTCTCATTTCTCTCCTAAAATTATGTCAAATATAAAAAATTTATCAAAACTGACAAAACAATTCTGTGTTAATGATCTGTCTGGTAATTTTTCTAAATTAATTCTTCATTCTTTACATTCGTGACTTTCCTAACAACAATTTATTTCTCAATACCCAGTGCCAAAGCATGTCTTCATACAAGAAGAAATTGAATTTAGATTAATAAGATTCTTAATGGAATGATATTCAGGAGGTGAAATGTCTAATCTTCCATGTTACATGGTATCCACCACAAAGCAGTTAAGTATTTTTCTATGTAGTTAGTACACACATGCTCACCCACACACACGCAGGCATGCATGCATGCACACACACACACAAATGCATGCACGCATACACACAACACACACGCACACATACACACATACACACATGCACACACACACACACACATACACACACACACACACATGCAGTCACACATTCACATATATATATTATTTAAATATATAAACAAATTCAAATGTCTTTTCACGCAGAGTTTGCTTCCTTAAATAAATAATAATCTTAGATTTCATATTTTTCCTCTACAAATAAAACATATATGTACTTATAAACAAAGCTGGATAAGAACATTTGGACAAATAATAACATAAAGTAAAAATTACTCCAAATACGGAATAGAATTAATCCCCAATTCTTTTTAAAGTGAATCTAACAGTGTTAAATAAAGTTTTCTAGCAAAATAATGTTATTTTCTTTTTTATATATCTTGAAATACTAAGGTTAATGTTCTCTTGTTTTAGTATTTTACTACATTTTCAAATTTGATTAGTAAATTTTAAGTTAATTTTAACACAAGAACAAGTAATAAGCAGAGGAGTTGTAGTTCTGATGGAGAACAGATAATGGATACATGCAACTTCAAGGTGAAGTATAAACAGATGTTGGAACTAGCACATGCAGAGACTGGCATAATTGATGTAAATGAAACTGTTACATGTTAACATCATGTAACTGATAGTAAAGATAATAACTGGTATACCTCTGTGGACAGCTCTTGCCAGCAAAGGCACGTTACCTTCAGAGACAAGAACACTGCTTCATATAAGTCATATTACCTCCAATGATGAATCACTATGACACAATGTTTAAATTGGAATTTGACACAATACCATACAATTATCTTCAAAAAACAAATTCATTAATTTGACCCCGCATAAGAATCCCCATTTGACCTGGTTTGGAGATGAAAATGATGATGATCTACATAACATCCTTATTCCAAACATAACAGTGTGACATTAAGCATAGAGATAAGACAATTCAAACTGCCAAATACTACCATTCCACTTGTTTAAACATTCCTAAAAATAAAATGGTGTTTACAACAAGTTTTCTCATTTAACTGTGCTTGAAACTCACCTTCTGTTTACAGAAACTGCAGAGATCACTATCTTCAGTTAATGAACTGCACATGCATGCCTCACATATCACAGAATCAAACCCTGGCAAAAAAAGAAATTAGCATTAATCATTAAATTCATTACTTTTAAAGCATTTAGTATTTCTATATTTTATTTTTTTAGAAAATAAAGTAAAATTATGATTTTTAAAATCAAAATATACAAATCTTTACAATCAATTTGCTATTGCAGTTGCAGTGAATGATTGTTAAGTGACTGATCTGACATGAGTAGTTATTGAAAATATCTACTTATACAAGCCCTAACACACATCTGGCAATGTCAAAAGCCAAACCTTGTATGTATATACAACAATGAAACTAATTACTGGCAAGTGTCACTGACATAAAGCTAGCAGGGAAATAAATAATTTTGTAAAGAATATTTTTTCTATCTACCACTGATTTGGTGTAACAATTAATGACAATGAAAAACATGGTTGATGATTGTCCTTAGAAATACTTTCACTAATGGGTGTCAAGTGTGATACATGATGTGTAGTGATGTTTCTTGAACCATTTTTTTCTTTCAAGAGACTCAAGATTAAGATGGTTCTAGAGTCACTCATCCAAAATGGCCACTTTGTAAAATAGTGAGACTGTTGCTTTCTATAGATCTACAGTTTGCCACACTGCCCTCTCAACCTTGTCGCAATGCCATCTCAACAAGTCAAAGTTAGTGACATAGTTGCCTTGAAGGCAATTAAGATTGTCTCCTAATACATGTGTTCAACAATCAAAAGTAGTGAAAAACAAAGCAGAGTACTGAAAATTACTCTAAATCATTACTAAATTACTAAACCCCACCTTAATCTACTTAATTTTGAACAAAACTGAAATCCTAACATGCTCCAAGAGCATGTATTCCACTTTGAAAAAATACAAAACCATACAGAGCACTGAATACTCTAAATCATTACTAAATTACTAAGCCCTGCCTCAATCTGCTCAAAGTGTGAACAAAATCCAATCTTAACATATTCTAAGTGTATATCTACTACTCTACTGTTGAAAATTGACAAACCAAACAGAGGATCAAAACCTGCACTAGATCATCATTAAATTACCAAGCCCCACCTTTATCTGCTCAAGTTTAAACAAAACACGATGCTTAACATACTCTAAGTGCGAGTTTTTCACAGTCCAACAATGAAAGACCAAGCAGAGCATCAAAACTATTCTAAATCATTAATAAGTAATTAAGCTTCACCTTAATGTGCTCAAGTTTAAACAAATAACCAAATAAGGTTGTAGTTGAGTTGATTTAGGTAACAATATCTTGCTCTGATTGTTTAGACTGGAAACTTAGCATTTGCTCTCTGATTATATTTTCAATGACAAAACAGCCTTTCTGTGTATTATTTGAATCTTCTGGTTTATTGACTATAAACTGCTACGACCATGGTAGACGTGGGAAGCCTCTACTGCAGTGTGTAAGTGTAAAAATACACTGCATTCTATTGATGTAATGGTGGCAAGGTATGCTGACTACAATGAGCAATTTCTGGTACAGAGAAGTTACTAGAAATTGCTACAATTGTTGTTCTGCTTGAAGGAAGTGACACAGCAAAAAACAGCGCCCAGGTTAAGCCTTGAGGGAATAACATCAAATCAGTATTATACAATGTGAGGAGTGAATCAAGTGGAACTGACTGCAATAACTGAACAATAACCTGTTTCTGTTCCAAAAAGCGTGCAAAAGAATATTGAGATAGTGCCTAATTCAGGTTGTGTAAAAACTATCATTTATCTCAACTCCATTTCTATTCTCTGATAAGAACCATCCTGTGATTTATAGTGACATTTAATTGTTTAATTGTATTTTAGTATATAAGAGTGTGTAGTATAAAATTTATTCAATGTGGTTTAGTGGAAATATTGTCGAGTAATCTTTTTCATTGTATTTGTTTATATATGTATATTTGATTGTTGATTTAATAAATTTATTGACCTTCTACACATATTGAAAGATACAGATATAACATATACATGGCAGCATCACTGACAAATATTTTGACTATAACATCCTGTTTATGTGTGTGGGGTCCAGTGAGAATGAAATAAAAAAGAAAAGATAACAGAAGTAATTGGATTTATTTCTTTAAAAATATACAGATACAATAAAGAGTTTCCTCATCCTCTTTACTTATTTATAATATAGTAGACTCTTGTTAATGTGCCATTCAATCTACAGCAACAGTAATTTTCAAACATTATTTTTTTTAATATTTTACTAACCATTACAAAAGAAATAATACAGCATGCTACATTGGAAAAAAACCTTGTGCTACTGCTGCAAACATCAAATGAATTTCAATGTGGAGGAAATATGGGCAAAAAATCAATTTTCATCAATGAAAAAAAAATAGAAAATCAAATGTATGGATATTTAAATAAATACAGTAAGTACATATACATATCCTATGACAGGAATAATTAAAACTGAAATACACACCTGCACATTTTTTAATGCATTAAAATTTTAATGATTGCCGTATAATCTGCTAATTTCGCTTAATGGCCAAACTTTCAGTCACAAGAGCCAACAGTTGTGGAGTGCATACAATGCTAACAATGATTGAAATTGGAAGGTTTGAGAGAAAAAGAATGACTGATAATATTTACAGTGTATCCAAGGGTGACTATTCAGCATGTAAATAAACATCAGGAAAATAAAATCATTGTATGCTATTTATTACTGTTGGTTGTCTGGCAGTAACTTTGTCCGTCGTCATTAATATGTTCTTTGCCATGGCACTATTATATACTCTTTCAAAGGAATATGTCAAATAATATATCTTTAACACAAACATTTTGAGTACGTTTAGATACCTTCCATCCTACAACTGCTGCATATATTCTGTGTATTTTCCATAGGACGTAAGTGGCAACTTACAGGAATCACCATCTTTTCACTGCTGAATGCTTGTACACCAGCGTTAACAGGAGCATTATACTGTGTGGTTTTTTCACCCTTTTCCACTAATACCTTCTGCAGACAACAAAATTGTCAATAAAAGGTCATTTTAAAATTATAGAAATTTCTTCAAAGGTTATAGATCTTTTTTGCACAAGGAAATACTATGCAAAGGCATACAAATAACATCCGCCCATAGGATGGAAAGGAGAATTTTTCAAAGTCATGTTTTCATCAATATTCTTCATCAATAGCAAGAATCCTTCCCCATTTCCCATTTGTTTCTGGAGTACTAAAGGGAGATCACTCACATAAAGCAGTACATTATCATGCAAGGTATTTTATTTATCATTAGGGGCTCTGGTTTATAAGACTGTAGAAACATATGATAGTCCTCTAATATGTTCATTTGGTAAGTAGGCAGAAAGAATCTATTGTTCAAAAATATCCATTCATTGGCTCCTGGGGTCATCACTTTATGATATTTTACTATAATATACCCCAATTATAGTTTAGTATAGATAACAGTGAGTTAATGGGCTCCTTTTCTTGAAATTCAACAGACTTCCATGTAAAAAAGCCACACTAATAATATAAAACACCTAAGACTTAAAAATACCATTACATAGTTTGCTTATCAAGTATTAATTCTGTTTAAAGAAAGAAACTTAAAATGGAGATGAATGAAAAATTCTAATCTAATCAACTAGAACCCACCCATGCTGATATGAAATGATAGACAAGCAGTAAACATTAGTAGAAGTTGACAGTATAAACTCAAAAAAAGAAAGTGAAATAGAAAACAGAGTACTATTTGGGAAGGGGGGGGGGGGGCAATGAAAAAACACTCATGGAGGTATTCCAAAATATAACATTTAAAATTCATTAATAACACTTCTTTATTCACTTTATTCACTACTTTTGCAATTATAGCTAAAATTAAACTGACCATTGAAACAGCACAGGTGAAGAATATGAAGTCTTTTAATGATAGATGAAAATAAAAGGAATGTGCGTGTGTGCGCATGTGTGAAAATTTTAAAATACAGTGATAGGTTTTCTTGTTGCATTACACTGATGAAATGTTCAATGAGTTCAGTTCCATTAAGATCACAGTTTAGTTATTAATCAAAAAAAGACTCAGTCATAAATTAACATACAGTCCGGTGTAATTCCAGTTCCACAACACTTATTAGTAACCCACACTTGGAATACATCAACTCAACGTTCAGTCACTTCACTTCCACTGTTTGGTTACCTCTAGTAATGAATCAAAATTACACAAAAGTTTAAATTAAAGGGACATAATTCATCTTTACATTGGATTTTGTGACCCAATGCCATACAATCTAGAAATAACACACATTCATTCATTTGGTCTGTCTAAAAATCTTTGTTTGGATCATTTCTAAGATGAAAATGAGGAAATGAATTACATAACACCCTTGCTCCAAACATAACAGTGTGCTATTAAGCATAGAGATAAGACAATTAAAACTGCCAAATTCCAACAAAATAAAATGGTGTTTACAACAAAGTTTTCTCATTTCATTGTGCTTAAAATTCACCTTCTGTTTACAGAAACTGCAGAGATCAGTTGCTTCAGAACTGCACTTGCATGCCTCATATAACACAGAATCGAACCCTGGCAAAAAAAAGAAATTAGAGTTATTCATTAAATTCTTCACTTTTAAATCAGTTAGTATTTCTACATCTTACTGTTTTAGAAAATAAAGTAAAATTATGATTTTTTAACCCGTTCATTGTCAGGCAAAAAAATGCACGTCGGCAGCGCCATGTCAGGCACTTTTGGCGTTCAGCGATAATTTCTATGGGTTACTAAACTAAAAAATAAAAAGTGAAGCTAATACTAAATGAATTTTAAAAACGTTAATTGTAAACTATTACATACATATTATAAAATATGTTAAGTCTTTTTTAAAAAATTTTTAAAATTAAAAAATATATAAATAATAAAAAGTTTTTTTTACCTTTTTGTTGAACTTGCGATTTTCATCATCTGTTGTCGTATTCCTGGAGGATTGGCATTGCTCTACACATTTATTTAATAGTCCAAATTGTGTGGAGATGTTTCCTCAATGTTTACAAATATTAATCCAATTTTTTAGTTTATTAGTTTTTTTTAAATCAAGCACACACCACCAAGTACTTTTACTGAATGGCTACAGTGCCCGAGATTTGAAAATAGATCTAGAAAAATAGATCGCATCCACAAAGACAAATCATTATGAAGTGAAGAAAAATGTTTCACATATGTCCAGTTCAGTATTTTTTGTACAAATAAAAACTATTTCCATAAGAATTTTTTTACACATCAATAAAATAAGTCCCCAAAACTGATATATTTCAGTCACCTCTGTATCACGCCACTGTTTGATAGAGACGAAGTTAGAAAGATTTGCACACGATCGATAGTAGATCTGCGGCATAAGTATTCATGAACTCGACAATTTTTTGCACAAAATTCACTGGTAAAAATGCTTCCAAAATATCGACTTCTCCAGTATTTTCTGCAAATGGCATTTGTATTTCACGATTTCCTGCAAAAGCATGTGGCTTTTCCATGCACCTAGCACTTGTAGCAGACGCCGCCGCCATGCTTCGACACGACCGGTTTTCAGTTTTCGTAGTGCTGGCCTCAAGGTCAACTGCGTCTAAAATTTCAATAGGGGCTGGTTGAACATTTTTATTTTCTAGAAATTTTCTATTTCTAAGAAATCAGATTAATCTAAAATGAATCAAATTCTGACCCAGCTGTGGCTTCAAACTGTGAGTTTGAAAACAACGAAACTTGCCATGGAGATCAACACAAAATGTCTGCGCATCTTCACAAAGACAGTGGGTTGTATTGAAAAAGCTGCCAGTTCAAGCTCATTAGCATACTGATTATAAGTATCCAATCAAAAAATTTATAACAGATTGGGTGCGGAAGCCAAACATATCTTTCAATTTTTCTGATTGGTTATTTTTAATGAATGGTTTCATGAATGAATGAACTACGCGCACGTATGCGTAAGCCTGTGACAAACAGTGGCACGCAGTCAAGGGCTCAGTCACTTCCGGTTGTGACATAACTTGACACAGAGACTGCAAATGGGTTAAATCAAAATATTCACATCTTGACAATAAATGTTATTGCCATGAATGATTGTAAGTGACTTACGTGACATGAGTAGTTAATGAAATTGTCTACTGACACAAGCCCTAACACCATCTGGCAAGGTTAAAAGCCAATCCATGTTATATACATAAATGAAGCCAACTATAGGTAAATATGTCACTGACTGGAAACTAGCGGGAAATTTAAAAAATGCTCTTAATTGTATAGAATATATTTTCTACTAACCATTGCTTTGTTGTAATAATTAATGACAATGAAAATCATGGCCAATGATTGTCCTTAGAAATACCTTCACTAATGGATGTCAAACATGATACATGTAGAGTAGTGGTCATTCTTATAGACATACTATCAATGGGTTTCAAGTGTAATACATTCATACAAATGTAGTCATGTTTCTTGAATCCCTTATCCTTTCAAGAAACTCACACTAGTCACCCATCCTATCTCTATGTGTATACAAGAAACTCACACTAGTCACCCATCCTATCTCTATGTGTATACAAGAGCCAATCCAATTTCACATAAATACATGTATTGGCATACTAGAGATGAGTAAAAATGTAAACAAAATTTGAGAAAGAATGACTGATAGCATTTAAAGTGTCCTATGACAAGCATGAAAAGGTCAAGAAATTGTAAACACAATGTTGCTTTTCATCTGTTACTATTGAATATCTTGCAGTAATTTTGCCCAGTCATTTTTGATTACTTTGCCAGGGCACCCATTGTATTCTCATTCAAACTTTCAGACTTCAAAGTAGTATGTCAAGTAATATTTCTTTAAGAAAAAAATTGTGAGTACATGTTACGATACCTGCCACTGGACTGCAGCATATCTTCTGTTGCTGTGGATTTTCCATAGAACGTATTTTGCTGTTTGTCTCTAATTGTTTAGGAACCAAAGTATTTTCACTGCTGAATGCTTGCACACCATCACTCTGTGTGGTTTTATCACCCTTTTCTAGTGATACCTTCTGCAGTCAACAAAATGATCAACAGTATAATTTTGGTAAAAATGTATGAAAGTTGCTAAAAATAATGCAAAACGTGTGATTTTACTCTTCCAAAGGAAAACGTTTTTATATTATTAAAAATAAATCTTAAAACCTGCAGAACAATTAAAGTTTGTTATTTCCCATTTATACACATCAACAGCTTTCTGTAATAAAAATAGAGTGATAAATAATTATTTACAAGCTAGTTTACACTAATTTGGTTAGCTCTAAAATCTTTACAAGTTGGTTCAGAAATTTGTTGCTGTGAAATGACAAAACTTCCCTCTTCCATAATAAATGCACAGTGCTGACACCAAACACAAAAATACATATTAGGGCTGTTAGTCACTATTATTCTACTTCTTTCTAAGCATCCCTACTAACAAGTGTTAGAGCACATTAAAATATAAAGACAAATTTTCTAATTTCAATATGCTGAGCTGAGAACACACCAGTCTGTGACAGTAGCTACAGAGTTCACTTGTTTCAGTCAGTAAGCTGCACATGCATGCGTCACACACCACAGCAGAGTCAAAACCTGTCAAGAAAGAAATTATAGAATTATGCTTTTCATTTTTTTAGTATTTCAAGTATATTGGGAAGAAACCTTTAATTCCATTATAGTGTTTTTTGTCAATTACTTTTACAGTAAACTCATAATGACTGAATTTAACATTTTAAACAAAAGATATATCACAAAAGATACCAAACAAAAATAACCTGTTTCAAGACAAAATAATTTTAGCAATATTTATTACATATTTACTTTCCCTATCAAAATGAAACAAAATAAAGTAATAATGACTGGGAATAGTTTTAAGGGCTCTACATTTGAAACATAACTGCTTATTCACAGTTCATGTGAATAAGTGACTGCAAAGTGACAATGTGCTCCATGAAGGCAGAATAATGAGTTAACTGTGTTTTTAATCTGTTTTTTCTTTATACAACCATTTATTTTTACAACATCAAAACAATCAATAAACATACAAACCAAGGCCCAAAGGAGCCCATGTAAGCTCCCTGGGGAAATAAACAGGTACAGAATGCACATGATAACTAGCCCTCTGATAAGAGTAGTCCATCTTTTGTATCAATTTTCACTTCAGTACTTTCTGATGGTTGCAAGAAAAGACTGTGCAATTTGCAGATTTCTTGAAGAAGTCAGATTCTTTTTGACTGCTGCTGTTAGTTCCAATGATTCTTTGTATTTATTATTTTGACAGTTTGAAATATATGATAAGCTGTATTTCCATTACGTTTTGTTAGCTGTAACCCTTGCCATGTGCCTTGTTTGCTGACCCTGATAGGGTCATTGTTTTGCCATGAATGTTGTCACTTGAAAGAGCATTCTGGCTCATCTTGAATACTGGTTACAAGAATAAGGACAAGCAATGTTTTGTGGTTGATGGAAAAAAAGTAACTCTGGAGTTTTAGCTAATCCTGTTTTGACATCAGCAAATATTTTAAATGCAAGCCGATGGTTGAGTCAGACACCCACCTCTGTGTAAGCAAAAAGAAAGAACATAAAAGAACACAGACAACTCACAGACTCTATTACACACTGCTTGATATCTTGATATGAGAGTACAAAAGGGCAGCCTTCTTAAGGCTGGGGTGGGGTTGGTTACTTTATTAACTTATTGATTGTGGCTCTGGCTACTGCATTGAATCATTTGGTGAAAGTAGAAGCATTTGAAGCTCTTGATGTATATCACTGTGCTCTCACAAATGCACAGAGTATATCACACAAGTAAATTTTGTTGGCATACCAAACCTCTGGGATATGAATCTTCCTTCTGACAATTAGGGGTGAAGGTGACTAAGGAAATATGTTTCCTCTCCACATCTGTGATTTCACGTCTCTAAGGATTGATAAAATCAGATAGGTTTCCATCAAGGAAGGTATAACTGAAGCTGATACTGAAGCCTGTTTAAATAAAATGATTAGAATAGTGGATATCTCTTTTTTTCAACAAGGAAAGCTTAGATAGACATCAATTCCTATTTGGGTGAACAGTGGGAAAGAACACACCCAAATTCTGGAATTGACATGCATAAGGAGTCCCTTTACGATCCATGGCTTTTCCATGTATATATCAAGACTCTCCAAGCTCTACAACTCCTACCGATTATGATATAATCTCAGTGCACAGCAATAGCTAGGCCAGACATCAGACAAAAGAAATTATGTCATGTTAAAGTTTTGGTAGAGAATGAATGTTGTCATGGATAAAGACACTTTTCTGCTAATTGCCTGTCACACTTGAAACAGGTTCAGCACATATATAACTAGATCATAAATACATTTGCAAGACATTATACAATGTCTAACCAAACCTAACAGTTATTTTTAATTTGTCAAGCAATGTTAGATTAATTACAAGGATTAGTTCTTTGGGCAGGTTTTATAAATAAGACTGCATAGCATATTGTCATTCTCAACCATAACTGGCAATACTAATCTAGTACTGACAGAAAAAAGCTACAGTACTGAATTCAGTTCTTTCTTCTATGATTAAAAATAAACTAAAAATAAACTGGTTGTCTCAGTAGACAATGACAAACTAAAGGGTCTTAAGAAAAAGATACACACCCCTTTTTTCATTCCAAATGGACCAAAAGAGATTTGCTCTTCAACCTCTGTATTTTAGTCATTTGATACAATGTCCCAGTCTGTCAACAGCTTTAATGGCATCATCCTTGATAGTTCTTACACTCACGTAAGAAACATTTACTGACATAAAATTATCTGTGCAATCTAGCTTATAAGATCTAGCATCATAAAATTATCTGTACAATCTAACTTACAAGATATGGCATCATAAAATTATCTGGTATGACCTAATTTACAAGATCACAGTGTGTTAACCCAAAAGATACAGTGCAATATTTGCTCACCTAAAGGTAAAACAGACAGTCAAGTAGCACTAAATCAAGTTATGCAAAGAAATACAATTGAATTAACTGTACTGAAAATACAAATAATTATATGAAAGTATTTGTCTGCTAAGTGCATAAAAAGTAATATAAAGAAAATACATGAAAATTATATTACATGTACAAAGTATATAAGAAAGATAAAAAATAAGAAAGATTTGCATCAGATAATACATGTTTAAAACTATAGTTTTGAAATAATAACTATATAACAAATACTCACATCTTAAAAAAATAATTTCCCTCACCTCAAAATAGCAATAAGAAACTGCATAGCAGTAGCTTGAGTGTTAGATGTGTAAATCCTCAACAGGTAAAGAGGGACAAAAAATGCTTATACTGGTTAAATACAAGAAAGTCCCCATTATAAAGCAATGCAAAGAACAGATGATCCCATATGGGGGAATGAGAATAGTCCAGTATTTTCCAAAGGAGGTAGGAAGACAAAGGAAGACTTTTGCTACAGTTGGCCTGCATGCACAATCAGAGTAATAATCTAGGTCTACAGAGAAAGAGGAGGAATAGACATGTGGGTGCTAGTAAGAGTGGCTGGGGGGGGGGGAATCCAACTTTACAAGCTATATTCTCTTTTATTTTGTTTTAATTTTTTTTCTTTTTTTTTTACAAAATGTTGGCTGTGTACATCAGAACAACTAGGGCCTTATTCAAAGCATTTCTAGCCATTCAAGACTATCATAGGCCTGGTGAAGATACTATTGCATCATGCAGCAGCATGGGAAGAGAAGATTTCAAACATCATATGATCTACTTCTGTCATCAATCCAGACTGACAGTGGAATTATCAAGCCAAACATGATTTTGCTGTTCTGACACTTCTGCTGAATCTGTTATATCTGTCTCTTTATAGCCAGACACAAGTGAGTGGGATAGTCGTTAAAACCATATCATCTGGATTTCTGTATAGTTCTCTGATGGTTTGATAGACAACACAATATTTCCAGGGGATGAGTGTATACTTCCTTCCCTCTCCAGTAAAGGGAAAATGGTGGTGAACATTTGGTGAGTGAATTAACAAATAATCAGAGACTCACCAAGGTTAAACTTATAAGTCATTAATTCATATGTGTGCAATGCATGCATTGCATGCATGCAATCTACCTGGCAAGAACTCCCAAATGCAATCATATTCAACCTATGACCTTGATTGAATAGTGTCAAAGCCAACATCATATACTGAATCAACCACACACACACACACACACACACACACATAATCCTCCTCAACCATAGAAATTACACTCTCTAACATCCCTTCCTCAAGGCAGCTTGAAGGATGCAAAAAATTCTGATTGGGCCTCGAGCACTGTCTTTTAATTTTTATATTCATAACTTCTGCCTCCTAGGCAAATATTTGAATGTCTCTTTATGGCCAATTCATTTGGCCAAAAGTGCTCACCAGACAAAGGAGTAGCTAGATATTTCTGAGTAATTTTTTCCAATCATCTGACCAGCATTTATAAAATATGCCAGTTCTTTATTTTTTAGTATTGCACACACAATACAAAAAAGGGTGAGAGTATAAAAATTATGTGTGTCACTCATGATGAAAATAAGCAATGTCAGCCATGAGGTTAAGCAAGATTAAATACAGAACAAACAGCTCAAAAGGGTAACCAAAAGGCAAGGAGAAAAGTATGCCTTACCTTATTCTTGAGGACGTAAAATTGACAGGAGAGCAAAGAAAAATACAACAGTAATCCAAAGTGACAGCACATTACAGCTGACACCACAAGAAAAAATAGTAAGTGCACCATGCTAGCTTGACAGTTTCTAATTTACTGAATGAAATTATACTGGAAAATCATCAAGGGATAGCACTTTAGGGACACACTATTGAGTAAGCTCTTTCTGTTTCATCTCCCCCTTTAAGGATGTGAGCCCATTATATTCAGGTTGGCTTATACAAGTGATGTAGCCTATAACCTCTTACCATATGCTCATCTGGCTGCATGATAAAAAATATAAAAGTACATTTTACTGTATAAATTTTAAATTACTATTTGCTAAAGCATTTAATTTATTTTGTTTATGAACAGATTAAGCCAGTAAAAAACAATAACTTAAAACAAATTCATTTTGCTGCTTATCTTTACCTTCAGGATATTTATTATAGCTGCTTATCAAGTGCTGTTCTGCAGGTGGCATTTGTTGTTTTTCATTCAAAATATTAACTTGTACCCCCATGTCAACTGGAGCATTGTACTGAATACCTATTTCTTTCTGTTTAAATACAGGCTTCTGGCTAATGGTCTTTTGGCTAAGTGGCTTCTGGCTAGATGGCTTCTGTGAAGAACAAAACAATTATTATTGGTTGAATTATTTTAAATAAAAGCATCTCCATGTAAATAGAAATAAATATGTGAAATATTTAATAATTTTAATTGCTGGGCCTGCATTTACAAGTAGCTAAATGAAATCCTTTGAATTATCTAAGTTTACAGGTTAGTAACAATATAAATATTATTGGGTATAGATTTCCTTGTTTTGACAACAAAAAAAACATTTATGTCAAAACAATATTGTTCCTGTCAAGCATGATTTTGGTTAATTTTTTATGAACAATCAAAACTTTTAAAGATGTCATTTTACTTCTTGATTATATTGTAGTGAATGGAGTTCCAGAGTGGTAGAGCCGGGTCACAAACATAGAGACAAGACTGACGAACGATGATGGACGGCAGTCATGACAACAGATTTGACAACGCCTGGTAGTTGTTACATAGTCTTTATTTGTATGTAGATAGACACCCTCAGAGACTCTCGCTCAAATGTAGTAGTAGCGCTAACAGTGACTCTCATCTAACAGTGACTCTCATTCAAAGTAGTAGTCATTCCGCTAGCACCACACACGCTCTTTATATTCTACGGGAGCGGCCTTCCCTGAAGCCCAGGGTTCCAGAAAACGGAAATCTAGTGTGGAAAGGCTTCTAAGAATAACTTTTGTGTTTCTTTACTTGCTTTCAACTATCAATTACAGCTATATGCCTAAAAAGTACATAATAATTTAAATATACATTGAAACTACTATAATTATACTTTAATATACAAATCTTTTCATACATATAATCTGAAGAATTAAACCTTTAATAAAATAAAATCTGTGTTGGCGGGCTTCAGGAAAAGCATTCACACCCTCATAAATTGCAAAATACACAAATACAATAACATTATTCATCATATAAAAATACATCACTTAAAAATGTAAACTATCTACTTTCTAAATATATAAATATGACCTTCACTTACTAATTACCTAAAACAGTATATAACAATAAAAGCACGCACTCTGACACAGCTAGCGCCAATATAGCGCGCGCTTTGAAACAAAGGGAGTGGTCGTGACCCATTTTACACAGACAGCCGTGATCCTAAAAGAAAAGGAAGCGTGGGGATGCGGCTGTACACATACATACACGATGCTGACACACAAAAGTAACACACACGATGCTGACACACAAAAGTACCAAAACTAACAGGGGCTACAATATTAATCTACAACAATCCTATATATACAAACAGGATTTATCTGACATGAAATATCTATTATCAGTTGAAGTGTCCCTACTAACAGTAAACCATCTGATATCAGCTGTGGAAAGTGGTATACCTTTAATACAGACATAAATATCAAGTCAAACATTACAATAAAGACCGAAGATTTACAATTTTTAAATTAAAGAAACATTCCAAATATTTATTAGAGACAATTCTTGATAGTGTTGCTGTGGTTATGTTTTGTGCAATAAAACAACATAATTTAACATAGCCACTAACAAAGACCAGGGCCACAAAAGATTATTACCATTCATTATAACAATAGCAAACAAACATTGTTTTTATATCTTATGAAATGCTGGAATTAGTCACTGATTTTGACATGTAGACCTGAGAAGTATACTGAGAAGTATTTAAACACCAAGATTACTTTCTCATTTTCTGTGATTTGCCTGTTCTAGCACAATATTCTGTTTGTGTCCAGCTCAGCATGCTACCACTCAACAATTGAATTCACAATGAGTTATTTAATTGCTTGGTATATGTAATAATAAAGTTCTTATATGCATAATGACAGGGTCAAGATCATGATTTTAGGTATTACCAAAATATGCTTGCCTTTCCTTATATATATATATATGTATGTATATATTTGTTTATATCTGCCTACTGCAATTCACACCTTTACTGAAGATTCAATGCAGTCATCATCTTCCCCACAAGCTGTATTGGTTACACAGGTCTCGTACATAATAAAGGCATCAAGCTCTATCAGAAATGGAAACAATATATTATATGTTACTACTGATGGAGTACTTCTGTCTAGCATAGTTATTCTAATCATAAAATAGAAGGCATAAAAAATATTAAAATTGTTATTATTACATCATTGTAAATATTGCAAGCCAAAACTGGAACCACACAAAAATTAAATTATCAGTCAAAATAATTCATCCAAATGAACATTTTCATTTTTAAGACAGTCCTTGCTTAACACAGCTCACTGACAAAGACAAAGCAGTAACTGAATCACATTTCATGTCTAAGAATCTACATTGTCTCTCTGGTTTCACTACTAAGTAGTTAACATATCAATAATTGCAGTTTTAATTAGTGATTCGTTGTGACTTGAATTTTATGGAATGATCTTATTTTTTTATTCTTTAATGATCCAGTAAAGAAACCTAAACATTTATATTGATTTTAGTTGAGGGGTGGTTGAGACAAGGAATCAGATTCACAAAATGTAGTTTGCTTAGCATGGTACCAACACAATAGAAAAACCTTTTACTTTCAAACAGAGTCAAACTCAAGATATCAAATGGTATTTTACTAATTTACTACACTATACTTAAGCATTTAGATTCATTATTACAGTTTGAGAATAAATATGGACACTACACACTTATGAAATTTCATTTAAAACAAACATACAGAATTCTAAACCTTCACTCTGTTACTTTAGATGTAAAACAATATTTAGTATTTTTTTAATATTTAGCTATTTCTCAAAAATGTTTAATAGATATTATGGATTAAAAGAAATGAAAGTCTTCTATAATGAAAGCAATGATGACAGTAAAAGTTCAAATACTTTTTAAAAATGTGATTCTAATCTGATTTTAAAGTGAAGCACTTACCTACAATCTAAATTATTTTTCTATTAATACTATTAATTTATTTTAGTAACTGCCTACATGATATACATGGTAACAGTTACTATTAGAGGACAGTATACAGCAGTGAATATTCATTCTCAGCCACTTGACAAAATTCAATAAAATAATTTTACTTTTAAAAACAAATTAATAATCTAATTAACTTTGCTGTGAGTACCAAGGGTAAATAACCCCACAGTAAAAGATGGTCAATAAAGAGTCATCTTCTATCTATGACTAGAATTTTTCCAAGAAATGTTTAGTTAATTCCAAAATAAATCAAAACTATATCAAAATTTTATCCTTCTTGGTTGTCAAAGAAAGACACGGTAGAAGAGACTAAAGAAAAAATTAAATCAGTTGAAAAAGATCTAAGATTATTTATTTTCCCCACAATCAACTTCAAATACAAAGTGCAAACAGCAAGGTTAATTTAAATCACAAATAGTCTTCAGCACACTTTTGTCTTTTGTAATTTCATTGATCAATTGCTTTTAATTATCCTCTGCCAATGAGAACATGATAATCATGCAGTATTCAAATTTTAAAATATGAGGTTGATGTTTCAAATGAGTTTAAAAATAAATTTAGTTATAGACCTCATTGTAACTCATGTCAAACTTTCACATTTTCCTTGTTTCATTCACATTTAGAAGTGCAGTAACTTTGTGATTTCAACATGCAAATGATAATGATGCAATCTTGAGCTTTTCTTTTAATTCCATTTTATTGTTTGAGATCTCAGTATTTGCTGTAAGTCTTCTGCATTATATCAAATTAAACACTCTTTAATTTGATATAATGCAGAAGACTTACAGCAAATACTGAGATCTCAAACAATATAATAGCGTCTCATGTGCCAAAGTGACAATTTCATTTGCAAAAATTAAGAAGTAGTGAATGAACATCTAGCAAATGCTAAATAATAATGAACAATGGAGTGCTTTTATAAAAATAACTTGCCCAAAGATTATTCCTGTTTACTATTACAAGCCTGAGTTTTTATTGGTTGTTTTGTTCACAATAAAATCATGTTTGTTTAATGCTGAAACAAATCAATATTATAAAGCTCAAATAAATACATTTTAAAATTATTTCCATTGTTGCAATTAATTGAGATTAATGAAGCCAGATATATAAAAATAATTTTAATTATTACATTCTTTTGTGACTGGGCTTATAAAGAGGCCTTCATTTGAAATTTATTGGTAAATAAATAATTTAATTAAGATACCTAGCATTTTAGATTTGTTTTTAAGGACTTATTTTCATCTAATTAAATATAAAAAACAAGAAATATCTAGAAAATTATATCTTTAAAACTTGATTTTAAATGTATTTGTTTTCAAATCCAAGTAATTACTTTATAAACACATTTAGCAACATGTTTTACATTGTATGCACAATAATATCAGTAGTTCTAAATCTAAATAAGAGAGTAAATTTTAATTAAATTAAAGCAATGGAAATAAACTTGAGGCAAAGGAAATAATATTAATAAAACTGAACATGGTAGATTAAATGCTGGTTAAAATTGTAATTGGCATTTTTTTTGTTTTGTTTTAAATCAGTAAGTCTTTTTGTTTGTTTCTTTTTATAATAAAACTGAGATTTTATTATGTTCTGGTTTATAAGTAACCTAACTACAATTGGTTTATTAACATTTTGTTTCACAGTTTTGTACAATATGATTAGATATCATTTAGGCTTATATACTGATAATAAACAATATTCTGTAGTATAGGACTGACATCAAATTACATTACTACAAAATATGTTAACATCTTTAAACAATATTCAAAGATGTTAATAAAGATGAACAAATAAATAATAATGTTAAATAACTCAATCTGACTCATGAAAACATATCTGAATATACCTTTGAGAACATGATCACACTGCCTCTGAAAATCTTTATTGTCTATATTGGATGCAATAGATGAGTCATTTACTTGTACACCAATGTGGACTGAATCCTTTTTCGCGCATATTTCTTCAGTCTGTAACAGTAATATATCCTGTACTCATCATCAGAACCATTTTCAACATTTCGAAAGCTATCATACACACAACAATCCTTTGCTTATCAAGATCCATTCACCTGGATTTCACTCACTTTAGAGTTAAGGCACAAAGAAACCATTACCAGAGTGAAATCAAGACACACTCATAAGCCAGAATAGCACTGTCTTGTTTGTTTCATCATTTGTTCTAGATGTACATTTGTAATTTTTAAAAACTAAATTGTTTCTTCAAGGTCCACAATTGTTGATGGCATTCTTAGTTTGTTTTAATTTAAAGTGTCTGGTTCAAGTGACAAATTCTGAAATTTTATTTTGATCATGAAAGAACGTGCATATTCCTGCCATTGTAAACTCGGCCTCTATTAGTGTTCATCCAAGTGGAAATAGATTTCTTCCATCAAGGAAACATATTATGCACAGTAAGAATATCATTAATAAATCTGAGGGATAATGGAAAAAATAATTTGTAAGGTACAAAGTCAGACATGTTCCCACCCAAAGAATGGCAACTGTTATTAATTATAAAATGTTACTGATATGAATTCATCAATTTGTTTCTGCAGTAAAGAAATGGTTTGAAGCAAACAGTCTTCTACACACTGCTGCCTGTGAACATTTTTTCTGCACATGCTGCCTATAGCTATCTATGAATATTTCTTCCACACCTACCTCTAAACATCACTTACACATTGCTTGTTTCTACCATGAACATTTCTTCCATACATGATGCCTGCACCTACTTGTGAACATTCCTTCCACACGTTGCTTGTAACTTTCTTGAACTTTTCTTCCTTATATGCTGCCTGCACCTACCTATGAACATTTCTTATATATATATACTAGTAACTACCTGTGAACATTTCTTCTGCACATCCCTCTACCTACCTGTGAACATTCCTTCCACACCTGCTGCATGTACCTACCTGTGAACATTTTGTGCATATTTCTTTTCCACTTTTATTGATGCAGTCACAAGAATGACAGGTAATTATTGCACCATGATCTGTGATGAAAAAAGTTTTTAAATATCTTACAATTTTTGTGCAACCATCCTTTTAGTAAATAAAAATGTCTGCTTACAGTTATAATTAATTAAAATTACATCATAAATAATTAAACACTGATTAAATTATGCCTTGATATTTGTGTAAATGTTTATGTCTCATAGGACTATCTTTTAAAGATGTGTTATCTAAATATAAATTCAGCGCACAAAAAAAGATCATTATCTGGTTTGAAGTTTTATTTACTTTCACTCATCTATACTACCTCATATGATGCTCAAAATACTTACCATTTTTAACAATATTTTAAATAGTACAATATGCTAACATCAACACACACTCATTCACATTCAGCTAGAATAATGCGAAATACAGATTTGATCTAACAATAAGCATATTATCACACTTCATCGTAGTTTGAATAAAAATTTTGTCACCTCCCTTTGGGGGAAATGTGAACACAAGATGGCCTAACAATCAGAATACACTACATACAAACATATTCAGCTACCTGGTCACCAAATTTACTCTAGTTTCTGGTTAAATAAAATATTCCAATAGATGAAAGGTATAGGGAACACTTTTGATGGCCTCCACAGGGTAGCACCAAGTCAAAGAAACTCAAACTCATTCATTAGTCTGAATAATCAGTTAAAATCATAGAGTGGTAGTCAAGGTAAATAGAAGTAGAAAAAATGGCACACCCAACTGACCCAATCACAAACAAGCACTTGGAATACTTACACTGGATTTGAAGAGATGGGAAGATTCTCAGTATCTTTGGTTGATGCAAATAAGTCACTATCAATCAAGCAGGTAAATAAATCAGTGCTGGGCATTGCCACAAGTGCATGGCACTGTCGATGGCAAACATGTAAATTAGTGCTGGACAAAGCCACAAATGACCCACAAGTGCAAAGTATTGTCAATGGCAAACATACATGTAAATTAGTGCTGGGCATTGCCACAAATGACTCACAAGTGTATGATTTCATCAATGAAAAACACCTGCTTTTACACCAAAGCAAACAGAAATGGCATGCAATAAAAAATGTAGATGATATGCTAAGTCCTGATAGATTTTCATTATCTTGATGTAGAGGTACAAGACAGCAGCCATTCCAACCGATGATGGTATTACTAATTTATTGTGAGAGATTTTCTGGCATCACTCAAGTCTGATCATTTAACTCAAACATACGTTTGAGGAGGCTCAGGCTGTATAGTAATGTGCTCTTGCATAGTCTACATGATGCATATATGAGTAAGTGGTTTATGAGGGACCTCTGTAATAAACATTTGGGATTAGTTCAATATGTAGGTGACACTAGTGAAGTGAGTGACTCCATCCACATTTTCCAAACACAGTGTTAAGTTTTGAATGGGGAAGAACATTTGGGCTGTAGTTGCACTACAGCTTCTTATTTGACTTGGTAAATGACACATAAGGGGACAAGGCATACCCACCAGCAACTCTATGCTGAATCAATTCACTTTGAAGATTCGGATCCATTTTTCCCTTCAAATGTTTTCCATTTCTGAGAATCAAACCAGTATGAATTTGACCAAATATTGTACCAATTTCTGTAATTGTTTTATGTGCAAGCATTAACAAAGACATGAGCTAAGATTCCCTACAGTTTGGCATATGAACTCAAAACTTGTTAGTTCTCTGTATATAAAAAAAATATTTTATTTGCATATGTCCATTCTTTCTGAATTGCTATCATTTAAAGCTTTTATGGCTTTAATAACTGTAATGAAATATAACACATTCTTTTACTATCTCAAAAGTTGTCACACACAACTTTTAGTTGGTTTACTTTTTTTTTTTAATCAGTGCATTGTAATTTTATAATAAGTACTGAAAAAGAAACCTCTATTTTCTCTTTTAATGAAAAGATGATTTACTCCAGTATAGGTTGAGAAATTTAATCTTATTTTTGATCAGTAAAAACGTACCCCATATTAAAAAATATTTAACACTGTAGTTAAAAAGTATCAGAGACTAAAATGTCATTTGCCTTTGAAATATTAGTACTACTATACAGTAATAACTTTCAAATTATATAAATGAACAAGTTAATTTGTAATTGTGTTGTGTAACATCACCATTATGTCATTATAAACAAGTGGGTGAACTCATTTTGAAAGCAAATATTTATTGTCAGACTAATGTACATTTTGTCACCAATGGAGGGGGGGGGGGGATCATGCAAATAAATTGTGTGAATTGAGAAGTCATTTAATTCATCACTAACATCACGTTGATGTCAAACAATTTTATTTAGACTTTTGGTGATCTGTCAACATTATGTACAGAACTGTTGGTTGTTGGTCCAGCATCTGACCTGCATTTACTATAGATGTTTTTCTGGTTCTTTTTAATAAGGCAGGGTTACGTATGTTAATGTGTTTGTATGCAAGATTGCGAGAGGAATGAATGAATGTAAACAATACAGGACAGTACAACATAAAAATCACAGTAGGTAATTTCTTTTTTCTTTGATGGTTATGATTAATATTTATTGCCCTAAGGTTTCTCTCTTATCAAACAAAAACCTCTTAAAACATTCATCTTACAAATCACTCATTCATAAAACATACACTCTGGGAATAAAGGAAAACAATTTTTAAATCAATGGATGATGAAAATGGAAATGAAATTTACAAATTTATAACAACTTATATAGTACTGGTAACCAACGCTATCCAAGAAAATAAAGAAATTTATCTTGGCTCTGTCACAAACTAATTTATTAATAAAATATATAATGAAAGATTTTAAATTTACTTTAAAATAATCTATCTATTTTATGTGCACTGAGGTTTTTAACTAAACTAATTTTAACACTTGCAAAATTTTAGGCACCCTCAAAATAACAAGCCCTTAGGGTTGATGATTCAGTCACAGATGATTCCAAGAAATGTTTGTCAAATGTTGCACGCTCTCATAGTTCAGGAAAACTGTAGAACACTGGTCCGTGTGCAATGAAGATAGTCAGATACACTGCTGTATTACATCATGTCATCATCACTCACACTGAAGGTGTCCATGTATGGATCTCCCTCCAAGCTTTGGCACTTGTCTGCTATCACTCATGATCAATAAATACACACCTCATGAATGGGTTAGTCTGCTGAAGTTCATCTGGCTTCTCAAATTGCTTCATTCACAGGTGACAAGTTGATGTCACGCTCCATCATCCAGTAAAGTATCAGACCTGATACTACCCCTTACCAGAATTCCAGTCTGAAATAGCAAAAAGAATCGGAGGCAAAATGGCCATCCACACAAGATACCTGTTTTGACTGCTTTGATGAGTTACCACAATGGCTCGTTGGTTAAATAACAAGCTTGCCTAAGATTTCTCTCATTCAGTTAAATTCAGTGTGTTGAAAAACCCAGCAAGAGATGGGTATCAATATGGTGCCATAAAAGAGAAAAATGATAGCTTTGGTTTACCAACCAGTGCTCTCTGAAAATTCATCCTTATACTGCATGTGTAATTCATGCAATACACATTTTATCCCCTACCTAATAACTCAGAGTATGTTATAAAATCCTAAGTTTACCTGCTCTATTTTATTCTAACTAGCTAAAATATGAAATATTTCTAATAATTGTTAATAGTACACTCAATAAACATATCATGATATATAACACACATTGGTTTATGATTTACATGATAATCTCCCTTAGTGGTGTCAAAACTTCTCAAGTTTCCACATGCATTTAACTAATATAATTTTTTATATCTGAAACAATACATTTATTACTATGAGAGATCATAGATTTAAATAGTGCTCTTTCTAGAAGCATCATCAATTTATTCTATCCATGCTAGTAATTATATGTAACTGACTTCAATCCTAATTATACTTAACTGACTTTTTCAAATTTGCAACAAAGGTGTATATCTGACTGTCATAAAAACTACCAAAACATATACAGAAATGATGCAATGGTGAACAATATTTATTGTAAAATATGTGGAAGCTAGGAATGGGTTAAAAGACATGCAGAAAACACTTTTCACTCTATTAACTTTAGACACTTTGTCTAGCTTGACTGAGTGTGGTTGGACATGACATATGATTTTATACATCAGTTTAGTTGTGCAACCAATCATGTTAATTTTTGGCTTGGTTCATCTCTAACCTGTTGGCTGTAAATGTTGTAAGTGTAGCATATGACATCAACATCTAAAGTATTCATTATCCAAATGTCACAGCCCCTCACAACCTCTCCACTTTTTCCCAGCCTGTACTGCACATTGGGTTCTAAGGAAAGATCACTTGCACTGAGGGGCACATTAATGAGTGCTTTTACTGTAGATCTCCCCTTGAAAGCATATGTGGGCCCCCTAGTGGGATCTCACTAGTAAACCTGTATGATACTTTTTAGACATAATCATCTCGTGAGTACTCAGAAAAATGTATTTTACTAAATATATCCTTTTAATCTGTTTTATTTTTTTTGACTAAAAACTTCCATTAGCTAGATATATCAGTTTACTCAACATACACCTTATGCTCATGTATCTTTTATTGTCCTTGGTTATATATACTAGATATGAAATGGATGGGTGCAAGCTGATAAAAGCAAATGCTAACCAATAGGCTGTTTTCAAATCACGTGTATACTATGGTTTATACTATATGAAAGGCAATATGTTTTCTGAGCAATGTCTTGATAGGTTCCACTGACTAAAAGGACTACACCCTTCTCATAACAGTGCAAGAACAAAGATATTCGCTAACAACAATGCATTCCTTTACTCCTTAATTTCTAATCATGAGCAGCATTACCTGCAGAAAGGTGGGAGAGATGAGAGGTCTTGGTGCTTGGAACATCAGCAGAGTGACGAGAAGATTCTGTACTAAGACCACCAGGAGATGGAGAATTTCTATTAGGAATAACTTCAGACTGCCAGGCAATCTCTTTACCAGGAGTGTAAGTAACTTTTGGTTTGCCACTCTCCATAAGAGCATTTACCTGTAAAAATGTTCTCTTCAAAATTCTGTTGTTTATTTTACATAAATATAAACACAAGAACTCAGCATGAAGAAATTTGCTCACCTATTATTTTAACAGTGAAAACACTAATACTACACAATAAAATAAAAAATAAAAACAAGCATATAGAAATGACAAATATGATTATTTTTGATTGTGCATTTTTGTATTTAATTAGCACTACAAGGATATATTCCAAATTTTATACTTAATTCATTTGGAACTTACAAACATTGCTACTTATATTATAGAATCAGTAGCAATGTTCGTAAGTTCCAAATGAATTAAATACTAAATTATATATAAACAAATTCTTGGTATTCTTTTCACACAAAAAAATATTATTTACTTTGAGAACTAAAACTGAATAGGCCTATATCAGATATAAAAAGTTCCTGAGAAAAAAATCAATCAGAGAATAAATAAATATACATGACTTGAAAATAAAACATATCTGTCACTTTAAGATTTGCAATTGATTTTATAAGTAAATATCATACCAGTAAACTGTTCTGATTAAAGTTAGTCAAAGTGAAAATGTGTTCATAATCTGTAGCATTTTCTTTTCAAGGTTAATGGAACTTCTGAAATGTCAGCGTCATTATCATTATGTACACAGAAAGAATGTTGAAAACTACTTTAATAAGGTCTTAAATCTCTGTTATAAACTATGGTAGAGTTTTATGCTGTATATATATATATATATATATATATATATATATATATATATATATATATACACTAATCCATGCCACCCTTTCCCTGATTACCCTGGATAACTGAGAGCTAAATGTAAATGCCACCATTTCTCTGATTACCCTGGATAACTGAGAGCTAAATGTAAATGCCACCATTTCCCTGATTACCCTGGATAACTGAGAGCTAAATGTAAATGCCACCATTTCCCTGATTACCCTGGATAACTGAGAGCTAAATGTACATGCCACCCTTTCCCTGATTACCCTGGATAACTAAGATCTGATTGTAAATGCCACCATTTCCCTGATCACCCTGAATAACTGAGAGCTAAATGTAAATGCCACCATCTCCCTGATTGCCCAGAATAACTGAGATGACTGTATATGCACACTTGAAATGCCAAACTAATGTATTAGTGAAATTCAGCACAGTTAATGAAAAACATCAGAAAATGTTACATAAATTAAAAAATCGGTATCTCATAAATTAAGTAATACCAGCATACAAACACACATATCATTTTAATAAAATAAAATTTAGCAATGTAATCCAGCAACGACTGTGTGTATGAATGTGCTTGTAAAAGTAGGTACATATTTATGAGTCTCATGAACAAAGCTCACCTTAGCTGGGCACTGCTTACAGTAACCTTTGACAGCTCCACAATAAGGGCATGGCTCACACTTCTGGGCCAATTCAAGTTCTACATTTATACAATGAACAAAAAGAGATTAATATCAAATAATAAACAATACCAGAAAAATCCAACTTAGTATCAATGAGACCTATTGATCAATAAATTTATTTACAATAAATGGTGGAATGGTGGGATACTGTATATCACAGTCACACTATCTCAAACCTTGTAGCCTAGAACAAAAACAAGTTAATGTCAATGAAGTACATGTAATTGGACACACACCAGACATATGCAAACAACAGATGTGGCAGTCACATTTTAACCTACCCTGGTTTATACTTTTCACATCTGGGCCAAGGGACATGGTCCTCTTATATAGACAGTGATACTTTAGGAACACTTGCAGCAGCCGAAATGGTGACTAGTTAGAGCAGAGATTACATAACTAGGGAGTTGGGAAACTTGATACTAAGTTTAATTAAAGTGCTAGAGTTTGGAATAAATTTAAAATCACTACTTTTATAGTGGTTTGAAGTAATAAAGTTACAACTATTATTACTATATGAATCCTAATTATTAAATTTGAATATTATTATGTGTTAAGATATCTTTACTTTTAATAAGCTTAATAAAATTGTGAGAAGGTAGGCAGCATGCCTAAGAAGAAAGATATATTGAAATGAGCAGTAAAAGTAAAAAGGAAAGAATTGTTTTAAAGTCTGTCATTTGAATGATGAGAAAATATTAATCTTTCCTGGGCACAACATCTGAAAATGATTGCATGCACAAACGGGCAGTGCCCCAAATCATCCATAATTATCCAAATGTATGTGGGACTCTATATATAATGTTTTACTATCTTGCATATTCTCACAGAAATTATGTACCTTGAGGTTTTCTGTTATTCTGAAAAGTGTCATTTATTAATTTAAAGATTGTTGTACTGCATTTTCATTCAAATTTTAACTTCACAAAAAAAATGTATGTATTGTTTCCATGGGCATTTTTTATGGGTTTGATGAAACTTAAAATTTATTGTGGGTCTCAATATAAATGTTATATTATTTTCTGTATAAAGAGCTAATTGGATACTGAAATGAAAAATTAGTGATGACAACTGTATAAGAACAAACTTATTTCTGATTCAGATAGTGATTGTGAAGCAGGAATGGTAATATCTAATGAATTCAGTTCTGTTTTGCAGCAAGAGAATGGAATATACATATTCACCCTATTATAACTGAGTCATTTGCCTTGGTAATTTAGCCATGCATTGCTCATGATTAACAATATTTTCTCTCATTCAGACTTTTTCAAATTATTTAGAAATGTTTGATAGAAACTGATGTCAATGCAAACATTAAGCCACAAAAAACAGCATTTAAAAAAACTAAAAAATAAATATAGTTTACAATATTATATTATTATCTTGTGATATTATAATAATTATAAATAATATTTTTTATTAACAGTAAATAAATAAAAAATAAAACAAGTTACCTATCTTATGAAACAAGTGCAAGTGATCAATGAGTGATCCCATTATTGTAACTTTTTGACTTTTGCATATGTCCAATAGTGACATAGGTTATTTTAACAATCATGTCATGATCTGATATAAAACTGCCTCGTTTAAAAATTCACATAGAGTGAATAGCTGAACTTATCCATTAGTACTGTGATGCCATTAAAACCTTTGCTTAGATAAGGTCTGCTAAAATCCAATGTCTTATCCTTTTAATACAGGGGCAAAGCTGAATGGTGTTCAAAGATACAAGTTAAATGTTCAACAAAGATAATATAAAGGTACAATGTTTTACAGTTTATCAAACAAGTACAAAACAATGTTCAAATGAACAAAAGTTTTCAAGTTTTACATAGGGAAACAAGAATAAGCTTAATAGAGCATTTATAAACATAGATAATATTAATTTCACAATTAATAACAAGTAAATATTAATGGAATTTTAAATGGAGAGGATATATTTAATCAAATACTGAAAGGAATGAGAAAGAAAGATCAGAAATATAACTCTTCATTTTGTAAATCAGTCTGAGTTGGGTCAGAAAGATATTATCTTATTCTTAAAAATGTAGCTTTTAATGTTGGTCACTTACCAAACAAAATTTCACTGAATCTGGTCTGCAAACCTTCATCTTCCATAGTTACGAAAGATGTTTCTTTACTGGGTATCTTTGAATCAGCATACACCATACTTTTAGGAATATCTACCTGTATGCATTCATCATTACCCTGGGTTCGATGTCTCTGGTGGGGGAAAAAAAAAAATTAAGTTACAGTGTATTCTGAAAATGAAACAATTTGCAAATCTGTCTCATCATTTTTTCAACAAATTCCAATATATTATATTGCACATGTGCCTCGATATTACACACCTCAATATATTGAGGACCCACCTACAATGCGAACAGCTTGTGGACCCCCCTTTTTTTTAACCATCCAGCCTCCTCAAATTACATGTACAGAGCTAACAGCACTGTATCAAATCAAATGGCTCAATTTGCAAATATTTTGCCAACATTGCCTAAACTTTATATAAGTATTCAGTACATTGTACTTGCCATTTTGTAAACAGCTTAACAATGATCACTATTGTTTTGAAAAATTTCAAACACATCCTACAACTGTCTAAACAGACATTTTGTCTTCAAAGATTTGTCACAGGTCTCTTCAAAGTACATGTACAGTATAATATTTTTTAAAGCTGTTTCTTTGAACAATTTATAAAAACATGGATAGAGTTGATGTGGTGACCAGGGCTTTTGAAGGAAAAAGGCTAGAAGACAAACTTTTATTTCTGACTGCAGTAATGTTCTTTGAAGCTGTTTCTTTGAACAATTAAAAATATTGTTATTAGAGTTGACTGTGACCCAAGGTGTCAAGAGGAAATTGAGGTAATTTTAACATCACTACCCCACCCCTGCTTCCGATGGCCGACTGGTTAAATACAAGATTCTTTTTAAATGAGTCTGGTTACCATATACGCTAGCAATAAAATGGTCAGCTCTTTCCATTTATATGCTCCTTTGTCGAACACTGTATATTAATTATAGAATTTACTCAAGCATTGACACTCTGTACATTGTATTTCTTTGAAAATTTTGGCAAAAGGATTTTTTTTCTTTTATTTTTGCCATGTCTTCTAATGGAAAGAGAAAACAATGGACGATCAAAGAAAAGTTAAATGCACTGGATATGCTGAAGACAGGCCTTAAATTACATGGCTAACATATGTGTGGTGAAGTAGGGTGAACCGTAAGTTGATAAACAGTAGCTGCCATGTGACTTGGATTGTTCTGACAGAACAATCTGACAGAAAGGATCCTTCATTATAATGTATAACATGGTTGAATTTTTTTTGGACTCTTAAGACCATGTTATATCAAGGCACCATTGAAATATTATTATATATTTCATTAAAGTTCTATGTGTCTTCACTGTTGCCCACTAAAGTGCTTCTACATCTAGTTCAGAATTTATATAAGTGCTGCATTATTGAAAATGGCTTTAGAAATCTAAAGTATGCAAATCAAACAAAATGTTCCCAATAACACAAAGGCAACAGTTAAGATATTTGCAGCTGCAAATAATACAAGATCTATATTTTTCACAACTATTACATTAATAAAGACATCATAGATTGTCATTAATACTAAACAAATGAATACGCTCTACCTAAGAATTTTCCTTTTTAAATGACTTGTCTATCCAATATTCAGCAGTTTTGTTATCTTCTTCAAGATGAAATTTGTGCATGAGTGGCTTTGTTGTATTCAAGTAAGCAAAAAGATCCAGACTTGGTTCTATCTTAAGTCTTGTAGCAAAGTACATTGTTGTTCTGCTTGAGAGAACTAACGGAGCACCCAGATTAGTCTGGAGAGAACAATGACTTAGAGAACATTCTACAGCTGGAATCAGCAAACTTTTCAGACTACTAGGCCGAGAAGGCACACTAGGCCAGAAGAAATCAAATGTCCAAGGAAAGGTTGTTTTATTCAACAAAAAAAAATACAACCCTTTAAAGAATAGCAACTAAAGTATCTAAATCAATAATGCAGTATTAAATTTACTGTAAACTTACCAATTTCACTTCAGAATTTGCCTAGGGAAGCACACTCGATACAAGTTGGAAGCTTTTGTTGTAAGAATGAGTGATTTAGATAGCTCGCATTTGATTGGATTGTGTTGTCCCACAGGTCATGAATACATTAATGGATTAACCTCAGTCGAAGTAATATTGTAATTTTGACCATTTTTTAATGACAAAAATTTCTTGCTGAAGTCTGCTTTAAAACTCATTTTTACAGTGTACATGTGTACAGGAAAAACCACACCAAACTTGTGTGGGAACTCAATGTCAGTAATATGACCATGAAGTAAACTTGTCCCAGCACAGAACTTTTATAACCCTTACCTGGTCAGGCACTTTTGTTTAATAAAAGCACCTGACATCAGTTCTAAAAATAAACATGGGCCACAGCTTGACCTGCAACAAGCAGTAATGAAGGGGAACAAAACTGTGACAATTCAATTAGGCCAGATTCAATAATAAATAACTGGGGGGGGGGGTGGAGGTAGGCCATATCTGGCCTAAAGGCCAGACTTTGCCAACCCCTTTCCTAAAGAACACTAAGAAACATGTGAAGAACTGATAATTCTATTGTGAACAATAAACCTGTGACAGTTACAAAAGCATGTGAAAGACTAGTTTGGTGGTGGCTTAACAATGTTATGTACGAACTACTATCACTTATCACTCTATAACTCCATTTCTGATCTCTGATTAGAACAATCCTGTGATTTATATTGACACTAACCTGCTGAATTATGTGTTGGGATATAAGACTGTATAAGCAGTGAAACTATTCAAACATGATTCATGGAAATATTGATGTCAAATAATCTTTGCATTGTATTTGCTATATATATAGTTGATTTAATAAATTTATTGACCTACTTATACACAGTGATAATGTTGGAGAGAGTGGTATGATGGGGGTTAAATAAATATTGATTAAGGATAGATTTATCTTCACCTTTGGTAAGATGTTTTCAACCTACAGAAATATTTTGTGATAGTAAATGTTTGTCTTTAATGCTGTGGAAGAGAGAAATGTTTACATCGCCTGCATATTCACCCAGTGAGAGAGACAAGTGGTGTCTTCTGGAGAATTATTAATAACATAAATTAAGATTCTCACCACTTGTAATTAGTTATAAATGAATAATAATAATAATAATCATAACCAATAACTAGAGTGGCATTGTGTCACAGGTTTGTTAGACTTTCTTTAGTTTTTAGTATGTGATTAAGTAGTTTGTTGTGGTAATAAAAGCAAGTGCTTAGAGGTTTTCTAAGGTTATGTACTTTATTAAATAATAATGTCATTGTAGAGATGACACAAAGTAACATTTCTTTCCTTTCTGGATTGCACTGCTGTATCTAGATCTGTAGTAAGTCATCCAACTTGCTGAAAGTAATGTTGAGTTAAAAACAGAGTATCTTTAACATTCCTGAAAAATATGTTTGAGTAAAAATGTCAATAGAAGGACATGGCAATCTTAGGTGCATAACTCTCAATCACTGACCCACTTAGAAATAAGTTATTGAGGTAATATAATTCAATTCAAAAGATTAATCAGAGAATTTGCATTTTAATGCTGACAAATGAACACTATCCATTTAAATTTGCATTGTAAGACAAATAAGTTTTAAATATATTCTTGGATAAAGGTTTCTTACCTTGGTATCTTCCAGTAATAGAATGCCTTAAATTTTACATATCCACTAAGAGTCAACTCAGCTGCCCTGAGATTCTTGAATCTGGCCCTTAATGGATATGTCACCTTACCTCAATGTAAAAAAAACTCTACTGACATATTTGTTTTTTTATAAACAATTCTGTTTCCCCTGTTTCGCAACCATAATCAATGATGATACCTATGCACAGTAATACATGCAAAGAGAATCCTTTAAACTGAAAACAACAAAAATGTAACCCTCCAATATCGAAAGTTCATATGTGAAATTAACATGTACAATTTATCTAATGACACCTTTTAACAACCCACTGGCAAATGTACATTCACACTGATGCAAAAATGATTGTGTATTTACTGTGTTCATGTTCTAAGAGCATGTAGATGTGTAATACAGTCTATCATATATTGAAAAATCCATATTTATGCAAGTTTAAAAGCAACCTTGTTAAATGCTGAGGTTTTCTGTATCCTGATGTTATTCAAGAAAGAGATTTAATTAACTTTTTATCTGTCCCTGGACAATTTTCTGCAATAGAAGAGTGAGCCATATATGTCTATTTTAAAACAAGAGACATTCATTATCTAATACTATAAACACATTTATTAAAGTTTTCAAATTGGTTAATTTTATAATTAGAAAATATATACACTAATTTTTAATGAAGAGAAATAAATATAATTGCTTGAAGTCAATAACTTCACTTTGGCAATGGAGAGTTATCTTCTTTTGTTCAGTATTTTCATATAAAAATATGTGAATTACTTGCCTGCCAAGTAACTATGGTTTGGTAGAAAATTACGCAACAAGTGGAAAACTACTGTCTATGACAACGATTAAAATAGCAAAACAAGATTATTTTCCAATCCATTATCATCTACAGTATTTGTTCTTTATGCATAAAGTATATTAATTTATTCTGGTGATTTGCTATCACTGTGTTTATCCTAAGTGATAGCCAAAATTATAGTTTTTATAACATTTTTGGATTCAGAATTGTACTATATTATTAGCATTAAATGAAATAATTAATTTATGGGAGCAACAATTAATATAAAATAATATGTCTAAATAGTTCAAAGAGTCCAGCATAAAAATGTAAACATTTATGAAACAAAATACAATATTTATCCAAAAGACAGAACTGCACTGTCAACAAGACAAAGGTGCCAAAGGATCTCTTTTATAGCATAACGAAATCCACAAGGAAAATAACTGTCAACACTAATATTTTGTCTTTTTTTCCTAGGAGCACCAGTAAATCAATTACCTTTCTCCTGCAAACTTGTTTTGTTGATTTATTTTTTATGGTCACACTACAGTGATCAACACATGAAAACACCTCATTCTGAGCATTTGGAGGACCATAAAAATGCTGGGTTTGGCTGAAACTGACTATAGTCTGGTGTACTGGTCTTTCTTGCTGGAGAGCAACATTTTTCAATTCTGGTTGTCTTTTCTGTGATTTCTCTATGGCAGATTGCGCATTAGGAGGATATAACTCTTCTCGTGAGTAGCCTGCACCTTGCACCTGGCCTGAACCACAACTGATGGTCAAAGAAGGTGGAATGGCTTGTATCACAGTCTGTTGATTCTGTTTAAATGACTTTGACGAAGTATGATCACATGTTAAACAAACCATTGGTAAAGTACTGTGTAGCCTCTGACACTCCTTTGAGTGAGTAAATGCTTTCTCTAACTTCCGAAAATCTGGATGATTATATTTTTCAGCTTCTGGTGATGTACCCTGAAAAGTAACTAAAGGTTCAGCTTTTGTTGTGATGCCACAGCTCTGCAAGGACCTGGCATTTTCAGTATTGAGACAACAGGTGTAAAGGCAATGCATGCAACATGGACAAATGATTTCATCCAAATTCTTGCCAAAGAATTGCTGACAATTTTCTTGATTTGTGTTGCCTGCAATTTTCTCTGACCTTTCAACTGGATTTAAACATGGATGTCTAGGTAGTTCTGGGCAACACTCTTTGATAAAAGATTCCACTAATAAATCAGAAACAGATCGTACTGACTCACTTCTTATTGCATTTTGATTTACAGGACCCTCACTGGAAGAATTTCCAGGATAAAAATATTGCACAAGAGGAGCACACTCCTCATATTCGACTTTCTTTTGGTGAAGAAGGCTAATTATCACATCACTACAGCTGTCTGAAAGCTGCCTATTTGCTGGCCCAGATAATGGATTGTGTTTATTGTGACCTGTAGTCTTTGTTGATGATTTTCCTTTCCTTTCTGACAAAGAATGGTCCTCAATAACCTGTTTGTCATTTCTAGAACAAGCAAATGCATTTATTTGCATAATCAACCATTTTAAAAACTCTTTAGACAGGTGAACATTTTGATCATCTCCATTAGTCAGCTTCAAATAGCACTGCATCAAGTTCTGGAACTGCTCAGCACAGTGACTCTGACACGTGTGCTCTGTGTTCCTAGGAACAGAGCAAGAAGATAAGGCTTCACTGTGTTCAACAGGAAAAGTTAAACTAGAATGGCAGTCCAAACAGTCCATAGATGGAGAGGGAGAATTCTGATGAAAGTCTTTTGGCATGTTTGACATATATGGCTTGAAGGGATGTTCCTGCATTGTTATTCTCATACCATCACTTTCAAATCTGGAATATTCTGCTTTAACACTTTCATCATCTGAAAATAAATTAGTAATATATTTTTTTTAATTAATGTAAATTGTCACAATTCATTATCTGTTCCTAATTAGCAAATGATTCTTAATAATACTGAAATAGCATCTGATTAAAAAATGACTGTAATTATTCTTTCTCCTCGGAATATTAAAATACTAAGCATTTTTTCTATTTTGCTGATTTAGTTGTTTGTTGTTGCTACAGTATACATTTTAATACTTAAAATTTTACTTTTATACCTAATTTCCTTCCTAGCTCTAATTAAATAGAAAACAATAACAACAAAAAATGATTGCTCAATTTAAGACATAAACCATGCTTCTTTACATGAGGTTTAACCTCCTCTGACAAGTTTTAATCTGTAAATGTTATGCAATAAGACTGTTGTAATGGAGGCATAAAAACAAAACAAAACAAGAATTAGAATCACTTCCTGTGCACACATCACGAGGGCAGCCATACATAACATTATTTTTTTAAATACATTTTGCTTCAGAAAGGAAAGAAAATATATTCTTATCTATATACATCTTTAATATTACAATATCATTTATCAATAACAGACAAATATTCATGTTTTTATTAAGATGCATCCCAATAAGGGATAACAGAACTACAAGAGTAAGAATTTTTCAATTTTATATTACTATTCTTGTTAAGACTTTGGGTTTTTTAAAATGAAAAATTAGTTCTGTTCTGTAGTTTAGGCATGTTTCATGCTAGAAGGTAATTTCCAATTTCAATGTTAAGCACAGCTGAAATTTACCTAAGACTACTTTATCTCATGAATTCACATCAAGATAGAGGTGAAACAGATGGTTTGAAGAATTAAAAATTTCTACAGATCAGATATGAACAAAATCATAGACTACTATTTCTAAACTAAATTATATTAGACTCAAAACCGTTCTGGAATATTCAATTATATGTGTATAGTGCATATATGTACAAGCACACACACATTTATTCTTGCCTATAAATAACAGCTTTGTTGCCCCTCTTTTATCTGAAACTGGCAAAAGACTGGTAAAATAATCACATCTTACAATTCACAAGGTTTGATTGTATGAAATGAAGCAAATGAAAAGTTGCTAAGTGACTGATTCTGAACAATTTTTTTTAAGAGTTTAGATCTCCAATCA
The DNA here is from genome assembly GCA_028829895.1 of Sinotaia quadrata. Classification (NCBI taxonomy): domain Eukaryota; kingdom Metazoa; phylum Mollusca; class Gastropoda; order Architaenioglossa; family Viviparidae; genus Sinotaia; species Sinotaia quadrata. The sequence continues at coordinate 107,145,960 of CM054179.1, forward strand.
TAGACTTTTGAATTGTAAAACTTTAATGAAATAAATCTAAAATGTTTAAAATAAAATGAGACTGTGACAAATTTTCAACAAGTCATATAAGTAATAAAGGTAATGACATAATGAATAAAGATGTCAGTTGGCAAAATCAAAAGAGCCTAACCAAAATCTAAGAAAATAACAGATAGGCAATAATTTACTTCTCAAGGGTATAATTTTAAATATTTAGCTTAAAATTAAGTTTTTAATTACAAAATTTATTGTCCCTAAAGTTTAAAGTATTAGAATGTATTATTTTGTAAGTTTAAAAATGTTTTGTATACTCTTTATCTTTCCTGTTTGTTTTGTACCTCAAGATATGAATCAAAGATCTACAAACTATAATTCACAAGGACCAATTGCATAAGAAGTTGCAAAGAAAAATGTTCATGTTTTAAATTTCCACACCTATCTTACCTATTACACTTCTGATTTTCAGCACATCAGAGTTTAGTGCCGAAACAGTAGTTGAGAGTGCAACACAAGCTTAAACACTCAATGGTAGAGCATTTTTAATATATATAATGAGCAAACTGAATCCTGTGTCACTGAGTCTGAAGCAGTTTCTAAAACTAAATGTTAAAAGAGTGAATAGAAAATTCAAGAGTGCATTATACATTATAGGACAAAATAAGGTAATTCAATATAATTTTCTTATCCTCCTATTGTACAAAAGGTGACAATTCATTGTGTATTTTACTTCAAACCAATAAGTAACAGTTTAGAATCCTAAATTACAAATCTGACAACATTAATTCCCTCCATTTCATATATTTTGTTTCAGAAAATGTATTGCCCCTCACTGACCCCACTTCCTTTCCTACATGACCAACCCAGCTTTTGTTTTTCCCCACTTCCTTTCCTACATGACCAACCCAGTTTTTGTTTTTCCCCACTTCCTTTCCTACATGACCAACCCAGTTTTTGTTTTTCCCCACTTCCTTTCCTACATGACCAACTCAGCTTTTGTTTTTCCCCACTTCAATCACCATGTGTATGCATGATATGTATAATTCTTCACTGGCACTGTGGCAGTGGTATTTAAGTTGGACATAAATGTTTTACTGAATGTTTACTTATTCACAAAAATAATATCTGCCTCTAGAAAAGACAAGCCATAATCATATAGGAGTTGATGTTTATTGCAAAACATTTATGATGGACATCTTCCATAAAACTGGAATGAATTATGTCTTAATCCAAAGTCCCATGGGGGGAGAGGAATGTGGCACTATAATACTTATTTTCCTAACCTGTTTAACTTTTCCTCTCAAATGATTTGTAACAGTCCAAAGATAAGTCCAGAGGAGAAATTACTGATGCACTTCTATACATTTGAAGAAACTGTAGAAACTATCCTATTTATCTTTCCTTATAAATGGTTTAGTCATAATACAAAGGAAATGATGAGCTGTTAAGAATAAAGCCTTGACTTCCTACTCATTTATGAGGCCACTCAAACAGGCCTTAAAAAAGTCAGTCTTCTGAAAGGCAAAAGCTATAATATAAATAATAACATACAAATGAACTTGAATAAAAATTCACTTTAACTACACATTCGTTTTCAATTTTGTTTTAACTATTTCTTTCAAATGGTTCTCTATCAATGCTCCATAAACTTAAATGAATGAACATAATTACAAGCTTTTCTTGTAATAAGTATCTCTGAAGTGCATAAGAGCTGGATGAACCAAAAACTACACATTCAGTCCTAAAATTCCATAAAGTGATCTATGGAATGCTCATACTTTATGTTCTAATTCCAAAACCCCAGATGTGATTGGGCATAATTATATATTTTTATTATATATGCCTTTATTCCAGCATTGTAAATTTAAAACAAGTCAGGAAAATATTTTTCAGGATATCAGAAATATTTTTTTCCTTCAATAATGAATTAATTATAGCCATATAGGTTGCATTCTTAAATGATGATGAACATTAAAAAAAAAAAAAAAAACTTGCAGTTTCCCTACAAAACATGTTTTAAATTTAATGTATACAGAAAACTGGTGAATATAACAAACAGTTGTCTTTCTATTATTAAGAGGCTTTCAAGAATTTTTAAAATTAAAATAAGAAGAGAAATGGCATTCTTTAGAGCTAATTGACATAACAGGCCTGAAAATGAAAAAAAAGTCCCACTAGCCTTTGGCTAGTAACTTAAAAATTTTACTAGCCAAACTAAAATTTTTACTAGCCAATTTAATTTTTTTCTAGACAATCAAAATAGCCTAACATAACAAGTGGGGGATTTTCGTCGCGGGATTGATATGTATTAAATAGAATTTTTTATACATAGGGCGTATCATATCTTTAGAAAACGACACAGAGAAAGTTTTGCCAATATTCTTTTGATTCAGATTCATTAGAAAGTATTTATCTTTGCTTTTTCATTGTATTATTTATGCATGTATTCTTTTGCAGAGTATTATGTATACTTAATATGTTAACATATAGCATTGTGTTTTTAGTTGGAGCTAGATACATGAATGTTAACTGTTGATGATTTATTTAGTATTTGTGTTACTGAATATTTCATTGTGAGAAGTCGACGTGTTATACCGCCAGCTAGGAGAGTTACCGGTAGTAACAGACTTCAAAATATTATATTTAGGGTGCTAAGTATAATGTTGTAATGTTGTATGGTTGGAGCCGTGACATTACGAAAGCCTTGGAGACACATAGACTGTAGCCAAGCAAGTGAAACGTGTGACTTATTTAGGACGGAGCTCTGAATAAATTAAATAATTTTTGTAAGATTATGTTACATGTCCAGTATTTATTTAAAGACCCTGCTTAGGAATTTTACAGAACTTTAATTTAATTAGATAAATTAATTTCTCTCCTTTCCCTAAACAGACTGGTTGCTTTGGCTAGTTTTTCAAACGTTTTTAAATATGCGTCTATTTGATCTTTGTATTCATCAAAAGGAACCATATTTAATCTGGGAATGAAATGTTCAATCCTACTCTGGTTGTGTTCGTCACTCGAATGTGAACTACCACTGCTTCTCCTGTTATGACTACGATCATGTATTTCTAATCGTTTCATCTCCATCGCGTGGTCGCGTTCTTTCTGTTTCTCATCTGCTTCTAACCGTTTCGCTTCGTTTTCGGCTTCAATCCGTTTCAATTCGCAATTCGCTGCGCGCTCTTCCCTCCCTCTCTCCGCTAGCTCAGTCTTGATGTAGTTTGTCAACTCATCACCTTGCCGATCGCTTCTTTGTTGATCTTTGTACAGGAAGTGAAGAGTGAAAATTTGGGGACTTCCGGGCTGAGTAAAAATACGGATAGGAAAATTTACAAACCCATAGTTGTTCACAAAAAAGTTCATTTTAGCGCACTCGCAGTTGGCGACTAAAGTTTTTTTTTTAGTCGCCAATTTTTTTTTTCACTAGCCATGGCGACTAAATTAGTCGCCATTTTCAGGCCTGCATAAGAAAAAGTATGATTAAAAGAAGCATGTTTCAGTAAATTTCCAAGCAAAGTTTGGCTTCAGCAGAGAAAAGTGAATTATTTAGACACAAAGTTAACAAAACTGATACCCCAGATTCTGCAGCAAAGCATGCTGATTATTATCTATTTTGGAACCTTTAAAGCAGTTGTATTCATAGCCAAGATAACTTTCCTTTATTTCTGATACCAAACAATAATTCACTTTCTTTCAAAGGCAAGATTTTTATAATAATAGAAAGAACTACATATATTTAAGATTGAAATACCTAATGACTCCAATTAAGAGTGATATCAAAAAGAGGTGATGAGCATTTCATTTTGCTAATTTGACAACAGGATTATTTTCAAAATAAAAATAAATGAGTGAAATTTTATTAATTTAATAATTTTTATTTAATTTAATTTATGCATTTTGCCATTACAAAAAATAGCTAGGCAAAAATTAATATTTAGGTGTTACATAAATATACAATTGTTAAATTTAATTTTTTCTGGCTTCACCGTCATAATTGCAGATTTTAAATGATTATTTATTATTAGCAGGTAGCATTCAAATAACGAGTTTTTTTCATTTTGAAAAATATGTTTTGTTCGAGAAGCTTCTTTATCATGCATTTCTATATTTATTTTTCTATTGCTTACTTAAGTTAATGTATTAGCAAACAGAATCTCATCCTATTTTAGATATATTATCTACTAACTTCATCAGTGGCAATAGCAGTATAATGCAAATTGCTGCACTGCTGTGCTAAATATCCTATTTTGTCCTGAGGAGTTCTAATCTTTCCAGATTGCATGATATAATTGAAAAAATATGGTACTATTTTAACAGTTCAAGTTTACATTATGATATTAAACTAATATCTTTTCAAAATTAATTTCATTAATTAACGAGAACCAAAAACTATCTTCATTAGATCCCAACATCTTAAAAAACTATCTTAAAAAATAAAAGTTTAGATTCTGAAATGAAAGAAAAATACAAAACAAAATATAAAATGTATAAAAACCTGAAGGCCCAGCATTGGCACAATAGTCCTTTTCTTGCCTGACATTTGTTGGTAAACCAAAGGCAACTTGTGATAACTGAGAATCCACATTGAAAGATGAGAAGGAAACCTGTCTTGATTCATTCTTTGGCCAGTTCACCTGCACCGATTCCTTGTGTGTTTGCATAGCCAGTTGTTTGGCTAGATCAAAATTAACCTGAGTGCTGTTGTTCACAGGCCAATTAACTTGGACTGATTCGTCTTGAGAATGTTTGAAAACTGAATTTTTTCTCATTTCAGCAAGTAGGATTTCTGAATTGACTTGAGTGTCTAGGCTTCTTGGAAAATCTGCTTGGGTTCTCTTATCATCAGTTTCCTTATGGGCATTCAATTTGAATATTTCAGAATTAATTTGAGTGCCTTGACTTAATGGCCACTCAGTTTGGACAGAATCATCCAGCCCATGTTTGATAACTGGGTTCTCTGTTATACAAACTTGAGTTGCATTATCTATTTGCACTCTCTGTAGCAATGTCATATCACTGTCATTCCTTTTATTTTTAATATTTTCTTTCTGACTTTCAGCTGTCTCATGGATAAACATGGAAAGCATCTCACTAGATGTGTCCGATAAGATTGCTTCTGTGCCAGCCTAAAAAAAGAGACACATAAGAGAAAAAAAAAAACTATTTATAAAAATCTGAATAATTATATGTAAATGTGTGTGTGCAAGCACACGCGCACGTGCACACATATTTCTGTATAAAAAGAATGAAAATGTCTAAAGGGAGGGTTGGGATGGAGGGGTGAATGGGTGATAAATGAGTGTATGCTTTTCTTCATTTGTATGAATGTGTGCATATGTGTATGTGTGTGTGTGTGTGTGTGTGTGTGTGTGTATGTGTAATTGTGTTAGGTGTGTGCATCCCTGTCTGTATATCTAAGTGAAAAAGTTGAAATGAAGGAATGACAAAAGAAAGAAAGAAAGAAAGAAAGAAAGAAAGAAAGAAAGAAAGAAAGAAAGAAAGAAAGAAAGAAGTTATTTTTCATGTTCACAAAATTTAATTGCCATCACTTCTGCTAGCTGATTCAAAGTGCCATTATACCAAGGCACTTATTTTTTAACCATGGAAGTGTTTGCTGCTTTTTCTGTTTCTTTTTAATGCAACAAATAAATAAAGAACAGAAACAAGTTTTAATTTTAAATAATTCACTAAAATCAATTTTTAAAAATTAATGCAATTGTATAATTATCAACAAAAGCAATATTGTTTAGAAATCTAAAATACCTTTGATGCTATTTACTGAAGCAGTCATACATTTGTCAAATATATCAGTACAAATAATATAAGAATTTGTGCTTTACGCGAAACATAAACTTGTTAGTTTTCAAACAAACTTTGAAACAAAAGTATTCATAAAGCAATGCAATTCACTGTCAATTAATCATTAAGCTCTATTATAAATGGTAACAAAGGAATAAATTCATAACAAATTAACACTTACACTTATCCCAATGGATGGCAGTTTCTTAGTATTAATCTCCAGGTCCAGCGGCCTCTTTGTCTAGTCCTGGCCTTATTCCATGACTCAGCAGAACACAAAAGGGATCAATAATGTATAAAGCTGACTAAAGGAAGGTGCCTTCAGAAATATTGTTTACTGTTTTAGGGACTTGATTATTGGGCAATTAAACTTCTGCCTGGTTGTTGTAAACTTTATAATCATTGAATAAACTCACTAGTTCTAAAGTGGAACTCGAAGTTTTTATACTGAGGAAAGAGTATGAATACAATTAATGTTTGACTTCCTATGCAACATTAAGAACTAGTGATTTCAGTAAATATATGCATCTGACAAGGTATTATTATAAACTATTTTACATTAGCATTTTTCATATTTACTCAAATTATTAAAGTTACACACCTACCCCAGCACAGTTCTCCAGTACCATTTCTTAATAAGCACTAAAATATAAAATATAAAAATATATTTGTAATTTTTATTTAGTGAAGACTCCTTTCTGAGATATTTGCATGAGCCAAACTTAATCTCACCTACCTAAAATTAGAGTAGCACTAACAGTAACAAATATTTTAGCATTACTATTATATTACTAAGATAATATATTTATAAGCAATAACTTGCTATTGCTCCACAATACAAGAATGAAAAATTAGTATGATGGATAATGACGTGGTAGATATTTCCAGTCACAAATGCTTTCAACAATCAGTGAATCTCAGATGAATACAAATGCACATAGAGAAACATTTTAGCTTTCAAAACAAGAGATGCATTGTCATAAGTAATAAGAATGTTAAAGTACGAGAAGTTTTGTTTTACTGAATTTCTTGGTTGAAATTTTTATATACAATTTTACCTGGGCATTAGACTACATTACATTTTCCCAAATGTCAGATACCAAGAGATCTTTAGTGCAACCTGTAGCGCAAAAGGTCAAACTTCTTCACTGCCATGAATTAAAAAGTAAAATAATACTAAGATCGATGAAAAAAAACATTTAAGGAGATTAACCAACTTCAATGCAGTCTTCCAGATTGTTCCAGTATGCATGGCAGTTCAGGACATTGATCAAATATGTTTCAGCCAAATTTCAAATATAAAATTCAGCTTGAAAAATGTAACTTGCTTCTTTTCAGATGTTATCCAGAGCTTATCAAATTACTGTGTCTTACAAAATTAAAATGGCAAGCTAAATGTTACAATCTTTAAAGTTTGAGCAAGTGGTTTGGGTCATAGTTCTAGTTTGCTTTAACCATGTTTGTAATTGATCACATGTAGCATATATCTTGCCAAATGAAACCTTTACCTTGTGAAAACTTTATTTAGCAAGATAAAACATTTAAAAACTAAACATTATATCCTTTCTCAGCAATTTGTAATTGAAATGACAGTATAATGGTCAGACTCCAGGCAAATGACCAATGCACTAGATAATGGCCTGCTGGAAAATGTTTCTTTCCCTTGACCACCAATTACAATTTGATGAGCCAGAATATCAGATGACAAATTAAAAGTTAAATTTTAACAAGTTAAAAGTTACATTCAACAGGTTAAATGGTACACTTGATAAGCTAAATGCTACATTTAGTGTGTTAAATGGTACATTTTACAAGCTTAAGTTACATTCAATAGGTTGCCAGAATTCGAGAATCAGCTATATATAAAAATTATTAATGATTTTCTTGGCACAATGAAAAATGTCAATACCACTTTTTGACAGGTCTGACCATGACATATTAATAGTTTATCATCTCCAGTATGTGCTTAGCATTTGTGATACAGCTCTATCATGGTTCAAGTCATACTGACTTGAGAGAATATAGTTTCTAGTAAATGGCAAAAAATCCACCCAGTCCATCTTGGATTTGGTGTACTATAAGGCACTGTTCTTAACTAATTCTTTGTATCCTTTGAGCACAAGCCTCTCTCTCGAGTACTATAAGTCATTATATAGTGTACGAAGTGTTGCATCCAACAACAATCAGCTGTATAAATCTGACATTTTGAAGGAAATTGATGCTACTATTAATACTATCTAATGTAGTGAAGAGTGCATTTAAGTTTGTGTGAACAACAACAAACAGATGAAAAAAGATAAGATTGAAGCCATACTGATCACTTCAAAATTAATTTCATCTTGACACTCAGATTCTCTTTCACAATTAATTAAAATCAGTGGCATTTAGTTTCCATTTTGCATAAACTGAAAAAAGTAGGAGTCATACTTGACAATATTCTCTCATTATATCAACATGTGATGAATACACGCAAGGCACTATGTAAACAGTTTAGCTGAATATGCTCTATGTACATCTTCTGTCAATCAGAACCACAAAAACTCTCAAGTATTTACAAGTGCTATCATTGTATTAAAACTTGATTACTTCTACTCTCTAGTTCACCACACTGCTGCAGAAACTCAAAAACAGTTTCTTGGATCATTCTAAGAGCCTCTTGACCTAAACACAGAACTCCCAAACACCCTATATTAGTTGCCTGTTCACTACACAATTAAGCCTCCTCACTCCCAGTGCTTCAACCCAAATTGCCAGTCCAATTTCACCAAAGCCATATGAATTCTTTTATTAAAACTTTTATCTTTGAATGCTAATATCAGGATCCTGTTGCCTGGAAAAAAATTTCCAAAATTTAAGACGTCACACCAGAGCAGCTTTCAAAAATATTCAAAAAACACTTCTCGACTACAACCAGTCCTTATTTTCAAGACATGTTTTTCTTTACTTCATTTCTAAGTGGTTCTCTGTTAAATTTATAAATATACACCTTTTATTTTATTTTTGCATTATGTGTTATTATATGTTTATTATGTGTGTTACTGTTATGTGTTTACATTTTATATGTTTGAGTATTATTTGTTTACTATTCACTTTTAATACTGAAGCATATTTTAAAATAAATATGTGACATCAATGCAACCTTGTTAATGTTTATGATTATTATTAATTAATTCCATGACTAATTACAAGTGATGAGAATCTTAATTTATGTTATTAATAATTCTCCTGCAGACACCACTCAATTGGTAGATATGAAGGAGCTGTAAATGTTTTCTCTCTTCCACAACATTAAAGACAAATATTTACCAATTACTGTCACACAATATTTATGTGGAAAATTTCTTAATAAAGGAGAAGATAAATCCATTTTTAAATCTATATTTAGTGAGCCCCCCCCCCCCTCCTCCCACTTTCTTCTCCAACATAAGGTTATCAATATGTGTAGAAGGTCAATAAATTTATTAAATCAACAATCAAATATACATATAAAAAATACAATGAAAAAAATTACTTGATATCAATATTTCCACAAAACCATGTTCGAATAATTTTAATACCTAAGTAAAAGGGACTATGATGGTGCAAGATGACAAAGATGTGTCTTTCTTTGATTTTATCTTTTTATTCGGTGTTCTCTTCTTGTCTTCTGCATACAATACCATTTGTACAAATTTACCAAATGAAACACAGGTTCTTTGCAATAGCGATCATTTTAATTTTATAAAACGCCCATCTCTGAACTAAAGGGGACCAGAGTAGCCAAACAAATGATAAATAGCATCAACAAACAAATGCTCACATGTCCATGACATGATAACATTACATTGATAATGCACACAAGTCCATCATTTACACTAGTATAATAAAAATATCATCTATTCCTCTAACTACTAGTAAATAAGTGTTTCACCTATTCTGTGCATACCTCTTTCTTCTTCTGCTAATACACTTTCCTAACTCTAAGTTTGTTTATGACCTAAATTTGTTCACAACCTAACCTAAACTATCCACCCTATCAGCCCCAAGGTTCAGCAGTCTTAGGGATGTTTACCCTCCACACCTATCCTCTCATCTTGTCTGTTTCTGTCTGAACTTTTGTCACAGAGTTGTCACCCTATTTAAAGGTATACAACCTTGGAAAAATGTCAGAAATTGCATAGATTAAAACTAAGGGCAGATCTCCCAGCCTGGATGTGTGCTGCCGGAGCACCCACACCCAATCAACACTGTCACACACTCCTCACACCTGCCCTCTAATCATTAATCACTATCATTCATATGAAAACAATTACACTAACAATTCCTACATAGAGACCTCTACACCTAACAAAAAGGTCATATAAGTGAACTCCCCAACCCTAAGCTGTAAATCTAGTCACCAGATTTCAAGCATGGGCTATGCAGGCCAGTTTGTTGCAGTGAACACATACAAAAGAATACATTAAACTCTTGGGTGCTACACCTCTATAGTCTTATATCCTAAAACACAATTTGACAGATTAATATCAATACAAACCACAGGATAATTTTTATTAGAGAAGAGAAATGTTGTAGAGCACTGACTGGGTGTTATTCTCTTGAGGATAACCTGGGCACCCCATCACCGTATTAGCTCCCTCAAGCAGAACAATTGTAGTAATTTCCAGTAACTTCCTTGCACCAGAAATTGCTCAATGTAATCAGTATACCTTTCCACCTTACATCAATGGAGTGCAGTATATTCCTTACACTTACACACTGGAGTAGATACTCCTCGTATCTACCATGGTCATAGGGGTTTACAATCAGTAAACCAGGAAATTAAGGTAAAACAAGGAAAGGCCACTTATTTCCTGTAAAATATAATTCAGATTACAAACGCTAAGATTCCAGTAATCTTGTTTTGGCCAAAATCAAGTTCTGACATACAGATATAAAATTATGAAGTATTTAAAGACTAGTCCCACCCTTGTTCAAGTTTAAATGAGTATATTGAATATTTGCATATATTAGTCAGTATTTGTTGATACTTCTGTTATAATAGAGGATTAATGAGAAATGATGAATGCTACAATACAAAAAATAAGTGTGACACATAAGGTAACACAAATGGGTATACTGCAAAAAAAAGGTTTATGTTTATTAAGATATCACAAGGGAAATGGAAATAATTCAAGCACCAATTCTTCTAAAGACTTCAAAAAACAAAGATGCTTGATAGTTTCTGCAATTTATAATTATAATGAAGCATTATTTGAGAGAAACTTCTGGGATGATTGTGAGGCAATGGAGTCTACTGATCAGCTAAAAGTTGTCTGTTTTTTTAGCCAATCACAGCTGCTAACACTGCATTCAGAATGCAGTTAGAACTACTGTTAACAAAAATAAATCACTTGAGATTGTTTACCTGGGCTTGTACACATATTGATGGATTCATTACATTTGAAAAATGCAGGTTTCAATTTATTCTACATCATCCAGGAAAGATTATGCTTTGCAAAGTGAAACTTCAATCTAATTACAAGAACAATTAAAAACAGTCATTATCTGACAGACAGATAGATAGACAGATAGATAAAGTATTTATAATTTAATGTTTTCTATGTATATTTCTCTATACCATAAATACCATAAATAACAAGCCTTAATGCTAGTTTACAGTGGATCTGCTATTTCCTTGTACAAACTTGGCTGCCTACTGATAACACTATATCCATTCAGACCGGCCACTGGGTTGTATTTCATATTTATCAAAACTTTCATGAATAACCCAAAAGTGATTTCTAAGCAGTTTGTAAGTAGGAATATGAGGTGGTGTAAACCAAGGCAATTTTTTCTCAAAAGCACATCTAAACACATTAAAACATTATAACCAACTTAAATTTAAGTAAAATCAAGCAATATGTACAGATTACATTTTTTATAGTCCTTATCTCATCATGCAAATCATTCCAGCATCAATCATATCTCACCTTCATATCATCAGCACCAACATCCTTAATGTTCTTAATGATTTCGTCAGCTTCACAGACATGTCTCTTCATTAAAAGCTCTAGTTCAGCATCATCAATAATGGCTAATTTGTTGTCATATTCTGAGAATGACAGTAATAAATATATAAGATATGTGTAGTAGGAACACAATTTAATCATAGAAGAACAAATTAAATAGATTTAATTAAATGACTTCTTTCTTTCTGAGTGGCATGATATTCTATAATGTTTATTATAGCTGCAAACTTTACATGGTAAATTCTCAATTATCTGGCATACTTGGGTGTGGGCTGTATCAAATATGCCAAAACTGCAAGAGCTGACATAGAACAAGCAATATTAAAGTGCGCTCTAATGAAAATATAAAATTAAAATTAACAGCTATGAGTAAATATTTATAGCTAGATATCTTATTCACCAAATTAACCACTTAACTATCACGAAGACACAACTCCCACAATCACACTTCACAGCCACAACCAACTCACACAAACACTACTCCATCTAAGACTACAAAAGCAAAAAACTTACATTTCAACAACAAAAAAATTTTTTAAAAATAATGCAAACCACTTAACTATAACGAAGACACAACTCCCACAATCACAGCCACAACCAACTCACACAGACACTACTCCATCAAAGTCTACAAAATCAAAAACTCAAATTTCAACCACAGAAAATACTTGTAAAGCAAAATTACACCACCAACACACACCCAGAGAAACAACAAACGTGTGTGTATGTGTGAACATCCTGGGCACAGGTACACACTAGGTACAGACTTGGTGTGTTATAGCCTGGGCTCTGTAAGAAATCCCACCCACCCTTCCACTGCAACATCAGGAACAACAGCAACAACATCCACCACAACTTTAGCCCATGGATTACTAGGCTAGAGTCCACCTTTGCTGGACATGTTTGCAATGGACGAACGCATGATACTACAAGATGTTAAAAAATTCTACCTCAAGGAACACACAATGATACTACAGGATGACATTTAAAAATTCTACAGCAATGACAATGTAGCAAGTAGGCTGAAACCAACACCCATCCCCCCAACAACCCCCTTCTCCCAGCATGAAAGCTGGAAGCAGACCCCTACTTGAACAACAACGAAGAATGTTTGCAAACAATCCCAAAACAGGACATTCCATTTCATTTCCAAAACAGTCTCATCATTCTACTGCAAGCAACTGAGCAGATCGGACGTCCAACACTTTGTTCCCCACTCATTTTGTATGAATTACCAAGATAAAGATGGAAAGACAAAGTACTTGAACAGCTGTTACATCACTACCAAGCCCTTTTCAGGGTGGGGAAAAAAGAGGATGGTTTATATCATATTGCCACCCTTCCGTGCCATTTACAGGTCTGGAAAAGCAAGACAAAATTGCTCAGCATGAATACACTATAAAAAATCAGGACTGGTTGTACATATAGACACCAATATTTATCAGTTTCACCAGAGAGCTTGAAAACAGAAAACAGTAATGACTTGCTGTGGAGATTATTAGAATGCAACAATTCTCAGTCTTCTATTGCCAAGAGAAAGCAGATTCTCATTTGAACCAAATTATAACTCTGTGGTATTTCCTCAAGGAACAACAACAAATGACAGAAAAACCTTCAGCTACTTTCAAAACCAAGCCAACTACACTTGAACAAGGGGTCCAGGCAAACATCAAACCACAAACAACAGGAAAAGGGGCCCAAACAATAACCAAGAATACCTACAAAAAGGAGATGACTACTCAAATAATATGGAAAATTCCCCCCTAAATGAATACAACAAAAACAAATACCTAGGAAAAAAACAACAAAATAGGCTTTTTCACAAACTACGCCTATGTGACTAAAGACAATAAAAGTCAAACACCAACTACTATGACAGTCGAAAAGGAACTGCAGAAAACACCAAATAAAAAAGATGACAGGAAAAAGAAAGACTTTTAAATCGCACACGAATACAGAAATGAAAGAAAAAATAATGCAGACAGAAATGGATATCACAAAGAAATCTGACAAGCAGACTGAGACTGAAGTTGATACTGCACTTAAAGAGTTTGCAAAGGTGCCTGAGGCACCACTGCTCTCACCTTTACCAGAGACACCACCAAGACCATCAACAGCAACAACTCTAACTTCATCAACACCAGAAGTCCATACTCCAACAATAAAAAAAAAGATGGAAAGAAAAGACAGTGACCACTACAACATGTATGAAGACAGCACCAACAACAAAGCCAACACCAGCCACAACAATAATAGCACCAACAACAATGCTGCAGATACAAACAATGGCAGTACTATGAGCAGGAGTAACCGAAATGGGGATTTTTCAACCACCCTGTTGTGGACATGATTCAGCTGATGCTCAACAATCTATACTGGCCACCCAATTTGTACATCCCAAAGGACACTGGGGAAAGCTATAACATCAGTGACAGTGATGACAACACCACCAGGGGCTTGAGCATCTGGACACACACACTAAGTATAGACCTGGTGTGTTACTAGTCTGGGCTCTGTAAGACACACCCCTCCCGCCTGAGCTCCCACTTCAACATCAGGAATGACAGCAACATCCACAACTTTAGCCCATGGAATACTGGGCTAGAGTCCACCTTTGCCAGCTAGGCATGTTTGCAACGGACAAACACACGATACAATAAAAGGTGTTTTAAAATATTTCTACTGCAGGGAATGCATGACACTACAGTACAAGACAATTTTTAAAAAATCTATTGCCATGATGATGTAGCTAGCAGGCCGTATCCCCCCTTCCCCCACCACCTCCATTTCCCAGTGCGGAAGCCCACCCCCTACTTTCATACATACAAGAATGATTGAGAATATGGTTAGTCTCACTGACTCTATGTACTTTTAGACACTAGGCTCTACTCCAGTTGCTTTACTTCACATTAAAATAAAGCAAGAGATGGAGTGAAGAAGGTATGGATATGGCCGGTGTATGTAGTGTATTCAGAGTTGTAGTCAGAGTCACATCTACACTGACAATCCGAACTTGAGAATAATATAAGTGTGGTCTACAATACGAAGTGACAGACTATGTTTCATATTGTATATTGAAGCCGTATATATATAGAGTGAACTTTTGAAATGACAAAGAGAGAGAGAGGTAGATTGTGAACTTGCTGCTGTTTATGTCTGTTTGAGATCTGTCTACATGAATTGAAATAAAATATGATGTAACAATAGCTAAGTATTGTTTGCCTTTAAGGTGTTGTCGTGTTTGTTGCCCTTCATCGTCATCCACCTTTATGGCCCCTTGCACCACTCTGGTTCTCAGTTAGACAATGTTTCTCTGAAACTCTATCTCATACAGTACTTAGTACTGTTCTAACTCCTTTGTGTCATGAGCTTTTGCTAGAAAAATCAAAGTTAGTCTATCACGGACTATTAATTAATACCAGTTTAGTTATTTTACGAAGGAATATTCTAAATGTTGCATATAAATATGTTCTATCATTTCACATTTCTTCTAGTTAATAATAAAGGTAAACTATTGGGTCAACTTTGAACATTTAAAAATAAGGAGTACATTTTCTTTAGTACTGAAACTTATTTACATACATTTTTTACATGTATATGTATAACAGAAAAACAGAGAGCATATATACTCATAAAATCCAATGGAATAAATGTATGTTTGTATATAAAACAACTAGAAAACAAAAGGCAACTAGATGAAAAGCAGTACATGTACTATGAAGTAATACTAATTTAGAACATTATCTTTCTGTGTACAGCATAATTACTTTTTATTTACTAATAAATAGTATTACCGTATATATTCAAGTATAAGTTGATATTTTTTTTCTAAATTTCAAGGCCAAAATCAGGGGGTTGTCTTATACTCGCATAACTGATTTTTAAATTTTCAGTAACACGATAAATGTCATATTTTCGCTCAAAATATCGGTAGGTTTCCGTAGTATGGATGAACATTTCAAAGCAAACACCTACCTTTCGGTTACAGTACTGATCGATAGTTGAACAATAATTACCGTAATAAAAGTTGCGCTACCTACCGGTATATCTACCATTACTTTACAGCTTTTGATAAAATATTTTTTTACTGAATTCAAAATGTCCACGATTTCCTCTGTATTTTGCATCGCTTTGCATTTTCACCAATATTATTGTCGGATCATAAAAATCTTCCCGGAAATCTCTTGAGGACAATTTTTTTCGGATTATCAATTTACGGGTAATTAATGTACCGTAATAATGTCCATATTTTACTATGACCGGTACCGGAAACATTCATTAGTAACAATTGCCCCGTGCTAAGTACCGGTAATGTCAAATATTTTAATGTTAAAGATATTTCTGGAATAAAAAAATGAACTTGTACACTTTTAGATTTATTGATTATATATTGCCGCAAAACCATAGTGTCGGTGGCGAATGCATTTACATACACACGGCTGACAGGGCATGAGTTTACCGAAGCGATCGTCAAAGAAATACGGTATTAAAATTCCACTTTTTAAGGCTCAAATTGGGGGGTCGTCTTATACTTGAGATCGACTTATACTCGAGTATATACGGTAAGAATGAGTTGCAAATCTTTGAATGCATAGTTTCCCTTTAATTGTTCAGGCAGGACAACTGCCACTGACAGTTCAAATCAAATCTATTCAATTATTATTATACATTTTATGATCTTATTCAGCTACATATAAAAGAAGATTAATATTATTATACAATTTTCAGTAAAATATGTGCACCTTCAGCTAGTTTAGTTATAATATTAGGTAACTTTTACTAGCACAGCATATAAGTACAAAGTTTTGACAAGTATTTGCTGCACCATAGGAAACAAATCCACAAGACTTCAAGGCTTGGTCTGATTGCCTACACTACCAAAATAATCAAAATAGCTTCACTTAATTGGTTTAACAACAAAAAACAAGTGCTAGTCTCTAAGTCTAAGCAAAACAAAGTTTCAACACATTCAGCTCCTCAAAAAGGATGAACTATGAGTTAAAATTAAACATTCTAACTTTAAAGTTTTATTTATGTATATTAAAGTTTTAGTTGGTCATGTAGGGGGCGCTTCCGGTTTCCGCGCTTTAAAGTTTTAGTAAATTGCAGGATGTATTTATATATATTCTGCTATTTGTATATAACTCACTATTAATATTCAGCGAAGAAGTCACTTAATTTCCTCAGCCCTCTTATACTACCTGCAACACTGGGATGTTTAATTAGCATTATTACTAAATATTTGTTGGAGTTTAGTGAGTTTTCAGTTTTAACAGTAAAACTATTGTATAAATGCTATATCTATTGTTTTTATAATGAGCTTAACAAAGATACAGGGCTTTCATATGTTTTGCTGCCCACCCACCTCCACCCATCCCCTAGTGAATGTTGAACATCTTACTTTTATACTTGTCTGTTCTCTTAACAAATTCACAATATATCAACATTTATATTTAGTTTAATATAACTATATAATGCAAGAAATGTCACCTTATGTCAAAAAATTAAAATGACAAGACTTACCTTATATATTTAAATAAGTAATAAATTCATAATAAAATACATACTCGCCCATGCATCACCAGTTGCCGGATCTTTCTCTGTTTTTGTAAAATGATGTCCACGCACTTTGATTTTGGAAAAATAGGAGGTGGATGGTAAATTGTTTAATTCCCCTGTATGAAAAATAAAGAAAAAAGAATATTATTATAACACACTCATTAGAATGAGAAAATTAGTAAACTATAAATAGCATAAATAATTCAAATGCTCTAAGAACATGTCCTGAATAAAAATAAAAAAGCATTAACTCAATATAAGAATATTAAACTATGATAATGCATAAATTTTGCTCTTTTTTTTCTGATTCTATGAGTGTTAATAAAACCAGGATATAATTCCTCAATATATTTTTTTTAAAACAAATTTTAAACATTAAAATCTACAATATGTTTTATAAAGTAATGGGTGTGAGGGTAAACTAGCAGAAGACAAGAAATACCAATTTCAGATGCTGTTTGTACGGTAATAGTAGTGCAAACTATATAAATTTAATTATGTACGAGGAGATAGTAAATAGTATCTGCTAATCAGATAAAAATAAAAAGGAAAAAAAACAACAGATTCTTTGTTTTCTTATTTCAATTGCATAGAGAATGTGTAAGTTCATATTTTTAATGCATAATTTACAATTTTTTTAATTAGTGAATTGACTGGAATTTTAATTATCTGGAAAATGTTTTCCCCATTCATCAGGAATAATCTAGTCTCCTGCACAAAATATTCTATCTCTAGTAAACTAAACAATAACAAAACAACTAATTATGATATATCAGCTATAAAATTTGTGCACAATACATGCTTCTGTTTTCTTATTTTAGTGAAAGTAAGCATGCTTCTCAATCTCTGATGTATTTGGACAAACTGTTGAAATTCAACTAACATGTAACCCTTACCTAGGTGCTCTGCTAATAAAATTTAATGATTTAATATCTTTCTACCAATTTGCAGTAGAAATTTTGTAGTTATAAGTTATTGGGGTTTTTTAACATAATTTAAAGTTAAACTTTTGATGCCTATTGCCTCTTGTCTGCTAACAGGTACTATCAGAAACAAATCCACTTAACAGGGCAATTACAAAGTATTAATGGAAAACTCCCAAAGCTGATCATGACTAGTTCAACGTCTTGATTTTTTTCCCCATTGGATTTGTTCAGGATTGTGATATTTATAAATCATACCACATAACACAATGTTATGCAAAAAGCACATTGACTTCTAATCGTTCTATATTCCCACTATATGAAAATGTTGGAGGATCATGAACTTTTTTTTTTTAAATAAAAACCTTTATCTAATAAGTCAACATTCATTGTTTATTCATATTATCATAATGATCTTTCAAAATGACAACCAAGGGCTATGTTTTGATAGCAGCCAGTATAACATGTTACAAATTTCACAGAAATTAGTCTTCACTTTACATTTTTGTTATTATTGAGGGATTGAACAAATAATGCCTTAGCCTAGTAAACCTTAGCTTTATTGCAGTGTTACCCTTCACTAATTATACTGCAATCAAGCACTCTACTTTGTTCCTTTGCAAATAAATAAGAACAAAGCTCCTGTCTAATGTATTTCTTAGAATGAGTTTTATTCAATGACTAAGTGCTATACTATTATTTCCACTCTCTGATCAGCAATTAAATTATACAGTAAGCTGCAAATAAAAAATGACAAGTACAGATACCAGCAAGTAAAAGTGATGCATTTACAAGTTAACTCATCTAGACTGGTTAACTCTGTCAGCCATTTGTAAAATTAGATATTTAATATTAAACATATGAATTATATCAGTTATAACAAGATTGTCATTACTTTTACAATGCATTAAAAAGAATTAATAAATCCTAACTAATTCAAGTATAAACTGTCACAAAACCACGCCCGCGACATAAACAAAATTAGTAACATGATGCTTTTTATCTGGTTTCTAAATTACAAATAATAAAATTGAAAGATTTAAAAACAGACCAATAAAAAGTAAAATAAAACTACCAAAATAAAATCCTCTTAGAATGAATACTGATTCACCCATATTTCCGTTCAAGAACTTACAATTTCTTTGCACCAGAATTTCTTCCATAAAGACTGCAGCAAACTGAGGAATGTTTGAGGGCTGAACACGAATTATTCCCCGTGTCAAACGCTCAATATAAAAAGTGAATCCTCTGGGAAGTTTACGGCGCCAATATGCATGATTCAAGGTAGTAGTATGCTCTTTGGTAGCACTGATGACCTCGTCTGAAATATTTTTTTCCATTATGAAAAGTATATGCTGGTCTTTCAAAGAGAACCACTCATATACTCTCAGTCTTGTGCTATGGTGTTCTCCACTGACTTAGGAGAGAATGAAACTTCCTCCTCATCCACTAGTCCCTAAAGAGTTAGAATAGACTGAGAAGTTGTTTCTGTGGATATTTACTAACTCATAAAATGTAAGGTTACAATTACAATCATTCAATGACCTAGAAAGAAAATGAAAGATAATCTTATATTTTATTAAAATGAGATGTGAAATGAAAATTAAAACAATAAAATCTTTCCATATAATATATTTTAATATTATAAAATACTGTAAATAAATTTTAAAAAAGAAAAATTCATGCATGCTAATTTAATTAACTCAGCTATCTGCAATGTTTATGCTGTTATTGAAAACTGTCAGTAGTCTTATATAAATCACAAGTGACAGGAAAATGGAATCCTTAAAGAAGCAATGTTGCCTTAAGTTTAACCAGATCATTTTTAGTTTTTAGTAATGATGCAGTATATTTTAACATGTTGATTACCATGCTTTTGAAGAGAACTAATTAGTAAAATTTCCTAATCTGCATAATGTCTATGATAAAGTATGACACCTATTGCATTCAGTTCTAGTTCATAACTCATTTGTGAAGAGAGAAATAGGAAAATATAATTAATACATTAAATGTATTATACATTTCTATTTATAAAAATACTATGAATAACACTCAAACATCAAAGCATTATATATGCACATTATGTACTGACAACATACATTTTATTAATGAAAAGGCTTTCAAATAAGGTTACAGTTATAAATAACTTCATATTACACATATGTTAATGGCAATAAACATACTATTTATAAACTAGGAGTCAAGGGAAATTTTGGGTTGACTATAGTGTGATTGGATACTACATAATGATTGTAAAATATCTGATGACAAAATGTGCTTATACTATGTCTATAGTAATTTAGTATGATAAAACACAAGATAATGATTTAATATGTCAGAAGACTACACTAACTGCAAAATGGTACACTACAAATGGAAAAAAATAGACATTTTAACAATGAAATGTGTGTGGGGGGGGGGGGCTTGTGTGTGTATATTTATGTGTGTGTGTGTGTGTGTGTGTGTGTGTGTGTGTGTGTGTGTGTGTGTGTGTGTGTGTGTGTGTGTGTGTGTGTGTGTGTGTGTAAAGTACATATATATTGTGATATTTTTGGTGACATAGCAAATCTTTAACACAGAGTTCTAAATAAAGTTTAATTAATCATGATAAATATTTTGAAAAAAATTATATTTAGGCTAAGTGCTGTTAAAGTATATTACATATTAGTAATGGATAATACAATAGCATCAAAATTTTTGTTTTAACTACAATTTTTTATTAGTCACTTAAGAGTGTATCTTTTAGAGAGAGAGAGACAATGGATGGATGGTCAAGCAGTGGATAGACAGACAGATATCAGGCAGGCAGACAGACAGACAGATAGATGCAGGTCACATACCAGTGTACATTTTGTTAAGATTGTAGAGATAAAGATATATGATCAGAGCTAATACAATCTTAAAAGTTAATTTACTTGAGTACAGCAATATGTCACATATTGTGATAGGATGCTAAATGGTGTGATAAAACATTATATAATCTATTTATCAATCCACTGCCTGTCCACCTGCCCACCTATCCATCATCCATTTGTCACAAATATGTAACGTTTTGCTGAGATGGACAAGATATTAATTCTTCACCACCCAGGGCCACCTCTAATTCTGGCTGGCCAGATATGTTAGAATGATAAACGATAATGTAGAATAGAGTGATAGTTCTAGAAGATAGCTCGAGCACCGTGATATATACAGCCAGGATAGTAAGTAAATACAGGTGACATATAACATGCAACTCACAACATATATTATAAGTGAATCACGTTAACGCTAGTGGTCGATGTATCAACAATAATTGTATTAAAAAAGAAATATCATAAGACAGCATGGTTACATATAGCAAATAGTTCAACAGTTACAATTAGAGTTTATAATTATATATAGTTATAATGCCTAATCAGGATGATGTGATGCCATAAGAGAATGTTCATTTTTTTCTGAAAAAATATTTAACAAGTATATTATTATTAATTAATAAAATTACCACTAAACCAGGTTTATTAGTTAAATATTACTACATCAGTTTTATGTGGCAAAATAGTGTCATCTTATAAAATAACAGCAGACACACTAACAGAGAGAAAACCAACTAACTCTAAATTAAAAATTACAATATGAATTAAACCATATTCTATCCAGCTGCAAAAGATTTATGATTTAGAATTATATTTGTACTTTTCAATATAATTGAAACAGTGAAAGGATTAAGTAAAAAATTATATTTATGCACTTTTGTTATAATTTATTATTAGTTTCTTTGAACCTAATTACTTTGACGACTTTGCTTTATGTTTGTGCTGTTCACATGACTTATTCATGTGTTCAAATATCTGTGTCATTTGGCTTCCTTCTAGCTTTCCTATTTTGCCTAGACTAGAGAATGGAGGCTGGATAGATAGGCATAGGTAGAGGATACTTATCCCCTCCCCAAAGGAAGTGGCTAGCCCATAAGCTAGGGATTCTAGATATTAAAATTGGTATATTGGGGAAATCTCTTTTCAGTTTTCACACTGGAGTAGGTGTGCGGGCTTGCAATTAACACCAGTCATAGGCTTACAATATATATATATATATATATATATATATATATATATATCGCTGTGTGCATCACTAAAAGATTACACATACATGAACGCCTTGTACTGAACATAATTTAATTATTTATTAATACTGACAAAACTATCTTTCTCAGTCTCAGTTGGTTTCTATATGTAAATATACTTGTTTTTGTTTTTTTAATATTGCAGCTATCTGGGCTTTTCATTTTAATTTACAGCTAAATTCTGATGATAAACATAATCCACTTCATTTCTACATAAAAGGAATAAAGTAACAATTTCCTGACTTTACAAATGTAAAAGAATGTTTAAAATCCCTAACTAGACACAATTAACTTAGTACATTAGTAAGAACTGAAGAAGGCTAGTGAATTACTATTGTAAATGTAAATGGTATTATGTAACTATATTTCTCCCCATTAACTTATGACTAGTATGGTTAGATACAATACAAAAGCAGAGGACCAAAAAATCTTTATTTTACATTTTTAATGGTGCTTCCTATTCTGAATCTGATATAATTATGATCGAATATATCATTTTGACTAGTGAAAATTCCTCAGATTGTTGCTTCTTTATTTCAAATTCACGAAATATCATTTAACTTATGATTTAAAACTAATATATATATAGAGAGAGAGAGAGAGATTTCCTGTACTTAAATAAATGGGATATATTATTTAATGTTTTTAAATAAATGATCTTAAGTACTGTGACTAGTGTGAGTCTAATGATAGTTAACTACAATTTGCAATGACAGATAAACTTATTTAAATAATACAGAAAAGAGTAAGTAATAAAAATCTAATATTATTTTAAAGAATTGACTTACTGGATTTTATATATCAAAATTCAACCACTTGTTTCACTGTAGCAAAGCAGTAGGTCTTTAATTAAACATTGGTAGGATTAAAATAGACCTGTTGCTGAACGAGAGACATGAACTACCCGTGCTATATATTGGACTTTATAAATAAAATTACATAGTATTTTCAGTGATAGCAAAATCATCTGGATGGCCCATCAGTTTGTAAGAGGTGGGCACATCATCTGATCATGTAGGAATAGACAGAAGACAGTTCAGATTGTGACGGTGAACAAAATGAAAGTTATTTCACTCAGCCAGGGAGAGTGGCATCACTGAATGTTGCTTATAAATACAGTACCAGGAGGGGGCTGCATTATTTCTTATCGACAAATGCGTATACCTATATGTCGATATTAAATATCTATTTAAAATAGTATGACGTTCGTGTGCTTGTTGAGTTAAACGGACTTTTTAATTCGAAACCTCCCGCTCTACAACTTCATGGCGACAGTAAGTTCTGTTATAAATTAGTTTTTTATAATAAGTTACATAGTTTAATTTATTAAATTATTATTATTTCACAGTTTAAACAAATATTAACCTGAAAGAACTAATTTTCTTGTTTAAACTAGCGATTAATTGGTTTACTTACATACCTCCCTTGATCGTTGGATTGATGAAATCAGTTCACCGCTATGACGATCGTATGACGATTTGTGTAGACGGCAATAATTAATTTAAATGAAACTATTAATTTATCAAGTATTGTATTACTATAAATTATTAAAGATTATTTCTGCGCTGAATACCTTATGTACAGAAATTATTCTTTGCTTTAGTAATTCTCAAAGTCAAGCCAATCAAATTAAGGAGAGTAATTTGATCCTAAATTCAAAATGGCGATTAGGCAAACAGTCCTGTTACCAGTATAAACAATGTAAACATTTATAACGGGAGCAGAGTCTTCGATCCAGCCGAATTACTACCTTAGACAGTTACAAACTATTGTCGGTCGTTGCCATTACATGGTATATCTCAAAACGTTTTCTTTTTCTTTTTGTTTGTTTGATCACTGTTTGATAAGAGTTAGGTAAGTGAGTACTTATTTGTTATAAGATTAATATTGTTACAGTATGGATTTATTTTACCTTTATTTTAATTTTAATTTTAATTGCATCTTTATTTTTTCGAATTCCCTCAACTCCAACACAGTAGAATTATTAATGAAATCATGTTCTACTAGTTAATTATTGGGACTTTTCTGCCCCCCCCCCCCAATCTCTCTTTAAAGTTTAATCTTTCTTAGGTAGTAACTCTACATTTTCTGGACAATAAGTGTTTGGTTAAGTGTGGAACCTGAGTAAGAAAGCATTTAAATAGCAATGGTCTGATTATGAATTAGTCTACATGATAATAACTTGTGTATCGAAAACTACCATTTCAAATAGTTAGACATGATGTTCAGTACAGGCTGGCTAATGTGATCAAATTGTAATACATGGAAGGCTTCAGCACAAGGTTCTTTTTACTTTTAGTTACTCATTACAAACAAATGTAAAATAGTGACATATAATGACTTATTTAATTTATTTCACATTCTTTGCAATTCTTCTTGTCATATTGTAGAGTATAAGTTTAAAATTTTATTATTTTTGACTGCAGACTTTTTCTTTGTTGTGATATAGATTTCTTCAGACATTGGCAGGAATTGCTTTTTCTTTGAAAGAGTTTTTTTTACAATACAACCATCCATTTCGAGTTGAATGAAAGTATTTGCTGGGTGAATGAAAGAGAGAAAGTTTGCAGCCATGAATACTGAAATGTGATAAGATTCATTTTGACCTGAAACTAGTGAAAGAGATGTCTGACTCACTATTCATCAGATTTAATTTTAAAAAATGCATGACAATAAAGCACATTACTCTTTTGATTGTAATAAGGATGGTCCAAAAGATTAGTAACTCTCAACTTATTTTTTTCACATTTAATACCAACTTTTTCCAGAATTTTATTACATACTGCTGCAGAGAAAGAGAAGACCGTTAATATTTACCATTCATATCACTTTGAGATAGTTGTTTCAGTATTGCATTCAGGTCACTCTCTACTGATAATTTAAAAAGTAACAATGTGAATTTTTAATCATTTTATTTTAATAATGATATAATTATATTCTTTGACTTTTTCATGAAAACATAAATATTAATTATTATAATATTTTTTTTATTTATCTGGTAATAACAATAATAATTAAATACATGTACATGTACCATTAGCCATCCTCATCTGTATGAATATCTTTAATTTTCTTTAAATGTAGGCTCCAGCTCCAAGATTTAGGCTACAAGTACAATTTAGACTCATTTCTGTTTGCAGTTTACCTCATCGGAATGTTGACCATTGGAACTCTCCATCTTCCATCAGTGATGTTTTGCTTGTCAGGATGGGCCGGATTTTACTTTCTGCTGTGTAAAATAATGCCTGAGTACAAACCAGAATGGCACTGCCGTTCCGTAACTGCTTTTCATGCCATTATAATTACTATCTTGTCTGGATGGTCTGCCTTTGTTCAGGGTCCTTGGCCATTCACTGATGCAGGTTATTAAATAAAGATTTGTCTTCTATATTTTCAATACATTTTATGTCTTTCAAATTACCATGTATCCATAATTTTTGTTTTGTTTTGTTGCACAGAGGTCCTTGCTTATACCAAAGGTATTAAGAATAAGATGGGTATAGCAACCTATATTATAGGTCTACACTAATATAAATAATTTTCTTTGAATATAAATCTGTATATTTTGAATTTTCAGAATTGTTATATTGCATGCATAATATAATTTCTCTTCCTCAGTTTTAGCACTTAAAAATAATGGGGTTTTTTTTACTGTAAGATAACCACAGGTTTTTTTTTGATAATTTTTTATTTACTCTTTACTGATATTATTTTTATTTTTAATTCTGACTGTAGTAGTAGTGAGTGCTGTACATTAAGAATGTCTTCTTAATTCTGACTTGATAGATTTTAATGTTACATTATGAACCAAGTGAGGGAAAAAAAAACCCTATCACTTATTTCCAAGCTTTTTATTCAACAAAATTTTTAAGGTTTTATTTCCTACTCACATTCAGTTATAATTATATCAAGATCTTTTGCATTTCCACTTTTGTCTGATGTAAGTTTCACTTCTATATAATTAGCATTTCATTGTCATTCTATAGTCTGTGTCATTTACAAGTAAGCACACTTTTTCTTAATTAGTATTATTCATCTTGATTCATGTTTATCTCTGCAAACAAAATTTATAAAGTTTGACTAAGAATTTTTTTAATCAGCACATTTGTATTTATTATTTTGAATCAGAAAATTCCATTAAAAATTAGAAATTGCATTAACTTGCATTTACATATATTGAAAATAGGTCAGACAGCATGAGAAGGAGTCCTTAAAAGAAAAAGAGTGATCTGATTCTGGCAAAAATTCATTATCATTTGTTGAAATAGTGTTCTGTGATCTGATTTCAGGAGGTCCCAACACACCATTACAGGTCATGGTAACAACTGTTTGCCTAGGTTACTTTATCTTTGACTTCACTTGGTGCCTATATTACCAGACAGAGGGTAAGCAACTTACTATGAGAAAGTAAAGAATTTGATTCATAATCTGTTCATCTTCATGAAACTAATTCGAGCTAGCCATTCATAAAATAATAAATTGAACGTGTAGAAACAACTCCACATTGCTTTGGGGAGGTAATCTATTCATAACACTCTGTTTGCATACAGAGTTAAGTACCATGTTTAATTTTGATAAATCCATTTATATTCCATTTATAAACAGTTTTAATTCTAAATTTTTTTTTAAATCAAGAATGGTGGATTCCATGTTTGATAGCATTAAAATATTATTTTAGCTAAACTTGTCATGTGACAAAGATTAAAATTTTGACTGCAGAATACTTTACATTTGATGATCATTGATCATTACCATTTCTGTTTATTATTAACTCTTTTGTGCTGAATAAATCTTTTTTTTTGTTTACTCTGGGTGCTGATTATTTTGCCGAAAAATGAGATTTTTTAGTTAATAGCGGTAAATCGCTTTCAAATAAGTCAGAATCTGAATCAGCAATAATTTTCAAGACGTCTTTTACAGAATACATCAGCTTTTTACCTCTTTTTTTTAACTAATGCTTCTACATGACGCCATTATGAAAATATGGTAAAAACAGTTCAAAACTGTGACAAAGTATACATTTACAAGGACACCAATGTGCATGTGCATGCAAACATGGCCAGATAAGTCAAGCCAGTCCATCGCTCTACAAGGCTGTATATAGCAACATATAAGCAGTGCGACTTTTAACGACAAACAGCCATCTAGCAGCACCTTACCCCTAGATGTCGACTTCACTCAACATCAGCACCCATAGCCTAGTGTCGACTTTTGCCGACATGAGCACCAAAAGAGTTATTAAATTACTGTTATTTTTCAAATTATGAGAAACTA
Source organism: Sinotaia quadrata (assembly GCA_028829895.1). Classification (NCBI taxonomy): domain Eukaryota; kingdom Metazoa; phylum Mollusca; class Gastropoda; order Architaenioglossa; family Viviparidae; genus Sinotaia; species Sinotaia quadrata. The sequence goes on from CM054179.1 coordinate 107,173,607, forward strand.
GAATTATAGGAAAGCATCCCAGATTGCTTTGAAATTCTTTTCTTTTTTAAACAACAATCTACTTTTCAATATCGAATATCACAAATTTTTCATCAGTTATTCCTATGGCTTATACTGTTGTAGGAATGTTTTTGTACTAAGTTACTTTGCCAGGCTATTTATGATATTTATTTCAAGAATAAAACATTTTCTAATGAAACATTTCGATTTTTTTTATCTAAAATAATGTCTTTATAAGTTAAAATGCTTATATACAAATATATTAATTTTCTTTAAAAGCATTTAAACAGATTCAGTGAAATGCATATTACATGTAATAAAATGCTTAAACATCTTTGAAAAAGATTATTTCCAAGCATGTCATTTTACAAGACTATCTTGTGATATGATGTACATTATAGCAGAATTATAATATATATATAAACTAATACACCTCATAGCAACCAAATTTTGTTCCTTTTGGAGCTACTTTGTACTGTATATAATAGAATCAGTAGCTTATATATAGAACAAAGATACTATCAAGAATTTTATTCTTGGTAACGGGGGAACACTAGCATATGGTTGTTAATCATTCAACCAGGGAAACATTCACACTCACATTCATGGGATAGGGGACCAGAGCAATGAATAATGAGAAAAGGAAAAGAAAAATAAATATAAATGTAAAATGAAATAAAATAAATCATACAAAGTTACAAACAGTAAACCTACTACGGGCAGGAACTTTCCGCCAAAGTAGTGCTAGCAATTACACTATAAGAACAATAGTACACAACAAAATATCTCAGGGTGAAAACCCCAAATTATCACTGTCAATTAAATTATCAACGATATATTCACTAGGCCTAAGAGTCAGTGGCCGAGAGTCTCAATAAATACTTAATAATAATACAACAATATATCAATGAATAATCACTCGTCTAATCAAATAGGTCTGCAATTATTAGAATTTATTTAGAGAGGAAAGCTTATTTTCTCTAAACTTTATATTTAAATGTCCTCATTATATATATTAGAAATGAAAGTATTAATTAGAAATTAGGGGGTTGGGAATATTACAAAACACTTTTCTCAAAGATAAATTTCAACTCCAAATATTGCATCTTCATCAAAACTTAAAACATTACCTTGAATATTTTCCAATAAAAACTGCTCTTGATTTCAGTCATTGTGAGACCTGAACATCATACCTGGGAAGCTGAAAAAAAAAACAATCATCACGTTTTCATATATATTTATCAGTAACTGTGTGTTTTGCAGGCCCAACCATGCTGCTATACCATTTTCTCAGTCATTTTGAGACCTGGACATCATATTTGGCAAGCTGAAGGAAAAAGTCATCATGTTTTCTTGCATGTTTTAAGTAATTTTGCTGTTTTGCAGGCCCATACCCGCTGCTACACCATTCTCTCAATCACCTGGACATCAAGTATAGCTAGAACTGCAGCTGTCATGTCTTCAAGTATTTTTATCAGTAATTGTGTATTTGCAGGCCCACCCATGTTGTTACACCATTCTCTCAGTCTCCTGGGACTGACTTGGACATTAGCTTCTGGTAAATATGGCACTGAAATGATGGCAACACTATGCGGATCAGAAGTCACCAACCCTTTGCTTCAGCTCCGGTGGTTTCTGCGAGAAACTGGTCACCATCTAACAGCTTTGGGTGAAATTGTAGACCTCCTCTTTATGATATCCTTTTTTACACTTCGCATTGGCATTGGATCACTTCTTCTTTACTGCTACTTCCAGCAACCAACAGACTTCATGGGACGCCTAGGTGCTACATTGATATATTTAATTGGCTGGATGTTCTGGATCAGTATTTTTCGATATGCTGTACGTAAATATTCCAAAATATATAAAAAATATTATGAAAGTAAAAGAGACGGTGCTAGTACTTTGAATAGTGAGCAACACACATCTAATACCATTCCCAGTCAAACTGATATTTGTACCCCTAACAGTGAAAAAATTGCTGACACTCTTATCAGTGAAAATTCAAAAAATCTTGCCAACATCTTGGAGGGCTCAACTTCAGAAAGGGAGATTACCCAGAATTATTTATTGAGACATGATGGAATTCCATCTTCAGAGAATGAGACCACTCTCTGTGACTTGAATGGTATTTCAAAATGCGAAAGTGATGTCTTTAGCTCAGATAGACTGTCAGCTGTTTCAAAACATGAAAGTAATTTGTTCACAACAGATGTATTACTCTCATCATCATCATTAGTCAGCAATGGGGCACTTCACAAAACTAATGGAAATGAAACCATCAACGGTTATACAATTTCATGCATGAACAACTCTGTTGGGAAGGGGATTCATACAGCAGCTAAAAAGAACTTGTGATAAGAATATTAATTATTTCTTTGTTACGTAACATCTCTGGGTAGTGTGATTGATCTTGGAAAAAGATCCATTCAACATTCAAATACATACTTTGTGATAAATAGGTTTGTTAATGCTCAAAAGAGTGATTTATTTGAGAAATACAGTCTTTTCTCAGAGATATATGCATTCCTGAGATACTTGTTTAAACAGAAATTGTGTCTTAACAGAATTTTCTCTTTAAAAATATATTTATGTATTTGTGAATAAAATGAAAATGTCCCACATATTAGGTATCATAAATTCAGATTTGTATAAACAGAGAACTCACAATAATTAATAGTTCTAGTAAATTGATTAAAGCAGCACTTAAGCAGAATCTGTGATAAAAGCAATGTTTGTTTTTTTTAATTTTAGTAATTCTTTAAAGTGCTGATGGTAAAAGTGGGATCCAACCAAAGTTCATACACAAAACATTGTGACAAATATTTTACTTATTTAAATCCTCAAGAATTTTATATTCAGAAAAGGCATTCCTTAAAAAAAATATTTTTAGATAGCTTAACAGAATTTAAATTAAATTAAAATAGGTAAATAGGTAAAATTTTTCACTGAAAATAATAATGAAAACAATTTCAGTCAGCAGTACATCTTCAACAAATAAATAATTTCATCCATGGCAACTTTTGAAAGTCTTAGTACAGGAAATTTTTTTGTTCACTTTATATCACTGATTTGTTTGTGAATTTCATTTTTACTACAATGAGTTTTAGTTTAAATAAACTCCACTTATAATCATGTAAACTTGCAAAAATTAAATTATAAGGTAAACAATTTACAAACTGTACTTTTTAACTGACAGCATAAAATATGGTTATGGATAAAGATAAAATATTAAATTATGTTGCCTTTCTCTTAAATGTGCAAGGTAAACTAAGACATTTAACACTTTTTTTTAAAATTGGTTTTGGGATGGGGTTGGAGTGGTGACACCCATTCCCCACTTTTTCCCATACTACTTGAATGTAAAATGATTTTTATAAAGTTTAGAGGGGTAGGGGTGGCATTACTCTGTACACTAGTTATGTGACATCATTATTTGTCATATTTTTAGCCTGATGTTTATTTTTTACACCACATCATCAACTGATTATTTTTTTGGTGTTTTTTTTTTGTATGATCAGGCCTATTAATGTTCTAACAAAGCTGTAAATTGTTTTCATAAAATGATGATGATATATTGAATTCTTTAATTTTATTTTCATGATAAGCTAAATTTACCATCAGTGTAGACAACCTAATATGTATCAAATATTGAGCACACACCAAGATTCCTTTATTAATATGTAAGTGTTTATTCAAACAGTATTTTTTTTAAATTTTACTTCTTTCATAATTATTAGATATGTCTCTTAAATATTTCATTTTTGTACCCTTGATTTTGATAATATTAAAGATATTTAATATGAAATTGAAAAGCAAAAAGAATCCTGACTATTTAGATCAATTTTAAAATTAGAGAGACTTAGGTTAAATGAAGACTGTATCACTGATAATTGGGGGGGGGGGAGACAGCTGACAGCTTATGAGATAAGATTTTATGAAAATCATCACTGCTGTACAAATAATTACCATGCAATCAGCAATAAAAACTTAAAGTCTTAAGTGAGTAACACTTGCATTTGAAAATGACGGCATAGACAAGATTTTAAATCATGTGTTTTACAATCTGTTTTGTAGTCACCATTCTATCTTTTCCACCAATTATATTTCTACAAATATAGGACTTGCCTATTAATTTATAACTACTGATTACTGTAAATTTCATTATTCTTAGTGTTCATATTACTGTTAAATGAAAGTTTATTGACTATTTTTTTTTTTAAAGCAAAACAACTAAAATCAGAATTGCTTTCAGAAATGAATTGTAAAGAAACAGCAAAAATTTGGAAAATGCTTATTAAAAGTTAGAGTGGGGATAATCTTTCGGATAAAATCATATTTTTATGTACAAAACGTGTAATTCAGCAATGTGGAATTTTTTTTTTTTTTTTTTAAAGTCGTACAGTTTTTATTTCTAATAATTATAATTCTTTTGCATTTTTAATAGTTAAATTGATGCAGTAATATTTACAATTGATACTGTATTACTAAAAATAACTGCTGGTTATGATTCTGTTAACCTAACAGTCGAAGATTCTTTTGACTACTGAAATGTACAGTCATATTTGTGTGTGATTACGAGTCAGATCGTGCAAGCACATGCATTTGTGTGTGTTCTTTCATGGTTAATTTATTTTTTTGTTAATATAGTTTTGAAGAGAAAGATTTTGTCAGTGAAACCCATTTATCAGTATTAATATTAATGCTTGTTCATATTGTAAAGTGGATGCAAGGAAGGGCATTATATCAATTTTTGCAATATTTTATAATTGTTTTCAAGAATGGGACAGTGTTTAATTATTTTAATAAATGATAATAAATTGAAATTTATTTGAAGTCTAAAACTGTAAAATGTAAGATTTAAATCTGTGAATAGATAAGTAGACAAACAGATTCTTGATTCACAAATAATGATTCACAAATTCACCTTATTGTAAGAAATATTGACTTCAAATTTATGAGTATAAGAATGTTATTGTTTCTTGTCCTGGTAGTTAAAATAATCATTTCTTTAAAAGATTTGTGCATATAGCAATATTTATCAAAGAGAAAGATATTTTTATATCACATATTAGGAAGAAATACATACTTTTGCATGCATATATGTGATAATGTTATGGAAATTTTTCATGTGTAATTTTTTAAAAATCAATTCAGTAATATTTATTTTCATAAATTATGAAGAAAGAAGAATATAATACTTAGCAAAAAATAATTTCATAAATGTGTTTGTAAATGTGTCTAAAATAATATGATAAATCTTTGTATATGTAATCTATTTAATATCAATTCACTAATATTTATTTTTGTGAATTATGTAAAAGGAAAAATATTGTAACACATATTTTTTAAATACATACTTTTATGTATGTATGCATATATGTCTACTATTATGTTATTGTTAGGATAATTTTTTCTATGTGTATATTTTCTTAATATCAGTTCAATAATATTTATTTTTGTAAATTATAAAGGAAAATATCTATTCTATCACTATATATAAAATATATATTTTTCTGCAGGTTTATTATTATAATTTTGAAAGCTCCAATAGTCATGAATAAGAATTTCTTTAATTGGTCTCACATTTTAGCACAACTATAACAATGACTATAATTCTGATATTAGAAGAAATTAAATCTTATCTCTTTCCCTTCTTATTTCAAATGGGTCATATTCTAAGCTCACTAAATATGGACTAGACTTTAAGTTGTAATTTCTTTTTATTGTAAATGTTTGTAGGGGAGGGGATTATGAGGCTTTCATTTTTATGATTATGAGTATTCATTATTTTATGAGTAAGTTATAATGCAATGAGTTATTATTAAATTAATGTTAAAAGACAAAGACAATCATGCAAAAATATAACTGAATTATTTTTTAAATTTGATGTATTCAAAAATCTTCTAAATTTCTATGGACACTGTTGCATGACTGTTTGTCTTTAAACTTTGAGCATTTCCTTGTGGGAATGAGATAATGTGAACACTTGGTGTGTTCTGTAAATGCATTATATACTATTTATAATATTAATTTTATTATAGTCAATACAGTTAGAATTTTACCCTTTGTAGCTATGTTTCTTTTGTAAATGCATGTATTATAGATAGTTTTTTCCATGTTATCTTTAGTTTTCTTATGCGTTTAAATAATCTATAAAATCATGGCATTGTAAGTATAATTTTTATAAATCTCATAGAGTTTTTATAAGAATAAGTGCTTTGTTAATTGGCCAACATCATTAATATTATTCCTCTTATATTAATTCTTTGCTTTCTTGTCATTACAAATGGATCTACATTTTGAAATAAGACAAATTTTAAAAAATAAGTTGATATGATTGATTTTTATTTCTCAGAGGTACCGTGTAGCTTTTTTTCCAGATTCCTTCTTCTTCCACCAAACAAGAAAAACATATATTGAAATAAAAAATTATTTTCTTTGATTTACCCTTATAGTGTTTATGATAGGAGAACTGGCATGCTAAAGTAGCCTCCTTAATAGAGTATATCAAATACGAGTAACTGAAATTAACTTTTTGTATTACAGCAGAGTATTTATTATACAAAATATGAGTTACTATGTGGATTAAGTACACTTTTATTAAATTACCTTAGAGCAAACACCTTATATATAACCACAGTGTACTTTGTTGAAAATATAAACAGTTTATGCTTGCCAACATTTCCTATTTCAAAACCTGTGCTGAGGAAATATTAACTATCTCACAAGTCAGCCATCCCACAAGTTAGTCATCCACACAAATCAATTATCCCAGAAGAGAGTCATCTCAGCAGTCATTGTTCTCATGGGTCAATTATCCCAAGAGACAATTATCCCACAGGATCAGTTATTTTACAAAATCATCCGTCCCAGAAAGTATGGTTGTAGTTTATTTCAATGATGCTTGGTTGAACATTGAACGGTAGTAATTTTGTGTGTATATTATTTATACTGCTGGTGTAAATAAAATTTTCACTTATTATTTTAAATAATAACTTAAAATGTTTATGGGACTGGAGATCACAGGTATGTTCTATTATCACTTTTTTCAAAAGTTGTAATGAAGTACCAAGTGAGTAATATAGTAATCGTTGATGTCAAACATTTCCGAGAGTTATAATTGGTATTGTTAGTTCAGTAATTGTTGATGCCAAACAGTTCCAAGAGTTATGATTCATAAATTCATTGAGTACATTTTGATTAGTTTTTCTAATGGTAATAGCTTGGGTGATATTTGTTTTTCAATACCTTAATTTTTAAATAAGGTGTGCTCAAAGGCAGTAAACAGTAAAATGTTATATGATGTTATGTAAATCCTGTTGAATGAGTTGGGGGATATAAAACACACTCTCATGATCTATAAATAATTCAGGTAAACTAAACTTTTTAATCTTATTGGGGTGGGTGGTAGCCAATTTCTCACTTAATGCACTGTTTGCAGCAGTATGGGGCTTCCCCAAAACCAGAGTCTTAGTTTATATTTACTAAACCCCACTGTAAGCCAATCCATCATTTAAAAATTCAGCTTTGAAATATAATAGAACAAAATAATTAATAGAATATTAAGTATATTTCACCTTCACTCCTTCATTTCCAAACATTGTCTGGAGCTTGTGAATTGTCCCCTTACAAAAAGCCAGTATAATGAAATTTCATAGTTCATTCATTTTGTCTGAAATTTCAAGAACATTTCTAACTCCTGTTCAGCAGAGCAATGGAACATCCTGCCTCCCCCACTACTTTTTTCCTCAGAAAGCTTCAGATTTAGTTTTTTGGTACTTATTGTTTTGTTTTGAAACTAGAAATAGAATTGCACAGGTATCAGTGGGATTTGTTGTCACTTCATAGATCATGGAAGCATACATCTATCTACTGACTTTTTAATGGAATTTTTTTTCTATATCTTAAACATAATTAAACATAATATTTATAAAACCACAATTCAGATTTATTTGTAGACCTAGCAAGAACTGAACTCATATTGCACTTTTTAAAATTTTGCATTTTGTGTAATTTTATTTATATTGTATTTTTGAAATCATGTGTATAAATTTATTTTATTTAATGTTTTAAATTTTAAAAAAATACACGTGTATGTGCTTACATAATGATGAATATCACATTGGTTCCATTATATGCATAATGGCTGTTTATTCCTATTTATCTATGTTTTAATTACAATATTTATTTTGTGCATTGCTTTTCAAATTTCACTTCCTTGGTATTAATGGATGACATTATTGGTTGAATATATTTCTTGTCTGTGTTTTGTTTGCTGGTGATATTTAAAACGAATATGAAAACTATGAAGGCACATTTAATTTGTCCTTAAATGAAGTGTAGGCTGCTGATGACAGATATCTATTTTTATTGAACACAGCATTTCACTTTGTTAACTTCATTTGTAGATGTGAAGAATTTTGATGGCTTTTTCTTCAGTAATGCTTGTGATTTGTCATTTAAATTATTCTCTTATTTATTTTCTTTGTTCCTTAAAATTTATGCATAATGCAGTTTTATGCACAGTTGAAGCTTGTTGAAACATTTTATGTATTATACAGGTGTAATGTTTAATTTCATACTTTTATATAATTATTGCCTATAAAGGATGTGCAAACAAAATGGGAAGATAAAGAAACACACAAGTAAGTATGAGTTGTAAACAGAGCTGAATAATTGCATCTCTTAAAAATATTCACCACTAATTTATTATAGTGCTTAAAAGAAATCTGCAGATTAATACACACAAAATTTTAATCTTAAAGAATTTAATGACTGGTTTTGTTGATCAAGTAGAGACTTGCAGGAGATTTAATAGATTAATCATAATTTTCTTAATATTTATTAAATTGATAAGTGTGTGGATATTTGTGTTTGTATGTGTGCATGTGCACTCATTTGTTTGTGTGTGTGTGTGTGTGTGTGTGTGCGTGTGTGTGTGCACGCATTCAAGAAGGAGAAGAAGGTGAAGGAGTCTCTACTTGATCAACAAAACCAGTCATTAAATTCTTCAATAGTATCTACCTAACTCCTTATTTTCTTTTAGTTTTATACATTATTATTATTGAAAAATTAAGACTAAAAGAGTAGCAAAGAATTTCTGTTTTAAATAAAAAAATTAAGTAAATCTATAATTTTTTGACATTTTACTAATAATTATCAATTTTAATAAATATTTTTTAGTGCCCTGTAATTTTTTAATCTTGTGATAAATATTATTAGCTCTTTTAGTAAAAATTGCTAAAGCCGCTAAAATGTTACTCTTAATTTGATAAAGTACTGCAGGGGTAATATTATAGCATTTGAGAGGTCTTTTTCTTAAGGTTGTTAGTTTTTAATTTATAATTTAGTGAATTCTTTAAATCATGTCCTAAATTTATTCTAATGAAATCAATATTCTATCCAGTTTAAAGTGTGTGTGAGTTGGCAGGAGATCAAAAGTAAATAAACATATTTAACATTTTTCTTGTGTATTTTTTGTTGTTGAATGAATTTGAGAAAAGTGTTCAGTTTTATTTCATTTCATAATCTTTAAAAGGTCAGAAAATAATCATTTATATATATAACATTAAGTGTGTCATAGTTATGTGCTGCCTTAATTTTATTTAGCTGGTAAGGGAACATACCTTTTGCATAGGACAGTCATAAATATGCAGGATTTGGGGTATTTTACCAGATACATTTGCAGGCAGTATTGTTTATTATTAACTAAACGGGGTTTCTATTAAAATGAATTCACTGATTGCATTTGCCTACATTATTTTTAATATTCAATGATCTTTACCTGATTGTATTTCAGTAAGAATATACACTAAAGTGAATTTTTAAAAAATCCAAAAGTTGATTGTTGTCTCTTGTAGATTGCTTGTAAAAGATCTCAGTATCAGTGCTGTGCAAGTATGTACTGATGTGACTAACAATAAATAGTAAGAAATCAATTTTTGTTTAGATGATGGTAATGTTGCTAACACAATCAAACATTTGCCATCCTTACAACTTCTTGCTGGGAGTAAGATAGTCTCTTCAAGGGGAAAAAAGCTACCAAATCCAAGAAGTGGACAGGGTTTTTTTTCAGTAGGATACATGTTGTAGTAACATGTATCTGAAGCACAGAAAACACTTGGCCACACAATTCCAAGAAATTCTCAACTAATATGTGTTGCAATAGTTTGTTAGTAAATCAAAGAACTATATGAACCATTATACAAAGAAACCCATGGTTTGGATTAACAGGACATATGAGTTGTGTCAACTGATACTGTGTATTGCTTTTATACTCTGAAGCTTGGATTGACATTCATTGCTGGTAAATTGTAGCAGAAGAAAAATATTGCCAATAATAACACAAAGCAGTTGCCATTTGGTAAAGAACCATTATGATTATCAATAAAATTGTTTGGTAAAGAAATGACTATTGCCAATAAAACTACAAAATAAATAATAAAAGATTAGAACTGATAAAAATGCGTGTCCTGTGAGAGAAAGCTCATTTGTCAAATATTAATCTTAAATTCTCATGTGGCTTGGATTTGTTTACATACATATTTTGTTATATCCCTATCTGTTGGTATTGTTAACAGCTAGCACTCTTTTAAGTTACTGTCATCATCATATTATTACTAATGACGCTGCTGCTGATCCCATTAACAGAGTTTAGAGTTCTGTTAGGATTAGTTTTAAGTTTTATCCTGCTTTGTGACTTTCCTTGATGGAGTGTTGTACCTTGTGCACCAAATGTGTCATAAGTCCAGTATGAAAAAATAATGTTACTTCTGGTATTAATGATTCAGTTTATAATGCTACAAAAATCAGAGTAGCTGACACGCTGGCACAACGAAGTTATGAAGAATCAGACACTGCTGCATTGATGAATGGGACTTGAATCAAATGTAGGCAAATATCACAACATAACGACACACATTGAAGAATGTAGACCTCGGACACCCGTGTAGACCTAAATGTCTATTCTCGCTGATGAGCGCAGAATCAGAATACCTTCCCGTTGAAAAAGTGGTGAAGAAATGAGTGTACGTAGAAATGTCGCTTCCATAGCACCAAATTTAATTGTCCCAAACTCTGATAAGACATTGATACATTACAATTTGTGCGGAGTTGAAGACATTTGAAGCAAATACAAGTACCGTCGCCGGGCCTGATGAACTTACATCGCGGACCGTAGTTTGGTGACCCCTGTCCTAAAGTATAGAGGCTTTAATTGAGATCAGTCAAGCAGTGAAAACCCTATAACAACTCATTGTTAATGAACTCAAAATGCATAACATCCATAAAATACTACCAACTTTAAATCAATGTGCTTTATCCTTGGTGGTTGGGCTCATATATCATTTTATTTGACTAAATCTATGAATGTTGTCAAACAGCTATCTTAAGGACTGAATACCACAAAAGTGAGAAGAAAGAACAGAATTGTTAGATAGCGGCTTTTGATTTAGGTTTCACACCATTTCCAACTTTTGCTGATTTTACAGAAGGGCACAAACGATACTTATATAGTGGAAGGGAGAAACAACTGCCACGGGTGGAGAAAGTGAAGGTTTGAGTTGGTGTTTGATGGATTTTTAAGATACGGTTTAGCCCAGGCAGCGACTAAAGGAATACTCTTGTCAGATTTGTAAATGCCATAGGGGTCTTTTGTGCACGCAGCACATGGGAAATCAATTTATCGACTGATATCATGGATTAGACGCTAAGTCCAACACCTTGAGCTAAGCAGCAGTGAAGGACCACCCATAATTTGTTAAGTTTTACAAAAATGGTGATCGAACCCCAGTCACGAGCGTGAAACTAATGAGTGAAACCTTCTTCTTTTGTTATTATGATAGCAGTTTCCAGCTTTCGCCAATTTCACTGTTTGGTTTGAGATGTGCCGCTGTTGGTAGAATTAATGATGATGGTGATGAACGACAGAGTGGAGAGTAGTGATGATGAATTGCCGCCTGTTGTCTGTTACACTTATGTCTGGCCAGTAGAGACATCCATTGGCTTGGTATTCCATAGGCCAATGTTGCTGTTGATGTTGTTGTAGTCGTCGTCCCCGATGTTAGAGGGGGTTGGGTGGAAGTGTCTTACAAAGCCCAGGCTAGTAGCACACCAAGTCTCTACCTAGTGTGTACATACGCCCGGGTTGTTCACCCCCAGACCTCCTCACTGGTAGCATTGTTGTTGTTGATGCTGATGTCACAGCTGTTCCTGGTGTCTGTTGGGATGCGTGTAGATGAGCGCTGGTGGACAGTAAAGATGGTCGAGTAGCAGCTGGATCAGGTCCTCAATGGGGTGATTAAAATATCCCCACTGCAGATTCTGCTGCTCAATGCACTGCCATTGTTGCCGCTGTTGGTGGTGGTGACTTTGGCATTGTTGTTGAGGCTATTGTTGTTATGGCTGCTGTTATTTACGCTGTTGTTGTTTCTGCTGCTGTTTTCTTACGTGCTGTGGTGGGCGCCATCTTTTCTGTCCACCCTGTGTTGTTACTGGCTGTACTTCTGTTGTTGTCACTGTTGTTGGTGTAGTTTTTGTTGGCGTTTCTGGCAAGGTGAGAGAGGTGGGGCCTGAAGCATCCTTGCGTACTCATCGAGGGCAGACTCGATTTCAGTTGGTGTGTCTGCCTTCATGTCCCAGTTTTGTTCTGTTTACACTATTTTTTCTTTCGTCTACGTTTTTCGTCTGTGTATTAGCAATTATGTTTCTTTCTGCTTCTTGTATTCTTTTCTCGTTGAGGTTGAAGTTGTCTGAATTTTCTTTTCTTCATAATTTGTCCTTAGTGTCTGGATTACTTTTCCCTCAGTATCCTTCGTTGTAGTTTGTGAAAAAGCTTGTCTTATTTCCTTTTTTTTAGTCTGAGTGGAGTTGATTTCATTTTAGATAAAATTTTCCACATGATGTTGGTGTTAGATTCTACCTCTCTGGTCGGGGTTGTTGTTGTCTGAGTCTCACTTGTTGTTGTTTCTACTTTAGTATGCCTAGTAGAATATCTCTGGAAGGCATGGCTTACTCCTATCATATTGTTTTCTCTCTCATCTTCTATCTTCCCTAATATCAGCTCTTGCCTGTAGACTTCTAGATTATGCAGCAAGTCATCGACTTATGACCCAAGCGACATGACTTATTGACTTATTGAACCAACCACGCATATGTACTGTATTCTCTGGCAGATACGAGGGTCAATGGGAGGGGTACTCAGAGGAACAGAGGATCCTTGAGGTTGATAAATTGGAGCGATTATACCGCCGACCTTAGTCACATCATTTTGCCGTGCATCTCGTGTTTGAAAGCATTAATAATCGTTTTTACTGAGCTTCCCTTTGAAATATTTTTTTCCCTACACACTGGAGTAAGAAATATCAATACTGTACACACAAACAGCACATGCGGACTTAACCGTGTTACACTAGTGTATGTAGTATTCTTAGTACATGTATTCATGTCTAATGTAAAAAAATCGGGTTATTATTGAACGAAAATTAAATGGAATGCATTATTAAGATATATTCTAAACAATATATGGATAATATATTTATAGGTTATTATTTTGCATTAAATAGTTTTACTAATTTTTATTTGTTTTTACAATAATACACATTGATCGATAATACCCTGACTGACGTTATATCATGAATAGTGTATCAACACCTTATATTACCATCGTACCAACAGTTCATCCATAATGCATGTAATTCCATAATAACAAACATTTTACACACTATTTCTCGTATTTAAAAAAATATTTTTTCCGATACGAGAAAAATACACGTACATGAATTTCAATTTTCAGGAACCACACCACGATCGTATTATATGTATATTCAAATTCATATACGCAGTTTCATCCCAAAAATGAAGTTAAATATTTTTTATACTCTTTCTCAAGTAATTTTTTTTTTTAATCATTTGCAAATGAATATACAATTTGGGGGGATCCATGCCACGACCGCATTATATCCGAATTCGCATTATCACGGGGCGTATTATCGCGGGGTTCCAATGTACAATGATACAACTTAACAAATTATAATTACACTAAGATCCTTAGAGCATCACAGTTAAGGAAAAGTTTAGTTCAAAAATTTTCTAAGAACACAAAAATATTAACTATTCCAAACATATCCAAATGTGCTGTTAGCTGATCCAAACTACAAGATCGGGACATGAATTTTCAGACAAGTGTCTGTTCACAAATTTGGACTAGTTTATATACATGTGTACATTAACTTCTATTGTTAAACCAAGAAAAAAAGTTAATTGACTTGACTAGCCGATGTAAAGGCCTCGAGACGTATTTCTCTTATTTCATATTCTTGTGTGTGGAATCATCTTAAAAGGATAATCTTTCAGTTGACAGTTATCGTATGAACAATGCTGGCTGGCTCTGGCCTGTGTTCTTTAAAATTTTGGTTACTTAAGAGAATTTATTTCTGTTTACGCAGGCTACAAGACATGGCTACAGGCAATTAGTGTCTGCTCATGCCGTTTGTAATTGTAATATTTTAAATGTTGTTTAAACGTAAACACTCGTGACGTCATAGCCGTTGTAATTGTAATATTTTAAATGTTGTTTGAACGTAAACACTCGTGACGTCATAGCCGATGTAATTGTAATATTTTAAATGTTGTTTGAACGTAAATACTCGTGACGTCATAGCCTTTGTAATTGTAATATTTTAAATGTTGTTTAAACGTAAACACTCGTGATGCCTGATACCGCTGAAATGTGAGTGGACGTGAGGTTGGCCTTGTTAGGGTTTAATTATTTTTTATAACACCTTTTTAAAAAAAACTCACCACAACCTATATGAAATGGAGTAAACTAGCATTTAAAATTATTCCTGAATTAGCTGTTTTTTGGTTTCTTGGTTTGCTCGATGGTTTTTCGGTTCATGTTTGTTTCCCTTTGCTGATTTAACAGATGGGTGCGAACGTCAAGGGGGGAGATACAGTGATAAGTGTGGGGAGAATGAAGGTATTAAATGGGTACTTGATGAATTTCTAATCTGTACAATTTTACCCAAGCAGCAGCCTTAAAGGCTAAGGCGTAGCCATTCCGATTTTAACTTCTACAGAATCTTTAAGGAGCGTGAAATGTCGCAAGACCCAATTTATCGTCCGTCCAGTACTCGGTAGTGATTAGGGATTACCTGTATGTATTTCACCCTGGGTGGGAATCGAGTCTTAGACCCATGAGCGCGAGTCTCTCCTTCTTCGCTTTTGATTCACTGATCTAAAATGTCAAAATCAAAAATTCTCTTCAGCATATTTTTTGTAGGGATGCTGGAAATATTCTAGTCTTTAAACTAGGTCAAGGTAACACTACTCCAGTCTTTAGACTGTCTACGTAGCACCACTCTAGTCTTCAGACAAGGTCTATGTAGCATTATTCCAGTCTTTAGACTAGGTCTATGTAGCGCTACTCTAGTCTTCAGACCAGGTGAATATAGACTAGGTTTGTGTCGTAATCAAAATTTTGTGACTTTCCTTCCGACCATTCTACCACTGTTAGTCTTCTTTTTCATGCCACATTCGTTGCCCCAAATAGTCTGTGTCAATCACTGCCGTCTCTTCTGGTCCTACTTCTTCCTGTCAGTTTACGTTCTAAACTGGCGTGTTAAACAAGTTATCTGGGTCACAGCCAGTCTGCTTTGCCACGCTTGCCCGAGCACACTGTCAAAAGAAAAGGAGAGTTGGATAAATTCTCACACGTTCCACTATATAACAACGGGACACTTCGTTGCAGTTCAAACAAAAGTACAAATCATTGAAGGGGCAGGAAAACATTAAAGGTGATGACATTTAATACCAGAACAGTGCCTCGCTGCTTGTCAATTTAAAGGTGCTATTGACGGATTTAAAGGAGCGATCGTTCCGCCAGTGGTCGGTCGAATTTAGTGAATTTCGGCAAACTCTGTTAGACGCACGAACACTGCTTTATGTTATCTGCCTCTTTGCTAAACTCGAGCATCAAAAGTGTGACTGTCTTAGAAGTAAGTGGTTGGAGCTTAAGTTTTTGCATTAAATAATTTATTAGCTTTCGCACTGGCCTACTCGATGGTTTATAATTTTGCGTACTAGCTGAATGACTGATTTATTAGTTTTCAATTCTGAGTCAATCATTAAAGATTAAAAATTTTGGTGACAGTTCAAAGAAGGCCTCATTAAGTCCGGGCCTCGTTTAGCCATCGGAAGGCATCTGCCCAAAAAAAAAAATGGGGGGCTAACTGTAAAGCCCTGCCGAACTTAAAGCCAGTCACGAATAGTTGTGACTTTAAATCTCTTTATTTGCTTTTCTTTTCAAGCCAGCAAAGAAGGCGTGCTGTTACAGTCGTTATCTGATAAGGAATTACGGCGAAGGTGCACATAATGTGCAATGAACATGCTCTATCAGATATCATTCAAGTGACTACGATAGCGACTAGTGTGGCGTGCCAGTGCAGGTGTTGTCGCCCCTGTAACCTTTCCAAATAAATCTCACTTGAAGCTACAGACCTACATATGCCATGCTAGACTGACCGGGATACCCTTATTTCATCTGTAAAGGTGTTTTTCTTATCCTTGTCAGGATCGCTGGACTAAGCTTACTTTCAATCATTCATAACAAAGATAAGAAATCATCGGGACTATCGAGAACAGCTGACGACGACCGAAATCCGATTTCGTCCAGAAAGAAATTGAAATATTCAAGGACATTTAAGATTTACCTGTGTGCTTGTATCAGAGTAAGATAAATATTACTTCTATTATATACATGTGCACATATGTCACAATCTCCCTTGTTTCTTGAAACTGATCGGTCGAAATATGACAGTCTGCTGTTGGAATATACAGTACTTATGAACTGCGCTTTTTGAAAGTGATACTGTGAGAAGTTTTCAAACCATGATTATGAAATAATGAGGGTAGAGTGGGATGAAAAGGGTAGAGATTGGGGATGAAATGGTAGGGTAAACTAATAAAGACAGATTATTAAAGAAAAATAAATTCTAAGCGATAATCTGTTGATATTTCGGTAACTTAACGCATCAAACAAAATCAAGAGCAACAAAAAGAACTTAATTAATTGGGAGGGAATGACACCACGAAAATGGATAAAATAAAATATATCAGTAACAAAACCAGAGACCGTCTTTATGTCTGTTGACATCACTCTGTTGACTAACTTTACTTACCATCATCTCTCGATCTGTTCTTTTATATTTATATAATCACAGCTTACTGCCAAACTGTTTCATAATTAGTTATGTTTTACTGTCAAACTATGAGGACATGGGTGGCATACTAGGTCTAGCCGCAGACCTTGCCAGTAGACGGTCTGCGTTCGAAGATCACCTCGCTAGTTATGGTAGAGGTAGATTTACCTTTCTATTGTTATGGTAGTTTGAAATTTACCACCCCATTGTTATGATAATCGAGGATTGCCCTTATCTCACTGTTATGGTAGTTGAAGATTTATCATTCCACACATCTACTTTTCGGCTTGGAGTTGTCGCTTAGAGACTGTAATTAATATGAAGCCCTCATAACTGCCTCCAAATTTATTTACTGATTTTCTGAACGATTTACTGTAAAATATTCGGCTGAAGAAAACATTATCCTGTCTCAATTTTTTCTCAAGGAATGTTTGTTGTTAACATAACTTATTCGTCACGTTCTACTTTAGAAATGCTTGACATTGTTTCATCACTCTTTATTATCGAAATGTTAGACCAACATGTCGCTATTCCGGTACGATGTATTATGGAAATGCTTGACTTTTTAACATGGCGTTATATTTTCACGATTAATTATGGAAGTGTTTGACTTTAACATGGCGTTATTTATCACTATTATTATAGAAATGTTTGACTTTAACAAGATGTTATCTTCTTAACTGACAGACATATTCCCACTCAGTGATGCAACATCAAGATATGTAAATGGAATTATGTCAAGAGACATTATATGTAAATGGAATTATGTCAAGAGACATTATATCGAAATGTCCGAAGCATTGATATCTAATCTGATATATTCGGTTTAGATCTTTTGACTTAATAATAATAAGGTGTGGTTTTCTACTAGTAAATGTCCTGTATAAATACGAAAATTTTATAGCCTTCGGGAAAAAATAATTGGCAAGAAACTTTCTAGCGAAAACTCTGTGTGTGTGTGTGTGTGTGTGTGTGTGTGTGTGTGTGTGTGTGTGTGTGTGTGTGTGTGTGTGTGTGTGTGTGTGTGTGTGTGTGTGTGTGTACACGAGCACTTGATACTGACAAGTATGGATACAATCAGTGTGGACATGACACTGACAAGTGCTGATAAAGACAATTAGTGTGGACATGTCACTGACCAAATTGGGTAAAGACAATTAGTGTGGACATGACAATGACAAATCAGTGTGGAGATGACACTGATAAGTGCCGATAAAGACAATCATGATACAAAGCAATGATTATATGGTGTATCATCTGGTCAGTTAAATCATAGTATCCCGCAGAATGAAATACAGTGTGTCATGATAATTGCAACAAAAAAAATGAAATGATGCTGAATAATTATTAGAAATGAGAAGAAAGATGTAAGTAATAGTAGCACTAGTAGAAGTAGTTATTGTTGTTTTTAATATTTATTATTATTATTGACTAAACAGACAAATTAATAATATATAAATCCAATAAAGTAAATGAACCTGATAAATGTACACATCTTCATGTTACCGACCCCTGCTGGCTTTGGCGCACATGCAAGGACATATCTGGCCGCTTCACCAGGTACCGAATACGCTATGGAATTAGGTCTGGGGTTACCTTTCCTTGCTGGATTAAGTGAGTTAGTCGTACGTTCACTTTGATTGCTTTTTAATAAGGCCATTCTGCTTAACTATCGACAAAGAATACGTACGACGGTTCTGTAAGGACTCACAAGGTGTAGCAAGGAACTATTGGATTTGATTATATTTCGCTGTTGGGGTTTTTGCGGTGGGCATCCTGAAGTGAAGGAAAGGGACTCTAGTGTCTGCTACAACAATATTGGAGATTACCTGCGCTGTTTGCCTGGACGTTTCCTAGACCATTATTCATAATTTATTGATAGCTTTAACTGTCGTCCGGAATATCAAAACCTGCACTTCTCATTCAATTCTATCAAAGAGCTTTCACCGCAGGTGGAGCGAATTTGGTGCTAGGTGAAAGAAATCTACAAACGTCCCTTTTGTGTGTCATATCTTGTCCCATCACGTTGATAACGTATGATGGGTAGGGCTTACAGTTATTGATGGGCCAGTGATGTTCAGTGAATCTGCTCGTTCAAGGTTTACACACACACACACACACACACACACACACACACACACACGCACGCACACACGCACGCACGCACACGCACGCACGCACGCACACACACACCACTTGCGCATTAATGAAGATTTCTTTCTTACTTAATGACCTTTCAAGCTTAGTAAAATTAAGTTTTATTTAAGGTGGTTTCACGTCCTCATCCAACTTTCGCCTATTTCGCAAACGAACGCAAGCGCCGATGAAGATGTTTTATTGTAGGAGGGAGAGAGAGAGAGTGCCATGAATAGGGAGAGTAAAAGTTTGAGTGAGTGTTTTGCGTATTTTGATATTCAATTTTGCCCAGACAAGGTCAAAGGACTAATCGCTTCCCATTTGTAGCAGATAATAAATATTTAGCGTTTGCGGTCTATAGCAACGGAACCCGATTTATTGTAGCACCCGACGAACTCTTATTAAGCTCATGACCTTGAGCTGGGACGCGGTTAAGGATCCCTAGAAAGGTTAAGAGCCACGAGTTGGGATGGAATCTCCCGGCCGCTAGACTTCTACCTTCCGCGGTAACGCATCTCCCTGAAATACAGGGAATGTGGACTCGTCCATGCTCAGACACAGGGACAGGGACTGGGTCCCAGTACGGATTGAGAAGGGACTGCTATACAAAAAAAAGACATGTACTTTAGTTGCTGGGCATCGCATTGTTCGCTAAACAATTCGACCAGGAAAATGGTCGGCTAAGCTGAGTTTCAGCCATTCACATCACATAAACCAAGCTCGTGGATAGCAAATAAATAAATTTTAAAAAGGTAATGAATGGATGGCTGAACGAGCGGCACTAAGATATCCCCTACGTTAGAAGCTTAAATAGCCTTGACATTCACTTCAGGCAGTACTGAAGGCCGTGACAAGATTTATAGGTGTTTAATTATCACTGTAAAACCCCGTCATTTTATTACAATTTTTTTAAATCTCTCCCATTGGGCTTTTGAAAAAAAAATTCTAAACAATTTCGGAAATATTTTCAAAATAGTATTTTTTAAAGTGGATGGCGTTGTTTGTTGGGGTTTTTTTGGGGTGGGGTGGGGGTGGGATTATGTGGCAGGGTGGGTGGTTAAGAAAGATGATTGAAAAGACTTCATCACATTTAAACCCGAACATGCACAACTAAATGTCTACTCACACTTCAATAGTGTCAGGTGTTACAAAATATTTGAATAATATTAGTAATCACAAGAAAAAAACGACGACGACGACGACCACCACACACACACTCAATTCCAAACTGATATAAAGACGATGACAACAGTTAAAAGGAAAAAGCAGATAGAATTAGGAAAACTGTATAGAAAGGAAGTAATGGTAACTGAAAGATTGTTACAAAATCAACATCACTGAGCAAGTTCTGACATTTTTATATTTGCCCAATGTCCACTATATAACACAGTAAGACTCTTTGTATATGTTTCTTTAAACTTAACGGGGCGGTCAAATTGACTGTGGCGGCTTGGCGGTTTTTTTTCGCACGGGCCTAGTCAGCAATCAGGTTCAGTGCTGACTGGGTTTGGCATCGGTAGAGAGGCTCCGTCAGATGTGGCCCACACTGAAGATCGCTCGATGTGGTGCAAGAAAATGGCAGGTACTTGGCTTGCAATGACAAAGAACACTTTCCCCCTAAATTTCTAGTAGAAGCTAAAGTACTGACTGGCGTACCAGACACGCGTCATTCATACATAGAAATACTCAAATAGGAGAGGACGGATGAGAGATGAGTGAAAGAAGAAATAGAAAAGAATATGTGGCAGAGTAAATTTGCCTATTCCTATTCCTTTACTTAATACTTATAAATTGTTGCCAATGTTAACGTGACTTGATCTTTGGCACTGCTTGTGTTGATATTTTTGGAGTAAACAAATAGGGTAAAGAATATGCTAGAACTGTTGATGCAATCTAAACTGTTTTTAAGTGGATGAGTAGGTTTTATTATCCAATGGTTAAGATTTACAAGAACAAGACCAGCAAATGGGTCCATGCGGATTTGGGGAAGCAGCTCTCGATCATATTACAGATGCAAAGTTTTAATATTCAAGTTTTAAAACTTTGATGTGAAAGTGTTCTTCCCACTTGGATTTGAACTTGTAAGTGAGTAATATATGCTCAAATATGAGTACCGTGTATTAGTGAGTATGGCGTCTTTCGATAGAGAATGAGTTATGTTGCTATTAACGGTGTAACCTGAGTAAACGAGAGTAATGGTCAGTTTTTAAAATAAAATAACTCCCCTCCCCAATCACGAATTCCAACATTTTACTTCGATTTTCGAATCCTATATGGCAACCCGACCGTTGCACGTAATTGGCGTTCATAGGTGGAATGCCACTGCCTACAATATTATAACTGATTTTAGTTATTAAAATTATTTGAAATCCTCCGAGTATCAGAGTCGGTGGTTTATGATGACCAGTAGGACTATGTGCCTTTCATACTATTGAGGGATGCAAACACACACAAATACAGTGTCACACACCACAGACATGCATGCATACACGCGTGCGCAATAATGCTCATGCATTACATTAATGGCGTAGCCTGCATCGGCTGATGTGGCGTCAATAACGAAACCAGAGAAGGGTGGGCGGATCTCGATTTTCGTGAGACAAGACGAGAGGTCAGCAAGGTAATGGATTTCTACTCGAGGATTTGGACTGGGTCGTAGGTTTTTAACATTGGAACTGTCTGGTTGATTAAAACAAGTTTGATATAGTTAACTGACGAGTCCCTGTGAGGCACCCTGTTTCGAGAGCCTGTCATTTCTCCGGGCATGCTCAAGCTGTTTTGACCTCACAGGCGAGATGGCTGACATACTGACTGTTGAGAAAACGGTCTGCCCAAATCCTTGAGAATGTCACTCAGACAGATGCGTGTGTCGCGACCAATTTTCTAAGGTCTAGACCCACCCACCCCCACCTTGAGTCGAGCAGATAAATGAGGCAGTATTTCCGAACCACTTTACATCACTCATTCCTGCTCAGTCTCTAAGCTACCCGGCATTTGAAAGTCAGTGATACCATTTGTACGAACTGTGAAGTGTGTAATCGGTAATTCTGAAGTCGGCACTGTCGGAACCAATATTGGCGTGTCGAGGCGAAAGCACTCGTTAGAGCAATAATTAGATTTGACAAGTCGTTCTTGGTGAGGTCATTCTAATAGTGTATCTTGTGCAGCAGGTTGGTGTCAGCTTTATAAAGTCTAGATTCCAATTGATATTTAGATCTTCCAGACTGCTATCTACGTAAACTGATTTCTCAGAACTAGCGCAATTGTTTACGGATACAAGAGTCATGGAAAGAATTTGTTACGAGTAAAGGCAATGAAAGTCTGCACAATGTTTCTCTCTGTCTATTGTCTGTCACTCTCACTGAACATGCGTGTGTGAAGAACTTATCTCGATAATTTTACCTCAGCAAACACCGGCATCCTTTATAATTATGAGTTGACATTCGAACCTGCAACGGGGGGTTGTTTTATCGTCACATCCTGTGTGAAGCTAGATTCTAAGACTCCAACAGCGGCCCTATGACCTCAGCCAGCAGGTCTAGAGTCTCAAGTAAACCTCCCGGTCCAAGCCCTTCAGTGATTGAACCTACAGTCTCTTGATTGATTGGTTAATAGAAAGCTGCTGCCTCTGTGCTTCCGTCTCTGCATACCGTTGAGCTTTAGAATTATATTCTAGCAGTATGTCAGACCTTTGGTTTAAGTTCGGGTCTTTCTTTTTCTGTTTGTATGTAGGCCTATTTCGAATTTTCTTTCTAGAACTAATATGTTCAGTTGTTCCATTCAAGTTAACGCAATTTAAAGATTTTCTTTGAGTGAACTGGGAAAAGTGTGTGTGTATGTGTGTGTGTGTGTGTGTGTGTGTGTGTGTGTGTGTGTGTGTGTGTGTGTGTGTGTGTGTGTGTGTGTGTGTGTGTGTGAGAGAGAGAGAGAGAGAGTAAACGATAGTGACAGCAGTGGAAAATATTGAGGCTAAATACTTTAATTATACATAGTGGTAGATCTTTCAATAGATACTTCTTCGAGACAAGGCTGTTTTGCGTTGGTATTTTTGTTGTTGTTTTTGATTGAAGGGCTGTTTTCTGGGCTTTTCAAAAGATATTTATACGTTTTCACAAATTCATTCGTTCTCTCCACATTCTCTATTTCTTTCTCTTATTCACCCCTCTCTCTCTCTCTCTATTGTCTCTCTCTTCCCAATCATATTCTATCTCTTTCTCCTCCTACTTTCTTTTTCTTCCATCGATTTTTCTTCTCTCTCACTCTTTCATACACACACACACACACACAAACACACGCACCACCACCACAACTAAAGCACGCCACGATGACAGCAGTTAGTATCAGCTGGCGTTTATGTACGACTACATTATTCTATAACAGTTTATAGCTGAGTGCGGTGGTGGGAAGTTGGGTGGGGAGATAATAAGGCGACACAAAAATTTGCATAAGGCTCTGATTAGAGTGAGAACACACAAGAATGTTGATACGTACACATTTCTAGTGCTTTATCATGAAGCCATTGTTAAGTGTATTACTTGTGACATACCTGTCACTATTTCCAAAGTTAATTAGCATTTTAGCTAGACTAAGTTGGTGGTTGGGAAACAGGTGGAGATTTAAGTCGCACTAATCAATATGTTAAGGATCACGTTGTTCGTGTTAGACTCGCGCGCTATTCTGCAATATTCTGGCCGTTTGCCAATATTCTGGCCGTTGCCGCCAGCGAACGATCAGCGATCTATGTGGGGCTAACGTGGATGACAGCGAAATGATTGCTCACGTCAATGTTAGATCGAAGATTTGGTCGGAATAATAAAGACGACCGCTCTAACCATACAGAGTTCTCACAAACTTGTCCATAATTGCCATTCAACGAAGTGTTAACATTTGCCACAGTGCCAGTTTGAAGTAAAATATATGAGACCGGGACTTCCTTTTCTTCTTTCATACTGTCAGGAAGAATGTAAAATGAATTTGTCTTCAATACGAAAATAATCGCACCTATATTCATTGACCTCGATTTTTGGAAGTATACGTTTGAAAACTTCGCATTGACATAATTAGGTCAGGACATTAGCGAGTGCAAAAGTCCGAAGCAGCGTCTGTTTCAATAAATCTTTATAAACGGAATGGAATTCAGACGAAGTTTTGGAGTCGGTAGGTAGTGGCAGAGCAAAATTACCTATCATTATTTCTAGACTTAATTGTTATATAAATTATTAAATTGTCAAAGTGAACCGACCTTGGGCACTCATTATGATAGTATTTTTGTATCAGAGTTGGAGTAAACAACTTGAATTGAGAATATGCTAGAAATTGCTGATGCAATCCAAACCATTTCCAACTGATGAGTAGTTTTATTTTCCAATGGTTAAGATTTATGAGAACGAGATCAGCCATTGGACTGAGATCAAAGTTTATCTGCTGTAGAGGATTCTATTATCTAATCACTTGAATTTGGAATGAAGAAAGGTGACCAATAGCTTAATGGTGAGTTAACTGACTGATTGAGAGAGAATTGTCTTAGGAATATTTCATGCATTTTGCTATTGAAATGTATTGCTTGTATTTTACATAGAGATGCATTTTGTGAGTATACTATTATTTCTACAAAATTTTGAACTAAGATGCTTGTATATAGTATGCTAAACATATGACACTGTTTCTAGTGAATGCGCTCATAAAAATTGTATACTGTTATTATTATGCTGTGTGCATGTATCGGGCTAATAAATACTGTTGCAGGAAACTGTAAGTTGAGACTTGAATGTATGAGAGAATGGAGTTAAAGATGAATAAACTGGAAACTTAGCATTTGTTTCCTGATTATATTTTACAAGGAATAAGCAGCCTTTCTGAAACTTCTGGTTTATTGATATAAACAACTATGACCATCCATGAGAATTATCTAACAAAGTGTGTAAGCGTAAGGAATACACTGCACTCTGTTGATGTATGGTGGCAAAGTATGCTGACTACATTGAGTAATTTCTGGTACAAGGAAATTAGCAGAAATTACTACAATTGTTCTGTGTGGGGGAGCTAATACAGCGGAACACCAGATGGCCTCAAGAGAATTATGGCTAGTCAGTGTCCTACAATGTGAGAAAGGAAACACATGGAATTGACAATAATAACATGAACAATAAACATGACATTGTTAAGAAAAGCATGCAAAAGGACTATTGTGGTTTTGCCTAGATAAGGTTATGCAGAAACTATTATTGTCTATCTCTAATAACTCCATTTCCATTATCTGACAAGAAGTATCCTGTGATTTGTATTGACACTAATCTATTGAATTGCGTGTTAGAATATTTGACTGCAAAGATATTAAAATTATTCATATGTGGTTTCATGGAAATATTGATGTCAAGTAATCTTTTTCATTGTATTTGCTATATGTATATTTGATTGTTGATTTAATAAATTGATCAACCTTCTTACACATATTGATAACCTTATGTTGGAGACGAAATTGGGTGGATGGTGTCTCACTAAATATATATTAAAGACGGATTTGTCTTCTCCTTTAGTAAGAAGTTTTCCACCTACGGAAATATTGCGTGACAGTAAATTTTTGTCTTTAATGTTGTGGAAGAAGGAAAATGTTCACCATGCCCGCATATCCGCCAAGTGAGAGATTAACAGCTGTGGAACAATTCAGACCTATGAAAGCTGCCGTATACTGTTATCACACAGCGAATAATGGCTTTTATTATCTCTGCAGTCAAACCATACATCTACAAGAACTGGGTGCAATACCGGTTTGATTTTCTCAATATGAATCTTACCTTCATTAGTATTTATGCATCTTGCTCTGCTGTATATAACAGCAATAATGAGTGTGTTTTGAGTGCATGTATATAACAGCAATAATGAGTGTTTTTGAGTGCATGATATAACAGCAATAATGAGTGTTTTTTGAGTGCATGTATATAACAGCAATAATGAGTGTTTTTTTAGTGCATACATGAATTATATTTACTAACCCCAATCAGTTATTATTTTGTAGTTGGGAAAACACCTTGTTATTTAATATGGTT
This sequence comes from Sinotaia quadrata, assembly GCA_028829895.1. Classification (NCBI taxonomy): domain Eukaryota; kingdom Metazoa; phylum Mollusca; class Gastropoda; order Architaenioglossa; family Viviparidae; genus Sinotaia; species Sinotaia quadrata. The sequence goes on from CM054179.1 coordinate 107,199,990, forward strand.
TTATTTGTGTTTATATTTTTAGTTTGCATCCTTTTATCGCGTTCGTCCTGTTGGAAAGTTGTTTCAGAAGTATATGCAGGATGGTGATTTTTTTATAGGCATAGTATGGATTCCTACACCTAACTATATTGAACTAAAACTAAATAACTATATTAAGTATTTAATTATTCCTTCTTAAGGGTATTAAAATTGAAGTATCACACTAACCCTGCCTGACGCATATGCAATGCTTAGAACTCTTCGCTTTAATAAAAAAAAAAGTGTGATAAACTATATCAGTCAGTTCTCTGTGCATCTGTACAAGATATTTTAATTTGCTGCATAAGGAAGCTCTACTGATCAGAATGGGAGATACAAATTTAAGACATTGTCATTCAAACTTTTTTAGTGTTTAAAGTAGACATTTCAGTTTGCCTGCTCCCATAAATATTAGTCTTAGGCCAATGAATTCCCAAAAATGCAGAATATGTTTCATAATTAAGTCAAATCAATCAATACTTACTATAGGAATCGCATTTGTATCACGAAAGGAGCAAAAGAGATAATTGGAAAAAGAAACTGAGAAATAGACTGTTTATTAAATGAACTCATTGCTGAGAAAGTGATGGTTGATTTATTAAAAGCAGTGATTGCTGTATATTGTTGCAATGCTGTTTATGTTAATATCAGTGATCGCTGTTACTTGTAGAAAAATGTAAATAGTAATCCTGCAAAATTTCGGCCAGTTCGTGCTTGTTTTATAATACTGTAAGGTGGGTGTGTCTGTTTAGTCCGCCAACTTTCATTAATTATGTTTAATTCTTGCATTACACTATTACATGAACTTAGTTTATTTGTTATTGCTTAGTAATTATTTTGTCTTCTTTCCTGTCAGGTACTCGATTTATAATGGCATCCGAATATTCTGTCTTCAGAGCTGGGCCCCTCGACAGTCTGCAAGACAGCGCTCGTTCATATCACACAAAACAAACTTGATTTCATTTCAGGTGTCGTATTTCGGGTGCGGGGCAAAAAGGCTTAGCTAACAAGGGTAGGGTCAATCAATTCTCCAAAGCTCGAATAAATAGCTGCGACATTTTATCTTACCACACATACGAGTGAGGAGACATTTAGACAAACAAGAAGCAAACACGTTTCTTCGCCTGCACAATCAGCTTTGCTGCTAGTAAAACTTGACATTGAATTTTTTTTTATTTTTTTTTTTGGCATCCACTTTTGATTGGACTAGGAGGTTGTCAACTGAAAATGACACTGGACTGAAAGCTGGGTGATAGACCGAGACAAGGAACAATAATAGTCAGACAGACAAAGAAACGATACGATTGCAAAAGTGTTATTTAAAAAAAAAATCTGCTCATAGTCTACCTGAACAACCATTAAATATAAGTCCTCAGATTTTCGCACTAAGAGCACTCGATCTCCATGACTTTGTCACATCCGAGCACATAATCAAGCCATAAAACAGGGGACGAGACCCGACTTAACTGCTACACTAGCCCTCAAAACACTTTCCCGAGCTATCACTTAATATCCCTATTGTCAACTCACGCTCGCTGGCGCTGATAAGGTGACCGAGTACATTTGTAAGGTTACAAACAAAACAAGATTTTCTAATAGGAATTACTCATAATTCGCCGAGAGGACGGAGTGTGATGAGCTCGGGTGACGTGGTATTTGCAAGTTATCAAAATCTAATTTATTACAGTGTGCGTGTGTGCGCGCGCGCGCGAGCTTGTAAACCAATATTTTAATACTTCTTCATATAGAATTATAGATTATTATAGACTATTACCAATCAAACTTGAAAATAAGGAAGTCATCTCCTGAAGGATGTGGCAATTCTAACCCATCTGATCAACTCCTTAACATATCTTTTTGATCATCCCATCTTACTTTCAAAGTAACCATATTTTGATTTTTTTAAATGACTAACTTCTAAAGAAAAGTTCAAAGAGCAAATTTACTCTCTCAGTAACAAATTCACAGAATCGGAAGTCGACCGCAAGAACCTTGAGAATTTACAAATATCACCGACCATGACATATTGTTTTTTCTAAGTTCGGGAAAGTTGCGGGGGTTTAGTTAGGTTTGGCAGAATTGAGCCGGGTGTGCATTGGTAAAGTGACTAGACCAGCCTAACCAGCTTATAGACGTGGCCATTGTAAATCCCTTGTTACGTTGTTTGAGATATTAGCACGGTATCAATCATCTCCAGTGACTTTGTTCTTGAAGCAAAAATTTACATATTAAATTCTTCTATCGTCCAGGGTAACCAAGCGTAGTAATGACTTTCTGTCACAGAGGAAGTTAAGTGTGGCCTTAGATGATAGGGCACCAGGCATCCCTTTACCTTTTGTATTATTGACGTCATGACCTATGCCTTGTAAAAATGATGAGGTTCACGCGTTGTACTGTAGGCTGCATGTTCACATAACTGAAGAAACTGCTCCCCAACCTATATCTCTTCCTCCTCCTCCCCCATAACTCATACCATCCTGTAAGATCTAAATTAATAAATTAGTGTCTGAGGTAAGTCTCGCTTACCCATGACGATTCTAAATGGTACCGTCACACCTAGTCGCATTTCTGACACTTGCGACTCATTATTTTGGGGATGGTACAGAAAAATTGTTGATATCGAGAGTTGAATATTTTAGTTTATAGTTTTTGCGAATTAATTTACAAAATAATGGCCAAGATAATGGCTAAAATCACTCGCACAAAATTACTAAAACGTGAAGAGGTAACGTTTTCCATACCTAGAGGTAGGTCAATCACTCACTTACTTGTGAAGACTTCAGTCTCAGCCTACAGTTTTAGGAAACATATGTAAATAAAACTGTGCATGACTACATAATTGTGTGTGTAATTACATGTCCGTGTGTGTGTGAGTACACGTATGGGTCCGATCATGCATAGATTTCGGTACTTATCTGTGAAAATAAAACGAGAAGTTGTAAATCATAAATCGACGTAGTCTGTAAATAGAACAGAAATAGATTAGTGTAATGAATGAACATTAATTATGTACGCATACATTTTTTTTACCTTTAACAAATTAATTAATGCTGAACACAGTACACTGGATTAACGTTCTTGTCACACCCAATTTTCAATTAATAAAGTATTTCCCTCCCATATTTTTTGGAAATATTATATAGGTTAAACTCTTACATATCTCTTCAGCAACAGTACAATCAACAAAACAACACAACTTTATTAAACTTGATTGCCTCCTCAACAGTACAATCAACACACATCTGAAACATTTCATTAAAACTTGACTCTTTCTTCATCAACGGTACAAACCAACTCACACCTGAAAGCATTTGATTAAAACTTGACTTGTCTCCTCATCAACAGTACAAACCAACTCACACCTGAAAACATTTGATTAAAACTCGACTGTCTCCTCATCAACAGTACAAACCAACTCACACCTGAAAGCATTTGATTAAAACTTGACTTGTCTCCTCATCAACAGTACAAACCAAGAAACAATCAATGTCATGCATTGTACACAGCGCAAGCGGAAGTGTCGAACTCTTCGCGGCCCGCCTGCAGTACGATTCCATCTGTGGCAGCGGTATTCGTACTTGCTAGTTTTGTCTTATTATCCACAAATTTCCCGACCTTACTTTAAATGTGTCAAGATCGGTGATATTATTGTGCTAAACATCCGGTTTTATGAATTTGTTCCTGTCGCTGCGAACCGCTCATTAGAAAGAAGCTGGTCAATTTTATAATCTCAAACAAACATGGACACTGAAACTAAGTTGGGATCATTCAAAAAAAAAAATAGTTTAAAGAAACGATCGGATGGTTTAGAATTGCTTCATAACCTTAGCAGATGACTTTCCTAAATTTGACTGCTATGCTTGTCTATTTACTTGCAGCATTGACGCTTTCACCAGCACTAAACAGCTTTTAACCGGTTTTCTTTTAAAACCAAGATTTAGGGCTATCAATTGTAGGCTCTTTATTAGTGATATGAACAGAGCATACAGAAACACCCACTCTGCGGAGGACTTTTCAGCTGCAAATCACCATCTCCTCAGTCCTGATGGCAGTCGATCAAAAGCGAAGGGTGCATCACATTTAACTGACAGTCGCAACATGATTGAAAACTGTTCAAAATAAAGATTGATTCACTGCCTTTTTAAGTTTTCTCCAGTTGTATGAATATCCATGCACTCACTACACAGTGCGTTCAGTATTTCTTTTCATGGTTTATAACTTAAAAAAATTAAATGTGAGTGATTCGTTGTAATATTATGACCAATGAAAACCTGAAGTTGACCACAAAATTTTTTTTTTTATAAGTTAGGGCAGCACACATGCTATTTTACCTATTTATCCAGGAAATTCACGGAAGCCTCCCCAACATAAAGCAACTTTAATGTCTTTTAGTCTAGCAAGCAGTCTAACTACTTGAAAGCGTCAATAATGAGGACATTTCAAATATTTCTTAATTTTCACAATGCTAAAAGTGGTCGCTGGAATTTAAAACATTTAACTTACTGGAGAAAACAGATTATTTTTTATTTTTTATTTGGAGGGGGGGAAACTAATTTACTTTGGTTATTTTAATTTAATTTAGGCGTGTACAATAGTTCCTTTTATTAAAACGTTATTACTTTGTGAGAAATTGTGGCCGCGGTCGATGGCTGGATTACTAGTGCTGCCGCAATTTACCCCACTCTTAATCCGTGTCAGTTCACATGAGGGTGAACTATACAACCTCGCCATAAGTACTCGTATTTCTTGTAACAAGCATAAATAATCATTAATAAATTATTTTAAATTATATGTATTTCGTCCGGTGTGAGACATTCTGCTTGAAAAATGGATGGTGGTGTAGGTGTCAATGACGTGTTGTACACAATTCAAACTTTACACGTTTGAGAGAGGTGAAGGTAAGACAGGTCAACCAGCACCTGGCTGTGCCTAAATGTTCTTATCCAGTATATGCAGACATCAAGTACTGCCTGAATTATGACCCACACCTTGAGATTCGAAATCTCCAAAGCAACGAGTCACTGAGCAGAATCAGGTGTCATAAGCAGAGTAAAAATGCGGAACAACTAAAGGCTAAATTTTGTTTCATTTTATTTATTTAAACATCAAGAATCAATTCCTGTTTGATAAGAAAGGTGATTTTCAATCGAAGTAATTCTCCTTTTAAATCTCTTTTTATTATAAAGTCAAAATCTGCAATGCAGAAAAGAAATGAGCCATCAACTTGGAGCAAATTTAAAAATACAAACATAATCGACAAAACATACTGCCAAACAACCCGTGTATGTAACCGAGGGAGTTTCCACTTTTAAATTCAATGAAAGATTGTTCAGCAGTAATTCTGAATGCATAGAACAGGCGACACGACGTCATTTGCCGTAGCACTGAAACGTGCAAATATAAAGACCACACAATACCAAGCTTCTATGTAATGTTCACTTACTACAGCAAGCTCGTTAAAACCGTGACCGGATAATGAATTAAACAAATGATGTTAAGATATTCACTTTTTAAAGACCTGGCATTATAAACAGGATGAAGCCGCAACTAACTAATGATATTGCATTGCTTATGTAGGTGATTATATAACAAAGAAATACATGAGAAAGAGAATTTCCAACCTCTGACACAGCAGGTAAACAAAAACAACAAATGAATCGACACTGTGCCTAACTTACACGTGTTGGAGGTGATATGAATTGTAAGGACCGATAGTTAAAATATGTTCACGTGAATACGTAATTAATAATTATTGTATTCCACCAGTTTTCACGACTAAACTTAAAAATTAACTGATATAAACTCAGTCGGGCCTAGACTCTTGCTTTTAACAGTACTAGTTCACCAAGGAACTTGAAATTGTTCCCTGGCATTTGAATTAGTGCACATACGCATTATTTTAACCTTTCCACTACCAAACACACCTTTGATTTTGTTACCCGTTTCCAAACATCATAAAACGCGGTGTCATCAAATTCACTCAACAACCTTCCTCCCCTTCTTCTAGTATAAGCTAGTCTATGAGAACCACATCAGTAACCGCGTGCCATAAATCAATCATTTATGGCAATAAGACCATTCCTACAACAGTACAGCCTTTGACTCGAGTTTAAACTTTGCTTGTGACTGACTCTTAATCTAAGGTAAATAACACTCTACGTCTTACACTCGCTATCATTTTGCACCTTCACTTGCGCATAATTTCAGGGTAGAAGCTTCAGACTTTCTGTTGTAGGTCGAATATGGGACAGAGGGAGTTCAGAACATTGTAGGACTGTTTTACTGCATGAACATTAGATCTAATTCCAAAAATACTCATAACAGTTCATAGGGTCACGAAAAAGTCACGGTTTTATAGTAACCTAAAAGCTCAAACTGCCACTTAACATACACTCTAAGGTCAGACGTCAAAACCGTAATAAATCACACTAAACAGTACAGATCTTCGGTAGTCAGAAAGATCAGCTGAGAGCCTAACTTTGGTATTTAATCAGATGTCTTAAAACTTTGAAGATTACCTACCAAACACCGTGACAAAGTCTAAACATTTTTCTTTTCATGTTGCCGATATTTTGTTTAGAATCTAGAGGTATTATATGACACATCGGTAGTCAAGGGTGACCGCAGTCGTCATTACAAATTTTGTTCCTAGGTCCTAGCTCATAAACTAGCAAACGCGCATAAATAAATATAAATATGCATTTTCTTTTACGTTCTCTCCCGCCCCCAATTTCCTTTCGGTTGTTATTCAGTCGTAATTGTCTTGTCAAACTTTCCTGACGATAGCCAAGTGAATGAAATCTGTAAAGAACCTTGTCAAAGCGTACGTGTTTATACTTATGAGAGGTGAACGGTGCAACAAAATTAAGTACATAAAGAATATGTCATTATTATTATAAATGTAATTAATTTTTATAGCTCTTTAAAAATAAAAAAAACCACGAATGTATTCTGTAGCTCTCAACTATTTTGAAAAACAGCAGCAGCTAAGAACGAAATAAAGGAGAGGAGATTTGGACGCAAACACTCCCAATAAATTCTTTACGTCAGTGTCCTTAGCAAAATTACGCTTAAGAAAAACGTATTTTTACTTTAAAGTGCCACATTAAAACACGACCACCATACTGTGTCACAATCCAGGCACTAAATTTCAAGTGCATAGCAACCGACTGCATACAACTTCTGTATTGTCTGAGAGTGCTCATTGAACTCACTGCTACTGGCAGTGCGGAGCGATGTTTTCAGGTAAAAGTCTTGCTTATACCCAATGCTCTTTATTTATTTTTACTACTTTGGGGGGTGGGGGTGGGGAGGGTTCTAAGTGCTACAAGCCCAATACATTACAAGAAGTTTAAGATATTTATCATTCTCTTTGTCAATGGAAACTTTACATTAGGTTTTGCTGACTGTTACATGGCTTGCCATATTACTAATTACTCGTACATTCCAGGTGACGTAATATTATTTTAACACGGGCAAGTGTTCGGAGGTTGGAAATAAACGTCTTAAAGTTAAGATTCAAATGGAAGGTCCTGAAATGCTATTTGTTGTTTATGTTTAATTCCTCATGAAACACTCACTCTTTCTGCTGAATATTTAAGACACTGCAAGTAATTCTTTTTTGTGAATAGCAGCAGCAGCAAAATTAATTGTGTGACGAAGTGATAAGGACATATAGAATGACTGAATACGTATTTGAATGCTTTTCATGTGAAAATTGTATTTCTGCATAGTTTCAAGACTTGCAAAAAGGAGGTTGCTAGCTTAAAACCATGGTGATTTATCACTAAGAATACCAGATTAAAGAGCAAAAGGCATTAAGTCACGACAGGACCATTGCAAATAGTCAGCTAATTAAAGTGCGGGCTCCGTTTAAAGAAAGGCGAGGTGCATTTAATTCGTGCGTGGAACGGCTAAAAATAGATGACTGCACAAAGCCTAAAGTCCACTAGAGAATGGCGATGATATAACCCAAGTTAAAAAGACTAAAACACTAAAAAGAGCGATTTAACTAGTAATTTCAACTCACCCTTAGAAAAAAAACCTTGCAAATTCAATCAAAGTTACTTTCTGAAAAAAAAGCGGACAAAGATTGGCAATTTCAGGGACAATATGATAATTTTATCCGAGGTTGGCAGAAAGTGACAGTTAACGTCACCGCGCTTTTTGGGCAAAAGCCTGGATGAAAATATCACTAAAATAACGTGTGCTACCATTCTCAATAATAAGGCAGCCTTTCGTCGTAGTGTAGAGGGCGCTTCCGGCTTCCGCCGCTTTCGCGCTGGGTGAGGGGGTTGTGGGGGAAAGGAAGGGGAAGAAAGCCGTTCGTTAAATTACCGTCTTTTATATAAATTATAAACATGCCGCGGCGAGATAGTGTCACGGTTAAACACGATAACTTCACAACTTCCTGTTCGATTCCTTGCGAGTCTGCTGTAATCTTTTGACAGTCAACAACTTCCTGTTCGATTCCTTGCGAGTCTGCTGTAATCTTTTGACAGTCAACGCACGACTGGCATGTCTCGCGAAACAACTACTTCTTATTCTTATACTTCAAAGTAGAAACACTGCCTTTCATGTTCTTGTACTTCACTATGGAGATAATTACGATATGCATATTTCCGGCAGGGTACATGCAGTGTGAAAGGTGGGTCTATAGGAAGTTAAAGAGAGGAAGTCGTATACAAGCCCGCGACAACATTCAACGATACTGCGATAAATCCACCATTCACTTCTATGTTGTTTGTCAACAAGACTGTCCAAGGTCATCAGATATCACGGTCAAAGTGTTTTATATATAATTATTATATACAAACGGGAACTGTACAAGATGTTTACCAGAAAGACTACATGATGCATCAGACATTACTACTCTCACTGCCACGCAGTTATTTTGAAAAATTACAAAACTTGATCACATTTTCGTTTCTTTTTTGAATTTCCGATAGCAGTAGAGTGACTTTAATTATATCTAAATCGAGAGTCTTATCATTTATAGTCAAATGGTGTTCACCTCACCCACCTAGCCTATTAAAGTTGTACAGTTTATTCTCCTTGATATAATTACAAACTGTCGACAGAACAGAAAACACCGTCAAACGAAATTATAAATGCTTATCAAAACAACAACAACAACAAAAAGAAAAGAGAGAGAGAGAGAGAGAGAGAGCAAGCAAAGAAACTCAAAACAATTAAATTGTCATTGATTTAATTTATTTGGAGCATTTCTTCTTTAACTGAATTGAGCGAAAGACATCGTGCGTACCTATAGCTAAGATTGTCAAATTATAAAGTTTTATTTTTCCAAATGCTCTCCATCGTCTGATCTCGTCAGACCACTCAACCTTCGCAGGAACCAACCCCAACCTCAAACTGAAACATTAAACGATCCGGACAGGACATCACAACACATCTGTTCGATATAAAGTGATTTTGTTATCAAGAGTCTATAGTATTTCGAATAGTTCGCTATAAAGCGATTTTGTTATCAAGAATCTACAGTATTTGGAAGTGTTCTATATAAAACGATTTTGTTATCAAGAGTTTAGAGTATTTTGGAAGTGTTCAATATAAAACGATTTTGTTATCAAGAGTTTAGAGTATTTTGGAAGTGTTCAATATAAAGCAATTTTGTTATCAAGAGTCTGTGTAATGTTTCGAAGTGTTCGATATAAAGCGATTTTGTTATCAAGAGCCTAGAGTATTTGGAAGTGTTCTATATAAAACAATTTTGATATCAAGAGTCTAGAGTATTTGGAAGTGTTCGATATAAAGCGATTTTGTTATCAAGAGTCTGTGTAATGTTTCGAAGTGTTAAAAATAAAATTGCTCTCGTTCGTCGAACTGAACTCCAACTGCGGGGCATTCGATGCATACCGTTGTCATGCGCTTGGGTGCATGACCGTGAAATGATATCCAAACTCTGGCGGATCGCAGAGGCAAGCAATCATGGGCTTATTGCTGGGACCTGTTACGTGTGTGGGTCGTCTATTAAGCGTATGACCAATCATCACAAGATCCACGGATCAAGTTTAGAAAGTCTAGCGTACCTTTTGTTACCAAAGCTGTTAATCCCCGTTTGAGTACAACGACAAGGTACTGCAGGGTTTTCACCACTGCTACCGCACAAAGCAAAGATAACCAACAATGACACCTTTCGATATTGGACACCGTGGAGAAAGCGTGCCAAACCTGTGACTAAATACAAGCACATTATACACGAAGCTCAAATACCACTTCTCATAAACAGTACAGTAGAATGAAGTTTCACTTTCACTGTCATAATTTAAGCCATTCAAATAAACTCTTTTGTGTCATCATTTTTAAAAATATATATTCAGCAAATTAAATACCTAACTTCGATGCACCTATAATGCTGAGCGTATTTTAAGTCAGCTCCAACAATCCTAATCCTAGTAATAAAACCCTAAATCCTAAGCAGGTCAAGTATACAACTATAAATAGTTAATCCTGAATGAATAACTGATGTAAACCCTAACTACAAACTAAAGCCTAGCTAAAGCAAGTAGGTTATGAATGTATCTATAAATAAATTAAAAACTTTAGCCAATATCTGAGAAAGTAAACACCTAGTCAATGTATATAAGTTAATGAAAGTTGTCGTTAATATAAATTGGAACTTACATCAGTTCTCCTCATTTTCACAAGAAACTCAGTTGCATTTCATCACATTTTGAAAAATCACTAGTGATAGTTTACGCACTATTAGTATGAATGAAGAAAAAAAACTACAATGCAAATTGCAAGGCTTGAAACTAAATGTTGAAGGAGGACATTTTGAGCATTTGAGAGATTAAATTGTTTATGTTTATGTTAACAAGTGTAATGAATTTCCCGCTGTTCTAGTGTCGAATTTTCAAATAAATAGTCTATGTGATAACTGTAAACCTACTTTTGGGCCACCCTGTATAATTTTCTTTTTCCAAAGCTAAGAATGAGGAAATGTATGGTACACGAGAGGAGAATATGCATTTAGAGTAAATCTTCATAAATATATAATTTTCTGTATGCAATCACATAATATATATATCATTATATATGTTTATATCATCATTCTGAAATAAAAGTATTTCGTGTGTGTGTGTGTGTGTGTGTGTGCATGCGTGCGTGCGCGCGTGCATGCTTGTAACCTTAGTCATAACCCACAATGTTTTTATACAATGCCCATTACTCTTGCACTCTCCTTGTTTTTTTTACTTTTGATGACATTACAGAAGCAGAAATACATTCTCAGATAAAAATACAAGCTCAAGTTTTAATTAATTAATAAATTACAAGAGATTCATGAAAAATTAAAGTTTGCTGATATTCATTGTGCAACGAGCTTTCTTGTAAATATTAATATTATTATAACTGACATTGGTTGTAACAGATATAAATATAAAGTTCTGTAAACAACATAATTTACTGTTCAACAACATATCTTTTAACTACATCAGTACATGTAATGATGTATTACTCCCTTTGTATTTATTAATACATGTAATGATGTATTGCTACTTTGAGCCAGATAGTAACATGACATTTGCGTCTAAACAAGAGAATGCTTTATTTTTTTCATAAGTATATGACATTACTCTGACATCCATTAAATGCATTTATAATAGTTGTAATAAAGTTTTGCTTTTGAACTATTATCTTGTGTTAACAGAATAAATTAAAGGTACTGGTAATACATTTATATGCAATGGAAATATGTACGCAATGACCATTATTTTTCATGTTCTGTTTTGAGATTGGGGGAGTGAAAGAAGAAAGAGAGAAAACTAGTATTGCAAATTCATAATCAGCACATGACTAGGTAAAATGTCTATTTGAACACAAAAACCTGTCAAATTAAAAAATAATACTAATCTACTGTTGATATTTGAAGTTCATAATTTTTCTTTCAAATGTACCACCTCAAACCAGTTTCAAAACAAATTTTCTTTTTTGTAAATTTAAAAATCAACAATTGCATAAATCTTATTGAATTATAGTTCAGCATACAACAATCATCTAGTTTCAAATATTAATTATAAGTTATACTTTTTTTTTTTTACAAGTAACAAAATCAACGGACAGTATAATCAGACCTTGACTGGAGACATGCCAACTAGACACAAGTGATCTTGTGTTCATTTATATACCTTTTTATTTAATAAAAAATGCATTGTTTGCTTTTACTAGTAAAATTTGGAAAAAAGTATTAAATATATAAAACTAAAATCAATTACAAGAATGTTTGTTCTAATATTTTACTTTTACGAATGATCAATATAAATCTACCATCAAATTATGCATTAATATAAGCTTTGCATTATTTATTTCTCAAGTTCAGCTGAGTGAGAAACTATTTTCTTAGTTATAGTCTTATACATAATTAATACACATATGCAAATGTTATCAATTACATTAATGTCCTGAAACAAATGAAAAGTGACTGAATTAGAAACTAATCAAGTTATCAACTGTTACATGATTTTAATCTATATAAGTTACAAACAGTTCTTAGTGAGAAAATAAATCTATGAATGTATATTTACCTTAGAGAAAGTATGATAGCCTGATTGAGACATCCTGGTCATGAATTGTAACAGAATGATCATGCATAATAAATTAACATAATAATAAATGAATAACAGCTAACATCTTAACTAATAATTACCTGTACCAATTACCATCATCTGCAAATCTGTTCACAAGTACTGACAAATATATACAAATAAAAATATTGTATGTAGAGTTTTTTCCTTGTAATAAAAATGAACTTCAATCAACTGCATTCTGAGGCGTTACTAGAGAAGCTAATTTACTTGCCACAAAGTCAACCAAGGGGTAGTGGGGAACGACAGTATTTGAACAAAGTGTTAACTTAAACTGAGTCATCAATTATGACAATGTGCTCTACATACAAACAGTCTGTATGGTCATAACTGTTGTATTTGTCAAGGGCCACATTTACAAACTATAATTTAGCAATCTGTTCCAAGTTTCAGAATTAAATATGCCACTGATGCTTTTGCCAAAATGTTAATTATATGTAAACTGTTAACATGACAAGCCATATAACGTATAACACAAGTTCAACTTTCTGAGAGAATAAGAAGCAGATTTTTGCAAACAAACTGAAGTTCTTCTAATAATCTAAATACTTCATTGAAGTTTTGATTCAAGAAATAATGTCTGATAATGATAACAATAATAATGTAATTGCACTAATTCTACAAAAAGTTCAGCAATCATGGCCACTAAGCTTAGCATTTATGCGCTAGGGTGTGGGTAGTACCATCAACTGGGAATAATGACCAAAGGTAGGCTTGAACCCTTGACCTGAATGCAAGGTTATTATCTGTACCTCATGGTCACTGTGCTCTCAAATAATTATGTAAATATTCAATTCAAACTTCACCAAACATAGTTTTTGCTTTGTCTGTCAATTGCTAAAGATACTTGCTAATAAATCATATAATTACAAATAGTACTATTGAAGCTTCATATGAAAGCTTAAAGCCACTTAAAGTAATACATGTATATATATATTATTATATGTACACGAGGAATTCAGTTAATACTTAATGGCATTTATTTATAAATGAAGTTTCTGCAAGAAATCCTAACACTCTCAACAATAACTCATTTATGTTTATAAATCTGAGCATTCCATCCAAATGATCCATTATTTATTTAAGAATTATAAGACTTTATTCGTTTCATATAAAAGTTCAAGATTTATCTAACTGATCGATGCTTATTTAAACTGGCAAACAGTATAGATTTGAGGTACTAATTTCAATCATCCTAGACTTCAGTTTTAATCTTTTATAATTTATAATATGTAAGGATTAATGTGTGTATATTAAAACATAATTTACCAATAAATTCTTTATACAAGCATATTTTATCTTTGATATCAAAACTATTTAAAGATATTAACTTAAACATCTACACCTTAAAGAGAGATACACTTTGCTTGTACTTACAATGTAAATGCAATTTTATTACTATTATTACTTTATTATTATTGCATAATAAAATATATAAACTGGTATTACTACTAGAGTATTACTACTAGAGTCATGTCAACAATGAACCAAACATTTATGCAACATCCAGTCTTATACAAGTCCCCAAACATATTTTTGCTTCTTGTAAACAAATGTAAGTATTTCTACTTCTAAATCACAAAATCACAAATATTACTGCAGTTTATAAATTATATTAGCTTTGAATTATGGAAAAAATAAACAGTCATCAAAAAAACAGATATGCAATTCACACCACCCAATTAACCAGATCACTCTACTCCAAGTGATCCCATTTAATAATATCAATTTTTTAAAAAGTTCTTCATAATCTGTGCTGAGCAATTGCTTGTTTACAAAGAAATCTGCAGGAAAACATCAATAAACTAGATTCCAGTAAACGATAAAAAGTTTTCATAACACTTTTAACAGCATTCATTAATTAATATGTTACATTCCACTAGTACTGGTAGTACTATCAAGCAGTAATGATGATGATAAGCACTCTTGATTCCATCTATAATTTTCATAAAATTGGTCTAGTGCCAGACTAAACAAGTGCACACCTGAAATACTGATGATCCATTTGTTTTTTTACCTGATAATCACAGGAAAATGCAGACTCTGTGCACTGCATGGCTAAAGTGAAATACTGGAGCAGTCAGACAAGTAAAGACATATATATATGAGATAAAAGACTGCCAATGTCAATAATCAACCATAAACATAACAAGTAACACTAAAAATCATATCATAGTAGAAAATGGTGGTGGGAAAAAATCAGTTTATTGCTTATTATCATATATGTTCCACTGTGGAAATGTTTTGCTATAATCCACTTTCGAGAACCTCCAAAACCTTTCATGATGAGTATCATGGTTGATTTCAGTGACATTCATGGCCATTTTGTGGTGAGTATAATGGTAGGTTGTATCCACATGGAACTAAAGAAATCATTAACATTAAAATTTAAGAAAATGCATCACATTACTCTTTGCATCAAATGATGGAACCAAACTGAACACAAAGTTGCCAATAAACACACACAAAACACTGTAGTCTCTCTCTGACATTTAGCCTGTCCACTTGATTCCCAAACATCGGCATTTGTTGTTAGTGAGGTTACTGGAGGATGCTGCAATGTTGTCAAAACACCACACTGTGAAACAAGAATATCACTTCTCTGGAATGCAGGGATCACACAAACGAGATACTGTAATCCAGGCTGAAGACCGATTATCACTTCTGTGGTTTTGTCTCGTCGGAGTGAAGATTCTTGAACACCATTATCACAGACTGCAGAATTTTCAGATAAACATGACACTTGAAGTGTCCAATACAGTTGAGACCCTTGTCGATAAGGCCAAACTACTGTTGCAGATTTCTCAGTAACTGACTCAACAGTCAAATTTACCAGAACTATAATTGGATTTTGAGAGTTTTCAAAAGTAAAACCTCTCAGTTCACTCAGTGGGTTTCCAAGGACACTGAGCAGACTGAGTGATGGTCCTTGAAGTAAGTCTGCAGACAACCACTGCAGATTATTGTTGTCAAGGATCAGTTCATTCATCTGAGTTAGTTCACGAAAGGAACCATCCAAAATACTCCAAACAGAGTTTTGAGACAAATTCAGACTCTGAAGATTCACCATTCCTCTGAACATTCCATAATGAATATCCGCTAAATTATTTCCAGAAAGGTTCAACACATACACCGACTCCCTGAAACTGTCCAAAGCACCTGTTTTGATTGTCTGAATTTTATTATGGCTCAGGTCTAAAGCAGAAATCCTTCTCACACCACTGAACATGTCTCTGTCAATTGCATCTAAAATATTGTGTGCCAGGGTAAGTCTGTCTAGTTGGAGGTCTACAAATGCATTAAGCCCTACCATAGAAATGCGATTATAATCCA
Organism: Sinotaia quadrata; assembly: GCA_028829895.1. Lineage (NCBI taxonomy): Eukaryota > Metazoa > Mollusca > Gastropoda > Architaenioglossa > Viviparidae > Sinotaia > Sinotaia quadrata. Next base: position 107,215,946 of record CM054179.1, read on the forward strand.
GAGACAGGGACTTTAGATTAGATAGTTTGGGAAAAACACTGCTCGGAACAGCCAGCAAGGAATTGTTTGTCAATACAAGAACCTGAAGAGTGCTAGCAAAGTTTGGAACATCAAAGCAGTCCAAAGAGGGAAGCAAATTGTTATCCAGATACAACTCTTTCAAGGATGTCAAACCTTTGAACACATCTTCAGCCAGAGAAGAAATCCTATTCTGTGATAAATACAGTTTTTGAAGACTAGGCAAATCTTTAAAGCTTCCAACTTCCAAAACGTGAATCATGTTTTCAGACAAATCCAAAATCTGTAAAGAAGCCAGTCCAGAGAGCTGGTAGAGTCCAAGTGAAAAGAGACTATTTTTCTGTAGAAATAGCTGTTGAAGATTGGGTAAATTGAATGAATATTCTTGAATTTGTGTGATTTCATTTGCACCAAGATGTAATTTTCGTAAGTTTGACATATTCACATAAACCCCAATGTTTATTTCCTTTAAACGATTCTTTCTTAAATTTAATTCCTTCATTTGTTGGGACAAGTAGAACACACTGTGTCCTATGGACTCAATCTGATTCATGGCTAGATTAAGATACTGCAAATTTGGAACAGAATCCAGCACACCGGTGTACAGACGATCTATAGAATTTGAATTAAGATCCAGCAGAACAGCCTCATAAGGAACTGCACGGACAAGGGTCAGTAGATTTTCTGTTGTAAGACCAATCTTCTGGCAGTAGGTATAGTATGTCTGTATGCACTGGCACAGAGGTGGGCAAGCACCAATCTCTTTCACAAAATACACAGTCGTTACCATGGTTACCATCAATAAATGCCTGATGAAATGACTCCTGTTGGATAACTGCCATTTATTCATGTTTACCGTCACCTGAAATAAAAATTAAAGACAAATTAGACAGGAGTGAATTGAACTTGAAATAAAAATAAATGACTAAATTAGTCAAAAAACAGTACTTGTTACTTTGCAGAAAATTGGATCTGAAATAAAAATATGACCAACTAGTCAACAGAGACTGTATTTATTATTTTAATTGATATAAGATACCAAACTTATTACTTTAAGTAACTGACATAAAAATAAAAATAAAAATGATTAGTCAAATTATACTCTACTCACAATATTTCCTTTACCCAAGAAAATTATTTTTGTAATATTGTATTAAATTTCCTCATTTGAAACATGGGTAGGAAGGACTAAGAGTGTGAGTACTGGTTTTACAGATTAAAACTTGAAATCATGTCATTTATTTATAGTATGCCCATCATTCTCAGAAAAGAAATGGTTACACCTTATCCCCATAATGATCAATAAACAGGTGTAGATGTTTGAGGCATAGACTGTTTATAAAGCTTATGTTAAAAAAAGTAATGCCAGATAGAAGCTATCTCCAGAAGCTTGAATAAATAAATGTATATATGCAAATAATCCTTAATTAAACATGGTTGCTATATATATATATTTAAATGCTATATAGTGTATGTGGAATCACAATAAATCAGTCACTAAATTCTCAAAAGAAGATATTTTCCAGCCTAAACCCAAAGACGATGATTTATTTCACAAAGGCCATTTACTGAGAGAGAAAAATATAGTGTGACCAATAAGCCATGAGAGGTAACTAGGAATTGGAATCCTGCATCTCTCATTCTCTGTAATGAGATAGCCAACAATTTATAATGAGTAATACAACCAGCAGGAAGTCAAATAATAATGGTGAACTATGGCAGAATTTGTTTCTAAGTTACAGCAGAACCATTGAGTTATGATGGAAAATACAGTACACCATGGTAAATCTGAGCTATGATAGAACATATGATAAGAATGGTAGAGCTATGGCAGAACATATGGTTAAAGTGGTATAAAAAGTTAGAATAATAGAGCTATGGAAGTAACATATGATAAGAATGATGGGGTTATAATAAGACAAAAAATTGGCAATGGTAGAAATTTTGAAAATATAATATGATAAGAATGATGGGGTTATAATAAAACAAAAAATTGGCAATGGTAGAAATTTTGAAAATATAAGAATGACAAATCTGTGGTAGAACATATGTAATAATGGTAGAGCTGTGGAAGAATATATGTAAGTACGGTAGAGCTAATTTGGAATTTGGTATGATTAGTGATGGTAAACATGATATGGTGAGAATGGTATAACTGTGATAAAACATATGGTAAGAATGGTAGAGCTGTGGTAAAACATGATATGGTAAGAATGGTAGAGCTGTGATAAAAGTTAAAACATGATATGGTATGAATGACAGCACTACAGTAAAACAATATATGGTAAGAGTGGTAGAGCTAGGGTAGAACATTGTATGGTAATAATGATACTGATAGCAATTTGGTAGAACATATGGTAAGAATGGTTGAGCTATGGTAGAACATGATATGAAGAAAACTCAAAAAAGGTGGAGCTATGGTAAAACATATGATAAGAGTGGTAGTGCTGTGGTTGAACGTATGGTAAGAATTATAGTGCTATTGTAGAACAAGATATGGTAAGAGTGGCAGAGCTATGATAGCACATGATATGAATGATAGCGCTATGATGCCTGTTTAGCCTCTCCTGGAGATACATCACCTTGCCATCGCTCCGTGTCATCATTTGAGGCCTTGCTATCACTAAAGCAAATAATCTGTTTCTAGAATTGCAGAAATATATGTGGTTCTTTTTGTAAAACAACTGTGCTAATCCAAAGTTATTCAGGCTTTAACCCTATTTCAAAACTGTGATTTAACCAATATGTTATTGTTCAAGTCTTTTTTTTTTTTAATTGATAAGCACTATGTACATATATTCTTAATTATGTGGCATGTGCAAGAGAGGGGATGTACTAGTTAACTGAATTTTCTGGTGATAAAAGAAGTGCTCTTAGTGCTGTAATGGTGCCATGCATAAGGAAGACAATGGAAAATGCTGCTGAATGACAGAACTATTTGGCAGTTGAAAATATGTGTAAAAAAGGAAACATAACATCATGTTTACAAAAGACGCTTTAGAAAATATTTTTCATTTAGAATTTTTGTTGGTACAGTGTGAATTCTAGACATGTGTTTTCTGTAATTCCCTATTAATTTATTTTTTTTTACAAATAAATCTTTTAAAATGAACTGCAATGTGTTTTTGTTGGTAGGTCTATTGGAAGATGAAGCAGAATGAGAAACAGTATGCTAAGCCAAGCTATTATTAATAATCATCATCATGAATTATTATTACTATTAAATCCATGCTTGAGACAAATCACTTATATTACAACTATGCTCTTTCAAACTGTTTAATGAATTAAGTGCTTTGATAGTGGAACTATTATACCCTGTCAGTAGAATTTAACAACAGCATCTTTCACAAGTGTAGCCTACTCCAAAGCCCAACAAGGAAGATCAGAAGTATTAACAGCTTACAGTATGTGTGTTTTTTAATGTTAGAATATACATCTAAGCCAAAACTTTTAAGTCCTGCATTTCACTGTTGACACTTTTCATTTTGTTTATCTTCACTTGCATGCACACACACAGCACACTGCAGAAAAAACAGTTCACAAATTGTGTTCATAAAATTTAACAAAAGTCAGCAATAACTTATTATATACACATAGTGCTATTTATACCAACAAACTGTATTAAACCTGTAAATCTGTAGAACAGGACAATTATTGCTGTTACTGTGTGTCAGAGCATTAAGTGAGCTTTTAAATTTAAATTCTATAATGAATGTTTTTGTTTTAAGCAGAAAAAGTTAAATCACTTACATAGCTGGTGAAGAAAATGTGAATTCCTCTCCAGAACAGAGCATAAGTACTAAGTACATAGTATTCACCAGATGTCCATCTCCACTGTAGTATTCTTTGCGCTATAGTGCCTGTAGGTACTATAGGTACTACCTAAGGTACTTAGGTACTACCTAAGGTAGTGGTAAACTCTATTAAAAAATTAAACAAAGAAAATATTTAATGGTATTTGATTACACTATTATTACTCTGGACAATTAATAATTTTAATCAAATATAGTAACAAATAAACAGATTATTACACACTTTTTTAAATTTTATTGATTATGATTAAAGGATTAGTGTCAGCTTAATAAACAAACATTCTTCCTTAATGCAGTAATCATAAATGTTTTTATTTCATGAACTGAATGAAGAGCGGTTTAACACTTTAATATGAACAGAAATTGAAACAGGTAGCTGGATCAAAACAAATGGAAAGTAATTATTATGTCCATTAAAATATAAAAAAAGAAAAATATACTTTAATTAGTTCACACAAACAAAAATTAGTAACAAAATAAAAACTAGTCTTGTTATTGAACAATACATATAATTTATTTGTGTACAGTTTAATCATAAAAATCCCAAACATTTCAACTGACAAAAGGCTATTAGTATTACTTTTGTATTTTTCAAAAAGTATCAGACAGCAGACAATATAAATCAAAATAATAAACAAAAATGATCTTGAACATGATTAAATTGTAACACACTTTATCTATCTAAATGGTCATTTGTTTTCTTTCCTTTTACTTCAATTTATAAACTTATTTACAATTAAGCAGGAGGCAATCAAATGTTTTTTAATGTTAATTTATTTTGTAAAAGGTCATTATGGGTCAAGTATTTTAAATCTATTTATACATTACTTGTAAGAAACACAAGTACAGGCACTGAGCAAGCATTGACAGACCTGGATTTATGGTCAGCAAAACTTCCAATTATACAGTAATTTTTACTAATTACCTACAATGGAAAACACCTAAAATCTGTCATCAACACAGGTTTCCTCTCACTATTACTAGGCAAGCAAAACAACCAGCTCTAGTCATAAATTTAAAACTAGGCCTGTAATGAACACACAAGTCATAATCTAGTTTTACTCTTCCACTGCTTCATTAGCTCCACAATAATACTTCAATTAAGTAAACAAATTATGTGACAACCAACACCATTTTATGTATTTTTCTCCTTTAGGTTACATACATATATAATTTGATCATGCCAACTTGGTGGACCAGTATATTGTACAATGCCAGCCAGGACTTATTAGTTATAAAGTAGTACATTATAATGTAAACTAAAGAGATCATATCAATGACATTTTACATAGTAAAAGATACAATTAGTAGGTTATAATTAATATAAAGTAGAAGCAGTTAGGATACAAAAATGGTAGATTATTAAGTAGAAGAGATAGGTTCATATAAAATGATAGAGAGTATAAAGGTCATTCAGGTTAGACTATGAAGTACAAGCGGTCAGTCATCAATCTCTAAAGCCGTAAAGGATACCGTTAGGGGTAAATATGAACATTTTAATTCGATAGGCATATATTTTAAAATATAAAGTAAAACAATTTTACTGCTTAATGTCAAAACTTTTTAAAATACTTTTTAGAAAATCACAGTAGCCGTTTATTGTGAAACAACAGTGCAAGGAGGGACAGCCGAGTGTGTGTGTGTGTGTGTGTGTGTGTTGGGTGGGGGGATAAAACAACCCTTTTATTGTGTAATGTTACAATGCCAGTTTGTGGAATATTTTAAGTAGGCCTACATGTAGTTAAGCTGTAGCGCATGTACATGTTGTACGATCAAAGAAGCATATAATAAAAAGAAAAACAAACTTTGATTAATAATACTACTGTTATTAATGGTTTGCTTTTAATTTTAAATAAAACTCAGCTACCATTTTAAAATAAAATTCGGTTACCGTTATTTTTTCCCTTAAAAAATATATGTCCATTACAAATTTCAACATCTGTACTGAAATACTGAATCTTCTAAAGAACTATACAATGTGACGTAATTTAGGCGGACGAGAGACGAACGAACACCTTGGATATCCATAGTTGTCGTCATATCTGGCCAGAGAGTAAAGAAAAAGGCAAGATTACTGTGCTTTTTGAAATGCACGTCAAAATTTTATTAGCGGAACTGAATTGGCTCAGAACGCTAAGTAGCGTTTGGAAAACTGTCCCAAAGACTTAAACGCCCTATCACATGCAAATATTGACCCACATTATCCCCTCGACAGCGGAAGCCAGCCCTCGGTTGAGGTGGCCCTTCCTACAGATCGCATACTACAAAAAATATACAATAGCGCTCTGCGCTGGGCTTTATTGATTTCAGTACAAAACATAAACATGGCATTTTACTGCAAGCTATACTGCTAAAATCTCTAGTGCTTCCTTATTCATTCATTTCAGTTCCATGCCGACACAGCACATGACCCGTAAAGTGCTTACTTCTCTGGCACGGTACAGAATGAAGTAACATGTAAGAAAGAAAAAAAAAAGATTGAAGCAAAATAGCTGTGTTATATGTTAACAGAAACACAGTGTTCAGTATATATAAATGAGTTATCTGAACAATAAACAGGCAGGTCTTTGTATTTTTAAAGTGAAATGGCATCTGTCTTTGTTTTATTACTGAAATAAACTTTTGTTTTCTTTTTTACCAGAATGGCTGCAAAAGTTTTCACTTCTCAAGAAATATCCCGAACACTCGCTCTACCAAGTGCACCTTTGGTGTTATTCAGGTCTACTAGCAATGCACACATAATACAGCGATCTACTAGTAGTACAATAGTATTATACAGGTCTACTAGCAATGCACAAATATAATACAGTGATCTACTAGTAGTACAATAGTATTATACAGGTCTACTAGCAATGCACAAATATAATACAGTGATCTACTGTTAGTACAATAGTATTATACAGGTCTACAAGAACTGTGTACTATAGGCCTACATTTGCACTACTCTAGAATATTATTGTTATTATAGTTTATGCAGATCCATATCCAGGTTCGACTATAATATTTTTGTAGATCTACTAGTAATGTATAATAGTATTACACAGCTCTAAAAGCAGCAGATAACTCAAGTATACAAATCTTCTGGGACACTAATCAGTCATTTTATACTGGTCTACTAGCAACCTAACAATATTATTATACAGATTCACTAACGACCTAACAGTAATATTATTATTCAAATTTACTAACGACCTAACAGTAATATTATTATTATACAGATTTACTAACAACCTAAAAGTAATATTATTATACAAATTTACTAGCGACCCTAAGAGTAATATTATTATACAGATTTACTAGCGACCTAACAGTATTATTATTATTATACAGATTTACTAGCAACCTAACAATAATATTATTCAGTTTTACTATCAACCGAACAATATTATTATACAGATTTACTAGTGACCTAACAATAATATTATTCAGTTCTACCAGTACTAGCAACCTAACAATATTATTAAACAAATTTACTAGCGACCTAACAATAATATTATTTAGTTCTACCAGTACTAGCAACCTAACAATATTATTAAACAAATTTACTAGCGACCTAACAATAATATTATTCAGTTCTACTAGTGTACTTACAGACTTGCACTGCTCAACAAAAAACATTTTTAAAAAATCAGTATTATAAATAGATGTGAAGCATACATAATAACCAGATGTGACATTTTGAAACTGGTTGTGTTTGAAAATAAACCATATCTTGTCAAGGGGGAGAGAAGTCTACTTAAGGATCATTGTGAAAAGTCATTGCAATGTAAAGATAAGAAATTTTAAAAGGCTTTTTAAATTAAACATTCGTGGGGTGTGCAGACGTTGTCATAATACTTATATTTTAAAAATATAGTTAAAAACTAAAAATGTATAAAATATCGAGTTCATACAATACCAAAACCTGGCTTTTCCATTTACTGATTTAGACATGTATAATCAAGAAACAATTAAATATCATTGTTAAATCTGTGACGCCAAACAGAATCTATATTGGGGGTTAAACAAGTCAAATGAGGTGTTCGTTACTACCCAAACCCCGTAATGCACTCATCAATTTTTTATAAAACTATATGTAAAACTGAAATGAAAAAAAACATACTACATAAAAAGAAAATTAAAAACAATATGAGCGCGCCTCATTAAATGTAATGAACTAAGCTTACCAGAGAGAATACTGCTGGTTGAAATCAATGGCTTATTATTACTAGGTGAAGCCCCGATTTACTGGAACAGGTAACAGGCTACCTCATTACATACGAAGTGTACCGCTTAGTGTACAGCGGCCTTTTGATTTGAATTAGTTTGCCGGTCAAGACCACCAAATTAAAAATTCTTTTTTTTTTTTAAAGGCAAAGAAAAGAAAATAACTCCGTTCCTTTCCAAGTCTCCTTCACTCTCTTATCTGTGCTTGTCGCTTGTGTGGCTGCGAAGTTGTAATGTGTTCGTGCCACTACTTATTTCCTGCTCCGCTTCCATAAAGTGTAAACAGTTAGAAGTGATCACTTACTTTCAAATCGCTTGACGTGCTTGTTTGTTTCCCCTATTATATTCCCGGGATATTAACTCTTAACATGCTGGACATTACCACTCCAAACTTCCCCCCTCACGAAGCCTCAAGAGCATGTTGATACACATTAATCAGTCGTATTATCCTAGGGTCGCATGCCCCAGCTCCTCGACAGGTGGTGTGCTAACAAGTGGCCTTCGGGCTATCGGAAATTCTCGTCTGCTTCAAAGGTGCAGGTTATCTACAAATGCCCTTACTCCAGTACGTAAAGAAACTGAAAGGACGAAGACTCTTCAACTCATCTAGCAGGTAAAATTATTTCTGCTGAACGGCAGTCCAGCTAGCCCATATTTTAAACAACAGAAACAAAACTCCTGGCACTTTCAAAACACAAGTGCAACTTGCGTTAAACTGCGCATGACCTACACGAACAGCGACGCCATGCTAAGAATTGATATGTCACGTGATTACACAGTCCCCCCCCCCCCCTTCCACCGCTCCAGCCCCTGAACATTAAGACGGCGCGAGGCGTCGGCTAGGGATCAAAGTCAGGCACACTGAGGTACGGAACAGAATAATGACGGGGAACCGTTTGGGCAAACTACCCGAACACCTATTCACTTCGTTCGGCTTACGTTCACCGACGCTCAAGCGTCAGCGCAGAAGGTAGAACACAGGCCGTCTGTTCACTTAAAATAAGGTTTGATCCCCGCTTGAAGTGAGAAACCACTAGAAGTGATCCTTACCCACACACACACACACACCCGTAGATGTATCTAAGTGGTGAGCTAGACACGAGTCCGTCGGATCTCTGTCTTAGGTGTCTGCAGGCTAAAACTTTGCTAGTGCCCTCAGCAGCAATTGTAAAAAGCAATTTACAGCTCTGGGTAGATATTAAAGACTTTCAAAGGTGTTTTCTTTCTTCTTTTTTTTTTTTAACCACTGCGCGGAACTCGCTTGATCGTATGATTCGACGACTCAGGCATTGGTTTGCATTCTATAATCTAGACACAAAAATTACTGCAGTGTGGGTGCTAGCACAGGAGCACAGTGTAATAGGGAACCGTTCGTCATTTCACTTCTCCATAGACTTCTCTCAGCTGTTCACAGCAGACTACCGCACAAAACTTCTCTTTCTGTTTCAGGATTATATTTCGCTTGTCCGGTTCCAGCCATAAAAATCGTATCTGATCTCACACTTGTGTACGTACGTGTGCGTTCATTGTCAGACACAGCTTTTTTCAATACGCCAACAGCAAAGTGTGGTGGGTGGCAAAAAGCTGGATTTTTAAGCTGTTAACAAGAGAGACCCGGGGTCATTCTGAAGAACTGTCAATGTTCTCTTTACAGTATTTGTAATCAGAAATTCAGAGTTGTGTCAGTTGAATCATTGTTTACTTTTTCAAAATTGCACATTTGTAAATTGATTATAAGTTTCTTTTGTACATACTTACATGGTGAGCGGGAAAAAAGTCATAGGAAATGAAGTCACAAGAAAAAGAGTCACGGAAGAAAATTCACAGAAAAAAGTCATAGGAAATAAAGTCACAAGAATAAAGTCACGAAAAAAATAACAGAAAAAAGTCATAGGAAATAAAGTCACAAGAAAAAAGTCACGAAAGAAAAGTCACAGAAAAAAGTCATAGACAGGAAGTGACGATATATGTTAAGTGGAAGTAAGCAAAGGCTCATTAGGATCGTGGTTCGATTCTCGCTCGGGGTTAAATGTGTGTGTGTGTGTGTGTGTGTGTGTGTTTGTGTTTGTGTGTGTGTGTGTGTGTTTTGTTTGTGTTTATGTGTGTGTGTGTGACTTGTATATCGTATACTTATTATAATTCATATTATAATTCACACATTTAATTATATAATTTATTCACAGTTAGATATGTTGTTATGCTTGTGTCCATAAACACGTATGTTACAGAATAACATAATTGAATAACAGTAAATGGAAGTAAACGATTGTGCAGAAATTATTAACCTCTCGCCTAAGAGGATCATGGTGTGATTCTCGCTCGGAGTAAAAGATGTTTTTATTTTGTTTGTGAGTTTGTGTGTGTGTGTGTGTGATTGTAATTTAAAAGAATATGCCTCTTATCTCTTCGACACAACTCACATAGTAAATAAGATTTAAACCTTAACTACGTATGACCCAATCAATGCAACAAGTGTAATTCAAAGGAACGCCAAAGAACACGATAACATACTTTTGATTCAAAGGAAAGCAATGCGCATTGCATTGTGTTACTAGGTTAGTGATAACACTATTCATCAACAAAGCATCAAAGGGATCAATGCGGTCAATTACAATAGCCGTTGCAGACCAGCAGCGTAGTATCTTTGGTCTGTTTTTTGTGTTTTAGAAACTTCAGTCTGACGTGCATTGTTCCACAACTCTTTACTTGTTTAATACGTACTGCTGGTAAATGTAGAATAAAATGTTCTTTAAAAAAAAAATCACCTAACATACATTACCAACAAATGTTTAGTGTGATGTGACTGCTTTAAACATGATTTCATTGATGACTTTTTATTTAGTTTCATTTTTTGTCAATACGTCAGTTTCTTTTTACTTCTGGAAATTATTTCCCGATCGAGATAAAAAAAAAAGAGTGAACTGTATTAGCTGTAATAGGCCTACATATTGTGTGTTACGTTTCCAGTATTTATTTAAAGACCCTGCTTAGAATAATTAAAAGACTTTAAATATAATTAATTCTTCCTCTCATATTCTACGCAGACTGGTTGCTCAATTTATTATCTGACTAATTAAAAGTGCGTCTTGTAGTTCAGACGACAAATTTACAGACTAATAAACTGCGAACTTTTAGCTAGATTTGAAAACAGTTAAGTCCCTCCAAATTAATATGCACTCGTCATCAATCTTTCTGCTCATCCGCCCCCATTCAAATCTAAGAATTAATCTAATCGGTCTATTGTGCATAGAAATCAACTACTAAGAGGTATTAACAAAGAAAATAAGATTTAATAAAGTTTAACAAATTAACAATAAATCGAATGCAACGCGAATAGCCTTCACTCTGTCTTTACGCGCCTATGCCTGATTTTTGTCAATCTAAATTGCCAGAAAAGTGTTCCTTTGAATCTGTACACTTGATTTTGCACTTAGCTCTATTCTTGTATCCTTGGTCTCAACACTCAGTCATGCCGGTTCGTTCCCTCAGTCCCCCTTTAACGACACACGTGGTGCATAAGGAATGATGTCCCTTTGTTAGTGGCTAGGAACTGGAATTTTTGCAGCATGGCTCTCAGAGTGGATTTCGACACGCTTATACCAATAAGCTAGTGCAGGTGAGGCATGGTGAACATGAACCATGAGCCGACCTGTAGATGCAACGTGTTTGGATATAATTCTCAACCTAACACGTCCTACTAGGCATGGCTCAGTTAAATGCGCTGAACAAAGAGTTTCGACTTCGCGTCGCTTACAATTAGATTTTAGAAAAATATAATCGTCTCACATGTGTTCCATTTAACAGTCATGACGTATGAAGCAATAAAATAGATACAACGTTAAATTAATGTTCATACAAGGGGTAATTCAAGCCGACAGAGCGCTTCACAATTTACAATTTAAATTACACGCAATAATTGAATTACATGAAGAATTCATATCGAGCGCAGCATTCTGGCTCTTAGTGAATTAAAACAATATAAATTAAAGTACAGAAATGGAAAAATGGTTACAATAAATTTATATTCCGTAACATATAGGTTTTCAGCTATTTCTCTGAACCATGCTCAAGTGTATATGGAAATCATATAATACATAGCACAAATACATACTTAAACAATACATAGGCAAATACTATTAAATAAAATGATACCTTTGAGAGAAGTCGAAGGGTACCTTGATTCTCTATGGCGCCGGCTGCCTCTCACGACCCGAGTAAGCTGATGGAATTAGCTAAAATGTGCTCGAAGTGAGGGAGCGGAAGCGTGTGGGTACATATATAGAAAGGTATATTGCGTATCACGTGACTGTTCGCAAAGCATGTGGTTGGTTCGAGAACTGGACAATGGTCCTAAAGTTACATAACATCTTGACCTGTTCTAGAAGCACCTAGAAAAAGGAAGCTTGGAACAAAGGGCCAAGGGTTTCAAATATTCGAATTTGAAGTAAACAAGGCAAGTGGGTCACGAAGTCGGACAATTTTATCAGACTGTGACACCCCCTTGCTTTTGAGGCGTTTATCTTGCCAAAGATAAAATGCCTCCTACAAATTATGTATGATAAAATGTAGAAGTCCACAATGAAGAAAAATTTACACAAAAAAAATTTCGACATTCCTAGAAATAAAGTGTGCAACTATATTTCATATTTACAGGAAGGAATCCGTAGGGTTCAGTTAATTGATTAAACAACATTCTATCAGTACCGGCACTTGATGGCATCAAGCACGACTCATGTAATCTGCGCCAACATTCAAAGACCCTTTGATGTAATGAATATTTGCGTCATACTGTGTCAGAAACAAAGACCAACGCATTAAACGGCTGTTCGTAAATTGCGCCTGTCCGAGAAAGGCCAACGGCTGGTGATCGCACTCAATGACAAAGGTTTTTCCGTACAAATAGTTTTCGAACTTTTTTATGGCCCAAACTATTGCAAGACATTCCTTTTCACTGGTGGAATATTTCTGTTCAGTAGTTGTGAGTTTACGGCTTGCATATGCAACTGGGTGTTTGGTGTCATTGTGTTCTTGTAATAACACTGCTCCTAATCCTGTGTTGCTAGCATCAGTCCTTAACAAGAATGGTTTTGTCAAATCTGGCAGTTTAACAACTAAATCTGAAGTCAGTCTAGATTTCAGTGTGTCAAAAGCGTTTTGGCATGCATCAGTCCACACTACTTTTGTAGGCATATTCTTACGTGTCAAGTCAGTCAGAGGACATGCAATGGCACTAAAATCTGGTACGAATTTTCTGTAGTAGTTAGCAAGACCAAGAAAACTTCTAACTTGTGTTTTTGTTAGCGGTTGTGAAGTGTCCTTAAGTTGTGCTATCTTAGCTTCACTTGGCGACATAGTTCCATGACTCAACTTGTGTCCCAAGAAGTCTAAGGAGAATTGTGCTATTTCACACTTCGTAGGGCGGGCAGTGAGGTTGGCTTGTTTTAATCTGGCTAGCACATCTCGTAAGAGTGTTAAGTGCTCCTCCCATGTCTGGGTGCCTAGAATTAAATCATCCATGAAGTTCTCAACTCCACGTCCGTACAGTGGTTCTAACAATGACCGCATCATTTTAGAAAAAATGCTTGGAGCGTTTGAAACTCCGAAAGGCATAACTTTCCATGTGTAGTTTCCTACTGGTGTAGTGAAAGCTAGTATGTGTCGATCAGTGTCCTTGACCTTGATTTGCCAAAAACCGCGTGACAAATCTATTTTGGTATAGTAATGAGCGTTAGCTAGCTTAGTGAAGATGAGATCCGGATCAGGAAGAGGTTCGGCACAAAACTCTGTCACTTGATTGAGTTTGCGGTAGTCTACGCAAAAACGGAACGAGTTATCACGTTTTTTAATCAACACGATGGGTGATCCGTAGGCACTGTCAGTCTTCTCTATGACCCCTAGATCTAGCATAGTCTTAATCTCACGTCTAACGTCATCTATCTTAGCGTGTGGCAACGGATACGGCTTCAAACGTATCGGTTTGTTGTCAGTCAGCTTCAGTGAAAATTCTATTAAGTCTGTCAACCCTGGTTTGTCTGTCAGAGTAGATGAGAACTCATTAAGCAATTCATTCACTTCTTTTTTCTGTCTTTCTGTCAAGGCTTCATTTACCCTAACGTCTTTGACAGTTTCGTCCGTCTGTAGAGGACAGTTTGGTAAAGTACCAGTGACGCAATCAGTCTCCCCCTCGTCTTCTGTAACTATCGTCGCTACGACAAAATCAGCTTGAGTGGTTTGATCCTCACGGCTTATGTACTTTTTGAGTAGGTTAACATGAAAGATTTTCTCTCTCTTTCCTGTCTGCACCTTATAGTTCAGTCCCCCTAGCTTGGCGGTAACTACAAAGGGCCCCTTCCATTTCATCTGAAGTTTGTTATGTGCTTCAGGAAGCAACAGTAACACTTTGTCATTAACTTCAAATTCTCTAGGTTTGGTGTGCTTATTGTAATATTCTGCCTGTCTAGACTGAGCTATCGTCAAGTTTTCCCGTGCTATCTTGCCTATAGTTTCAAGACGGTTTCTTAAGTCAGTGACGTATGTATAAGTTGTCTTAACTTCGTCATCTGTCTTTTCATCAGTCCAAAGTGCCTTCAAAATCATCATCGGTCCGCGTACAGTACGTCCGTAAAGTAGCTCGAATGGTGAAAACCCGGTGGAAGATTGTGGCACCTCCCTATATGCAAATAGTAGGGCAGGGATGTATCTGTCCCAGTCTTTCGGTTTATCTGTGGCGAGCTTTTTAAGTGCTGTTTTTAATGTCCCATTGTATTTTTCAATCAGACCATTTGCCTGGGGGTGGTATGGTGTGCAAGTAAGATGTTTGATGGAAAGTAAACGATTTACTTCCTTCATTACGTTGCCTATGAATTGACTCCCCTGATCCGTCAAAATTTCAGTAGGAATTCCAACACGACTCCAAAGACCGAAAAGGGCTTCGGCGACAGTTTCAGTATCAATATTTTTCAATGGTACTGCGTCGGCGAATCTTGTTGCGTAATCAATAGTGGTCAGCACGTATCGATTACCTCTCGTTGATGTGGGTATTATAGGCCCAATCAAATCCAATGCTACGCGCTTGTAGGGTTCACTGATCAGTTCAGGCTCTCCTAACGGTGCGGGTCTGATTGAATTTTTAGACTGTGTTCTCTGGCATGTGTCGCAACTTAACACGAATCTACGGATATCGGCAGTGATGTCCGGCCAATAAAACTCACTTGTAATACGACTAGTTGTTTTTTGTACACCCATGTGTGCACCAAAAAGACTCTCATGACCTAATCGTAATACGTCATTTCGTTTGGTTTGTGGAACGACTAATTGTTTCCGAAATTCGTCTCCCACTTTCGAATAGCGGTACAATAAACCCTTTTTCAGAATAATGCACGCTTTCTTATTCGAATCGTCAGTGTTGACGTCACTAACAAGTACAGCTTGTCTGCGTAACTTGTCTAGTGTTTCGTCCTCAGCTTGTAATATTTTAATCTCGCTAACTGTTGCTTTATCTACGGCTGGTGCGGCAGACATCGGTGCAGTTACAGATTTGTCTTTACTACTCGCTGCTCTGGTTACAGCGTTAACCAGTGGTGGTTCGATTGAGGTTTGTTTTTTGCACGGCAAAACATACTTGCAACCAAGGATCACGTCATGCGGTGAGTTTTCCATAACTGCCGCTTTGACTGTTCCTTCTACAAAGTCTGAAACAATCGAGACTTCAGCTACTGGTAAAATGTCTTGTTCGCCGTTTGCAAAGGTGACAGAGATTGTCTCCCCTGTGTAGTCGGTACGGTTAACTAATGATGCATTTACAATAGCGTCTAGCTCACACCCTGTATCAAGCAAAGCGATTGTATCGTGACCGTTTGCCTGTACTGGTGTTCGATTCGACTTTTCTGTTTTAGGTGTATGACTTTCTACTGCGTAAACTTTAGCTGTTTTCTTTTCAGGACATGTTCGTGAAAAATGGCCACTATCACCACAAGTGTAACATGCAAGATTCTTTTTATCTTTCTGTTTGTCGGACTTGTTTTTAGTGTCGGGTTTAGATGTTTTATCATCACGCTCACTATGTGCCTTCCCGTCATTTTTCTTATCCTTTCGAGTCTGCGGTTCGTTCGGTCGAGACTTGTTGTTCGCGTGTGCGTTCGAGAATTGAGAATGTGCGTCATCAAAGCGATCGGCGGCGTTGCCTATCTCCTCTAGCGTAGATTTTTCCCTTATTGCTAAGTGAATCAGTAGATCTGATTTGTATGACCCGAGAATATGGTCTTTTACCATTTCATCCCTAAGACCTGCGTACGTCTGTGGAGTTTCGGCTAGATCTATCCATCTTTGGAACAAGTCAGCTACGCGCCGTATGTACTGTGCGTGCGTCTCTGAACTGGCTTTAGTGGCCTGTTTAAACTTACGTCGGTATGTATCTGCTGTGAGTTTGTAACGTTTCAATAATGCGGCCTTGACTGTGTCGTAATTATCTGACTCAGAATCGCTAAGCTTATTGAACTCGTTTTTCGCACTGCCCTGCAATAACCCCGATAAATTTATCGCCCAATGTTCCGCTGGAATGTTCGTTGCTCTGGCTAACTTTTCAAACGTTTTTAAATACGCGTCTATTTGATCTTTGTTCTCATCAAATGGGACCATATTTATCTTTGGAATGATATTTTCAATTCTACTGTGATTATTTCCATCGCTAGAACGCGAATCACCACTGCTTCTGCGATCACGGTTTGGATTGGTAACTTCTAGTTTCTTTACTTCCCATTCTAACCGTTTTATTTCCGCGTCTGCGGCGATGCGTTTGGCTTCTGTATCCGCTGCGATGCGTTTTGCTTCTGTGTCCGCTGCGATGCGTTTAGCCTCGGTTTCAGCTAGTCTTTCAGCCTCTAACTTCTTAGCTTCGCGGGCAGCTAACCGTTCTTCCCTTTCTATCTCTTGCCTTTCTTTGTCCGCTTTTTCTACTCTCTCCTTTTCTCTTTCTTTCTCCTTTTCCGCTTTCTCTAGCTCAGTTTTGACGTAGTTCGTCAGTTCGTCACCCTGATATCCTATCATGATACCGGTTTCTTTCAGGTCTTCGATAACCTGTTTGCGATCCATTTTACTGTCTTAGCGCGCTGGCTACAATAACAATGTATCTCGTGAATTGTGTGTTTTAACCGTCGGCGATAACTCCGCTTATCCCGAAAATAACTTTTAGGCTACAACCTTACAAAAATTATTTAATTTACTCAGAACACCTTCCGAAATAAATTACGCGTTAACTCTTTACACGTTTCACCTGCTTGTCACAGTGTCCGCTGTTCCAAGACTTCCGTAATGTCACGGCTCCTACCATACAACATTACACATTATATCTAGCACCCTAAATATAATAGTCCGAAGTCTGTTACTACCGATAACTCTCCTAGCTGGCGGTATAACCTTCGACTCCTCACAATGAAGTACTCAGTAACACAATACTAAATAAATCATTCAATAGCTAACATGACATATTTAACTACGCTTAAATATATCAACATTAACTAACATGCACGCTACTCTGCAAAAGAATACATGCACATGTCACAACAAAAGCAAAGAAAATCAGTGATACAAAAATCAAAAGAACAATTGGCAATTCTGTTCGTTCGTTCGTTTCTAGGTTATGATGCGCCCTATGTATAAAAATGTTACAATTTACAATTTAATACATATCAATCCCGCGACGACCCACACTTGTTACGTTTCCAGTATTTATTTAAAGACCCTGCTTAGAATAATTAAAAGACTTTAAATATAATTAATTCTTCCTCTCATATTCTACGCAGACTGGTTGCTCAATTTATTATCTGACTAATTAAAAGTGCGTCTTGTAGTTCAGACGACAAATTTACAGACTAATAAACTGCGAACTTTTAGCTAGATTTGAAAACAGTTAAGTCCCTCCAAATTAATATGCACTCGTCATCAATCTTTCTGCTCATCCGCCCCCATTCAAATCTAAGAATTAATCTAATCGGTCTATTGTGCATAGAAATCAACTACTAAGAGGTATTAACAAAGAAAATAAGATTTAATAAAGTTTAACAAATTAACAATAAATCGAATGCAACGCGAATAGCCTTCACTCTGTCTTTACGCGCCTATGCCTGATTTTTGTCAATCTAAATTGCCAGAAAAGTGTTCCTTTGAATCTGTACACTTGATTTTGCACTTAGCTCTATTCTTGTATCCTTGGTCTCAACACTCAGTCATGCCGGTTCGTTCCCTCAGTCCCCCTTTAACGACACACGTGGTGCATAAGGAATGATGTCCCTTTGTTAGTGGCTAGGAACTGGAATTTTTGCAGCATGGCTCTCAGAGTGGATTTCGACACGCTTATACCAATAAGCTAGTGCAGGTGAGGCATGGTGAACATGAACCATGAGCCGACCTGTAGATGCAACGTGTTTGGATATAATTCTCAACCTAACACGTCCTACTAGGCATGGCTCAGTTAAATGCGCTGAACAAAGAGTTTCGACTTCGCGTCGCTTACAATTAGATTTTAGAAAAATATAATCGTCTCACATGTGTTCCATTTAACAGTCATGACGTATGAAGCAATAAAATAGATACAACGTTAAATTAATGTTCATACAAGGGGTAATTCAAGCCGACAGAGCGCTTCACAATTTACAATTTAAATTACACGCAATAATTGAATTACATGAAGAATTCATATCGAGCGCAGCATTCTGGCTCTTAGTGAATTAAAACAATATAAATTAAAGTACAGAAATGGAAAAATGGTTACAATAAATTTATATTCCGTAACATATAGGTTTTCAGCTATTTCTCTGAACCATGCTCAAGTGTATATGGAAATCATATAATACATAGCACAAATACATACTTAAACAATACATAGGCAAATACTATTAAATAAAATGATACCTTTGAGAGAAGTCGAAGGGTACCTTGATTCTCTATGGCGCCGGCTGCCTCTCACGACCCGAGTAAGCTGATGGAATTAGCTAAAATGTGCTCGAAGTGAGGGAGCGGAAGCGTGTGGGTACATATATAGAAAGGTATATTGCGTATCACGTGACTGTTCGCAAAGCATGTGGTTGGTTCGAGAACTGGACAATGGTCCTAAAGTTACATAACATCTTGACCTGTTCTAGAAGCACCTAGAAAAAGGAAGCTTGGAACAAAGGGCCAAGGGTTTCAAATATTCGAATTTGAAGTAAACAAGGCAAGTGGGTCACGAAGTCGGACAATTTTATCAGACTGTGACATTGTGCATGTGAATTCATCAAGTCAAGGCCCATTAGCCACTAAGCAAACGAAGAGGTTCCAGCCCAACAAGATCACAGGAGGAAAGAAATCAATTTAATTGTTCATTAATAAACTGAATTAATTATATATGATCATTTCGAATGTATGAATGAGTATTTTGATTGAGAATGAGAGCTACACTTGTATTTTCCCCACATCTGGAACTGCAGGGCAACACCTGTGTTTTCCCGCGTCCGGAATTGCAAGCAACATTTTGTATTTTCCCCACGTCTGAAATTGCAGGATAGCGGTGATGAGATTATCTTCGTAAAAGTGAAACGAACATTGTTAGTTATTTTAACTCAAACACATAATATCATATCATTATTTCAAATAACAAAAGCATATTTCTGTCTCAATATTTTTTTTAGGTTCACATTTGGTCCAATGGGTGCCACCGTAGTAGATTCTGTTTAGGGCCGTGGAGGATCTCAGTCAGGCATTGATTCCAGCAGGAGAAGACTCAGAGTTTAATGCCCAGTAGAGGGGTTAGAATGTGAAAATCTAGAAAATCCACAAGTCTACGTCTTCATTCATCTCTCTCTCTCTCTCTCTGCATTTGTCTGTCTCTCTTTGTATTCGTCTGTATTTCTTTGTGTGGTGTCTCTCTTTATATGTGCATTTGTCTGCCTCTCACTGTCTCTCTGTATTTGCTGTTTCTGTGCGTTTGTCTGTCGGACTCTCTCTGCTCTTACAACCGCATGCGAAAGAAGAAAGTTGACGTGAAACACTGTAACTGTGTAACACAAACAATACTCGGCACAAACTCACTTCCTAGTGCAACACGAGAAGTGTTCTCAAGTAATGACTCATCTCATTGACAGATACAGCAACAGTTCCTTTCGTACATTTAAAAGTGACTGAAATTATTCCAGCAAGGATTTATATGTGAGAATGTAACATTTTTTAAAAAGTAATGAATGAATTAACGTGGACAGTTTATTTTAACGAACAATTTTGTGGAGTATTTTAAAGAAACGATGGCTCTCCCAAGAATAATCGAATTTTAAGAGAGAAGAAACAGTTTTAACTGACGAAACAGTACTCTAAAGTACCATTTAATTTTTATCTGCACTCTTGTAAATAATTCTTTGTAATTTGTTGAAGTCGTTTATTGCTGTAAAATAACTAGCCGACGACATTTGTAACTGACATTAGTAATTTCCGGACGTCAGCTCGGACTTTTCCCTAAAGAATGGGTCAAAGGTCGCTTCTGCTGTACACAGCTCGTGAAAAGTTTATATTTTTCTGCGTCTATTAATAAAACAAATTTTAGAACGCTTATCTTTCCCTCATATAAAACTAAGTTGCAAAATTGTCCTCTCTGCCCCATTTAACGATAGGCAGTTTATTCACTGACAATTTGAGGGTTATTTGATTCTTACTATTGTGCGTTTTGCTCAGTAATAGTAGACCATACTAGAGTGCATCGCTCTTGAGTCATTAGCGTCATTTCAGACCACCTGAACTAATGATCATAAAATACTTAGCGACATTGTATCACAAGCTACATATGTATTTCTACTGCAAATATAAATCAGATTGTCAAGTTTTTTAAAATAGCATTTACATTTTTTATGTTTATTTATTTACTCACTGCCTTTCTATTTTTTCTTGCTCATTAATGATCAGCCGACTCCAAAATTCTTCCGTCGAGCACGTGTTCTTTGTTTTTTAACTTTGGCTGACATGGATACCAGTTCTATAAATAGCTTCAGTTTCTTTCTCGGTTTCTGATATGATGCTTATGAAAATTAATGTATTGCATATTATCTACGGTGACAACCGTGCACTTTGTTTCAGTGCATTTAGTTTAACAGGTCAGAAAGAGCAGAGTAACAATTTAATCCCTATTTTAGCGCAGTGTAAACACACGAGGCAGGCACTGCGCCTGTAATGGACTGTTATATGGACTATATTGTATTGGATTGTAATGTGAACTGTATTTTAATGGACTGTTATGTGAACTGTATTTTAATGAATTGTTATGTGAGCTGTATTTTAATGGACTGTGATGTGAACTGTATTTTAATGGACTGTAATGTGAACTGTATTTTAATGGACTGTGATGTGAACTATATTT
Organism: Sinotaia quadrata; assembly: GCA_028829895.1. Taxonomy (NCBI): domain Eukaryota; kingdom Metazoa; phylum Mollusca; class Gastropoda; order Architaenioglossa; family Viviparidae; genus Sinotaia; species Sinotaia quadrata. The sequence goes on from CM054179.1 coordinate 107,237,357, forward strand.
TAATGAATTTCTATAGTGGATAAGCGGACTTATGTATTTGAGGAGATAGATTTTAAGAGTCTATAGTTATAAATAATGTACGTTTATCATGTGTGATCTGTTGAAAACGATACATTTTCTTTAAGGGAAGAGTTCTCTAGGAAGAGAATTTAGCTTTGAGGAGTGTTGCATTGGGGTGGGTGGGGTGGAGAATCAAATAAATATATGAATAATTAATTATTGTAACATGAGCGATCCAATTATTGCAATTTCCCCTTTAAAAAGTTTCCATCTCAGAACTAGATTTACAATAACACCTTTCTTCTTACGTGTCTTCATTACCACGATCACTGACTTTTATCCATGCCTCTTGCTCACATACCTCTCTTTCTCTCCCCCCCCCCACACTCCCCACACAAACACCCACTGTACTATAGAGCTTAATGCTTCCCCCCCCCCCCACTTACGTACTACACGTATTTACAAAAGCGTACCGAACGAAACAAACCTTTCCTCTCGAAAACTTGTCAGCGAAGATCAAAGGATCAAGTAGTCTCCCTTGAAGGACGTGCCCGCTACGCCGTGTGGTTCAAGGGATGCTGTAGGTTGCCCCTGAGGCGCCGGACAAAAGATCGCAAGTAAAAACGCGCCAGTCTTCGTCCCTCGAAGACGACTGGGACAGGTACTTGGCACAAAGGTGAAAAAAGTCTCAGCTCCGTGCTGATTTTCTTTTCTTTCTTTCTTTCTTTTCTTTTTTTTAACGGTACCACTGTAAGTTTGAATAAGAAAGTGTGGTGGTCGGGGAAAGAGAAGGTAAGAGAAGCTTGCTGTCCAGTTTAGGTCGTTCATTTTAAAGTCTAGGCTTCGGCAGATTGTTCGATTTGGGTTACATGTCCTATAACTCTCGCAAATTTCACAGACGGGTGGGGAGGGGGGCAATACGGAGAGACGAGCCATCGGTAGGGGGGAGTATGAAGATGTGACTGGAATTGTGGATTAAAAAAAAATCTGGAGGGCTGGTCCACTCTTTCAAATTGTTACTGGCCAAGGTATTATTAGTCACGCGCGGTCTGTAGCGCACATGACCCAAATTATCTTTTCACTGGACTCTAGTGACTCTAGTCTAGATCTAGTGGCAAAGTAAGGGTGGTTCGTTTTCACTTCATAGTTAATTATCCTGAATTTCACACACACACACACACACACACACACACACACACACACACACCGGTGCTCAACTTCTGCTCTATCGTCTAGACACGATTGCATAGAGACAACTAGCAAAATCTGAAAGGTTGTATGGGACAGCTAACAAAATCTAAAAGGTTGTGTGGGGACAGAAATATTGATTCAATTACATAAGCATTCTCCAAATTGAAATCATAGATCAATAGCAAGTAGGTACTAAATATTTCTAAGTCCTTTTTTTTTTTAATCAGTTGGTTAACTTACCATAAGCTAACAATCACCTTTGTGACCAGACTTGAGTTTCATCAAAATCAAAGTGATTAGAATATAGAACTTCTTCAACAAAGTAACTTTTGGTCGATCCCTATTGGATGACTTTGTTATGAACAAGTGTGAGACTATTAGTAAGAAAATCTACTCATCTAATTGGTTTGGATTCTAGCATATACTCCATTGTTTACTCCAATTCAAAAATATTATCATTAGCAGTGCCAAAGGTCGGGTCACTTTAACATTGGCACAAATGTATAATTATTAAGTTAGAAATAGGGATAGGCAAATTTACTCTGCCACATGTCATATTTTGTGTTTTTGACTGTATCCACTGCTTATCTTTATTTCTATTATTCCTCAATCAATAATATGCATTAAATAACTCTTATTTAATATGCTTGTGATGCTGTACACAAAAATATGACACGGCCATAGGAATAAATTAACAAAGACGACAAAGTTTGCTACGAAACAAGTCATAGCAACCATACTAACATTGAAAAATCAATTGCTGAAACTCCTTCAACACGGTTGGATAATGAAGATTTTAGAGTAGTGAGCAACGAACAGGGTATTGATCTAACAGATCAATGTTGTTGGAGGACATAAACTTTTCATAAGAATTAAGTCCCTTGGGAAAAGAACTCTATAAAGAGGCTGAAAAAATAGCAAAAGAACCAATACCACTCATACATGACGCAAACAAAGCGATAAGACATATCTATGCCAGAAAGAGAAACATGAAATAAAACAGGCATCAATGAACAATTGGAGTTCCAAATCCCTCCCTGGCCATATACACAACAAGCTGATTAAACATCAATAATGCAGGTAGCATACAGAGAGCTGAGAGAGGCAAGTTTACAAGCAGAAGAAAGCATTTATCCTTGTTGCACAAGATCTATCCCTAAACAAAACTCCACAAGTCAAAAATCATGATGGTCATCAGGAAGGACCCCCAAATGCCGACTTTGAAAGAGCATGGATGACACGACAGAACATATACTATCCGGATGTTAGTTTCTACTTGGAACAGAATTCATCAGAAGACATACTAAAGAGAGAAAATTCCTGTTTAAAAATCTGAGTGAGAACTACGGAATCATTTTTTTTAAAAGGAGCAACACATCTAGCAGAAGCAGTCAATAAAATAGTAGTGCCATACTGTGGGACTTCGAAATAAGAACAAATAATTTAATATCCCTCCTCTCTTCTCCTTCCCCCCATGAAAAATGGACATTGTAGTTGCCAACAATCATTGATGTTGCTCTACCAAATGAGAGGAACTTAAAAGTAAAAGAGCGGAAGAAGATTGAAAGATAACAGGATCTCTGATCAGAAATGGAATATAAGAATTACAAGTAGTAAAAGGAGCACTGGGGAACATATCAGAGTTCGAAAATTATCTAAATAAACTGCCAGAAAACCATATAGTTGCTCTTATGCTCAAAGCAGCCCTCCTTGGAAGTGCCCATATCCTCCATAAATCCTGGGATCTTCCATAATTTTGGTAAGTTTCTGAGACCAAAGGTTAACTGATTTAACAATAACAACAACAATTTTACTACTACTAATACAACAATATTTAATAAAGTACTTAAGCATATAAAAGCTCTTACTGTTCATTAATTACACATAAAGTATGCAAGGTCTATTTACTAACTCATTAAGCATATAAGAAAAGTAAAGACAATGTGTTGTATGGGTGAGTTAATGTAACTAAGCTGTCAGCACCACATACCATGCTAAACTCGCTCACTTGCATAATGGCCGCCTAGTTACAACCACAACCACAAATCATCCAGATTGTCTACACATAGAGACAGATCAATAAGCAAATATAGACTCGCCCCACCTCCTCCACACTTAATTACATCTAGACAGATATAGACAGCTGATAAACAGAAGAGTCTGATGAATGAACTGATAACATTTAATATGCAACAAAAGAAAAGGCTGAGACTAGTACAAAGTAAAAATAAAATTTTAATGCAATTGACACAAAGACATTAAAAGCTTCAGTGAAAAATACAAGTGCAGTACATAGTGTAAAATTAAATTATTCTACAAAATTCTTTAACAAAGTTGCAAAATACTACTACAACAATCGCTTTAGTGTATTCAAAGTTCACTGGGTTAAGAGACAGAAGAGGAATAAATCTGTAACTCCAAGCAGAACTTGTTGTGCATTGTCTCTGGTTGGGAGGATGATTCTAGGACGGCTATAGTCTTGCACCGTACGTTTTCCTAGGCAGTGTTGCTGACTGAGGATGTGTGACTGATAGCTTGGACTAGAATGTGTAGAATGGTAGTCAAATTTGTAGTACAAGATTGGAGTTGTAGATAGTAGCTAGGAGCCAGACTAGGCCAAGCTGGAGTCAAAGCTGCTTCAGTATATCCTTGAGCAAAGAAGTGTTTGAATTGAGGAAAACTGCAACTTAAGAACTAATTTGTTTATACATTAAAAAAAAAACTTGCTAAAGTGTGTGTGAATAGCGCTACATCTTCACTATAATCCAGCAACTGATCTATTCAGGTGTCACGTTTAGGTTGGCATATTCATATATATTTAGAGAGAGAGAGAGAGCGTGTGTGTGTGTGTTTATTTGTTTGTGTGTTTGTTTGTGTGTTTGTGTGTATGTTTGTTTGTGTGTGTGTTTGTTTGTGTGTGTGTGTGTGTGTTTGTGTGTGTGTTTGTGTGTGTGTGTGTGCTGTTGATATCAAAGAGCTCATCTAGCATTCACCATGTACAGGATGAGGTGAAGATTCTTGATATTACATCGCATAACTAACTCTCTTGTTTAGAAAACATTTCTTCTCAATTGTTTTTCGTACTGGGTTTTGAATGTCACAGATAATGTTGCAAAATTATATGAATGTAGTGCAAAATTACAACACACACTATCTGTCTGTTGGGAAGAGAAATTAATCAAATGAATTTACAAATGTACAGCTAGAACAAACAATGACACAGAGGAGTCAGTTGTGTTCTTGTTGATGAAGCTTTTCTCTATATAACTTGTAACTTTCAGCTATCTGTTTAATGATTCAAAACAAGTGCAATAAGGTGCAGTTTCCTCTTTAGTGTTGCTCGCTGTTATTTGTACAAATACGGTTTTATGTTTCTTCCAACACTGTGCAATTTCCTCTTTCCTAATGCTAGCTGTTATTTGTATAAATACGGTCTTATGTGCAACGTTGTGCAGTTTCTTCCTTAGTGTTGCTCCATCTTATTTGTATAAATATGGTTTTATGTACTTCCAAAAGTGGTGAAGTTTCCTGTTTAGTTTGCTCCCAGTTATTTTTTAAATACGGTTTTATATGTCCCCACCCCACCCCGCACCAAACACTATGCAGTTTTCTCTTTAGTGTTGCACCCCGTTATTTGTATAAATACGGTCTTATGTTTCTCCAAACACTGTGCAGTTTCCTCTTTAGTGTTGCTCTCTGTTATTTATATAAATACGGTTTTATGTTTCTCCAAACACTGTGCAGTTTCCTCTTTAGTGTTGCTCCCTGTTATATAAATACGGTTTTATGTTTCTCCAAACACTGTGCAGTTTTCTCTTTAGTGTTGCTCCCTGTTATTTGTATAAATACGGTTTTATGCGTCCCCAAACGTTGTGCATTTGAATAGTGTATACAGAAAAGGTGCACACTGCACAATACCGCTGCCATTTCCATTTATGTCGTCACTTGCTTACTGCATTTTATCTCTACCTGAAGAGTGTGCCGCCTGAACCGACCGCGAAATCAACTGAATCAATCCAATGGGCCGACCATGGCCGATCAGTGCGATAATGCTAAATATAGCAGGACAAAATAAGTCCACGTAAATACTGTGGGGAAGAAATAAAGAGACGGCGCATTAGATTAAATAAATAAGAGGGAACGCGGACTGTTTGCACATCTGCCGAAATTTGAACCATGTGTAATTACTGTTTAGTAAAATTGGAACCAGGTCTGACTGTTCGCTTTGTGACAGCGTTAGCACAAGTTATAATATTGACCGTGAATAGCTTTCAGCCAAGAGACGTAAATCTGAATAATATTCTTTGGCCTCAAAATCATTCAAGCATACCTGCACTTCACCGAGCAAGGAATGTTCAGTTTAAACAGTATTTATAGTTAATCCCTATGATTTGTTTAATTTTGATGAACTGTCAGTTATTGACAACAGATGACCGCGATCACCGCTGGAACCACACGGATCAACTCCAATCGATATTGACATACTGAGGTGGATAAATACGTAGAGATAAATGTTTCGACATAATAAAAATCTTACCGTAGGCTGCGGACAGACCTTACTAAAATGGCAGTAAAGTATTTACTTCGACCATGGAAACCAAAACAGGAGTAGGCGCATTGTTGGCCGCTCAAAACAATAATCTCTCTACTCTTTCTGTAAATTATGTGGTGTGTGTGCATGTGAGGTGTGTGTGTATGTATGTGGTGTATGTGTATGTATGTGGTGTATGTGCATGTGAGGTGTGTGTGGCTATGTACAGTATGTATGTAGTGTGTGTGTTGTGTGGTGTGCTGTGCTGTGTGTGTGGTGGTAATGTGTGTGGGTGTGATGTGTATGAGTGGGTTTGTTGGTGTGGTGTGGGGATGGGTGTTGTGGTGTGTGGAGGTGTGCGCGCGTGCCGCATATCTTACAGCAGATTACATGCATTACATAATAGACGTTGTACTTTGACCATCCAATACACAGTGTTTTGCTATATGCAGTGACTCGATGCAAGAACCAGCGTTTCAGAGAGAGAGAGAGAGAGAGGCAGATCCACGTTTAAACCCTGAGGGAGTGGGGGTGTAAGAAAAAGCTTTTGGCCTTGTTTTTAGTTTTGATGTCCTCAGATTTGAAATCTATTCTTGATGTGATGTCATGTGAGAGAAAGAGAGAGAGAGATTATTTGTAATTGATATTTTCGTTTTTAATCATACCTTTTTATTCTCTATTATTATTTACATTTTAAAAATGTGTGTCCATATTTTATTTCATTCCTTCTTTCATTTTCCTAATTTAATCCTCATTTGAAATTTCTCTCCTTACCCCCTGTTATTTCCTTAAGTTGAGAGAGGGGTCAAGGGCAAAATTATTATAGGTAGGCATAATACATTTATCCTGCTGATTTTCTTTTCTGCTTACATTGCTCTTGCGGGTTTCTATTCAGGTAAATAATTGGTTTAAAAATAGAAATAAGACCCTTGAATAGTCGGTACACCTCGACAGAAGCAAATATTGGCGCTTCTAGTGACGTCTTTAAATGTTTTGTAATTTTTCATGGCTCGTCGTCACACTATATTGGCGCTTCTAGTGACGTCTTTAAATGTTTTGTAATTTTTCATGGCTCATCGTCACACTATATTGGCGCTTCTAGTGACGTCTTTAAATGTTTTGTAATTTTTCATGGCTCATCGTCACACTATATTGGCGCTTCTAGTGACGTCTTTAAATGTTTTGTAATTTTCATGGCTCATCGTCACACTAACGCCAGAAAAAAGAATAACAAAGTGAATGCTTAAACAGTAGAATAATATATTTCACTTCCGTAACTAATAATTTAGCATCTTTACTCAGATATTCGTTTTAAATATTTCACACAATATATTACATTTTATTCAAAGATTTGTGTGTAATAATAATATCTTAGTTTTTTGCTTATTGATCATCGTTTAGTTTCACTGACCATGTTAACAATAACACTTCTACTGATTTTTAAATTGTGTACAGCACATCATGAGCATTATGTAATATTACTGCTTTTAGATCAAATACAAAAGGTACTATTACTGTTTTAATTAGATCATGAATAAAATTCTACTGTTTAAGCATTCACTTTGTTATTCTTTTTCTGGCGTTAGTGTGACGATGAGCCATGAAAAATTCACACATACACACACACATACACATACATACACACACACACACACATACACATACACACACACACATACACATACATACACACACACACATACATACACATACAAATATACACACACACACACATACACATACATACACACACACATACACATACATACACACACACATACATACACACACATACACACACACACACACACATACATACACATACACACACACATATACACACACACATACACACACAAGCACTTTTAAAAATAATTATAATTCTTTCCATCTCGATGCAGAATGAAGTAATAGCGTTAACCCTATTATCTGTTCCGAATAAAACACTTAATAAAGCGTCAACACGTAGCATGTGTGAGAAATGAAAAATAGATATATGAATGTGAGAGTGACCTTAATTTTGTGAGAAAAAACACACTTTTGAACGTTTGAAATTTCCTTACTTAACGTACAATATTATTTTAGGCAGCATGTGTAGTGTGAAAGGAATAGAAACTACTCAACACGCTAAACGTTTAACCTTTTCATTCATGAATCATTTATAAAATGCAATTAAGTGTAAAGTTATGTATATATTTTAAGCATAACTTTCTGTGATTATGTTTAAAAGGTAAATTGATAACACACACACACATTACATGCATTTATTTATACTGACAGTCAAATGTGTACAGATAGATTTATTATTTTTACCCGAAGGTTTTGCCTTTAATTAAAAGGAAGGTTTTTTATTAGCAGTAGTTCTGTAAATGACAAGTTTCTTTCTTTCTTTCTTTCTTTCTTTCTTTCATTTTGTTTTCTTCTCTGTATTCTCTTTTACTTCTTGTAGGTTGAGAGATAGGTTATCGGACATAAATTGCAGTAGTATAAATTTACCTACTTGAATTCTTCTGTTCGACGCGTTTTTGCGAGTTCGTATTCAGACTTTAGAATTAGTTAGAGGGAGAGGGGGAAGACAGGGAGGAGAGAGGGAGAGGGAGAGAGAGAGAGGGGCGTTTCTGAAAATTCGGTACACCGCGACAGAAGCAATTCATGACGTTTCTAATCGTGTCTTTAAAAGTTTGTAATGTGATCCTGCCTCACTGTCACAGTGGAACGCTCCACTGAATTCTCCACCTACAGGCCATTAACGCCGACAAAAATATCTACACCTGCAAGACCTGGAAATGATTAAATGTTCGTTCAATAATCGAGCTCGCAGCAGGAGTCCATTAAAATTGTGACCTTTGATTGTGACCTTTGATTAACTCAAATCAGTAAGAAAGTAATAATTATTAAGTGGACATGTGGTAGAAATGAAAAGCAGTTCTGCGGTCTACGTGAAATGAAAATATAGTGATTCTACCAACTATGTATGCTAAATGTGATTAATTGTTTACATTGCAAACTAAAATATAACTTAACGCTTAAACAATAACAAATATTTTACTTAATCAATTTCTTTACACAGCATACTTCACTACATCATGTATCATACTCCACTCAAAAACTTCATGCAATCTGTTTTACTTAATTACTTCACTACATCATGTATCATACTCCACTCAAAAACTTCATGCAATCTGTTTTACTTAATTACTTCACTACATCATGTATCATACTCCACTCAAAAACTTCATGCAATCTTTTACTTCATTACTTCATGCAATCTGTTTTACTTAATTACTTCATGCAATCTGTTTTACCTAATTACTTCATGCAATATATCTCAGAGCTACACAAACAATATTTCACTAAAAGGAAACTTCATGCAAATTGTTTTACTTAATTACTTTATATAATAAAATGTGTCATGCAACATATTTAGCTGCTTCATACAACGCACTTTGTTCGATTGCTTAAACAACTGTTTTACTTAACTACTCTACATCATATTTCATTCAACTACATCATTCAACATATTTCAGGTAACACCTCCTTATTTTTTGTAACATATTCCACTTAATCATTTCATCACTTTATACAACATATTTCAAGTAAGACTTTCTTCATATTTATCTTAACTAATTCATAAGCATGTTTTACTTGGTTACTTATGCATAATATAATCAATTTAATTTACAATTACTTCACTCGACAAATTTCATTTAATTACTTCACATACAATTTTTGTTTAATTATTTCATGCAACAAATTATAATATGAGAAAATAGTACCATTTTGAAAATAAATCTATCAGTGGCAGTATTAATTGCAAAAGCAATGCCATATTGAAAATAAATCTATCAGTGGCAGTATTAATTGCAAAAGCAATGCCATATTGAAAATAAATCTATTAGTGGCAGTATTAATTGCAAAAGCAATGCCATATTGAAAATAAATCTATCAGTGGCAGTATTAATTGCAAAAGCAACGCCATATTGAAAACAAATATTCCAGTGGCGGTGTTAATTAAATCTTATATAGAAGTCACTGGCGGAATTAATTACAATTGTATGATTTTTATCACTGAAGAAAAGCATTGCTCATTATCAAAGAGTGGTGGAGTATAGTAATTTTATTTTAATCCACCACGAAGCATGTTGAGCAGGTTGGAAGGTCTTGATTTGTTCTAGCAGTAATTTTATTTGAATGAATCACGAAGCATGTTGAGCAGGTTGGAAGGAGAAGGAGGCTTTGATTGTTCTAGCAGTAAGACAGAAATGTTAATTAGTATTTGTAGTGGAGTACATTTGCCTATCCCTATTTTAAAATTTTATTGTTATATAAATTTTTTAATTGTCAGAGTAACCCGACCTTGGGCACTCCTTATGATGGTATTTTTGTGTCTCAGTTGAAGTGTTTCAAATCGTTGTGAGCTGGATGGTTAAATCAGTCGTATTGCAGACTTTGTGAGCTGGATAAGAAAATCAGTCATATTTCAGACCTTGTGAGCTGGATGGTTAAATCAGTCGTATTTCAGACTTTGTAAGCTGGATAAGAAAATCAGTCATATTTCAGAACGTGAGCTGGATAAGAAAATCAGTCACATTTCAGACCTTGTGAGCTGGATGGTTAAATCAGCCGTATTTCAGAACGTGAGCTGGATAAGAAAATCAGTCACATTTCAGACCTTGTGAGCTGGATGGTTAAATCAGCCGTATTTCAGAACGTGAGCTGGATAAGAAAATCAGTCACATTTCAGACCTTGTGAGCTGGATGGTTAAATCAGTCGTATTTCAGACTTTGTCAGCTGGATAAGAAAATTAGCTGAACGTGAGTTTGACTTTCAGTGGACAGGGAGACTGAGATGCTATTCTGTAAGCTGATGAGATTTGTTTAGTAAATTTTTATTTTATATAAGCCCGTATGCGCCAATGGTAAGATGGAGTATCGATTGGCAAAACACGTACATGATTAGAGTGATCAGCGCTTGAAATTAGTGTGCAGGAGGTAGCATGACATGATAGACAACCGGCTTTATTTCAGTCTTGAAGTCTTAGGCACACGATTGCTCACTCCGCACAGAAAGATAGATTACAACGACTACAACAATCAAGACAAACAGATCGATTACCGCATGTCCAAAGAATGGGTTATATGGGTCGTATCTAGACTCACGACTTTAACACGTGGCGTGTACCTAGCAATAACAGAGATAGAAGCAGAAAGGCCAATGTGCCTTTCGGATTGCTTCAGCAATCTTCGGCGCTTCATTGTTTTAAAAGCTGTAAACGTGTAATAGCTAGCTAATAGAGCAATGGGTTAGGATATGTTATTTAGTTAAATAGTCTGAAATATGCCTTATCAGATTTTCTTGCTTAGTGGTTGGGAGTTGTGTAAGTATATTTCTTTACTTTTATCACTTTGACATTCGTGGCCGGTGGTTTACTGTTATTGAGCCAGACAATAGACAAGACTAAAACCACACTTCTATACTATTATAGAATTGTTGCTGTATATACTTTTTCAATATAAATTTGTTATATGTGTGTAGCGCGAAATCGGCGCAAGCCGGAAGGGTCCCCTTCCCCCCTAAAATTATCACCATCATTTGTGTGTGTTGTCTTTCAGTTTTTCAATTGATTAAAGTGGGTGGGAGCTTATTTGATAAATTAAACATTTGTTTTTGATTTTGTAAACACGGTCAGATTATTCAAATGATTCATAGCAATGTCAGTATAGTTTTAAAATTTATTTTATTTTACATTCATCACCAGATTGTGAATGTTCACTTTTACCTTGAGATAATATTAACGCATACTTCGGTACGATCACGCAATTCATTTGTGTGCTCACTCTCTCTACAACTTTCTTTGCGTGGGCGTGTGTGTCTGTGTTATCTTTTTGTTTTTCTTTTCATTTTTTTCAAAAAAGGCATGTCAGTGAGCTATTTAAATAAACTGAAATTATAATGTTTATTCTGCAGTATATATTAGGCTGCATTTTTTCCTTAGGACTTACTGTTTGTCTTGCCTTAATATTAACTCACAACTTTGTGATATTCTATTATCAGATTTTATTTTTCAAAATCTAATTTTTAATAATGTCTACACTTTAAATTCACTTTTTGTCAAACACATTATGCAAGGTGTATATGTTGCATGAAAGAAAGGTCAAATAAGTTCATTTAAATCACGTGTTTCGAAGAAAGGTAAAATGAGTTCATTGAAATCACGTGTTTGAAAATGGTCAAATAAGTTCAATGAAATTTCATGTTTAAAAGAAAGGTCATATAGTTAATTGAAATCGTCTACATATCTGTTTCTTAAATACGATGAAACGTGAATTTATAGTGAATACGGGCAATTCAAAATTCTGCTCACTGCATATACATTAGAATTAGCTCACAATCTGTCCATCGTTATATTCAAATGGTACTACGTATTTTATTTCATCAAAAGTATGTTTCTAAAAACCAAGCAGTTTTGTTTCGTCCTACAGTTACGCAACAGCAAAGCGAGCTATTTTATAACTGTATCCTAATTTTATTTCAACCTTTCTTTTACACTTGCGGCTCAGATATGGAAAGATTACAATTATTTTTGTCAGTTTAGTCATCATGTTCATCACTAAAGACAATATAGACCACTGTGGTGTATGCATGTGTGCGCGCGCATGCACACCACTATTGCTTCTGTCGTTGAGATAATGACTTTTAAATTCACTTCTGTTTATTTTCTACTCCTTCTCAGAAATATAAACTTCTTCTCTTTGTATGTAACTGTTTGTTTCATTATTATTTTTCATGAGTTCAAATCAGTCCACAATGTAGAGCAGCATAATTTCGTATATAAACGCAAAATACAGATTCAAAGAAGAAAGACAATTTTTAACACCCATTTCAACACTGAAATGACTTCTTTCCAAAGAAAAAAATTATCGTACGCGCAGATTTTACAGCTAATAAAAGAGAAATAATTTAATGTTGTCGGGCAAGACCTTTATAAATTTATCATCTTGATGTGTTTTGATCACTCGAAACGATAGCTTGATTCCTAATCAACATCAAATTTCTAAGTGCTCGCGTTCTGTGCCACAATAAATTCAAAATGGCCACCGGAAATAGGCACAGTGAATGTTTGGTAACATTACTGGAGAGGGGTCTCCCTTCCGTTACTGTCTCACTTCTGGAGGGCCAAGTGCCTGGATGCGCAAACATTTTGTCAAGACCGGTAACTCGTTCCCACAGGCGTTATTTGCTTGACGTAATCCATAACATTTCGTTTTATTCATGTACACAAAGCGAAGCTCAGTGAAAGGCCTTTCTTTTCTGTTATCTTTCCTTATAACAGTTCTCAAATATATTGGCTTTTCTTTTCTTTTATCTCTCTTCCTAACAGTCCTCAAATATTTTGGTTTGCATAAGGTGTCAATCGTGCCAGGTATTGTTGGCGAATACACCACAATTACTGTGATTCAAACAAATCTGTAAATATAAATTTTAGATTAAAAAACATAATTTGGTATTGTTGGCGAATACACCACAATTAATGTGATTAAAACAAAATTGTAAATATAATTTTTAGATTAAAAAAACATAATTTGGTATTGTTGGCGAATACACCACAATTACTGTGATTCAAACAAATCTGTAAATATAAATTTTAGATTAAAAAACATAATTTGGTATTGTTGGCGAATACACCACAATTACTGTGATTCAAACAAATCTGTAAATATAAATTTTAGATTAATAAAACATAATTTGGTATTGTTGGCGAATACACCACAATTACTGTGATTCAAACAAATCTGTAAATATAAATTTTAGATTTAAAAAAAACATAATTTGGTATTGTTGGCGAATACACCACAATTACTGTGATTCAAACAAATCTGTAAATATAAATTTTAGATTAAAAAACATAATTTGGTATTGTTGGCGAATACACCACAATTAATGTGATTAAAACAAAATTGTAAATATAATTTTTAGATTAAAAAAACATAATTTGGAATAATCTGTTTGCAGACAATTTGTAAATTCGAATGAACATTTGCTTGGGAGTCATCTGAAGATAAAAGAAAATTGACCAATCTCTAATGCACTTATTTCATACATTGTGAAGATCTAGATGTTGGTTGTCCAAATTCTAAAGCACAGCGTTCTTACATTTGTGAAAGTATAGATGTTGGTTGACCATATTCTAAGGCACGATATTCTTACATTTGTAAAAATCTAGATGTTGGTTGACCAATCTCTAAAGCACTTGATTCTTACATTGTGAAGATTAGATGCTGGGTGACCAAACTGTAAAGCACTTAGTTCTTATATTTGATAAATCTAGGCGTTGACCAACTGTAAAGTACTTAGTTCTTATATTTGTAAAATCTATATGTTGGTTCTCATACATAACATCCATCTCCTTTCCGTCAGAAAAAAGTCACTTGAAAAAAATCTGTGAGAGGATTAAAGCACTTACAGCAATACTGTATTTTCAAAGAGAATATCATTATCCCTTTAATTTCCTTACAAAAGGTCATCTATGTCTTTAATTGTAGTCTTCAAAAACATTAGTATTAGTAGTAATAGTATTGATGATGACAATGACAATAACTTAAATGAGTGCTTTTTACTTATGCACTGTTTGGTGGAGTAAATTTACCTATCCCTATTTCTAAACTTAATAATTATATATTCATTGCCAATGTTAACGTGACCTGACCTTGGGCACTGCTTTAGACGATATTTTGTGGGCGCCAGGGTTAGAAAAAAACTCAGGAGGAAAATATGATAGAACTTGCTTATGCAATCCAAACCAATTCCAGTTGGATGAGAAGTTTTTCTGACTAATAGTCTCACACTTGTTTATAGCAAACTCATCCAATGGGGATGGACCAAAAGTTATTTTGTTGAAGAAAGTTCTATATTCTAATCACTTTGATTTTGACATAATTCAAATCCAGTCATAAAGGGGATCATTAGCTTATGATTAGTTAGCTGACCAAGGAAGAAAGAATGGACTTAGAAATATTTCATACATGTTTGGTATTGATCTATGATTTGAACTGGAGAATGCCTTATGTAATTGAACCATTATTTCTATGTTCACTAACTTGATTATGTTGTACATTTTACTTGAGAATTGTGATTGATGCTATATTTCTTTTGCTGTGTGTGTATCAGGCTAATGAATATTGTTGCAAGATTTTTAAGTTGAGAATGTGTGTAAAGGAGAAAGGAGTTGGAGTTTACAGATGAAATATGCCTGAAATTTAGTTTGGCCTTAATTTGACTTTTGCAGAGACGAGCGGACCATTTTTGTTGATGTTCAGTATCTGCTTCATACTGGACGACTACTGTACCAGATCACGTTTATGAATGTATCTAATGTTGTCATCAAACCTAATGACAAACCTAGTAAACGTGACATACGAATGTATTCATTTCCGAACTGAAGTGACGTACGGAATTAAACGCCCGTTTGAACTAAAAGTGCCATATGGATGAAGTCGTCTTTTGGAACTAAAAGTGACGCAGGGACGAAATCGTCTTTTGGAACTCAAAGTGGAGTACGGATGAAAACGTCTATTGGAGCTAAAAGTGACATTCAATACAAAACTATACAAGCGTTTGGTGTTGACATCAAATCAATTATCAGATTAGCTGTAATTCTATCCACGTGTTTCATTTTTTGAAATACTTACTCTCTTTTGTGTTGAACGTTGCATGTAGTTTCGTAGTTTGTTTATCTTACGTAGTTTTCGTAGTTTGTGTATCTTACATAGTTTTCGTAGTTTGTTTATTTTACGTAGTTTTCGTAGTTTGTTTATCTTACGTATCTGGAGTATATGTAATTTGTATAAAGATTTTTACAGTGTGACACCCCAGGGCACTCTTCGCTCATTATGATTATTATTTATTTATTAATTAATAACAATAACTAATTACAAGTGATCGAGAATCTTAATTTATAGTTATTAATAATTCTCCCACATTTATTCTCTTTAGAGATTGCGTTTTAGTTTGAGCACTCACTGATAACCAACATAATTAATATATGGCATTATTACTATTTATTAATAGAATATGTTGTTAATAATAATAATAATAATAACACTTATTCTTATAAAAGCTCTAAGTTCGACATACTACTCATGACCTAAGAAAACTAAAGATAAGAAACCAAAACGATGACGTCATAAGGATCAATCAAGATCTAAACAATCTGAACAGACAAAATGTGACAAAATGATTGTGAAAGTACAATCTAACCTTTTAAGAAGTGTGACAAATTCTGCCAGATGTAGGTAAAATAACTGTCGGACAGGTAGAAATCGTGACTAACCTGTCTGATAGATCAGTTAAAATATTGCCCTGCTTTTGTTGCTTTTGGTGACGTGTATAAATGCAGCATGGAAATAGCAGAATATCTTTATAGCATCAGTTTACGCCCTTGGCATAATGACATGAGGAAGTAAACCACTTGGTCATTACATCGTCAATTTAGTGCTTGGAGACGTGAGAAAAGGCTTTGTATTTCCTACTTTATCCTTCTTGTATTTCTGCAAGAAGGGAAGGTAATCTTTTAATCTACTTATTTTTCTTATTACCTTTTAGAATTTGTCGGAGAGAGGTCTAAAGGCATTCTGTACCAGTTCTGTAAAAACTTACATTTCCAGACAATCCACATCCGAGTAGAATAGGTAAATAGCTGCTCTAGCAGTTTGACAACAACAAAAAATCCATTGCTTCACCTACATCAGACATCACTATCGTACCAAAAGACGTCGCGAATAAAGTAAAATTATCATACCATAAAGCATAAATATAACGATTTCTTAATATACAATTCATTTTAACATAAATATTATGCCATACGACATAATCACCATTCCATAAGAAATCATGTTCATTCAATACAACATAATGGTATGACTAAGACGGTTCACCGACAAATGCGCGCCGACAAAATCGCGATAAACATCACCAAGTAAAGAATGGCAGGAAGTGTTATGTATGTTCGCTCTATTACGTAACTGCACGCTTTGCAGGACAGAGGGAGGGAACCTGCAAGGTAGAATTCAATAGATCTAAGTATCATCGACCTTTAGAGAACCGTCATTCAACCGTGACTATGCAGACAAAGGGGGAAGACTAGGGAACTAATTATGTCACAGGGGGCAGATGCTGATTTTTAGCGCCATTTTTTTTCAGCGCGAGACTAGCAAAACCCTAAATCATTATTTACAATCAGAGATTTAACTAGACCAGACGTACCTCTACGCTCTTTTGACCGCGGAATTTGTGTAAGGATTATTTACACATAGTATATCATAATAGTGATCTTTAAATAAAATTATTAAGATTTGATGTATGCTTCATTCTTTTCATTACCTTTGTGTAAGGATTATTTGCACGTAGTATCTCTTAATATTGATGTATGCTTCATTCTTTTCATTACCTTATTTTGAGGATTATTTGCACTCAGTATCTCTTAACATTGCTTTGTGTATCGTAATATTGATATCTACGTATGTTATTATTACATTCTTGTACGATTTAACATGTATCATCGCGATTTTGTCGGCGCGCATTTGACGGGTCACCGACTAAGACAATGATACAGGACATAATGACCATACTATGTAACAAAAATTTAAACATAATTAATGACAACGTAACAAAAGTATCAGTCAATCTGTCAGAACCCGAAGGGAAACAACTGCATCAAAAATATATTAATTTCATTAGTTATCTCCTTTTCCCGTAAAGATGCAATTGATTAATTTGGAGGGAGGAGGAGGGGTTTCTGATAATAAATCCGCAGTCTGCACATACCGAACTGTTTAGAGCTCAAATTTTCTCATTCACTCTGTCAGAAACGCGAAACAGAAAGCTGAAAATTAAAAATTTGCTTGTCTACTTGGCACTTGCCTGAATCGCCAATACACGACCGGTCACATACAGTGATGAAATTGCCAGAAGAAACGCGACACAGCAAGCGATGGGGGAGCATATCCGAGCATGACCGGAAGTGGCACATGACTGTCGTGTTTTGCAGATTTTTAAAGATAGGTCAGAGTTTGGGTTGTTTTCTACTTTTTAGAGGAAGGTTAGGATTAGGGTTAGGCTTTTAGCTGCAAATAAAAAACGAAAAGAAATGCATACTCAAACACTGTTTTTATTTAGAGTTATCTTTTCATTAACTCATTAACAGTACGGAGATGGTGGGACTTCCGGATGTTTACGGAGTTCCTGCCAAGAAGAAGGTATATAATTAACGTCCAATCAAGTGGTTCACAATTTCAGAATTTGTACTAATATAAGGAAGAAAATGTCACTCTGTCAGAAACGCAACACAGCAAGCTGTGCCCAGATCCCCTGTGCAATTGAAAATCCACGTTTGCATGTCGCAAGATGCATAGACCATGCAGAATAATAGTAAATCCTGGAGGACTGTGAGGGAGAAATAGAAGGGCAAAGTCAGGGAGTGGGGGAGGGGAGGAATATGCGGAAGGTTCGACTAAAAAGTCAAACCACAACAGAGGGCCCTCTCTGTATGCAAAGATGGGTGGTATGTACTGTGTGGATTATCTACCCCTTCTGTCTCCAATGGAGATGATGGAAACAAGAGAGAGAGAGAGAGAGAGCATTAGGCAGGAACTTGATCAGTGCATTACCCTTACTTTGGGATGTGTCTGAGGGTGAAAATAGCACTGTGTTTTATCGCCAGTCAGAGAAGACCATTCTAATGGTTGTTTCTTCTGAATTCACGTTCCTTTTTTTTTTTTTATACTTCTATGGATTTGTGAATTACTTTAATACACTATCTATCTATCTATCTATCTATCTATCTATCTATCTATCTATCTATCTATCTATCTATCTATCTATCCACTCATTGATCCATCTATATTTATCTATTTATGTATATATATGGTAAACCGTCTTATCCACTAAAAGTTCAAATAAAACAAAAAAAAAAAAGTATATTTCAAGAACTAGCCGAAGCTCGTGGTAGCAAAACTGCAGTTGGAAAGAATTACACGGCTAAGAAGAACGTCTGGACTGACGAGTATGATATATCACTTCATTCCGTCAAACTACTCGAGAGACTCCTGGTAGTACCATGTTCTATCAAGACTGCTCGAATGGCTCTCTGTAATACCACGTTGTTCTGTCGAAACTACTCGAGCGGCTCCCGGTAATATCACTTCATTCTGTCAAAATTGCTCGAACACTCCCAGCAATACAACTTCGTTCTGTCAAAACTGCTTGAACGGGCTCCCGATAATATAACGCTGTTCTGTCAAAACTACTCGAAGGGCTCCCGGCAATATCAAGCTGTTCTGTCAAAACTACTCGCACGACTCCCAGTAATATCACTCATTTCTATCAAAACTACTCGAACGATATCCGGTAGTCAGCAGAGGGTGAATTAGGCAGGCATGTCATTATAACTGACACCCTTGCAACAGTTTCACTTGGGAATAATTTAGATCGAGTATAGAGATAATTCTTATAATTATGGAGTTACATACCCGGCGTGCCGACTGATTACGCATTTAGTTCTATTATTGAATGGAACCGTCAGTCAATATAAAATATAAACAAGAAAACCAGTGTAAGAATAAGACTTGAACTTTTCCTTACCTTCAGGTTTTATGCGAGTTGCTTTGGTTCCTTACAATAGTAGCAAATAGCAGGACGGTCTCCGCCTCATTTGATATTATGGTGGATATGCATTAAATTGTTGCAACAATGACGCATTTCATGAAATTTAAGACAATCTTCTATAACAGCTAGTTCTGGTAAAGAAAGACGTGCTAAGAAAATATTAACTTTAAAAATACATGCTTTATAACTCTGTAGGGAGCGTTGTTAATAAAAATCACTCAAACGTATCCCCATAAACCAGGCCCGTTTGTGCGGCACGGAAATTTAAATGTCTGAATGCAAAATAACAACCAGAGACGTTCGTTTTAATACCAGATAGTCAAGTGTGACTATGAAAGGCTAGAATTTAACAATTATACGCAGATTTCTAGGACATACGTAAAATCCCCATCAGCCAAGTTTATTGTCCAAACCTAAAAAGATTGAATGTTTGGTGCTACCGCAAGAAGTTCATTCCCAGGTCAGTCACAAAATGTAAACTTACACTTATACCGAGGTGAGAATGAAACTAGAGCAGAAACCCCACTGAAGTGGTCTTCGCCAACGTGATGTTATAATTATCTCTCCCTTCCCCTTCTAAAAGATATCCATTTCATCAATGATTGAGGTATGTCGCTGACAGTACCAAAACCTCACTTAAAACGAAGTATGACGTCAGCACACTCTCTGTGCCTACTAATTAAACACCTATACAAGCATGCTATTACACAAATCCTTATATGCGAATGAATAGATCCGTTAGTCTTGTGTGTTAGTGAAAAAGATGACGTAGGACAGTAGTACGTGTACATCAAATATCCACAAAACATAACGGAAGTCAGCTGAAAACGAAACAAAACGACACAATCAGTAGTTTCGTTGGGTTCAGCGCCTTTTCCCATCTGCAGAGAGATTATAGGAAAGACAACTCTACAATACTTTACAATTATTAACTAGTGGAGGACTAAAACTCACCAATGAGCATTAGGCAGAAAGTGGGATTTAAGATCTACCCAGGTAAGGGACGAGATTGTAGAGCATTAGAAAATCGGATAAATCGCAAATGAAATGTATTATTATTAATATTAAATTGTTGTCCTGACCCTCAGACTTCTTAGGGTGTGAAGAACAGAACTGAAAGGTGCATTTACCAATTCCATAGAGAATACCAGCTCAAAGTATTACAAAGTGATGTATTTACCACATTCCATAGAGAACGCCAGCTCAAGATATTACAAAGTGATGTATTTACCACATTCCATAGAGAACACCAGCTCAAGTTATTACAAAGTGATGTATTTACCACATTCCATAGAGAACACCAGCTCAAGATATTACAAAGTGATGTATTTACCACATTCCATAGAGAACACCAGCTCAAGGTATTACAAAGTGATGTATTTACCGCATTCCATGGAGAACACCAGTTCAAGGTATTACAAAAATGGTGCATTTACCACCTATTCTACCTAATCGTGACGCGCAGGACGGGATAGGCAAAGCAGGATGGCGATGGCATAGGTGTGGTAGATAAAATGCTGATTCTACAACACATGTATATTGACATACACTAAGTGTTATGTGAACAGTAGGATGGCGTTTAGTGCACCTAAATGCACGTCACTCATACACAGACAAATAGGGAAGGGCAGATAACTAATAAACAAGGATGAAAAATAAAAAAGAATGAGTTAAAATTACGAACTTACAATAACATCTAAAGGAATATACTTAATATGTGCTAGCATAATTATAATTGCAACTATTTTTATACATGGTTTAAATTATAAGTTCAACCTGACTGACCTTTCTCTGCAAAAAGACCTTTTCACCAGTCTCGTTTCTGCGACAGGATGGCAGGACGGTCCTATTACGACGGCATCTATTTGGACTCTAAACCGTGGGGCGAATTTTTGCGCAAAGAGAGACAGACACCTGGTGTGTCTGGCTAAATATCTGGGATATTATTACAACCTAACCCAGAAGACGGGCTGAGTTGGATAACATTGTCAGGGTCTCTCACAAGAGGGGTGATGGCATGCAGACGCAAAGAATGAGACCTAAGGCTCGGACTACTCTACTTAGTGAGTTGGACAGTAGATTCTAACCGCTAGAGTCGCAAAGGTGAATGCAAGTTAGGCGGCCGGGTTTCGTACCGTGACAACCACATTCTATAGAGAGCACCAGCTCGAGGTATTACAAAACTGGTGCAGTTACCATTCTATAGAGAACACCACTCGAGGTGTTACAAAACTGGTGCACTTACCACATTCTATAGAGAACAACACTCGAGGTGTTACAAAACTGGTGCATTTACCACATTCTGAATTATAATCTTTATGGAGATAATCAAAGAATTGTATTATAATCTTTATGGAGAGAATTAAAGAATTGTATTATAATCTTTATGGAGAGAATCAAAGAAATATATTATAATCTTTCTGGACAGAATCAAAGAATTGTATTATAAGCTCTCTGGACAGAATTCACAGTTACCGTTACATTTAAATTTAGTGCTAGCTATTTCTTTATTTATGAATCATATTTGTGTTTTCTTTGAATTGCTAGTCGACTTACGGTAATACAACTCAACTTCATCAATATTTCAGCTAGAGTGAACTTCTTTCACTGCACTTCTGGCAAAGACACGTTCCGCTTGAAGGGACTGTTATGTTTGAAGTCACACGTATTGCAAAGACGTACCGCTTGAAGGGACTGTTATGTTTGAAGTCATACGTATTGCAAAGACACGTTCCGCTTGAAGGGACTGTTATGTTTCAAATCGCACATAATTAAACGAAAGAAGATCTTTCAATCATCACAAGTGTTCGCGACAATGGCTTCAAGTTTCTGGCAAAGACACGTAACGGAATGTCAAATGACTTTAAGTGATAATAAAACAAGCTCCTAGGTTTTCTCGAATAAAGAAGTGATACGTAGTCTGAAACCGAGTATTGCATATCACTTGCTAACAACATATCTTTGTCAAAAGTTTTGTCTCATGTTAAGATTATAGGACGTGGGAAATGCCTTAGTGATAACTATAAAAATGACTGATGATTTGTCGGGTAGGTCTACGTGTGTGTGAGTACTAAGCTCTGTTATTCTTCATGAGATGACGTCTTTGCATAGCATGGTGTTTTATTCTTCGTGACTTGATGTAATAGCGAACAGAATTTGTGAGGCATGGTTTTTATTCTTCGTGACTTGATGAAATAGCGAACATAATTTGTGAGGCATGGTTTTATTCTTCGTGACTTGATGTTTTAGACTCCTAGTAAAGCTCTGCAAGTCTAGGTGAACTGGCGCAGGAGATGATAATTTTTGTAGTCTGTAGCATACACAATAAAATCTTAATTCGATTCTATTTATTTATGTGAACGTTTTTTTAAAGATGGGCATAATAAAGTCAGTATATAGATCTTGACTTACAGATGCGCATCTTGATTGTTTACAAACGGGAATATAATTTTACCACTACAACTGCTAAAAACTGGCTAATGAAATGCAGTGCCAAAATTATTCTGATTTATTACAATAAAAGCACGTGAATTAATAATACCTTTTTTCTATTCAGTTCTGGGGAGCGCTTACGAATGTTATCCATACTATTTGTATGTTTACAGAAATCAAAATACACCTAAAAATAAAACTGTGCTTAACTTTATTTATATTTTTATGTGTACTTGTTGCAACCCAGACACATGTAAAAATAGAAATAATATTTTATTAACCATAACTTGCTTCTATGTTAAAATAAGAATAATTAATATATTTCAGTCACTAGTTCAACATTGTACTTTTAAAGATAAGTTGAATATGCCTGCTCATGATATTTCTACTTCAATCTTCCAGATACATTCAAAAAGAGCAAATTCACACAATGATAGTGAAAGAGTAATTCACTTTACTAAATACGATTATTTGCGTATTATTTAATAACCAGTACGATTTTAAAAAATTGACTGGAATCCGCCAAACTCTTCTGAAAATTTAATGTGCTCCTGGCCACAAAAGGTTGGGAACCACTGTTATATGTAAAGTCGCCTGTTTGTTTTGGTTAAACACGCAATGCTTATTAAAACAAAAACAATGTGTAATTACAGTATTTAAAAAGGGTAAGTGTCCTTTTCGAGCACTACCAAACAAACATAATGATTATACTTTTTTTTTTAAAATCGCATTCTCAAGAGTTAAACTACCGCTAGATAGTTCTGTACCGGAAGAGCTTCACCATAACCAACTCCAATCCTTTTTTTTTCAAAGCTAATATTATTGGGGATATTACTATAATGAGTTCGGATTTACCTGTAAAATAACATTTGCTCCTTCATCTTGTGGGGAAGACAATACTGTAGAAAACGTTTGTGCATGGTTATTTCATACATCACAATAGCAGCGAAATAAAATAGTCGACTAAGGGCAATAACTGTTGCGTTCAATTGAGAAGGAAAGATGCGTTACTCAACCTGATCATTCGGGTTCATCCGTACATACAGCAAAATTTGCGAATAGCGACATCACAGACATACATCAGACGACGACAACGACACACTCACTCACACACACTACATCTACTCAACACACAACCACCACCCGCCCTCTCCAGAAACAAGTGAGGAGAGGAAGTTTTTCTCCAGAGGACCTCCAAAGCTGAGAATGTCTCTGATAAAAGGCTTACTGCATCCTCTGGAGAAAAGTAAGCGAAACAAATAGCGACAGTATCACTATCTGGCTTAAAATGAAAAAGCGAGTAGGCAAAATTCATATGAAGCAAATTATCTTTTCAGTTCATTTGCTATTTGAACATGTTTGTTTTGTGGAGACAGTGCCTTTCAAACACTGACATTTGATAGCGTTCTAGCGCGCACGCAAATGTCGTCTGCACTTAATAGTAAAAGGGGCCAATGGTGCATACAACGTGTGCCTGCCAGCATTAAAATTCAGTGACCTCACGACTAGGGGACAGAAAAGATTTTCTGGATCGGAGGAGATGTCATTTGAACGGCCAAGGTTTGAATACAGGGCAGATAGTTTAGAAATGTCCGCAGTGTCGGTCTCCCGCAGAGCTGTCGTGTACGTTTCAAATATGTTGGAATCAGAAACCTGAAAACTTGTCGGAAACTGTGTAAGATTCGGTTCCATATTGTGTGTACGAATTTAAGTTTTTATACGGCATTTCTTAAAGAAAAGCATAAATCATTTTCACGATGTTTCACTTTTGGGCCGAGAATAACTGACTAATGATAACGCCATACTAAAGAGCTGGCCGTAAATTAAATCATTCAGTTAAAGGGAAGGGGGAGGGAGAGTTTGATTATGCTATTGTGACGAGGGAAGATCAGATTAGACATTGCAAATTACACCACTTCTTAGCTTTATTTAATGTTCATGATTATCTTTCAAACTAGTCACTAGCTTTATTTAATGTTCATGATTATCTTTCAAACTAGTCACTAGCTTTATTTATTGTTCATGATTGTCTTTCAAACTAGTCACTCACCAATCACCAGCTAGAGCACTAATTGTAAGACAAAATGAAAGTATTATGGTTGGTATCAGGAACCGCCCGTTTGCTATATCAACAACTGGTGGAAAGAGGCGTTGATACCCTCAATCGTCCATCCAGCAACTGTTGTGGTTCATTGTTTTTCTCAAGCTGTGCTCATTTTACTCAAAACAGAGAGTAATTTTAACTGTTCAGCCTGCTCATTTTAATACAATAGAAAAGAAAAGAGCAGCCTTAATTTTATTTTATGTTTCCATTGAACATTGGTGGTTGATCAATATTTAATTGTTATTTCAGAAGGGATGCGGACGGGGGTTAGTGCAGATGCAGCTAGGTACGGTAATGTGAAGGGGATGGGAATAAAGTGTTGTGGTGGTGGGAGGGGTTAAACTTAAAGGTATAAACAGAACGATTTAATTGCTACTTCAAGAAAGCCCTGCTCGAGTGCACACTTTGATAAAATATTCCTTACAAATAATAATATAAATATGATAAATAAGATAAAAAGAATGACAAAATGATCCTTAAAACTGATGAAATGTTCTTGATAAATGACAAAATGTCCTTGATAATAATAACATTTGATAAATATGATAACATACTGAAGCCTGTTTCTGTGGATGTTTTAAAAATCAATTGCAATATAGCTTTTGTTGAAAACGTATGGAGCATATTAATTAAATTAAATGGATAAATGGCATTAATTAAAGAAGAGACCGTTTTTTCTGGGATTTTTTTCAATTTTAAGTCGGCTGGCCATGGGATTCCAATGAAAACTATTAAACAATTATGAGATTACAGACTGCAATAATTTCTGTAATGGAAGCAGTTTGAGAAGACATTGGGATATTCTCTTAACTGCTTTCTATATACACTGAGAAGTTCGTATATATATATGACAATTTAAAGCTGTTAAACAAATATAAGTTCTTTGGACTAAGACCAATAAAGTTTCTTGAAATTTATTATTAATCTATTATGGTTTTAAATGTTAATCAGTTGAATGTTTGAATATGGCACACTAATTCAAGCACATGTGCTTTGACTGAAAATGAAAAAAAAAATAATTAATGAGCTTTAATTTCTCAAAGAATAATTCATCTCGATTACAGGATAAACAACAATTGCTTTGTTTCGCGAACATTGTAAAATAAACAAATTTGACCGCAAATTTTGACGTGAATGACGATCAGGATTGAAAACGAGGCTGACTCGAAACACCAAAAACCACTGTTTGTATATAGAGCTCAGTGACCAAAAACGAAAAACGAACACCACGCAGTAAATGTTAGCGACTTGGAAAAAGAAAAAAACAACATCTTTTAAATTATCTCCAAATGTACCACATCGATCAATATGTTAATTCGGTTGCGTTACAGAGATTCATTCTCACCCCACCCCCCAACCACAATAAGTGAGGAATGCTGAATATCACTTCTGAAAGGCGATAGTACTCTGTGAACCGGCCGTCAGTAGTTGTCTCGCACACTCGGTTTCCTCCGCCATTTGATGAACAAGTCGTGATCTCGATACGGGTCACCATTCATTAAAAGCCGCTTGAATTATGCAGGTGATGATAGAATGGCCGGTGTCGTCTTGGCGAGGTAGAGGGGTGTGATGTGAAATTTAAGCTGATAGCGAAGACGTATGCATGCGTGCAGCCTTAGGTTTTGGGAGGAAACTTGAATTCCGACTCAGTTGACTCCCTGTGAGCTGTATATTCTACTAGAGAAAGTATGAACTAAAGGATTATAACACTTTTCAATCGCTGAACATTTGTGTTGTTGTCCCCATAAAAGGATTTTAACACCTGTGTTTAATGCAATGTCCAAATTGATCTGGCTCTTCGTGTTAAATCCCTATATATCATATTTGCTTATTATACAGGTGTAGTTAATGTTAACATTGGTCTCTCACGAACGCTGTCGGTTAGGGACATCGTGTAGATTTGGTATCCTTTGTTAATTATTATTGCATATATCTGATATAAATCATACGTAAGTTTAGTAGTATACACACACTGTTTAAAAAGTGTTATTTTTTCGTCGTGATGAAAAGAAATATATGAACCTTGTGACGTGCATCACTTTGTTACTGGTTATGATTATCATTTATTAATTAATAACTCATAACTGATTACAAATGATCTAGAATCTTAATTTATAGTTATTAATAATTCTCCCACAAAAATCAACATGTCTCTCACTTGACGGATTATAAGGGTGTCGTAAAACTTTACTGTTTACACAATAATAGGATGGACGTTTTACTGTTGCATAATGTTTCTGCAGGTGAAAACTTCTTACTAAAGGAGTATTTAAAATCTGTCATTTTATATTTAATGAACCCACATACACCAACTATTACTCTAACATATAGTTTAATACTATGTGCAAGAAGATATATGTATATATATATACAAAAAACAATAAGAAGGTTATTTGACATCAGTATTCCACTAAACAACCTTCAAGTAATTCCAATACTTATTCAGTGTTACATTATAACACCTAGTTCAGCAGTCAGATTAGTATCAAAACTAAATTACATGACTATTTTTATCATAGAAGAAATGAAGTTATAGAGTGACATGATAATAGTTTTACATAAACTGTTCAATGACGTAAGCCTCGTAACAATGTCACAAGTTTATTGTTCACCATAGAATAGTTGATCTTCCACACACTCTAAGCAGATTGTAGAATGTTCCATTACTGTGGATCCCTCAAGACTAATCTAGACAACATTCACTGTATTACCTTCTCGAGTAGACAACCACAGTAACAAACTTCTAGCACTCCTTTTGCTAGAAAGTTCCACAGTGGAGTCAGACACACTTGCCAAAGCACACAAACAGGTTGCAGCGAATCATCACAACTGCCACAATCTAGGATGGAAACTTTTCAGATAGAAGTAGTTGCAAAATATCGCACAAAAACGATCAAATAAAAAAATTGAGTTTAAAAAAAAAATTATATTACAAAGATAAAATGTGCTTGCACTGTAGAAACCTTGTGTGGGCGGCAGGTGTGCTTGTAAAGGACAGCATGCAGCCCATAGGCCACATGTTTGACATGTCTGCTGTAGTGTGTAAGTGTAAGGAATACACAGCACCCCGTTGATGTATACCAGGGGTGCACAAACTTTTTAGGCCAGAGGGCCACATTTCCAATTGATAGTGCATGGAGGGCCGCAAGTCAGATTGCACATGGATTGCTCAGTAGAAAAAGAACAACACAAATAATGAAATAATGTCTTTACATTCGTTTTTGCCTTATTAACATAGATTTAGTCTTTATTAGTGAGAAGGGTGAGCCTGAATGATGTTAACAACTTTGTCAATATTTGGTTCGAGTTTTGTAGTCGCCAGCCTCAAAATCGAACAGAGATTTTTGTCGGTCAAATTCAGCTTGTTCTTGTTCATGTTCATTACTGAAAACGTTTGTTCACACAAGTATGTGCTGCCGAATTCTGACAACAACTTACAAGCCAAGTCCTTGACATTTCTGTATGTGCTCGAGCTGAGACTTCCATAAAATGTTAAAATGTTGTTCTGCTGAAATGAAGACTTCAGTTCAGGTGAACACTGAAGATCAATGACCTCCAGTTGACAGTGATCAGGCACGGACTCTATACTACATGAGAAAAGATCGCGAATGAAGTTGAATAAGTCCTTGTGCTCCTTGAAGGCATCAAAGCGTTCAGTAAATTCCTTCAGCAATGTTTCACAATTGCAATGGTATCTGCTGAAGTTACAGTGGTACTCCTTCTGAAAAGCTGAACAAATCGGAAAATGACAAAGATTTCCAGCTTGCAGATTTGAACAGAAGAGCCTCAACTTCAACGTGAAGGACTGCAGTTCCTTGTACATATCAAAGATAAAGTGATCTTTCCCTTGGAGACGCTGGTTGAATCTATTCAAGCGATCTGCCATGTCTGTCAGAAATGCCAAGTCTGCCAACCACTGTTTGTCAGTAAACACAGCCGTTTTTGCCTTTGACAGTAAGGAATTCACAAATTTCCGTTCGCAACTCAACAAACCGTTTTAATACCTTCCCTCGACTCAACCACCTGACATCTGTGTGATACGGAATGTCTCAATATTCTGCCTCAATGTCTTCAAGAAATGGTCTGAACTGTCGATGATTAAGTCCTCTGGATCGTATGAAGTTCACAGAATTAAAAACGAATTTCATGACGTCAAATTTCAAGATTCGTGCACAGAGCGATTCCTGATGAATTATGCAATGGTACATGTGGACACTATCTGTTGGAATTCCAAGCCCCTGCAAATGTGACAGCAAATGAGCAACAAATTCTGATGCTCTTCCAGTCATAGCAGGTGCACCATCCGTGGTAACGCTGGCTAGCTTTGGCACCTGGATGTTAAGGTTTCCAAGAACGGAAGTCACTCCTCCAAAAATATCTTCACCAGTCGTCCGCCCATGTAGTGAAGCCATACCACCTAATTCTTGAGTTATTTCAAAGTTCTCATCCACTGCACGCACAAAACCCAGCAGTTGTGCTATGTCAAGATTGTCAGTGCTCTTGTCCAAAGCAATTGAAAAGTACTTACAGTTAGCAAGTCTTTCACACAACTGTTCACAAACATCTGTTGCTAAGTCTTCGACAGGGCCTTGAATGGTTGTCAGTGAGAGTGGGACTGTGTTGAAAAGGTCCGCCTTTTCAGGACATATTGGACAACAATATGTGCTACTTTGCAACTTGCAGGAGCAAAATACTTGTTTTCTTCAGACTTTTTTGTGAAGAAATGTTGCTGTGCTGACAGACCTTTTAAAAGTTGCTCAATTTTGTTGTTTCTCCCAGGCCTTTTAAGTCATCAAAAGTCACAGCGTGCTTTGTTTTGTAATGCCACTTGCAGTTATCACAGTAACAGACTCACAACAAATTAAGCACATAGCTGTTCATTTAAATGCCACATAAAGTATTTAGCCATCCACTCTTCTTTAAACTGACGCATTTCGTCTTCAATTTTACTCTTCTTATGCAGCAGGTTTCGACATATTTACAAAGGGCAGTAGTTTAAAAACAACTTCACTTCATGCAAAACATGTAATTAATTCACTACATTCTAACCAGACATCCACAGCCACATTCACACACACTGACTGCACCTTCCTTCCCCCCCCCCCCCCTGTCACCTCACCCCATCCCCAGACTGAACTTTGGTTGGCTGCCTGTCGACTTGGGTCTTTCTAATGTCGCCATACATCAAAGATGCGCAGATACTACTATTTTAACACATACACCTTTGATCAGCTGAACTGAACAATGTGCCCAATACACAGAGCTCTCACCTCAATACCGCATCCAGCGTTTGTTTTCAACACAGCACAAGATGCATGCACGGGAAAGCAGACCACTGTTCTACTCCCTTGTT
This sequence comes from Sinotaia quadrata, assembly GCA_028829895.1. NCBI lineage: Eukaryota > Metazoa > Mollusca > Gastropoda > Architaenioglossa > Viviparidae > Sinotaia > Sinotaia quadrata. The sequence continues at coordinate 107,267,631 of CM054179.1, forward strand.
CAGATTAATGTTAAAAGCTCCTTGCAGGCCACAAATAATGGTAACATTCTAAAGTCTTCTGGGGGCCGCACCGGGCCCTGTCGGGGGCTGCATGCGGCCCGCGGGCCGCGGTTTGTGCACCCCTGATGTATACTGATTACTTTAGCAATGTCTGGTATGAGGAAGTTACTGGAAATTGTTACAATTGTTGTTCTATTGAGGGAGCTAATACAGTAAAGGAGCACTCAGGTTAACCTTGTAAGAATAGTAGTAAATCAGTTTTACAATGTGAGGTGGAAATCACATGTAATTGACAGTAGTAAATTGAACAATAAACTTGTGGCCTTGTTACAAAAAGCACTCAAAAGACTATTGAGGCATCACCGAAACCTGGTTAGGTACAAACTACTATCACTTATATAACTTCATTTGTATTCTCTGATAAGAACTATTCTGTGATTTGTATTGACACTAAATCATTGAATTGTGTTTTAGGATATAAGACTGTATAGGTATTAAAATTATTCGAATGTAGTTTCGTGGAAATACTGATGTCGAGTAATCTTTTTCATTGTATTTGTTATATTTATATTTTATTGTTGATTTAATAAATTTATTGACCTTCTTACACATATTGATAACTTTATGTTGGAGAAGAAAGTGGGTGGATGGGGGCTCGCTAAATATAGATAATATAAATATAAATATAGACGGAGTTATCTTTAGTAAGAAATTTTCCACCTAGGATTGTGTGACGGTAAATGTTTGTTTTTAATGTTGTAGAAGAAAGAAAACATTTACAGCGCCCGTATATCCACCAAGTGAGAGAAACGAGTGGTGTCTGCTGGAAAATTATTAATAACATAAGATTCTCATCACTTGTAATTAATATGGATGATTAATTAATAATATTCGTAACAATTAACTAGGTGGCACTGGCGTCACACTTTGTTTATCAGGGTTTATCTTCTTAGAATTTTATTTCTTTTGAATACAAATACACCAGGATCATTTGTAAGAGAGCTGTCAAGACGCAAGAATAGTAGTTTTTTTTAGTGACACTGCTTGAATTAGCTGTACGTTGGAAAATACGAAAAGAATTACAGTTTCCGCTAATAACCTTTATCAGGACAACATCTTTTAATATCACTTACATATGAAAACTGAAAGTGGTAAGTCTGTTGATGTGAGCACTTTCAAGAAGTGAAGCTTTTAGCAGTGTTTTCTTGGCAGTTTATTCTGATAACTTTCAATATGCTATGCTCCCCAGTGCTTCTGTTATTACTGGTATTACCTCTGCTCTTGAGTTCCGTAATTTGTAGAATGTAGATCTTTAATCTGAAATCCCGATATTTTTCAATCTCACTTCTATGTTCTTGCCATTTGGTTGAGCATTAACGACTATAGTTCTTTGGAACTCGTTAACAAGCACATTTCACAGGTATGGTATATATTAATTTAAACTTTTTTAATATTTAAAGTATAAAAACGCTGTTTTGCTACCAACATATGCACTTAGAAAATATGAAATTGGGGAAGGGGACGACAATACGGACATAGATAGGAAAGAAAGTGCATAGTGTAATACGGGTAGGAGTGTAAGTTGAAAAATGACGATTTTTAAAATTTCTTTTCTAAATCGATAGTCATACACTCTGCCTTAGGAGTGGGGTGTCGGTTGGAAAAGTTTCACCGACCATAGTCGAGGTGATGATTTAATCTTCCTTTCACATGAGACAGTTCCTTGATCATCCATACCGAGCCTCTAGAATAGTTCGTTTAGGTTCGCAAATAATATTGACCCCTGTCTTGTGGCAAATCGTGACAGTTTTTTTTTTTCAGTTTTCTTAATTTAAAAAAAATATTTCTGTATGAAGTCTAATTCCCGTTCCCTTTTAACTAGTGTTTCACTTTGTTCCCTTTGTTCAGTGTTCTATTTCATGTCTTTCACTTTACTTCCTGCTCAATTTCATTGAGTGTTCTCAATGTTCCATTTCGTCTCTTTTTTCCCATTGATCCAGAGTTCACCTTAAGTATTTGATTCTACCCCCCCCCCCAATTCATCCAATTTTCAATTTAATTACTTGATCCCCCACTCAATCTAAGAGTTCAATTTCATTACTGACACATTTTCCACATTCATCCAGTTTTTAATTTCATTACTAGATTCCTTTTCCACATTCATCTAAGAGTTCAATTTCATTACTTGATCCCTTTTCCACATTCATCTAGAGTTCTATTTCATTACTGGATCCATTTTCCTGTGTACCATTTTGTCCCTTTTCCCTTTCATCCAGTGTTCAATTTCATTTTTTGATCCCAATCTTCCATATTATTTCTTAATCCCAGTCTCATTTCATCTCTTGATCCAATTCATGTAATGTTGAATTTTTGAATTTTGTCCCCCATTCCCATTTATCCAGTGGTTCATGTCATTTCTTGACACACACACCCCAACTTATTTCTATTTATTCTGTTTTCCAATTTATCAAATATTCCCATTTCATCCCTTATTCCACTGAACTTGTGATCCCATTTATTTTATTTTCTCATTCATCGCATGTTCCCATTTATCCTGTATTCCCATTTATTCTGTGTTGCAAATCATTATGTGGATCATTCATCATCAATTCTCATTCATCCTTGTATTCCCTTACTAAGAAAAATGGATGAAATTGAGGCAACAGAGAAAAAAATGAAACCCAAAAGTTTGATAAATAAAACTTCACTTTTCCTTTATTTTCTGGGCAATTTTTTTTTAACCAAACAATCCTATGATCACACCAAATAATTAATTGACGTCGACAAGTAAAACAAATTTATCATGTCATGCCATCACCAAACAAAATAAAGTTAAATTAGTTAAAGAAACTAAACAATAGCAGCACTTCCTTCTTTGGGGTTTTGGTTTGGTTTAGAAATACATGCACAAACCGACAAAGATGTTATTTTACTCCAATTGTACTTATTCCAGACAGGCTATATCAACAGTCATATTAAAAAAGCCAATGCAGAGAGAAGAATTTCTTGACTAATGGGATTATCTCCAATCAAACTGAGTTTAAATGTATATTTAACTGTCTCTCCTCCCCAACCTACAATTTACTGGACAATAACAAATTAATTAACTTACATACTGAAACAAGTGATAATTACTAAATATTGTGATTTCCAAGAATTAAATAACATAGCTTAAAGGTACATATTTCTATTGTCTAAAGTCAACCTTCTAACTAATCTTAAAAGAAAACAAATGCTTAAACAAATTATAAACACTTGATTAATGGTGCCTGTCAAGATGCAGAGCACATGACAATATGAAAGACTCATAAGATGCATCAACAGCTGTACTTTTCATTGTACTTATTCTCCACTCATAGGTAAATAATTTTTTCTATCCCAAAACATCCTTTAGTAAAGCTTTTAAGTAAATCAGTATGTAAATTAGTGAGAGCATTTAACAAACACAATACTAGAATTATATTTATAACAGGACTAAACAATAAATCACAACTTATTAAAGTCATGAAAGGGGCAATACATTTTATATATACAGTAGCTGCTAAATTCCAATCTTGAAGAGAAATAAATTATAAGGGTAATACACCTGAAATAAAACTTAAATTCCAGCCTTGATTAAAAGTATATTGGGAAATTTTTGAGGCATTCTTGAATGAAAATGTGAGTAAATTTGTACACATTTATACTTTAAACATGGGGCAATGCTTACTGTAATCACATTTTTCCTTTCCCATATTTTGATGCTCTACAGCAGCGATTTTAATAAGCAAAAATCATAGTAATATCATTAGTGTGACATGTATGCTATTCTGCAATTAGCGCATTTATTTAATTTACATGTTGGTATAAATACATTTAAATTAAGGGAATCAATACATTTAAAATAGGAAATATTATTTAAATCTGTAAATATTTCACATTATTTTTTCCTCTAGGCACATTTATGCAGTAGTACAAGTATGTACAGCCTACTTTGTAAAACAGTAATTATTCAAGCTAATCACTTAATTTAGCTTTCTTTAAATTGCCAATATAGATCCATTGTAAAGTATTTAATGTTTTCTCCAATAATAGAGTGAGCTCTTAAATAGCTCATAAGAATGTGAATGAGAACTACAGTTGTAAAATGCATTAGTTTGGATACCTGTAGCAAAGTGACCATATGACCAGAAGTGGGAAGTGTAGGAACTTCCTGTTGGAACTGAATGAGACAAGAATATATTAATTATTTTACTAAAAATTGGTTTATATATCATAATTGTATATTTATTTAAGGGTTACTTAAACAAATGTTAATCCTGTTTAAAATAGAAACAGCACAATAAAATGACACGGAAAAGAGTTTTCATTGCAGTTTGTTGATAAAATTTCCTAGTAAAGTTTAGACTGCAGTTTGAAATTGAAGTGGTGCCCTAGAAATTTTGAATTATCCAGAAATAATTACATTTAGATTCTTATAGCCAAAATGGATTCTAAAAATTTGCAAACATATACTGCATTCTGTTACTTTTAATAATATATATGAACAGTTTCAAGGGGCTAATTCAGAAAAATGTTTAATAAATGACAATCTGCAAACATTCAAAGTCTCATCTCCTCTTCTTTAAAATTAAAATCCATTCACAATCAATATGCCACAATTAAATCTATAGTAACTTGAATACAGTCGTTTATTATAACTTTTAATGTGCATTCATGTAAATCAAAATATTTTAACCTGAATCTCTCATCAAAATGACCAAATGCATATACAAACAAAAATGTGCATGTACATACAAGTAGACACTTAAAGGACAGATCTACTGATTCCAATAGTTGTAGCATAAAACAGTTACAAAATTCACTAATCTAAAAGAGAATTTTTTTTTTAAAATCACTAATCCATAGCAGAATTTAAAAAAGACAATAAACTTTTAATGTAATTTTGTTATTGATTAAAAAAAAAAGGCAAGTATGTAGATGTAGAGTTAAACATAGTTTTCATGTGATCAAATTCATTAGTGCAAAACTGAACAAAATGTCCTTTTTTCTGATTTAGCAAGAAATCAAATGCTAATGCTTACCTATGAAGATTATGGAATTATAAAAAGTAAGTGGAGCTGAGAAATTGAACTTAAGTGGAAACAAGAAGACAAGACTATTTCATTACAGGGGGAAAGAATGGAGCCATTTGCTCTAGATGGGAAATCAGCGTATACATTAGCTTAAAAAATATATTCTAATTTAATTTCTGCGAAGAAAGGAATGTCAAGTATCCATAAATAAAAACCATGTAAGAATAATTTGCTCATGTTAAATGGTATAGTGTGTATATATATATATATATTAAATATATTAATTGTTTATAAAAGTAAATAATGTTTATTCAACATGTGTGGTAATTAACACTTTTGTGACTAAAGAATTTTCTTAAGTCACAAAAGTGTTAATTATTACCCATCATGATTACAACAGTTGAATGTTTCAAACAAAGATTATGATATCTAATCTTGAGTGAAGAGAGAGAGAAAAAACTAAAACTCAAGCACAAGAAAAGTTCACTTGGAATTAATCCAGATTGTTGATAACTGTTAACCTTTGTTTACATCCCAAGTTATACGTGAATATGTTCTGTCAAAAGCAGCATCCACATTTCTACATCTGTAAAAAAATTGTGGTTCAAAGGTCAATTTTTTTTTTCTGAATGCATCTGGTGTTCTACTTATTCATTTGAATTTCTGGCATGACATATTATGCACAACCATTTATTTACATATTTTATAACTTACAGTTTAAGAACATAAATTCTAGACCTCAGATGCAAATATAATGCTGAAGTAAGAAATGTAACTCATTGATGGTTTTATGCATAAAAAGTGGCAAATATAAGCTAATTTTTATATTTCATACTTATATAAATTGATCTCAATGCTGATCTAAATAAGAAACCAGTGTAGCAATTTAGGTGTTTATCAAACAAAAATTTAACATTGCTTTCAAAACCTTGTAAATGATGAGGTAATTACACATTAGATTTTAAAATAATAAATGTATATTAATTTTATAATACTAATTCCAGATATTTTTAACATTTAAAAAAATAAATTATGCCTAAAACAGTTTTAACTAAGAAGGTTTCTTCATTGATACATTCTACCTGCTGCATACACTCAACATGAAGCAAAATACTGAATAATGCAATTTTAATTTCAACAGTTAGAATCTGCAAACTTACTAAGATAGATGATGGTGATTTAATGGGAGAAAATAGAAAAAAAAAATCTTAAATCACCCACTTAAGTGCAATGGTATAAAAACTGTAGCAATTACACCAAGAATATATTTACATCATCTCTGAGTTACTTAATATTAATCTCAACACTACTAAATACAATTATCTTTTTAAAAAAATTAACATTTTCATTACCCCCATTCCTATGATATTAAGTGCTACAGTAAAACATTCATTTCTTCAGAGCAACAGTAAAAATTAAGAACCTATGCACATGTTTTCAAATGTGATTATTATCAATCAGAACATAATATATACTTTTTTAGTTTTTAAATAACTTTCTAAATGTCACCACTATTATTAAATTCAGCTACAGGGTTGCAAGAATTTAATTTAAAATGAAAAGATTAATCTTTCTCTATTAATATACATACATACATGCATTAAAATAATGACAATTCCAGAATTCATAAAATGGAAGCACAGTTTTTCAAACAATAAATGTTATAAAATACACTATGTGCAGATGTTTCATAACTTGGTGCAAAAGCTGAATATTATTATACATTTTTTATAGTGCTTGTATGCATTTGTATGTGAGCATATCTGCAGCTTGAATATGTTGGATTGGTATGTGTAGGCATACAAATGTGTATTGGTATGTAATTGTATGTATTCAAGAGAAAGGGTGGATGCAGGAAAAAATCTTTACACCATAAGATTCAAATACACTAGCAACAGTATGCATCAGACCTACAGAGACAAATATTAAGATTTAAAAACTGCATACAGTCTGCTGCCTTAATTACACTAGTAATCAATATACAGATCTTATTTTGTGTATAATGTACAAGAATTATATATATGTTGAAAATAAAATACCAAGTACATGTAATGAATAACTTTAATTATTTTTCCTTTTTAAATAAATAACAACAATGATATCTCATATAAACATTCTGCCATTATAATAATGATAATTCAGAATTAGAATCAAAACAAATTCCTACGCAAATTGGTATTTTGTCCTTACAAACAAGGTTCATATTCTAACTTGCTGTGAGAAGAAACAGATATCAATGTAACTTTGTAAAGTTCTTTACTTAGTTTAATTTAAAGTGGAGATTTATAATGATAATAAATATAAGCAATGCTTTTCCTTGCTCAAAACTTTTGAATTGTTTAATAAGAGATCCAGGAGCATAAGCTGACCATGACACTTCAATCACCTTGTGAAATTCCAGCTAGTTACTTATTGTCAGAGGCAGGTTTTAGTCTTCCTGTGATTATGTTCTTGGTACATGATAGTTTACATTCTTTCAGTGAGATAACAAGCAAGCTATAATCCTGACTAAACAATTTTTTTCTTGTAATCAGGTGCAACTATTGATAAAGCACTTATCATTTTCCTTAACTATTAAAAGTAATACTGAGGTAACGAGCAATCAGAAATACAACCATATAATGCTTAAAAATACATTTCTTATAAATGGAGATCTTACTAAAGAATTATTAGAATATAATGAAATGATACTGAGAAAGATCTCCACTCCATTTCTGGATTAAAAAAGTATTTTGGTCACGTCTTTCTCTTTTCTTCCTTGTTAAGTGAAACTTTATTTGGTAAGGGCAATGATAATTATAGCATACAAAATGTAATTTTAAGTTTGGTGATAGTGAAGTAATATAATGGAAGAAAATAATAGTAAAATCCATAAAAAGTTAAAGAATTATTATAATCAAATTTACCTATTAAGCTTTATAATATTGCTGATTGCAAATGAAATCTAAGGTAATTAAGACTTACTGCTTAGAGCTTTTCAATATTACTGATTGCAAATGAAATCTAAGGTAATTACGGCTTACTGTTTAGCATTAGTTAAAATCTAACAATGAATACATTTTATTATATCATGTCATATAACATTAAGGAAAAGAGACAAGGACATTTTTTGCTGTTGACAAATTTGTTAAATTGTATCGTCAATCTGAATACAGCATGTTGTCCAAATGATCTCTGTAACAACTGAGCTAGACATGTCAAAACCAGAAAATAAACAATGTGTGGCACACACTTCATAACCAGGCACTCTACAGCATTAACAACTATCTTCTGGCACTAGATATTTTACATCAATTACCACCTCTCTCCAGTTTTCACTCATTCCTTGCACCACCATTTTTTTTTTTAAAAACACCAATTCCTCCTCTCAAGCGATAGATACACTCTCATTTGCAGGCATCCACAATACATTTTGTTTAGAGTAAATACCAATTACCATCATTACACTGTACCCAGAGGAAACCAAAATATATATACTGTTTACATTGTACTGTACAAATACAATCAATATTCACAGCCTGAGAAAAAGGTGCAAAAATTGAAGCAATGTTTTGGAAGAGATAAGCTCGAATAATGGACTAAAAGGTGTGGATTCTAAACAACCCCCACACCTGCTGAGACCAGAATTACAATTGAACGTGGACTTTTAAAGTTGCCTGTCTAAAGTCAACACTAAAGAAAAAAAAACAAATATTACATCACCTTATAATCATTTCTTTAATTTAATAAACTATGCATACTATAAAAGTATAAAAGATGAAAAGTGTATGTAAACATAGCCATTTGAATAATAACCAAAATGGACGGACAATTTTAAACAAAGACTTCACCACTGAAAAACACAGCAGAAGCATCTACTTTTAAAATCATAAATAAACAAGTCATTAAAGATATTTATGTGTGAAATCAAGGAATAAAAAACAATATGTGTGTGTAAATATATATAAGTCTGAGAAATTTTAGAGGAAGAAAGTATCATCATAAGTTTCGGTAAATTCTTGAAAAAGTTTAATATAAACATGGTATTTCACTACAAAACCTAACAAAACTGCTCTGAGCTGTGCTTCATCAAACTTTTGAATAGAAACTTTTTTTCTCTTTTTTTTTGTGGGGGGGGCATATTTGCTTCCTATTCACAACCACAGAAAATTCTGAATCTTAATGTGAACTGTTTTGTTGTTACTGATCATTTTAACCTAAATTGATGTGATCAAATCCATGTTCATGAAAGGAATACAACAGGCTAATATATCAGAGCAGACTTAATGCATTCAAATCTAGCAAAATGATCTGCCAATTAAGAAAATGTTAGTGACTGAAATCTTATACATTTTAGTCTTTTATAATTTTTAATACCTAACGCTCAAATTTATATTTTAACACATCATTGAAAGAGATTTATCTTTGGTTGTAGGAATTGTACAAAAGGACTACTGACCAAAAATAACAATGTGTTGAAATTTTAAACACTTCAATATGTAAAGATCTAAAACATTTCAGACTGATTGGCAATTCTTGATTTCTTTTTTAAAATTCAAAACCCACACAATAATGCTGTATGTTTTAATAAACCATATCAGAAAAAAGGGTTTTGTGCAAAGTGTATGTATGTATGTACTGTATTACACTTGTATAATGTGAAACAATATTTATATTTCAAGACTAGAAAAGTTTTATTTGAAAAATGGTAAACAAAATTCAACCAAACTGCAATGCTTGCTCTAAAGATATTTGATTAACAATGAGGACAACTTCTGTAATTTTATCTTCCATCAGTTTATTAACCAAAGAAGATTAAAACAATTAAAAAAGATATATATATATATATATATTCCATTTTTCTTCTTGCTGCTGTCATTAAATCAGCTAATTTATATTTTACTACATTTAAAAAGAAATATAATCACTACCCATTATTTAAATTAAAACCAGACTGAGGTTATAACCAACTGCCTATATTTAAAAGGAAAAGGAATAAACTATTTCTAAGTATAAACAAAATCTTAAGTTGAATATTCCTAATAAAAAAAGTATTTTATAGTGTTTTTAGTGAATGACTAGTCCATGCAGTACTAGTTTACAAACACAGAAATACATACACTACATTCATATCCATTAAAAATTTTCAAATTCATAATGAAAGAAAAGACATTGCATATGGCATCTAAAATAATGTTCTGCCAATAAAAAGGGAGCAAAACTACTGTGTCAGCAAACTCAGTATTCCTCCCATAAAATTAGCTCAAAAACATATATCACAGCACTCTAAAAACTTGGCTTGGCAAAAGATATGCAAAAGACTGGCGGTGGGAGATATATCACATGCATATGTAGTAGTAAGTATTGTATGTTTTTCACAATGTGCATATGAAATCAAATACTGGGGTGGGAGGGGTGGGGGGGATTATGTTTAACTAGTTTACTTCATATTGTTAAATTCCTTTATAGACAAAACAGTTTTAAAAACTTTACAGAAATTAAAAAAACAAACTTTTACAAATGAGAATTTAAAATGTATTTAAAGTACTATCTTTCGTTAATATTATTCTTTGTATAAATTAGCAATAATAGGATTTTAAAATACTCAGAAACTTCACTCTGCCCATTTATTCAATCACAATCACTCCATACAATTACTGAATTAGACCAATGAAGCACTGAACTAAAAAATAAAAACAAAAAAAATTCAAAAACAATAACAACACACACATCTGCCCCTCAATAAAATAAATGTTTTATGATGGGTCTTCTCCTCCACTGAGGTGTTATCATTTGACACTCAGCAAAATATTTAATATTATTTCAAATGTCTTAGTATCCCTAGCAGTTTTTTATGGTACATTTTGAAAATAAATTACAAGTATTCCTTATTTTCAATAGTGTTAAATGTTCCAGATTTGCACATAGACAATAATCTGTCATAGGACCACTAGCATAGCCATAAAATTTGAAAATATATTTCAATGCTAATTTTCAATAGAATCAAATGTTCCAGACTTGCTTATTGACAACAATCACCAGCTTATATTTATATTTTACCATTGTATGCCATCTTAAAAATTTAATCAAATTACAATGATTTATTGTTATATAGTTTTGTATATATATGGATGCAAAACAGAAATCACTTAAATAAAATCAACAAAATACAGACTTAATTCTTAGATATTATTGGTAATAACTTCTCTCTTGATCCTCTCCTTCCAATTTAAAACATAAATAAATAATCAGCTTACTAAATTCAGTATGAGTTCTATTAATTCATACAAATGACTATTTGAAGAAATTTTTATTATATATTCAGCAAAGAATTTTCACATGTGAAAACACCATCAATTTATCACTTTAAAATAAAACATACATTTAAACTTCTTAAGTTATTTAAAACAAAAATGAAGACAATAAAACCTACATAAAACTACACAAATAAATATTTTTTTAAAATGTAATCCTTGAAATTTAAATAAATTAAATAAAAATAAAGCAGACTTTAAAATAAATGTCTAAAATAAAATTAAATATACCAAATAAGATTTTTTTAAAATGTTCATTTGTTTATTTTTGAATAATTAAAAAAAAAGATAATATCAATTAGATCAGGCAAAATATAATAGCAGTTCTATGACTCCACCTTTATTTTTTACACTCCTCTGCCATTTTGAAGAACCACAGCTCAGGGATCATGCAAAGTAGTATGTCATTGCAAAATTTGTTGGTGGGAGAAAAAAAAAAACTCAAAGTGTTAAAATAAATACCACAATTAATATTAATATAGTTTTGTTAACATCAAATTATTTCCTTTCAGGCTTAAAGGTGATCAAATATGAAAATACTACCGTGTCTTACTGCTGAGCCTTACAAAAGCAAAAATAAATAAATTTACCCAATGAAATTAATCTCATTCCTTTCTGCTAACAAATAAAATAAAATATAATATCAAATAAAAGTACCTGGTCTTTAATAATAAATGTATGTCACTCGGTAGCATAAACAACAGGTATTGATTTAAGTTTGATTTTTTAAATCAAATGTATCACTCTTTATTTCTTTATTTATATCTACAAATATGTTACCAGCATGTAGTACACAGCATGTATATATACTGCACAGCTACACTTTCGATGTTCAAATGAGTCAAATATGGTAAGTTGTGAGTTTGTGCAAGGACAACTGTTACAGACTTCCTCACATTATTTTGTTATACTCTCCCAATGCGGTTAATTTGTTCATAGAATAAGAGGTATGCTTCTGATGACACTGCTTCATTTGATCTTGCTGAACACACTCTGTAAACATAATGAATAAAAAGTTTCTTAAAAAATCTTTTAGAATTATAATTCTAAGCATCAATCAAGAAATTATGGCTAATATACAGGTCTAATTTGTTTCTTTAAATTAAAAAAAGAAGTATATCCATTGCATATTTAAAATTAAGTAATTTTGTCGATATAAATTAAAAATAATAATTCAATTTATCTTTAAAATGGTATAGGATTTCTTGAAGTTGTGGGAGCACTGTCCTGTGAGGATGAGAAAGTGCAAAGGAAATGTGAACATCAACATGCCCAAGAGAAACTGCTGCCATTATCATTTCCAGCAACAAGTCCACAAGGATACAATTTTTGATTGTGCTCAATGTAATTTAAACTTATGCAAGGAATGTCATGCCCCATAACACCAATAAACTGTAAAGTGGTGGGTCACTAACACTAACAAATATCATTCCATCTATCCACCCCAAAAGTAAAGGTACTCTGCTTTGTTTATGTTTTGCAAGCATTTGTTTATTTCACAAGATTATAATATTTACAACAACATAAATAGCTAATGCAGCAAAAATGCAAACATCTGTTTATTTACAGCTTAGGTGTGAATTAAGTGTCAGCACACATTTTGTAAACAGCCACACCTCTCTACAGTGCCTGAATTGTATCTGCATGTATATGTTTGTTCTTGAATATGCAAAGGTAATTATTTATTAGTTCAATGATCAAAGTTCTGATGCTTGACCTTAAATCAAGTGAGTACCACAATTTTCCAAATATCCTTTTTGTACTTTATACTTTTAAAAATAAATGTTTATTCCTTATTATTATCGGTTTTAGGTTAAAAATATATTTTATTGGTTTTCCAACAAATGAACTTAAACAAGATATTTTATGAATAAATTTTTGAATGATAAAATAATTTTTTAGTAACTTTTATTACTATTACAAATTGATTAAGACTCATTTTGTTGGTGTTATTACTATTCAAACATGATAATCCATTTGTGCTCTCACTTCATAAAAACCCGCCATCCATAGAATGACAGATCTAAGTAATTTGACTGGTCAATATGCAGCTGCTTTGATCTCAATGAGCGTCACTGAGAAAGCTCTTCTATAAATAGCTGTCGTCAAGTAAAGAGTTAAACAACAACCACCCACAGAGCAAGAACAACAAATGTTTCAAAAACAAAGAAAAATACACACCTTGTATCATTGAATTCATGCCATTCTCCTGAATAAGGATGTTTGCATATTGCAGTGTAGTGACCAGAGTGCACTCCTCCTGAGTGATTGCTGACACCATACAAGTCATATGTCACTTTGTTATTTCCTTCACTGGCATATTCTGTTAGATTGAGACCTATGAATATCATAGAAAACAAAAAGAAAGTACTTTCTGCTGAATAAAATAACATTTTCTTGAATACTTACTAAATGTTACATAGAAGAGGATAATGTAATTATTCATGACTAAATAAACTCATATGGGTACATAGAGTTCCTCAAAGATCCTTAGAATGAAAATGAAAAAAAAGTTTGCTCAGTTATCCTCTCGATGATCAAGAGTTTCTTCCCTTCATTATCCATTAGCAGGGTAAAGTTGAGGCATTCAATTCGAGAATCACAATTAGGAGGTGAGAGTTCCTATGTGAGAGTGAAATCAGTTAAGTGATGCCTCGAGCACTTACCAGCATGATGCTAATAATAAAACAACCTCCTAATATTGTAAAATTCCAGGAGTAGACAAGAGTGACTGCCACAGAGTCCAAAGGATCTAGAGAAGATATAATTTTTCCACCATACTGCTGAATGACGTCAGCTATTCTCTGACCAACAGATTATCACTGTTATGAATGTAATAGCAATGATTCATACCAACTGTTAATAAATCCTATTAAAATACTGCTTTTTATTGCACCAAAATTGCTCATCAAGTTGTAAATATTTGTGAGTTCAGTTTGATACTAGATGTCCCAACTTTGATTCTGATGATAAAGGTCTTCGATTGTCACTGATTTTAGAAAGCATGGTATCCTCTGAAAATATGCTACATATATTCTAATCGAAATTTAAAAAGGATTTGCATAAATAAAATACGATTTTCCCGATAAAAATAATTTACATGTGAATGTACATTATCACAATGTCAAAACACAGAAACACATAGTTCAACATCTGTACAACACAGCTAACAACTATAGAATGAATATGAAGGTCAACATCTCGTTCTTAGTTTACAACTTCGAGACTGGCATGTAATAAAATGAAAATCCCTTACTAACAGATCTTGTAAATTCAAATTCACCTAAACACAACAAAATCATCCTGAATATAATGAGTTCCCTTTTATGGGAACTCATTATATTCAGGATGATTTTCTCCTTATGAATTAAAGCATTGCACTAACTAAAGATGCATGAATTCACTTCAAGCAAGAACAAGTAAAGACAGTAATTAGGTTGTACCTCTCACAGGAAACTCAACCAAGGAAGACAGTTTACGTCCGTAACGTTCCTGACTGAATCTCTTCAGGTCTAAAGCGTTATGTTAAAGAAAACCATGTTGCTTTATATTTATCAGCTTAAATGAAAACATCAATATAGAAATAGATATTCTCCAAGTCACAAAAGTGAAATAAACATAGAAAATGACTTACTCTCTTATATTACAATGGATTTCTCAAGGTTTTTTTAAAGTAAAATTCTATGAACTAAAAATTAGAATGAAAAGACAAGAACCCAAATAACTTATCATGGTAACATTAACAAACAAATCTGGAAGCTTGTCTTTGAGCACATTTACAAAACATCATCCCCACCCACCCATTTATATTTGATTACTCTGAAGTAAAGAGATACTGCCATTACCAGAAGCTAATAAGATTTAAATTCATTCTCATCAAGTGTAGAAAAGAAACAGGAAATTGTTTAAAAACAAAAGTCTTCATTTTAGAAATGGTAGTAGTGTGGTCACTTGATAATTACATATAATCTAATGTCCAATCTTGGTGAAATCTGATATAATAGTTTTAGTTTTACTTGATATAAATATATGGCAATATATACTCTCATTTTTCATTAAAAACAAAATTACACCAATAAAAAGGTATGAGGAAAATCTGCTACAATCACCAGGGATTCAATTTTGAAAAGAAAACAAGGGTGTATATTTTAAAAATATATAAATATAACCTTTGAGAAACACTATAAAAAATCTGTCAAATTTCAGCATTAAATACTGATTCTATTTAACTAACTTCAGAGGAACTGATTAAAATATGTTACTGAGAAAAAAATATTTGGCAAGAAAAACTTTGGACACTAGGCAAAGATCAAATTGAATAAAATCTAATATCATTATCTGAAGAGCAAATGAGGAATTAACTTTCTTACTAAAAAAATTTTTTTAAAAATAAAAATTAAAATTATGAGAAATTGTACTTTGCACTAATTTTCATTTTAATTACAAACAATAGGCAACATTTTCTGTTGACACTAACCAATCATTGGTTAGATTACTTTTTGCTACTATAATAAAAATGTTAAAGCATAAATAACTGAAGACAATTCAAAATCTACAGAAAAGAATGAATTTCAGCATTAGGAAATAAAATGATTTTAATGAAATGCTCCATTGCTCTGAATTGTATTTTGAGTTTAAGGAAGAAAATAAATGGGGTCATCAGCAAAGGATAAATGCTACTGAATTTTGACCAGTAAAATAAACAACCTACAATCAAATCTGACACAAGATTCCATGTAAACCCTGGAGTTATTCTTTAGGATACGTTAAATTCCAAGATGCTAAGACATTAATGAAAATTCTTAACAGTCTTAATTTTTTTCTAGAAAAGGATACGAATGACAAGTATTTGTGGAAAACGCTGGATAGAGAAACTCTTGGTGCATGATCGTCTTGCCCTGCACTTGCCACACATCTGCAACAGGGAGCCAGAAAGTAAAGATGAACAGGAAAGAGGTAAATACAGACAGAAAGATATATTGGGGTTTTGAGAAGAGAGATGAACAGGAAAGAGGTAAATACAGACAGAAAGATATATTGGGGTTTTGAGAAGAGAGATGAACAGGAAAGAGGTAAATACAGACAGAAAGATATATTGGGGTTTTGAGAAGAGAGATGTACTGGAAAGAAAAATGAAAGTTTCTACTTACTTTAATTTTTGTGTGTGTACATGCATGCATGCAGTGAGTGGGCAACAAAGCAAAATTTATTTACATTAACTTAAACTGCTATGGTAAAATAGATAAATAACTTATTTTGTAATGTTTAGCCCATAACACTCACACAATCAAATATGCTTAGAAAAAAGAAAAAAAACACATGGAGAAATGATAACAATAAAATTAATTATTTTTAAAAATCACTTTGTGTGTGCATGTGTATCTTTACTATAATCACACAATGAAATATGCTTAGAAACAAGAAAAAACTACATGGAGAAATGATAACTATAAAATTAATTAATTTTTTTTTAGAGTGTGCATGTATATCTTTACCGGTCTTTCTTCAGCCTCCAATTCCTCCTCTCTCATGAATAGTCGCAAACAGTCATCCAGGCTGACTTCTGCCTTATACTGGTGATACACATTTATAGCAAGAGACAGTCTTAGCAGATAGTAAATAAAATTTTGACTTGTGCTGATATATAAATCACATTAGAAATATTTACAAGTTTGACTTGTACTGGTGATCTACAATATATTAGAAGACAATCCTGGTGGGTAACAAGAAAGAAATACAACTATATATTGGTGATATAGTTACATTAGAAAATAGTCACAGTGGTATCAAAAAGATATCTGACTTGTTCTGATGATATAAATAACATCAAAAGATAATCTTAGTGGGTATGAAAAGCCTTCTGGTGATATACAATATTTGAAGGCACTCTTAGAGAGTTGCAAAAGAGACTTCTGTTTTCAAACTAGATAGTATCCATTGATATGCACTACTGATGCACAATTACATTAGAAATTAGTCCTAGTGGGTAACCAAAGTGACTTCTGGTTTGTACTGATGATGTACAAGTACACCACAGAAGTTAGTCACAGTGGGAACGTCAGAGAAGTTAGTAACAGTGGGGGTAGCAAAAGAGACTTACAACACACTATACCATACAATTTCATTAGAAATTAGTCTTCATAAGTAGCAAAAAAAATTCTGATGATATACAATTTACACTTATACATTCTGACTGCGATGTTTCTACAAACCTTTTGTAAAATTCTTTCATTTTCATATACAAATACCAGAATAAAATCTGAAAGGAAAATATCTCTAAACCAACTAACATACCCTATGTGTATATCTGAAATTGAAGACGAAAGACATGATTTATTTATATGGAGTACCAAGAACTCTTGTCAATAAATGTAGAGGGTAATGATGCAGTGTCACAGACTGTTCGGATGACTCCAACACTATTTCAACAGCATGCTTTATATGTCAAATTTTCCAAATTAAGGAAGAACTAATGATAATATTAGTTAATAGCTAATTTATTAACTTTCATTGTACATATTTAATTTATTTATTACTATGGGCCTAATTCACTGTACTAGTTGAGTAACATTTTTAAGATAATAAATGTAAACTAGGTTATCATATTCAATGCTTTGAAATGTGCCCTTCTGAAATGAAATAACACCTATCCAATCAATTCCAGGACTGTTGAAAAAATGGCTTTGGTTGGTAATGTACAAGTAAATAGTTTTTCTAGACACATTCCTAATTAAAAGGCTAACTTATGGTTAAATTAATAATGTTCACATACAAAACATAACCTTTATTACTGTTGAAAGCTTAACTTTTAAAAGTGAGTTAATGCTTCTCTCTCACTCTGTCTTATTTTTTAAAGCAATGATTCATGTCTCATACTGGCTAGAGTCACTAAAGTTTTAATTCAGTAAACTGAAAGGAAAGATATAAATAAATATAACTATAAGACCATCAAAAGAAATATATTTAGTTTGATCTAGAATGTAAGATTATAATCATCAACACCTTAAAAAATAAAATATAAAAATATAATACCTGTTTACCAATAGATACTTTAAATGAAAACCTGTTTCCCTATCATTTTCCTGTTAAAAATACATTCATGGCAATCCTAAGATATAATAACTTAATAATTTTAAAATTTTTGAGTATGAGTGTTATTTTATTGTTGGAATGATTTAAACAAAAATATGAACTGCTATCAATGAAGATCAGATTATAATAATGTTATCACAATGGCTCACCTTAGGGATTGGGAGTGACAAGTCCCAAAAGGGGTCAAAAGTCACAGAACGATGTCCACACTCTGTGAATTTAAGTTCACTTTTCAATTGGCCTACAAAAATATCTGCAACATAAGAGACAGTGTGGCTTAGCACATTAAAATGCATAAATGCTGAGAATTTTTAAAATAAAAAGTCGAAATGTAAGTCCAAATTTCATGTTGCAAACCAGATTATTGTGGCACATTACTGTGTTTTATTTCTGTATTATATACTTTTTTGGTAACTATATTGTATCCACCATTATACCTATAATATTGCTCATTTCTCTTGACTGATAAGGGTACTGGAACTGAATCCCTGTTTTTGCATAAGATATCCTCATTTGCAGATTCCATATTTGTGGCCATATCTGGAATGTTAATTCTATCTTCAAAATACTGAGGGTTTAATTATAAAGCTAAACAGAGGTGAGGGTAAATGCAAAGAATGAAATGGTACAGAACTTGAAAAGTGTGATGGAATAATGCCACACTTTGCAACTGTCCCAACTCTTTAGCACATTAATGTTTTGCCGTAACACTGTTGCTTTTCTAGGTGTCTTGCTTGCAATTTACACTATGTTCTCATTCTATCACTCATGAGTGTTCTATTTCCAAAAGAATTTTTATTACACTTTTAAATTTTTGTTTTTATTATACGACTTATATAATTGTATAATGATGAGAAATGGTAACTGAAATAAAAAATTACTTAAATGGCACTAATCGGTATATTCCGTACTTGTGTAACTACTGTTTGACAATTAATAATTGGAATTATTATAAATATAATTCTTTAAAAGATATATGCTTTTGTTATTATTATTACAAGTTATATGCAAACAAGCAAATGAAAGTTGATTTTGCTTAATATTAACTTTGTAACATATGGTAAATATGATTCATTTGGTTACTGTGTTGCAACCAAACGAACTGGCATCTACCGTCTTTTGATGAACTCCTGTGTAAATACCAATTGATTAAATATAACAATTTTGCAGTAAAATGTATCCAAAAGGTCTATCTTTTGCTGGTATAAAAAGAAATTATTAATTCTTTAATTTTTTACCCTCATGTCACACTTATGAGTCACCTTTCTACAGAATCCCCCTTATGCTCAGAATTGTATCACTCATTATTAAGACAATCTTTCTCAGTATCTACCTTACAAGAATGACTGAAATAGCAATCTTTCTTAAAAGACATATTACCACTGAGACTGAGAGAAATAGCAATTTTTCATACAAAAGACGCATCACCTGTGAGAATGACTGACATGACATAGCAATCTTTCATCATTGTGACTGACTGAAATAGCATATTAACTGTGGACAAGTGATAGCAAAGTGTCTTACTAGATCAACTAAATCTTCAATGACTTACTGGTAGGGGTTGAAAATCAACTAAAATAATATCTCAGTTACTTACCACCAGACTGATTGAAATAGTAATCTTTAATGTTACTTGTACTCACAGGAGACACCTAGAAATCACATTACTGCGAGTCATGCATGTGTTAATTGAAAAATTAGTAAAGTAGTAAGTACTCTAGCAAAACAGAGTTATGAATATCACGTGCAGGAGTAACATATGACTACTACTACTAATAATGAATGCTTAATAGAATGCTATTAATATTCAAGAGCGATAAGTTTTGCAGAACATGACAATATTTATAAAAATTTCAGTTTCCAGTTACAATAAACATACAATTTTTAAAGAGAAAAATACTATCAATAAATGATAATAGAAAAAAAACAACAAGAAACAAAGCATTTCTGTAATCCCCAAAACTGAAGACAAAAACAGTGATTTATACTGTATATGAACAAATGTCAACATTACTTAAAACATAATATTCCAAGTATTAGAATAAAAAGGTCAATGCAAATAATGAGCATAAAGTGTTTCATTAGTGTTCAAAGAGTTGTCTGTGGGAGGCTTATACTAAGCAAAATTTTCCTTTTATTTTGAAAGAAAAATCCATTTTAATAATAATAAAATTAAAATAAATTACGTACCTACAACAAAACTGCTATCACGTGCAATGTAGGCGTTCCAGTATGCCTGAGACTTGTCACTATCACTGAAATAAAAACAAAACTCAAAGATTTCCAGAAATTCTTTTTAAAAAAAAGAAATGAAGAAAGATGTAATTAAACAATTTTCTGCATTTACAAAAACATAGCTATCCACTATGATGCCAATGTTTAAAAGAAAACATGTCTAGTAGGCAAACTTAGTAGACATTCAATACACAATAAATTTTTAAAAGATAAATAGCGTAACTGAAGCTAATGCTGAAATCAAAAACTAAACAAAAGAGTGTTTAAGAATGTTTTTGTTTAAAGCACAAAAATCTTTATAAAACCCAAACAAATAACAAACATAGAGGAAGAAATATTTGTTTAATGAAACTTTTAACTACTTAAAGAAACTAACATTAAAGGCAAATTAAAACATCCTGAAAGTATGTCAATAATTTTTTTGAATTCAATCTATATGATGGGACAAATACTATAATAAGGCACTGTAATTTATAAAAATAAAAATCAGTGGCAGCAGAGGACAAAGGTCTGTGACTGAAGAATATTCCTCTTGTTTGAGAATTTCTGACAAGCCAAAACAAGTTTACCTTTTGCTGTCTAGTTTGTTGTCATCTAGAATAATTGCTTTGGACTTGCTAGTCACTCGGTTCACATCTTCATGGATGCCTTCCAGCAAGTAGCGAAGGAATTCCTGGGAATCCTGTTGCCTGCAAATATTCTCAATAGAGAGTTATGAGGTCAAACTAAGCTATATTTGATATCTCATACTAGAATCAATCATCTCCACAAGATAAAACAGTTATACATTCATTCTGATAGTCAAAAGGGAGCTGTGATCTCTACTTATAAATATAATACTGATAATGAAGACAACAAAATAACTATAAACAGTGTACCTAAAAGGTATGATGGCTCATAATTATAAGTATAGGAAACTGAAATGAAGGCATTTAAATCATTCACTGACATATGCATGCTAGAGGATGTCGCCACCTCACAGCCAAACATGAGAGCACCTTGCTCTCTTACAGATGCAAGCACTTCCTCCCCCCACCCCCAATAACTTCTTTCCTCAAAGGAAATGAAATAGACTTTTCATTTTTTTAATGTTCTCTGTCTTGGTTTGTTTCTGTGAGGATTTCCACTTCTCAACTTATTCTGAAGAGGGCAACTTGTTATAGTTTATGTGGAGGTGGTTAGTTCCTTATACTGCAGGTGGAGACTGTATTTTTGTTTTTATTAGTTGATTTGTTTTGTTTCTGCTATTTAAAGTCACTACCTAAAATGATTTAAAGGTGTATTGTGTTAGTTTCTGTAAGGAAATTGATGAGTGCTTTTCGAATTAATTTTTCTGTTTGTGGCTATGGATAAAGTAGTGATTGAGTGGACTTGTAACAGAGTTGTGGTGTCAATGATTGTTTTTCTTTCTTCAATGTATAGTCGACAGTGCAATAGGACATATTATAAAACCCTGGGGCAGTTTGTGGATGACGCATCACTAAGGGGCAATGTTAGTTACAAAAAATTAGCCAAAAGATCTTAAATCAAAGGCATACCACAGATATAAAATTACCTCAATAACAACCACCTGGTTAAAAAATAATGGTTTTAAACTATTAGCATAGAAACACAAGCCATAATCTTTCAAACTAAACAAAAAAAACAAACAAAAGAAATTACCCTACATTATAAAGGGACGGATTAGAAATAGATTATAAAACCAGTATAAAATTCCTTGGAGTAATATTTAAAGACAACTGCTAGTGAAATGATATATAAACCATCTAAAAGAGGGATAAATCTCATGAAACCAGTCTCTAAACCTGCTTGGGGAGCTAGGGTTAAAACAATGCTTAGCCTTTATCATGCCTTTGTGATGTCCAGGTTGCTGTGCATAACCCCACTCTTTCTTAAACTTAAGAACTCCCCTACTGAATAGGCTCCTACCCATTTAGACTAAAGTTCTAAAAATCGACTTGGGAGTGCCCCAGTCAACATACAACATCAATGTTATAGGTGAGAGTGGACAAAACCCCATTCAGATACTTATAATTGAAAGATTAACCAGGTCCTATCTACAGATAATGCCCAATGACCACCCAGCCAAAATAATCACTGCCCAAATATCAACCAAACATCACAGAAGAAATAGGAAAAATGATGGAGAAGAAAAATAAGACTTGAACCACTCCCACACGAACTGACAGAAATACCACTATGGCAATTTAAATCACCACAAATAGATAGAAAGAACAAAGAAAAATTTAACACAAAATGACTTCTCTGGCCTCATTTTAAATAATATGTTTCTGCAATGCCTAAAGTGACTTCTCATACTTGATCAAAGTATACACAGATGGCTCCCATGATCCTGTCACAAGAAAAACTGGCATTGGGATTTACAACAACCAAGACACCAACTTTAGAATCACAGACAACACTTCTATCTTCAAAGATGAGATGATGGCCATACTAATGGGCCTCATTCAACTTACCAAAAACAAAAAGACAACACTTAAAAATCCTACAGACTCCCTCTCAGCTGTGAAAGTTCAAAAAGATGCCCAGACATTATTTACCTCATACTAGACAAAGTTTGAAAACTAAGTGATAGAGGGGATGAAGTTAAACTAAAATGGATCCCTGCTTACACTTATATACCAGGCAATGAAAAAAGATAAACTGGCTAACAAGAGAATGTTAGAAGAAAAAGAACTAAAGTTATCACCATACCAAAAGAAAACTTCAACATCTTGAAAAAACAGACAAAATCTGAGAAATCCAATATTTAAAACTATCAAAAGGAATGAAGACCCCAGACAGACAACAAATAATAAACCAACATTTTATAATGGCACTAGAAGAGAACAATCAAGAATTTCTAAACTCAGATTAGAAAGTAAAATAACAAGATATAAGATAACCAAGTGCAGCCGAGGTGGACAACTAACTATAGAACACATTACAAAAGAAAGCAGACTAATACAAACAGAAAGATCACCAACGGAATGGCCTGTGATGGTAAAAATGTGTGCGGTCATGTCAATTTCAAGATGCCCAAGAGAAACCACTACATTTATCATCTCAAGTGACAAGTCTGGAAGGAAACAATTTTGGTTGTGCTCAGTGGTGTTAATATAAATTAATGCAAGGAATGTCATTCCCCATACCACCAAAAAATAAACTATAAAGTGTTGCTACACTAACATATATTAATCTCAGAAAGTAAAGGTGTTTTTTTTGTTTTGCAAACATCTGTTTGTTTGTTTTACTAACATTCACAAGATTATAATATTGATATTTACAGCAACATAAGTAGTTAATAAAACAAAAATACAAACATTGTTGAATTATAGCTTGGGCCCAATTAAATGTCAATTCACTTTATAAAAAACAAAAAACAAAACACTTACACCCCTCTAGAGTGTTTGTGTAGCTTTGCATGTATAGGTTTGTTCTTGAATGTGCAAAGGGTAATTATTAATTAGTTCAGTAATCAAATTTTGGATGCTTGTGGTGAAAAGGTGAGTACACAATTTCCCAAATAACTTTAATTAATTTATACTTTTAAAGATATCCTTTATATTTTTCAATATTATCAGTTGTTAGATTTTTTTTTTTAAAATGTATCAGTGGTTTTCCAACAAATGCAATGAAGTAGTACACAATTTCCCAAATAACTTTAATTAATTTATACTTTTAAAGATATCCTTTATACTTTTAAAGATATCCTTTATATTTTTCAATAATATCATTTGTTAGATTTAAAAAAAAAAATGTATCAATGGTTTTCCAACAAATGCAATGAAGTAGTACACAATTTCCCAAATAACTTTAATTAATTTATACTTTTAAAGATATCCTTTATATTTTTCAATATTATCAGTTGTTAGATTTTTTTTTTAAAAATGTATCAGTGGTTTTCCAACAAATGCAATGAAGTAGAATTTTTTTTAAATAGATTTTTTAATGATAAAAACATTTTTGAGTACTTTTAAAGTTTTATTACTATTATAAATTGATTAGGATTTGTTTTATGGGTGTTATTACATTTCAAATATGATAACCCATTTCTGCTCTCACTTCATAAAAACCCACTCTGTAGGGAGTTGGATCTAAGTGAAATGACTAGTCAATAAGCAGCTACTCTGACCTAGATGAGCATCAGTGAGACAGCTGCTCTGTATACATCAGATTTCAATTTAGAATCAACTTATTAAAGCACTCAAAGATGAAAACTACTCAACAGGTGAAAATTATGGAAAGGTGCAAGGCTAAGTAGACTGAAGATTTATACCAATAAAACCCATATCTAATTAAGTACATCTCAACTTTGAGAAGCAATTTAATAAAAATAACTTGAGTATATGTTATACATAATTTATTTTTTTAAATATTGTTTAAATCTAATTATTAATCCACATGCACCCACAAACTCATTCAGTGTGCAAACTAATAATTTCTTTCCCAAGACAACTTCCTGTTTATTTTATTTGAAAATAGTGAAAATTCCTGTCTTAAAATAATTCACTTTATGTGGTACTGTTGTCACATTAACCATGGTTTACAAGGACCCTCTATGATTTGTTCCTTTAAATCAACCTTCACACAAAAACTATTTGACCTTTAAATCACCCTTCACACAAAATCTATTTGACCTTTAAATCACCCTTCACACAAAAACTATTTGACCTTTAAATCATCCTTTGCTCACTTAATATTCCTTCTTACCCAGTTGTCTCATATGAATTAAGCTCCTCCCAGAGTTAATTTATAAATTTAAATGATCTTTTAACCCACAAGTATTAGCAGAGTTTCTGAAGAAAATATGCTCAAAGAGTGTGCTTGAACTTGTATCATGACACAAGGAGTTGAAGATTCAAGAAATAAGTTTATTCCCTGCCCCCCAGTTTTCATTTCACTGCATGTCATTTAAGGTTTTTTAAAAATGATTATTAAATTAATGATTGCTGTTGAAGCAGATTTTTTATCATTGAATTCTTAATGATCTCTGTTAATCCAAATAACTCACTATCTTCTGTGTGATAAACTTAAATGCACAGCCCCTCCTTCACTCAACCTATTTGTTTATATTTAAAAGTTGCCTTGAATGCAGTAAACATATTGGTTGTGCTCAAGAATCAAGATAGAAAATTACTATTTGGAGAAGCATTTTTACAAGTACTATGCAATACTAACGCATATCCCACAAAGCGAGGAGCAAACTTCTGAATCTGTGTCTTGAAGGCATTAGGTGAGATGTAGGTCTCTGATACATCCTTCCATAGAGATTTCAACAAGTTGCCAAAAGCTGGGGGGAAAATAAACATATTAAAACACAAAAAAAAATAGTTATGTGAGTACATATTATTATATAAGTATGTATATTATCAAAAGTTATTGTCTTGTTGAATTTAAGCCCATAAAAATCCCATACACAAATTTCTCTCATTAAAGTAAGTAGTTTCAATCAATATTTAAAAACTGGGTTTTCTAAATTAAATTCTGGGTCTTCATTACCAGATACAACAAACATTTTCATCTTTTTAAAACTGTAATAATTAAGAGATTTAATACTCTAATAATTAATGACAGCTCAAATAATTTACACACTGCTCATTTAAAATCTTGTTTTACACACACACACAACACACACACACACACACACACACACAAACACACAAACACACACATACACACCACACACTCAAAATGATACAAGATACAAAGTGGTGATACACAGTTAAGCCTTCAAAATAATGATTAATGAGCAAACTACCAGCAGTGATAGAAATCTTGAGCATAAAGACAAGCTTCCTTAGATTCTAAATCTGATTCTAATCAATTAATTTTCCTATTTTATCTCAAATGCTGAACTACTTAGAGTTACCTTTGATAAGTGCCCCTTTCATACTGCTGGATGTTGTGTTGATGTCCAAAATATAACTGTCATTTAAACACCATTCCAGTAATGGAGCAGTGTTGCTTAGGCACTGCAGAACCGAGTTCATGAAACACTGAAAATAAGTCAAATGCAAACAGTAATCAGATACAATACCCATAAATTACATTTAACTGTAAACATTTGTGCATCAGTAAATAGTTTACAAATTTTGTTCATTCACTGTCATGCTTGACAGTTATTCCAAGTGGACTGTTTTAACTGCCAGTGGAGCGGTTGCAAGTTGTAGCATACTTTAAATACATATGTATATACTATATACATATCTCTGCAAAGTCAAAGAATGATTTCAATGATGATTAACCAAAATATAACTCTGCCATGGATGGTCCCAAGCCCGGGTGAGAAAGGAGGAGGGTTGGGCGTGGGGCCAGCAACCCCACCCTGTAAAATCCCACACACTACAGAAACCAAATCAATAGGAGAAGAATACCACCGGTGTTTGAATCTGGGAGATGCTCTACAAGAGGACAGATGATGATGATTGGTGAAAGCTTCACGGAAGCCAATCAGCCGACGAATCTCCTGACGATGAAAGCAACAACAAAGATCGGAACTTGGAACGTACGAACCATGTACGAAACTGGAAAAGCAGCTCTAGAGGCAAGTGAGATGAAAAGATACAACATCCAAGTACTAGGAATTTGTGAGAGCAGATGGAGTGGGTCTGGCATGACATCACTTGCCAGCGGAGAGAAAATCCTCTACTCAGGACATGCAGACGAGAATCATGACCACACAGAAGGAGTTGCCATCATGATGTCCCAAGTAGCAGCCAGAACCCTTATGGAATGGCAGCCAGTCTCCCCTAGAATCATGACAGCAAGATTCAACTGCAAGGGAAGAAAAGTTACATTCATCCAATGCTACTCGCCTACTAATGACGCTGACAAGGAAGCAAAAGAAAATTTCTACAATTCCCTCCAGACACTAGTTAACGACTTACCCAAGAGAGACATCAAGATACTGATGGGTGACATAAATGCCAAGACAACCTTGGAAAAGAATTGATTATGGGAACCCAGGCCCTTGGAGAAATGAATGAAAATGACGAGCTTTTCACGGACTTTTGCGCTTTGAATGACCTAGTCATTGGTGGCAGTGTATTCCAGCATAAAGACATCCAAAAAGAAACCTGTCTCACCAGACAGCAATACCTAAAACCAGATAGATTATATCACTATCTCTAGGAAATGGAGACGAAGCCTGCAGGACACAAGATCCCAACAAGGGGCAGATGTAGCCTCAGACCACCACTTGGTGACTGGAACCATCAAAGTCAAGCTACGAGCTTTTAGAGACATAGCTAATCGACCTCACATCAAGTTCAAAACCCAGTGGCTGAAGGAGAAAGACTACAGAGGCACCTTTTCAACCTCCCTAAAGAACAGATTTGAAGCCTTGAACTTGGTGACCGAAGAAACACCCCTGGAGGAACACTGGAGGTCCCTAAGAGACACATTAAGAGACACATGCCAAGAGATTCTAGGCAAAAGAGAATGGACAACCAAGGAATGGCTCTCCAGTGGCACATGGCAACTGATAAAGAACAGAAAAGAAATCAAGCAACAGATCAACAGCAACAAGAACGAAGAGAAAAAGAAAGTTCTTCGAGATAAATTTACCCAAATTAACAAGAAAGTTAAGAATAGTGCCAGAAAGGACAAGAGGCTCTTTTATGATGCGCTAGCAACAGAGGCAGAACAAGCAGCAGGAAAGGACTCTCTCAACTAAGAAGACAAACGTGAACAAACAAGTTAAAGACAGAGAAGGAAACCCCATCAGTAAAGAGCAGGACCAGAGACAATGATGGGCTGATCACTTTAAAGAACTCCTAAATCAACCCCTGCCCTCAGTGAGACCAGACATCCCCCATGCAGAATCACCACTCAAAGTCAACACCAACCCTCCCACAAAGAAATCCTAAAAGCTTTGAAGATCTTGAAAAATGGGAAAGCAGCCAGCCCAGATGGAATTCCCCCAGAGGCACTCAAGGTAGATCTTTCAACCACAGTCAACATGCTGCTGCCTCTACTGCAGGTTTGGATGGAAGGAAGAGTACCAGCAGAATGGAAAAAAGGACACCTGGTAAAACTTCCCAAGAAAGGAAACATAGGATCCTTCAAGAACTGGCGCAGTATCATGTTACTGTCATTAATGAGCAAAGTACTGACCTGCATTATCCCTGACCGGCTGAAAGATGCAGTTTTTAAGAAAAATTTAGACCAGAACAAGCCGGCTTCAGGAAAGACAAGTTGTGTACAGATCAGATAGCAACACTCCGAATCATCATTGAACAATCCTTGGAGTGGCAGTCAACGCTGTACCTTAACTTCATCGACTTTTGTCAAGTGTTTGATAGTGTAGACAGAGAAACCATCTGGAAGCTCCTCCACCGCTATGGAATCCCTCAAAGTTTCATCACCCTGATCCAGCAACTTTATGAAGGCGCCACATGCCAAATTATCCACAACAGCAAATTGACAGAGGACTTTGAGGTGAGAACAGGAGTCCGACAAGGATGCATGCTCTCCCCAATGATCTTCCTCCTAGTGGTTGACTGGGTGATGCACCAGACAACTAAAACAGGAAAAATCAGAATCCAGTGGTCCCTGACTCAGTTCCTTGAAGACTTGGACTTTGCGGATGACTTGTGCCTGATGTCCCAGAAATACCAACATATGCAACAGAAAACTGATAACCTGTCCCAAGAAGCATCCAAGACTGGACTGCAGATCAACCTAGAGAAGACCGAAATCATGACCCTGTTAAAAAAGCAGCAGAAGCCAATAACCATTGGAGAGAGTGAGCTGAAAGAAGTCACCTCTTTCACCTACCTGGGCAGCATTGTATCAGCAACAGGGGGTTCTGACGAGGACATCAAAGCCAGAATCGGGAAAGCTAGATACGTCTTTATTACCCTGAGACCAACATCCCTATCTGTCCGTAACAAACTACGAATTTTCAACAGCAACGTTAAGTTTGTCCTCCTCTATGGCTCAGAGACCTGGAGAGTCACCAACAAAGTCCAAGTATTCGTCAATGGCTGCCTTCACAACATACTGAAGATCAGGTGGACAGACAAACTAAAGAACACTGATTTGTGGCAGTGGACAAACCAAGATCCCATCAATTAGCAGATTGCCAGGCGCAAATGGCAATGGATAGGACACCCCTGTGGAACCCCTGCAGGACATCACCCAGCAGGCTTTGCAGTGGAACCCCCAGGGAAAGAAACAGGTCGGTCGCCCTAAGACTGCCTGGAGACAATCCTGCGAAGAGGAAATGAAGAACTGCAACCTGTCATGGGGTGAACTGAAAATGGCTGCCCAGAATAGACTGAGATGGAGAACTGTTGTTGAGGCCCTTTGTTCCACGGGGAATCTAAGGAGATAAGTCAAGTAAGTCAAGCTAGCCAGAATATGAAATATAAGTCTAAACTGTTAGTCAGTCAGATCATATATTAATTATATTTATCACTACTCCAAAATGATAGCATGATCTTAAAAGTCTTAAGAGAGAGGGCTAAACTTTGTTTCCCAGTCCTCCCTAACAAGTAACATTAATTGGTATTAGCTTTCTAATGTAATTCAGATTTATCATGGAAAGAATTTTATATTTGTACATAACTTAGTAAAATCTTGTTAAAATTTTATATATTACTATTCCAAATAATATTAACTATAAAATTATATTCTTAACCTATGCATTCTGTACTGTTTATAAGTATATAAAATAAATAACAATTAATTGCTTTTTTTTAAAATGTGAATATTTTGCAACTAAAGTAAAAATTAAACTTATAGAAAACTAAATGACATAAAATTAAAACTAGTGTTAAAAAATAAAGTAATACCCTAAAACTTTCACTTTGGGCATTTCAAAAAAAAAAAAAGCTCTTTTAATTAGATTAGTTTCTTCATTAAAAACATTTTTATTTAATGTATACAGTTATGTGAGGTTCCTTTTTTTATTTTTATAAGCAACTAGAAATTATGTTTGGACAAAACTAAACATCACACAGTATTCAGTCATTACATCAATAAAATAAAAAAATATTATTATAATAAACTACTATAACTAAGATATGATAAACTCTTAACTCTATTTATCATATAAATATACATTAAATTTATCTAATTATTAATAATTTTAAAGACAAATATAAGTACAGATATTTTAAGATAAACATACAAGGAAAATGAACAAATGCTGAATGTACAACTACAAAACAAATTTCAAATGCTTATATCAACGAATAAACAATAAATAAACTTTAAACCACAATAGTATTGTACTGAAACTGAGAGATTGTCAATGTCAGACACAAATATTTTGTTAGTAGTAATAGTACATGTAATAAAATCAGCAAGTGCTTCTATGGCATTAAATTAAAAGTACAAAATGTCTAAGAAGATTAAATAACACTTATATAATAAAAACTGTAACACTAATAGTAATACTAGTACTTGTAGTAATGCTTTAACAGGCACATGAACAATACTGCAAATGATTAATGAATGATTGTTTAAAAAGCCAAACTTTATTTGTAAGAACAAACACATTTATGATATTTTAAATTATAATAATAAATAGGCAAGTATAAATTTAGTAATGAAAATAACAGTATTTGAAAATATTAATCAATTAAAAAAGAATGATAATAATTAGTGAAATGAGCTAATTTCCTCACTGTATTGCCAAGGTTGCGCAGACCCACTTTTCCACCATCCCTTTCTCTTGTTTTAGTCTGGTAAAAATTAAGAAAGCAAGTTATTTTTATTTCAATGATATTTTAAAGGGAGAACAATATGATTCACAGCACCATAAAATTGCTAACACTAATATAATCAATAAACATACAAATAAATCCGAATTTATCCAAGAAACTGGAGTTAATAAAATCAGAGTTTACTCTGAAAAAGAAATGTGAAGGTAAAATATTTAACTAGAAAATTAGCTCAGCCATATTTCTTTCAACTATCAAGAATACAAAATTACAAGACAAATCAACTCACATTTGTAGTGAAAGAACTAGATGAACTCTGGCGTGACAGTGACTTGGATGATGAAGAATCTTCTTTTGCATCACCAAAATGTCGTGATCGAGATCCATATCCATTGCTTGTACCAGGACTCGATTCCCTCGAAATGCTTGCTGTATAGCGTGGTGAACGAGCAATGCTATCTTTTTTCTCATCTCCAATCCCAGATGCTCTAGAATTAGTGGATGTTCCTGTGTCATTATCAAAATTGTTTCTTTGGCGACTATTAGGTCGATGGGAAGTTGCTTCATGATTGATATTGTTATGATTTGGAGTTTTAATTCCATATGATGATGAGTCATCAGTTAAATTCAAATTGGCCAAACTTGCCGAGCGGCGGCCTGCAAGCTGACTGGTGTTTGAAGTACTAGTGGCAATTGGATCAAGACCAATATTTGTACGTGAGTTTCTTCGAAGTGTTGAATTACCTGAGCTGTAATCTGGAAAGGAGGCATATCGTGTACTACTGGGAGTGGCAAAGGTGGAAGAATGATCTGCCTTTAAGGGGCCTCTGTTTGAAGTTGAAGTCAGTCCTGTTACATGAGAGACCCTGGATCTGTTTTTGTCTGCCAGTGTAAAACCATCCAACTTTCTGCCTGTGGTATCAAGTGGACCTGGACCAGGCGGAAGAGGGCGAGTTTTTGAATAACTGGTAGTGGTAGTAGGTGAATTTGAATATTCATTGCTGACGCTTCTACGTCGGCTAGCAGAAGAGCTGCGTGATGAAACAGACGATGTATTATAGGAAGAGCCATAAGTTGTAGCATAGCTACCATACCGGGGATAAGTTGCAGCAGATGCTGTTGGCATGTTAGCTAGCCAGTGTGCTAGGCGTGGCTTATTAATGGTGCTTTGAATTTGGGAGGAAAACGTTCACATAAAATTTGCTCAGCCATGAACCAGTACACTAGCTAACTCTGTACTGAAGTAATTACTCTAATCTTCTTTGGATAGACAGATGCTTCTGACTCACAGGTTAGACATTTATTTTTTGCAATTTAAGTGTCAAAATGACCTGCTTGGCAACAAACACCATTTACTCCCCACAATCTGTTTACTTGTCATCCCTATTAGAAACAAAAAAAGAAGTTATTTTTTAAAAATTAAATCTGGAATCTCAAAATACATTCTTAAAATTCTTTAAAACCAATAATATATTCATAAATCAGTATGAAAATAAAAAGTATTTAAAAAAATTAAATCATTCTATAATGAACATGCAATACTAGTTTTACTACTAAGTAGTAGTACAAGACAAAACATGAAGTATTAATAAAAAGAGAATTGACATAATTTATTCACTCTATAAACTTGTTTGCAACAGAAACTTATTTTCAAAACAACATTCTCTTCACAGAATTGGAAGACACCTGCACCAGCTTATTTTGTACCTAAATCATGACAGTGACAAACTTTCAACACTACTTTTACTAGATAATATTCTGCATCTAAAGCAGGGCAACACAACCAAGTAAAATTCTAAAAAATGTGCTCTTTGTAGATCTATACATACTCAGGGATACTCCTAGCAGAAGATAACAGTTGATGAGAGTGGTAAGAATTATTATTACAACTGACTATGATTATTAATGATTATGAATAAGTAATTTAAGAAAATTATTTAAACACATTATTTTTATGAGATAATGATCAGCAGCTTAATATATTACTGAAGTGAATAACTCATAGAACTGTAATACTACCAGCAATATTAGGACCACATGAAAAATATTTCAACACATTATTTTTATGAGATATAATGATCAGCAGTTTTTATCTAGTTATTGTGAAGTGAATAATAACAGAATCCAGTATTACTACCAGCAATATTAGAAAGAGAATTTAATATAAATTATAATCACCTTATTACTATATCAGTATATACTATATGTAATAATAATTAATAGCAATGTTTATTATTTTGGCCACTATTTTTATAATGATATATCTGTATAATATTATGTTCATAATAACAATTTACAAGTTTAAAATTAAAATCATACAAAAATTCCAGACTTGGAAAAAGAAAAGTCCCTGACATTATTTGAAAAAATAATTCAGCAATCCATTAAGTCACATACTCTATACTGGATATAATAAATTGATTAAAGACAAAGTGGAAGAAAGAATAGCTAATAAGTTCACATTTATAATTAATTTATGCTACTGTAAAGTTACAAGAATGAAATTTTATGGGATAACTATAAATTTTAATTTAACCTAATAACTGAAATGGGAAAATAAAATAAGCTGATCAGAACATAAATTTATAGAAAAAAAATCAACTAGTAAAGTAGTATGTTTTCTATTCATCAATATCATATCATAATCAGTTGTTAGCATTTATTTAACTGCAAAGGGTATTATCATTATAAAATTATGAAAATAAAGTATATGTATTTTGGATTTATACATTTAATTTTTTATAATCAGAATGTAGGTCAAGGAAATAATAATTTTAACTTATTCAAGCACCTAATCTTTACTAACAAATTATAAACACTTTATAATACTAAATAAATAACTTTTTAGTTGTAAATTTATCAAAACTGTTTTTATTTTCAGACTTGTTAGGTAATATTAATAATAACTCAAATGTCTGGTAATTATAACTAAAAATATCTTCCAGAACTTTTTACACATTTGTGAACCTGCTTTTAGTAATGCTATGAAATTTCTATGTAGTGTATTCTTCTACAACAGTAGTTCTCAATTTTATCAGTCCATGTACTCCCAAGTCAATCAAAACAAATTGTTAATCACTAGGGTTTCATTTATTTCTTTATTTTATTG
The DNA here is from genome assembly GCA_028829895.1 of Sinotaia quadrata. Taxonomy (NCBI): domain Eukaryota; kingdom Metazoa; phylum Mollusca; class Gastropoda; order Architaenioglossa; family Viviparidae; genus Sinotaia; species Sinotaia quadrata. Next base: position 107,302,087 of record CM054179.1, read on the forward strand.
TTGGGAGAGAATGAAAAAGAGGTTAAAACAGCTTACGTTTATGCTTTTGGTCACTCTTTTGGTCATGCTATATGACAGGGGTGCACAAACTGCGGCCCGAGACAGGGCTCTGTGCAGCCCCCAGAGGACTTTAGGATGTTACCATTATTACAAATGTAGAACACATTATTTCATTATTTGTGTTGGGTTTTTTTTCTGACTTGTGGCCCTCCATGCACTATCAATTGGAAATTTGGCCCTCTTGCATGAAATGTTTGTGCATCCCTGCTATATGACTTTGGACAATATTCATGTGGATCACTAAAACTGTAAAAGCCATGATGGGCAACATGCAAATATTCAAGCTTACTTCAAGAATTTCACATGATGCCCAGCCAAAGAGGAAGAAGCACTTGAATCGACCATCAATCAAGAAACACTGCTCAATGTCTATGCTAGAACATAATCTGTCATTCAAGAGTTATACACTACTATAGTATTACTAATAGTATAACATCATGATTCATATTCTATCTGGATCACCATTTGTAATCTTTTTAATGTACCTACCTCAATCCTAGTTTCTGTATGTCGTAAGCCAAGTACTGATATTAGTGACCATGAATGGCCAGATAATGAACAGCATGAAAATTGTGATTAGTTGAAAATCACATTCACAAGTCACTGATTTTACAAAAAAATAAATTACTTTTGAAAACTGGTAATAAATCCAAAAGATAAATTTATAAGTATGTTCTTTTGTATCTCTGTCTTTTAAAAAAATTAATGAGATTAGGATTATACTAATTACTATAAACTTGTTTATTATATAATGAGACTCCCTTGGGTATTATTATGATTAGGAATGCTGGTAATTCCTTTTTTTAAACTTTCAATGGAACGAGATAAATAAGCAATAACCCAAAAATGACAAACACAAAAGTTTAATTGTCATTCTAAAAACCTGTAGAGTATACTAAAAATATGACATCTATTTAACTCTGCATTTAAGTTATTAATGGCATTACCAATACCTGCCATTAGTAGGCTACATAGTAAGCAAGTAGCAGACTAAATATCAACTAATCAACTTCAAGAGATGATAATTAAGTTATTTTAACAGATTCCATGGAATGTGCGCAAGAGAAAGCAAATATTACATGAAGTTATCAATGTAAATTAAATAAGTTTACTTGCTTCAAATCCACTACAAACATTTTTTGAGGAAAAACTAAACATTCCTACCTCATATAGCTTTCATTGCTGCGGTCACCCCGAAATAATCTCCACAACCGCCATTTTGTTCTGACGTGAGGAACTTATTTTTGGTATGTCGTCATAGTAACGCCCTATTTAGTGTTTATTGCACATTGTATGACATTCAGATATTCCCCCCCGCCCTTTCTTTATCGTGCAAAGAAATAACTACAAAGGATATATAAATAATTTATTGCGTAGTTAAAGACATGCATTTGGTTACTAATAGTTATTACAGCAAATCAATATTGAGCTTCAACAAATCAGTTTTCTAAAAAGTCCGCCTTGAAAATTAAATGAAAAACGAATTTATGCAAAATTGCACACCTAACTTCAATCACTAATCTCAACGATCGCGACATGTAATTTTTATTACCAATATTGTCAAATAGTACTAAAATTTTACTAATTTGCAAAATTATTCAAACTTGATTTCATACATCAATAGAAATGGAACCGCGAAATTTGCCAGACTTCGGGCAGCCTGTGTTAATCCGTGAACTCTATAGTGCTGAAGGGAAAATAGATGCTGTTTGGTCAGGACGATCTGTCAGCATAACCGGAAGGTACTATTATATCAACAATTTAAGCGCCTATAAGATAAATATAGTGTCCGATTTACGTTTTAACTACCACAACGAAGCTGATCTCATATTTGCCTCATATCTCACACACACATATGTACAAATATATAAAACGTTAGTTCATATGGCATGTTCATATCACAACAGCAGGTTTCCTTTGTAAATATTTTTCTTTTACACTTGTAGTGAACTTGTACCCAATAATAATCTACGGGTATGGCTTAGTATGCGCACTTTGAAGTTGATACACGATTCTTTTTCAAGCCATATTTGTTGGGCATAAAGTCTGGAAACAGGCGAGTATACATGTTTGTTGATATTACATTATAAATATAATACATAAATTCATTGGCATTACATATATTCAATGTGTTGTTCTTCATTAGGTATGCATAGTTCAGTATGCTGTGCGAAATTGCAGTGGATGCAGTGCATTAATTTAAATAATATTTCTTTCCAGACTTTATGGTCACCTTGTTTAGGCTATATATGCCAATTATTAAATTGCATATTTCAGCAGTTGCTTGATCCATGCTTCATATAATACTTTGATTTGAATGTGGTTTTATATTAAGTGATGCACTGCCATGGAGCCTGAAAATTTCACTTGGCTTTTAAGTTTTCTTCTCTCTCATGCGCATGAGCACATGCACACACACACACACACACACACACACACACACACACACACACAAACGGGGTTTAAAACATAATCAGAATTAGTGGTTAGATGCAATATGTGCATCTGTATTTCCCTCAGTCGGACTCTGTTCCTAGTTAACCTGCCACAATGTCAACTTCTCAAAAGACTGAGCATAATTCTAGAACATTTTGTTTCAAGATTCACATATTATTTATACAACATATAGCCTATGGCTATAGGCAAGCCAATTTCATGAACTTCATTTGGTGCTCTGCCAGAGAGGAAGAAACACTTGAATAAATTAAACTTCTAAATTCTCAAAAGCACACAAAAGTATTGCAGACAATTTGAAACTTTAGTGAGAAATGTTTCAGCAGTTTAGGAGACAGTAATGACTGTTACATTTTACCAATCACAATGTTTTTCAAGAAAAAACAAGCAGCAGCAGATAAGCCTACTTGATCAAATTATCAAACTAAACCAGTCAACCACTTCATGTACAACTTATTCTCTATCACAGTTCTGCTCATTATCTTGCAAGATCATACTGAATATAGACATCATACTGAATATACCCAACAGTTTTTTCAAGGGAAGAGGAAGACTAATTTAGTAATTATTGCAGCATGTACTTGTACATGGTTAATATTCATCTTCTCATTTATGCACATACACCCCTGTAAAAGTAATGTTTGAATCCTTATTTTATAAAAAAAATAAGAATTCTTATGTTTAAATATATGTATATGACATGAGGTGTGGCAATTGTATTCTTGGAATGCTATCAGAAGAACCGTATTTAATTAGTTATTGTATAATTGCTGTTACTTTTTAATGATACTGTTGAATTGTCTCTTTGTTCAGATGTATACATAGTGTCAGTGTGTCCACTATTCAAAACTCCTGGAACTGCCCTTTTGGGAATGTTCTTTAGGATGGTCATTGTAAGGACCTGAAATGTCTGAAAATGTGTGGCCCTTCAAAGCAGTCTTCAGTTTTTTAAAATTGACTAATATCTCATATTTGGCCTCATGTGAAATTTAACTATGTTGAAAACTATTGACTTGCTTAGGTCATCAATTTTCAGACTTTGCCACACTCAGGGTCATGCAACAATTATCCTCAAGAACATTTTTGAAGAGATGTTTAGAAAACTGGAAACACCCTCTCACAAAGAGTATACCTAAGAAATTAGTCTGCTTCAATGGTAAAAGAAATTTTAGTGTGTATTTATAATTAAATACAATTCTCATGGGCATTTTAAAACCTGTCACAACTCATACAGAATAAATGATAACAAACTTCTCTTTATTTTTGCAGACTCCATGCACACGATGTTTCTAATTGCCGTGCTAAAATAGTTGACCCCAGATTACTTAAGCATATTGTCATCGACACTACTTTAGTGGAGCCATTTCCAGCAAAAATTGGAAGTCTGTTTCAATTCATTGGTGAAATTGTTGATGGTTCTGGTGAAGAACAATTTGTAGTGCAAGCAAGAGTCGTTCGCCATGTTGATGGTTTAGATATGGTGTTGTATGAACAGGCTTTACAAGCCCAACAAGAGTATCTTAAGTCAAGACAAATCATTTATTAATGGTTGAAAATAAGTCAATGTAAACTAGATCAAGAAATGATTGGCTGAGTGCCCATTTGTGACATAGTTGAGGCAAAATAATGTTGTTTCATAATCAATAATTGTGTAAGAGACAGGGGAAAGTGGGTACAAGAGGAGTGTACTTGAAATAATCGTAAGATGTTGATGTGAGTAGTGGAATGAAAGTGTTTAGCTTTTTAAATTTTGTAATAATAATATAATATTTTGTTAAATACACTAAAGACAAATCTATATCTAATTTACACATTTATCTTTACAAGCAGTTTTAAATGTTAAAATGTGTGTTTTTAAAGCATAAATTGGTATAAATTAATGCAATAAATGCATTGTTTTAGGAAACAGTTTTGTACAGCATGTGATATATGGGTGGGTGGTTGCAGCTGTTGTGTGAGTAGACATCAAGTCACTGAAAAGGACATCCTTCCTATTGCAAACTCACAGAAGTTTATAATGAGTATGCACAATGTTGAGTAATATCACATTTTCCCACCTTTTATGCCACACTACTATTACATGTTTGAGAAAGACCTGTGCAGTGAGTACACCTGAGGTCAAAGAAAAATATTCTAAGCTCATTTCATACCTTGTCTTGGGACAAAGGTTGGATTTTTGGTGGTAGAATGGGGGTGATTAATACTTGAGGCTGATGTGTCTGTGTCAGTTATCTGATGGGAGTGTTTACCAGCACCAATTCTAGACACAAGGATGATATTTGATCCTAAGTATGTTTGCAGGATCAATGCCCACCACATTGTTTTGATTCATAATCTTTGCATGGCTAAGATAGGCAAGAGGTTGTGGTCAGTCTCTAGTACAAACTCTGAACTGTAAAGGTAAAGTAAAGCAGAAAATTTCCAAATGCCTAAACTACTGGTACACATTCCAGCTTGGAGATGGCATAATATTAAGTAGAAGTAATGGAAACTAACTCTTAATAGATTATATATAATTCTTTTGCATCAAAATCATGCATAAACCTGTCAGAGAAATATCGCACCTGAAGGTGAAGCTACAGTTAATGGGCAGGCAAATTTAAAGTAACAAAGTCAAAATTATTATGACTATTTAAATTATTATTATTATATTTAAAATACTATTAATAATGAATCAAGATATTTTTATTTTACAATGACTTAATAAAAGCGTGTCAATGGTGTAAACAAAAGAGGACACAATTGAATGGATGAGTGTCAATGGTGTAAACAAAAAAGGATGCAATTGAATGGATGAGTGTCAATGGTGTAAACAAAAGAGGATGCAATTGAATGGATGGGTGTCAGTGATGTAAACAAGAGAGGACGATTGAATGGATGAGTGTCAATGGTGTAAACAAGAGAGGATGCGAATGAATGGATGAGTGTCAATGGTGTAAACAAAAGAGGATGTGATTGAATGGATGAGTGTCAATGGTGTAAACAAGAGAGGATGCGAATGAATGGATGAGTGTCAATGGTGTAAACAAGAGAGGACGTGAATGAATGGACAAGTGTCAATGGTGTAAACAAAAAGATGCGATTGAATGGATGAGTGTCAATGGTGTAAAAAAAAAAGATGTGATTGAATGGATGAGCAGGAAGGAAGCTTTCTACAGTGTGCATGAATGGGCTATAATGTAAATAAAGTAATTGTCAACTCTGTGGATATGTGTAACAGAAATAGTGGAGATAGCATGATGATTTGAGTGAATGAGCCATGTATGTAATTTACAGATATGTTTAAGATTATGAAGTATTGGTTCTGTGTCTATTAGGATATTTGCTCATTATTAATGTATGAAATTTTAAATTATGGTTGTTAAATGAACTGTTGGTTATTTATCTGTTTACTTCTTGCCTTTAATGAGGCACGTGTTGTTGGCTTTTTGGGTGGGAGCATAGAATATTGAGGATATTAATGGGACTACCACTTTGTGCTCCAGGGGATTGTTTTAAATATAATGTTTTTAATATCATATCCTCTACACGTGGAATTGTCCAGCAAAGAGTAGCTCCCCAATGCTTGTAATCGGGTATCAGACCCAGGAGTGAGTTACTGACAGATGATTAGGTATAGACAGGCAAATAGATAGACAAAATTATAACAAAATGTATTTTAAGTTTAACTATCTCTCCCTCTTTAGATATATTCTGAGGTGTCACCTACATGTACCTAATGTTATATGGACTGGATATATCATATAATTATAATAAATATCAGAGTTTGAAGCATTCTGGTAACGTTAATTCTAAAATTGATAGAGAAATGAAACTATAAGTAGTCTTGAACTAAGGCTTTATGTGCTAAAGCAATAAAATAATTGATTTATAAAGATTTTATCTTGAAAAGCTCTTAATTTTGTCGGACACTTTCAAAATTAACACCATAAGGAGTGCCCAAGTTTGGGTTACTCTGACAATTTAGCAATTTATATAACAATTTAAATTTAAAATAGGGAGGGGCAAATTTACTCTGTCACAGACATCCATTTAATTCTTTGGCAAACAAATGGCAATGTTCAACATAGATCTAGTTGCATGGTGTACTTTCTTTTTCGTTCCTATTTCCCATATTTTCTGCAATTGTTTTATTATTTAAATAAAACAAGTTTGATATTTACATTGTAATAAATCATAAATGAAAGTATCAGTTTATTTACAGAACCAACAGTAAAACCCAATTCAGTAATATGTGTACATTTATTCGCTGTCCACCACATCAGTCTATATTTAGATTTTTGTCTATTATTAAACCTTGACTGAATCAAAATTTAAAGTCAAGAATGTACTTTGCTTAAGAAACATTTAAACCCTATATTTGCTAAGTAAACAAAGTTACACAAATAAGACATAACTGCAACACTACATTTTAAACTAAGTAATGAGTCACTTTAAATAGTAAGCAAAGACGTCACTGAACTACATTTTAAGCTGTCATGAGTCACCTTACAAGTAAAGACGTCACTGAACTACATTTTAAGTTAAGTCATGAGTCACCTTACAAGTAAAGACGTCACTGAACTGCATTTTAAGCTAAGTTATGAGTCACCTTACAAGTTAAGTAAAGACATCACTGAACTGCATTTTAAGCTAAGTTATGAGTCACCTTACAAGTTAAGTAAAGACGTCACTGAACTGCATTTTAAGCTAAGTTATGAGTCACCTTACAAGTTAAGCAAAGACATCACTGAACTGCATTTTAAGCTGTTATTAAAGCCACTTTACATAGTAAGCAAGTCCTAACTAAACTGCCTTTTAAACTAAGTTATTAGAGCCACTTTACACAGTAAGGAAGACATCACTGAAGTACATTCTAAGTAATTAGAGCCACTATACAGTAAGCAAGTCATCACTGAAATACATTTGAGGCTGTTATTAGGGCCATTTTTTCATAGTAAGCAAATTATCATTGAACTACATTTGAAGCTGTTATTAGAGCCATTTTACACAGTAAGCAAGTCATCACTGAAGTACATTTGAAGCTATTAGAGCCACTTTATATAGTGAGCAAGTTATCATTGAACTTCTTTTAAGCTATTGGAGCCACTTTACACAGTAAGCAAGACATAACTGTCCATTTCCGTTTAAGCAATCTGAGCTAGTAAACAAAACATACTGTACATTTCAAATTTAGTCATTTAAGCATGTAAACCCTTGTACATTTAAAGTTGTTATTTGAACAAGTAAACACACCACTGTACTTTACCACTCGAGTTAGTACATACACAATGTCACTGTACATTTCAATTTAATTTGAAAATAGAAAATACAAGACATCACTGTAACTATAATTAGATCAAGTTTACATAAATCAAGGAAAAAAGTGAAATAATTATTCTAATTTGGTCACACCACATAGATGCTGATGTCAAGATACTTAATTGTGAGTTTGAATTCTGCCTAGGGACAGTAAAGATTGACATCTTGTGAGATAACGTAATCACTTATGAAATCAATATGTGATTGATTCATTCCGGAAAGTAATTATTTTAAACTAAAATATTTATTGGCACATGTTATGCTTTGAGTTTTAAATTTTATACATAAATATGTGTAACCTTCCTCCACTTTCTGGAGTTGATGGATATTGCATTTATAATTATCTATAGGGGATATCTGGTCTAATGCACACACACCCAGTTTATTTCCTAAAGATTCGAACTTCCTGAAACTAACTCGTATCAGTAATTCTGCTTCCATCGTACAGATTCTGCTGTAGGTTGACACCACTTCCAATAAAACTGATTTTTCTCGAACTAATAGCAGTAATACTTGTTGTTTGTTCCAGGGTTGTGAATCGGCCCCCCAAAACCTCGGACTCCTGAAATTTTAGACGCTCGATTCCCCGACTCGTGACTGTGGTTTATTACAAATCATAACAAATGATATACTTATTGATAATTAAGGTATAAGTGTAAATAAATAGATTTTGAATATTTAAATTATACATTTTTGCAAATAAATAATTTCTTTTTAAAACTCATATTTTAATATTATAATAATGTTTAAATTGTATTGGTTCCTTTAAAAAAAAAAAAAAAGGAAGAAAAGGGTTCCTTCAATAGATCCGGCTTCATTGCTTATCTCAAATCGGATTGGACTATTCTGAGGGCAAAAAAGCAAACGTTCCACAATGACTTGAGTCTGTGACAGACAAAGCGGTATCTTGCATAATCTCGAGGTATTGCATTTTTAGCGCTCGATTTTAAATACGGCTAAATTTCTCAAACTTTCTCAGTGCTTGGTAAAAATCTGTTTTGAATTTAGTTGGATATGATGGAGTTGCTCTTCGAAATTTTCCAAATTTATGTGCCGAGGTTTTGATCAATCCTGCATGGTAAGATATTTTTTTTAAATCTTAATTTTCGTGTTGAAGGTGATTGAATGATGTCGTGTAGCTAGCAACCCAACTATCGCCTCATCTTCTAGGCATATATCTTTCATATATACGAATGGCTAATTCACACAAGGCACCTTGAGCTTTTAATTTGTTGTTCTTCCGTCAGTAGGACTCAAGCCATGGGGTCCACCGTACATATCAGGCAAAAAGGTGTCATTGTCTAGCAGACGACCTTTCTCTGTGCAACACAGTTCTTAAATTTCATCTGCTATCGTAATTTTAGAGAAGGTGAAAATAAGGTTCTTCCACTCTTTATGAAACAGGACAGGAGTCAAGTCTGCTGATTGCAATTTTCTGTAACAATATTTTGGATGGCAAAGCAAAATTTTTGAGTCCCTTTACTTCTTTCATTGAACTTCAGCCATCCTTACGTCTGGTTGGCTATGTCATACATAAAGGACAGGCTATAGTTCAGGAAGTAGCTGTATCACTAAGTAGCTTGATCCAAAATCACCGCCACCATCACCACCTTTTACCAGACTGCTTCAGTATTAGCATCTAGTTTTTGTTAGTTTTTTTCAACTAACCACCACCCTTTCCAACCCGCCACTTCAGTATAGCACTCTTTCCAACCCGCTGATTCAGTATAGCACTCTTTCCAACCCGCCGCTTCAGTATAGGACTCTTTCCAACCCGCCACTTCAGTATAGGACTCTTTCCAACCTGCTGCTTCAGTATAGTATCAAGCTTTAGTTTTTAACCAACCAACCAACCACCACCACTCTTTCCAACCCGCCGCTTCAGTATAGCATCTAGTTTTTTGCCAATAAGACCGATTACTTGTTCTCCGCCCAAGCCGTCACGCATGGCCAACTGGAGCAGAATGAATGCGATGGATCGGAAAGCGCAGCGCCTTGCAGCGTCACCCACGGTAGTGCCTCATAAAGAATCACAATCACATCATGTGAAAGTTCGTTATCATCAAAGTCATCTACCACTTCACCTTCGTTTAACCTTTCAACGCTGCTCAGTGTGTTAGTGGCATTGTCAGTCGCAAATGATAAAACTTGCTTTTATTTTCACAACCAGAATATTCAGCACTAGTTAATCGCGTGTTGGACTTCAGTGTCCTCTTCTGCCAATGTGTGTGTGTGATGATTTCGATCATCTACGAATTGAACATTAATCGCGAAGTCATCTACTCTCTGGCCTGTGCAGGCACCCAATTATCAAAATAAAACCCGAACCGTCCATTTAGAAAAATTCTTGACCATATCCGTCTGATTGTTTTTTTTGCCTCAAACTTCTGATTTCGAATGCTGTTCCTTTCTAATGAAACGCCAATAGGCCGCTACAAAAGCTGTGGCACAGAAATTTTAAAAACCATTTCATTTATGCAGCCCTTGAATTTTTTTTTACGGTCAACAGATAAAAATCGTGCTGGGAGTAGAAGCATCATAATTTTCTTCTCTATTTTGTTATTTTTTTTCGGTAACATCAGTCTTCTTCTTACTTTTGAATTCTTTTTCGGTAACAATCTTCAACACACTGGGATGATGACGTTGTAGATGACGCTTTAAATTCGATGTTCTGCTCGGTGCATTGGATCCCTCTCCCGAGTTAGTAAAATAAGCACCCTACCTCGGGCTTGAAGAAGTCAGTATGTAGACATTCATGCCCTGATCGATATACGTGTACCTGAAACAAAACCACCTCTTAAGCTCACATAAAGATACACTGATCGCATTTAAGAGCGATTTCAAGGCATTATCATGAATAGCATATATCTCTCCCTCCCTCTGTGAAAACTAGCATTTTAGTCTGAAACTAAATTTATCTAATTTATTCCCCACCCCCACCCCCCACCCCTCAGCATGAATAGCAATGTCGCTGTCTGTGGTATTGTTTAGTTTGTATGTAAACTTTAAAAAAAATAACTCAGTTTTGTAAATATTTTAAAGCAACTTTTTGTCATTTTGCTTTTCAGATAATTTGTTTTATGGTGTTTGTAAGCTATTCCTAATGAAGGAGTTTGTGTGTAGAAATTTATCATGTTTTACTCTTCTTGTTTAAAAAGGTATGGTACTTTAATTTGTGTCATTTTTATTAGTAGTAATCGTTTTATTTTAACTGGGCATTTGATACTTACAAAATTAAAATAAAGGTAATTTCATTTTTAGTACTTTTTCCAGGTGAATGTGCAAAATGGTTCGATCTTGTCACATTTTCATCACTGCTTCCTGTCACCCCTACCCACAATATCAACAAATTAAAAGTTATATAATTTTAGCAAATTCGTTCAGTTGATTGTGTCATTAATATACAAGTATTATTTTTAAAATGCTTTGCCCGTGGGCCTATAATGCTGTTAAGACGGCCTTGCATAATAGCTCATACGACTGCAGACACTGCGAAATCAAGATATTTAAATTAATGTGCATAACTTTAACAACAGTTCACACTTTGAAATCTAGATATTTTAATTAGTGTGCATAACATAAACATCAGATCATCTTTGACATCTAGAATATTTGTAATAACTGTGCATAACATAAATATCAATCACACGTAGAAATCTAGATAAACTTAATTATCACAATCCTCCTATATCCTAGCCCCTACCAATTATTTCCATAGGCCATTCTGTGGGAAACCGCTTTATTGTTTGTATGTACATGTAATGGGTATATACAGCTGTATTATTTGTACGTATATGTAATGGGTATACACAGCTGTATTATTTGTACGTACATGTAATAGGTATACACAGCTGTATTATTTGTACGTATATGTAATGGGTATACACAGCTGTATTATTTGTACGTATATGTAATGGGTATACACAGCTGTATTATTTGTACGTATATGTAAAAGCTATACACAGCTGTATTATTTGTACGTACATGTAATGGGTATACACAGCTATATTATTTGTACGTACATGTAATGGGTATACACAGCTGTATTATTTGTACGTATATGTAATGGGTATACACAGCTGTATTGTTTGTACGTATATGTAATGGATATACATAGTTGTATTGTTTGTATGTGCGTGTAATGGTTACACCCAAACATTAACTCTAGAATTCGACATTCCACTGAAAACGGGAGTGGAGAGATCTTGTCACTTGTCAGCAATTCTCAATCATTATAATTACCTGTTCCAATTAAAACATTTAGAACTAACAACAACAAACTTAAATGTATGCCTTTTTTTTTTTTGTCTTCCTGGAGCCCTATAATTCTTTTAAGTGAAATAAAATGCACACGTTTGTTTCTTTGACTCTCTGCTACCAAAAGCTTCAGGAATTCAATCCTGACCGGTGAATGTGTGGTTTGCCTGTTTTTTGACCTTATTGTGCATCCCGAATATTAAAGTTCGTCTAGATTTTAGTTGAGGAAAAATGTCACTAAATGACATCCTCAAAAGAGAAAAAATTGTGCACATACACAAAAACTTAAAACGAGTCAGCAGCCCTAGGACAAACATGATTTTAGCTGCATGTAAGTTCTTCAGACTGTGATAAAATCTTGAAACTTTTGTTTTTAGTGACCTGTTGAGATACACACATACAAAATACCAAAGCATTGACATTTACAGCCATAACACTGTATGGCTGTGGCCATGATCACCCTTCATCGTCACCACCACCATAACACATTTAACAGAGGGGTATCATGATGATCACTGAAATCTATGTTAGATTAGAGTGTCAATGGCTGAATCACTGTTTCCATCTCAGTCAGTCCACCTGACAAATTAGCATACTCAAAATGCATTATAGTTGAAATGCAATGCACACTAATCCAGCAACACTAATAATACTGATTGTCTGACATTACCCTTTAGCCATAAAACAAGGAGTATGTATTACATTAGACAAGACCACAAATAACAAACCAAATCAACTACCACCTAAATAAACTAAGAAATAAATACAATACCCAAAATACAATCTTATGGATACCCAATCACACTAACATCACTGGGAATAAAGAGAGGTGGGGTGGGGTGGGCAAAATATGGCTGGCTCCATACACGGAAAACAACTCTACATCACAGTCCATGGAATTGAATTAGAAGCGCAAATTAAAAACATAAAAAAAAACCATCCCCCAAAACCTTCCTAACATATGCCACAGCAGACCATTATCCACACATTACTCTTCTCACAAGAACACAATCAAAACTCATTCACTCACACTAATCATAATACACCTCTAACACCTAGGGAAAACTTACGGACTAAGAACAAAGATATGTAGACACTAAACACTTTCAGCTGCAACACCATGATAGATACCCACCTCGGAAGCAAGTAAGGGGAGGAGGGTTCCACAGATCGAGAACATTTTAAGTCGAGAGGTTCCTGCAGTTCATGTGGTAAAAAAAAAATCATCAGGGAAAGGGATTGATCTGCAATGAGGAAATTAATTTTTAAAAATAAATGTCATATTTAGATTACAACTTTGGCAAAATCTTTTCTTTATCACACGCATACAGACACCCTAAAGAACTCCACACATACTATATTGGTAAATTAGATTTGATTTTATTATTGCAGTTCAAAATCACGGGTTTTAATTACAAATCTAATTTCAATCATTAGCCATTGTTTCTTGCCAGTTGTAAAGGTAATTTAATTGTGTTGTTTAAATCATTAGCCTTTGTTTCATGTCAGTTGTAAAGGTAATTAGATTGTATGTTTATTTGTATCTTTATAAGGGTAATTTAATCGTATGTTTATTTGAACTCTCTCGTGAGAACAGCAAACTTGAGAGAACGCATACCATACAATCACCAGTGTCATTCAAGGTCCGTAATTCGGCTTATCGTCCATTAGTCACTTGGGAATTATACCCCCTTGTTATCTTGAAAGATGTAAATTGTTTCCTTGGCCTGAGGCAATTATTAGAATATCATCCATACACTTTAAACACTTGTAGGCCACCATGACCAGTTTCTGCACACTGTCACATGAACAGCTTTATTATTTGTCTGTAATTTATTCAAGCTTTTACATTCACTTTTGTTGATTTTATTCAAATAGTGGTGATACAAAACAAATTTTAACGACGAAGACAATTGAGGGTTGTTAAAACCAAAGACGCGATATAAATGGAACGTTGCAGCTAAATATAGGAAAATACAGGAGGCACATTTACGAACGAGCAAGCTTACATAGAATAGAGATGACAACCAAAAACTTAAAACATTCACTTCAGCTTAGGTACTATATCAAAGTCTGAAAATAGCAAACATGTCATTTATGGTGACGCAATCGCCGATCAGACCAGTTAAGTCTCGACACATCGATAACGTGCAAAAAAGACAACAGCAACTTGTATTGGAGTAAAGACTCTGCGAGGAGAATGCCCATAAAAGACTTTGATATTCTTGTGTATTTCTTTTGTCAATCTTTGCCCTGTGGCGATCACGATTAACATCATAAATTCAATAAACGTACGGGTTGGCCTTGCACGTGACCACCATTTAAAATGTCAGATTCCTAAAACACTTGCACTAACGCAGTTGATTAGCTTACTCAGCAGACACGTGACCATTCGAACCCTACAAAAGAGGGAAGCGAAGATGACGAGGTCCACCAACTCGTCGGACTCGAAATAAACGGAGGAATTTAAAACACTTTCTGCCAGGTATGTTGTGTGTGTTTGTATCGGGTTGGTCAGAGCAGGAGTGCAGTAATTCTTACCCTCTTGCACAGCCACATCCATATTCGCTAATGAGGAAATATGAAATTACTTCGCTTTATAATGAAGAAATGTAAATTAGTCATGTTTTCTAATGAAAACATGAAATGGTCATGACTTCCTTTAACGAAGAAACGAAAAAGAGGCTTGTTTTAATGAAGAAATATATATAATTCACATTTAAACCAATCTGAAATGTGAATCGTGAGCTGTTAATCTAAGTTTGTTCAGCATAAATCTAAATTTGTCAGGACCCAAATGGATACTTCTTTTATTAAGAGGTTTTTGTACGTTTCAGTAGGGGCTTACTTGTCACATGACTTACTATAACTTCTCTTTAATTAATAAAACTAAAACAATCTCGAGTTAGTAGCTACTCCACAAAAGGGAACTGACCCGACCGGAACTTAGTAAAACAATGATTATTTTCTATATTTGAAAAGTGAAGCTGTAACTTGAATTCTACTTAGTAAAACAATGATTATTTCCTGTCTTTGGAAAAAGTGAAGCTGTAAGTTGAATTCTACTTTTGTATCTGTAGCCTGAGCACTTCACTCAACAATTTCAGCAGACACGTTAGGCGATCACAGGATGCGTCTGCAGTTCTTTGCCCTTGTCATCTTGTGCGTGACAGGTAAAAACCTTTCTTCTCAAATCAATCAATCATTCAATCTATCTATCTGTCTGTCTGTCTGTCTGTCTGTCTGTCCGTCTGTCTGTCTATCTGTGACTGTCTTTCTGCCTCCGTCAGATTTTTAAACTTGTTGGGGCCAGAATAACAGCTGTCGTAGTCTTGTCGAAGAATAGAGTTGAGAAAGCAAGCACAGATGAACAAGTCTAAGGTGCTGGGTCTGGAAGGGGGGTTTTGAGACAACAGACTAAACCTATCATTCCTCTTGAACTACAGGTGTACTGACAGAGTTATCTCATAACCCGCCTGACTACGGAGATGTGCAGTACCCCACTGGTAGTAAACATTACAATGACGGTTATTACATAAAGAAGTGTGCCAAGGGCTACAGGCCGGACGACCAAGGAGGATGCATTGGTAAGCATTGACCGCTCTCCTTGGACATATTCACATGTCCAGCTGATGTACTTGAAAGAAAATGTAACTGTAACTATATATTTGCTTGATATGTATTTGTAGATCTTATTACTGGCTTCAGTCCTGCTTGTAACTATATTAGCTAGATATTTATTTGTAGATCTCATTACTGGCTTCAGTCCTATTTGTAACTATATTAGCTAGATATTTATTTGTAGATCTTATTACTGGCTTCAGTCCTATTTGTAACTATATATTTGCTAGTTATTTGTTTGTAGACCTCGTATCTGGCTTGTCCTGTTTGTAACAACATATTTGCTATTTGTAGATTTTTTTAACTGTCTTTAGTCCTATTTGTAACTATATGTTTGCTAGTATTTATTTGTAGACCTTGTGTCTGGCTTTAGTCATGTATGTAACTATATATTTGCTAGATATTTGTTTGTAGACCTTGTGTCTGGCTTTAGTCTTGTTTGTAACTCTACACTTGCTTGATATTTATTTGTAGACCTCCTATCTGGCTTTAGTTACTGTACGTAACTGTAGTGGATTAAATTTGCCTATCCCTATTTCTAAACGTAATTGTTTAGTGTCAAATTATTAAGTGTCAAAGTGACCCGACCTTGGGCACTGCGTGTGCTTGTATTTTTAAGTGTTAAAGTTGGAAGTAAACAACTCAGGTAAAGAATATGCTTGACTTGCTGATGTAATCTAAACTGGTTTTAGGTGAATGATTTATTTTTATTATCCAATGGTTATGTTTTTTACAAGAACGAGACCAGATCAAAAGTTTACCTGCTGTAAAGAATTGTCTAATCTCTTTGAATTTGTAGTGGCAAGATGTCTGGTCCTGAAATGTAGCTATTAACTTAATGATGAAATAGCTGACTGATTGAGAGAGAATAGACTTGGAAATATTTCATGCATTTTGCTATTGACATGTTATACTTGTGTTTTACGAGATATTATGTGAGAGACTAGTATTTCTAAAATTTGTGAACTAAGATGCTTGTATGTAGTATGCCAGACACTAGACATTATTTCTATTGAATACGTTCTTAAAATGTATATATTACATTTATTATCCTGTGTGCTAATAAATACTGTTGCAGAAAACTGTAAGTTTAGACTTGAATGTAAGAAAGGATGGAGTTAGAGATGAATAAACTGGAAACTTAGTGTTTGTTCCCTGTGTTTGTCTTAGTGGAAACTTAGTGTTTGTTTACAGGGAAGAAGCAGCCTTTCTTGTGTTACTTGAATCTTCCGGTTTAGTGGCTTATAAACTGCTACAACCAATATAGATGCGAGAAGTATCTACCTCATTGTGTAAGTATAAGGATACGCTGCACTCTATTGATGTATGGTGGCAAAGTATGCTGACTACATCATAGAATTTCTGGTACAAGGAAGTTACTGGAAATTGCTACATTGTTGTTCTGCTTGAGGGAACTAATACCACAGAAAGCCAAGATTAGCCTTGTCTCACCAGTGTTCAAGATAACAATGTTCTATAATGTGCAAGAGAAACATGTGAAACTGACAATTCCCTTGAGACAATAAACTTGTGTCTTTGTTATAGAAGCATGCAAAGGACTATTACCACTTTGCCTAGACAAGGTTATGTACAAACTATAATTGCTATAATGTCATTACTCCATTTCTTTTCTCTGATAATAAATTATCCTGTGATTTATATTGATACTTATTTGTTGAATTGTGTGTTAGGATATAAAACTGTATAAACTTTGAAATTATTTGAACATGGTTCATGCAGATATTGATGTCAATTAAACATAGTATTTGCTATAAGTATATTTGAGTTTTGATTTAATAAATTTATTGACCTTACATATATTGATAACCTAATGTTGGAGAAGAAAATGGGTGGAGGGGGGGCTCACTAAATGTAGATTAAAAGATGGATTTATCTTCTCCTTTTGTAAGACGTTTTCCACCTATGGAAATATTGTGTGATGGTAAATTTTTGTCTTTAATGTTGTGGAAGAGAGAAAACTTTTACAGCACCTGCATATCCACCAAGTGAGAGAGACGATTGCTGACTTTCAGAGAATTATTAATAACATAAATTAAAATTCTCATCACTTGTAATGTTACTTAGTGAATTTCAGTCTTATATGTCTGTGAGCCATTGTTACTTAGTGAATTTCAGTCTTATGTGTCTGTGAGCCAATGTTACGTAGTGAATTTCAGTCTTATATTTGACTGTGAGCCAATGTTACTTATTTCAGCCTTATATTTATGAAGCAATGTTTGTGTGTTGCAGTGTAATATTAATCAGTGAACCTGTGATACTTAGCTTTGCAACGTAATATTTATCTGTGAACCAATGATATTTAGTGAACTGCAAAGTAGTATTTGTCTGTCACCTAATGATACTCAGTGTATTGCAGTGTAGCATTTATCTGTCATCCCATTGACAGAAACTCAGTGCATCGCAGTGCAATATATGTCTGCCAACCATTGATACTTAGTGTATTGCAGTGTAGTACTCGTCCGCAACCCATTGATACTTCATGCATTGCAGTGTAATGCAATTAGTTACTTTCAAGCGTTTTTCATGTTGACCTGCAGATGAGGATGAATGTAGAACTCCGTTAATCACTTGCGGACTGTGGGCTGATTGCATCAACACTCCAGGGTCATACAAGTGTGTTTGCCATTCCGGTTACAAACATGAATATGGCAAATGCGTCGGTAAGTGTGGACAAATTACACAAACTATACTAGAAACAGAATCTTTTGCTTGGCTATTTCAAGTAGTAACTATCGTGTAGTTAAAATGAATTGTGTTGGGGGTGTGTGGGGTGGGGTGGTTAAGCAGACGCCAGCCAGAAGTGCACAAGCCGGAGACAGAGAATAGACGCTATATGAAACTATAGTTATCGGCCTTTACAACAGCATTTGGGGCCGGTACATTGGCGAGCAAGTCTGATTGAATTTCCTAATTAGTCAATGTGTTTAGTGTGTCCATTCATTAAGAAAGGAGAATTTTTTTCTTGTATTTATGAGTTAATTCACGACATAGGACAAATTTTTCCTGAAAGTGTATTTATGAGTTCATTCACTAAAAAAGGACATTTTCCCTGGCAGTGTATTTAATGAGTTCATTCATTAGGAAAGGGCAATTTTTTCATGGAAGTGTATTTAGTGAGTGCATTCACTAAGAAAGGACAATTTGGCAGTGTATTTATTGAGTTCATTAGGAAAGGGCAATTTTTTCATGGAAGTCTATTTAGTGAGTTTATTCATTAAGAAAGGACAATTTTTTTCATGAAAGTGTATTTAGTGAGTTCATTTGCTAAGGAAGGACAAGTCATTCATGGCAAACGGCACGGTGAGACACTATGTTTATTAACAGTTAAAGTAGAATTAGTACAGTCTCATTCGAAATAACCTGCCCTCAAATTAAAATTATTGTGAGAAAATAATATACAAATATGTATTCAACAATACTCAACAAAATGATGATGATGATGATGATGATGATAGTGGTGATATTGGTTAGGGCGATCATGATAACGATAAAATCTGTCAAGTGTAATAAAGCAAACATTCTATTTTTAGAAAAGAATTCCCGAACTCTTCTGTTACACTCACTGTTGAATTTTATTTTTGATTGTCTTGCAAATCTGATAGTTAATTGTGTACAAAGAGAAAGTTTTTCATCGTTCAGTAAATTCTGGTCCTTAACTATGATATAGCATTGGTGTCATCTAAACTATGGAAATTGTTGTCATCGCACTTTGTTGTCGATCAGTGTTGTCATCTAATGCTACTCTGTTTAATTATAGGCAATGTAAAACTGCATTACAGGATTCATTCAGTGCTCTTTGTAATATAGTCATAGTTAAAATATATCATTGTTGTCACTTAAATATTCTGTAATTATAGGCATGCATCATAGGACTCATTCGGTGCTCTTTGTAATATAGTCATAGTTAAAATATATCATTGTTGTCACTTAAATATTCTGTAATTATAGGCATGCATCATAGGACTCATTCAGTGCTCTTTGTAATATAGTCATAGTTAAAATATATCATTGTTGTCACTTAAATATTCTGTAATTATAGGCATGCATCATAGGACTCATTCGGTGCTCTTTGTAATATAGTTATAGTTAAAATATATCATTGTTGTCACTTAAATATTCTGTAATTATAGGCATGCATCATAAGGACTCATTCGGTTCTCTTTGTAATATAGTTATAGTTAAAATATATCATTGTTGTCACTCAGTGTTCTGTTTAATTATAGGCTTACTAGAAATGATTTATTGTCGTTCAGTGCGCTATTTAAGAAGGTATAGTAAAAATGTTTATTGTTCTCATTCATTGCTCTTATATATATAGGCAAAGTAAATATGCCCTGACTATGTGCTGTGTAATCATGATCATGTGTTTAAGTCAAGACTTCATTTTAAGACATCTAAATTAGTTATTTTTATGCTATAATTATTTTTCTTAACCTATTTATTTGAACGAGCTATCTAATTACAGTCTTCACTAGTCTTGCTAGGTACACCAGGCTGTATGAGGTTTAATTATGCAGTGTCATAATACAGTAATTGATAGTGTGGACTTTCAAATAATGAATTTTAATGATTTATAATGAACTATTGTGTGAATATACTGCATTATGAAGATATTGTGTGTGTTTATGTTATAATGCAATTATATGCTATCAAATTAAGAAGGTATGTTTTAATCAGTTACATAAATTGCCAGATTATGAAAATAATTTAGTTGTGTTAATATGAGCAATAAACATTTACCAATAAATGAAGCCCACTAAGATTATTATCATGATAAATGAAATATAACTATAGCTCCATAGATGATTGACAAGAACTCTTTTAACGTTGCTGTTATGATTAACAAGAACTCTTTCACATTGCTGCTAGGAATTACAAGAATTTCTTTCCCATTGCTGATGTAATTGATAAGAATTCTTTCTCATTGCTGCCATGATTGACAAGAAGTCTTTCACATTGCTACTATGATTGACAAGAAGTCTTTCACATTGCTGCTATGATTGACAAAACTCTTTCACATAGCTGCTATGATTGACAAAACTCTTTCACATAGCTGCTATGATTGACAAAACTCGTTCACATTGCTATGATTGACAAGTACTCTTTTACATTGCGACAATGATTGCCAAGAATTCATTTACATTGATGCTATGATTGACAAAACTCTTTCACATAGCTGCCATGATTGACAAAACTCTTTCACATAGCTGCCATGATTAACAAAACTCTTTCACATTGCTGCTATGATTTGTGCTTCTGATCCAGACCGAGACGAATGTACTGATTATTCAAACCTCTGCACCATTAACGAGAACTGCATCAACACCATTGGAGCTTACTTCTGTATCTGTAAGCCAGGCTACTTCCGCTATGATGATTATGGCTGCCAGAAAAGTAAGAAATTTTTATTTGTCGTTGTCTACTTTCTTAAATTAAAAAGTACTCTTATTGTTGGTGTGATTTTTATTTTGTTTTATAAATATGTAAACTAAGTGTACTTGTTTATCAACTATGCATTCAATCTGATATAGTTTATTTATGTATATACATTTCTTCATAGAACTTATATTTTTGGTTGAAAAGAAAGAATTAACATTATGCAGTAGATAATGCTTAGATCAAGACAGAAGATGAGCTAAAGTTAGACAGTAGACAAAACCTAGATCAAGACAAAAGGCAAGAGTTAAGGTAAAAAGACAGTAGACAAAACATAGATCAAGACAGAAGGCAAGAGTTAAGGTAAAAAGACATTAGAAAAGGCAAGAGAAGGTAAAAAGACCTTAGAAAAGGCCTAGGTCAAAACAAAAGGCAAGAGTTAAGGTAAAAAGACAGCAGACAAAGCCTAGATCAAAACAGAAGATGAGTTAAGGTAGGACAGTATACACGACCTATATCAAAACAGAAAGCAAGAGCTAAGATAAAAGACAGTAGACAGAGCCTACATCAAGACAGAAGATGAATTAAGGTAAGACAGTAGACAGAGCCTACATCAAGACAGAAGATGAATTAAGGTAAGACAGTAGAGAAAGCCAAGCTCAAGACAGAAGACAAGAGTTAAGCTAGGTCAGTGATACCGAATCAGGAGACAAGAGGCAGTAAAATAAGGGCTTATGTCAGGACGAAGACAAGTATTAAGGTCGGGCAGTTAATAGAAGATAATTATATCATGACAGAGGACAAGAGTTTAAAATGGGACAGACAAGCAAGAGTTAAGGTAGGACAGTAGAGAAACTTTAAATCAAGATAGAAAACGTACGGTAGTAAGGTAGTAGTTAAGGTACGGCAGTACAAAGAAAAAGATATAAAAGTACGACATAAAACAAAACTTGTTTCACTTAAAAGCTTGGGAGTAGGCAAGAGCTGGTAACCATAGATACAATTGAAACAGACAAGAGAGTAAAATATCTGTTAGAAAACGTGACGTCAGACTTGGAATGATATGTTCATACGCTGTATTGTGTATTGTGTTTTATCATTTCAAGGTGTAGCTGCTGAATGAAAAACGATTTGTAATTTAATGTGTTTCAGTTGGCTTCAAGCACAAGGATAAAGGTGAGTTGATAGTTTGATCATTCTTAGACGGCGTCTATAACTATCATTTTCTGTCGCTGTCCATCATTATATATCAAACTTGACCTGTTCATCAGTTCAAGATATAAAGATACACTGATATAATGCAATATCTTGATTCTTTCAATTATTATAATGGTCCTGTCTCCAAAGGCAAAGCATCGTTTCGAACTTTCGGTACATTTTGCCTCTCTTGACTTCTTGCTTTCAAAGAAACGGAAGCGGACATGCGCATTACAATATATTTTTATCTGTACTATTAGCCAGTCTAAAGTTGGCAGTCTATGCGATGCAGTTCTGTTATTTTGCCGAATATCTCTCATGGAAAAAGGCTAGTAACCCTAGCATCAAATATGAATGTAACCCACCACAAATTCAGTTAAAAACAGCAACATTTATTTTTTTAAATTGTAAAACTTTCATGTCGCGTTATTTTTTTCATATTTGATGGTCAGAACTGATGTGAATATATTACACTGATTTAAATCATTAGTGTGCCCCAAAAATATACATATACTTCAGTTCACATGTGGAGATAGTTAAGTACACGCATGTAAAGTAAGCTGCAATTTCTGAACCTTTATTTCTGTTGTTGTTGACCACTTGCCATTGACCGTTTGGGTTGGTTGTTTGGTTGGTTGGTTTTTGGAATGGAGATTTTGTAATTTATGCTGCTTTAAATTTTATTTTCAAATGACGAATCGATCCTCTGCTTATATTTTGGGTTATATTCACTAAATTATCGTTTATCTTAAAATGAAATATGCAATTTAAATGTTTTCCCTTCTCTCAATTTCTAGTCCCTCCACCCTGCAAGATTTTATTTCAAGAGGCAATCTCACCCTCTAATTTCATTTTAAAATCCAACTTCTTTTTTCAAAAGGAATACATAATACACCCCTATACTCTTCCTGTGCATGCGCGTGTGTGTGCGGATGAAAATGTGCGTTCGTGCGAGTTTGTGAGTAGTATAAAAGGAATAATAGTAGTTCTTTAGACCATCCAAAATACTATTGCAGTAGTTTACCTTACACCGTATTGGGCTCTCACTCATCGCCTAGTCAAACTGTGAGCATCTGCTGATCACCGTTAAGTCCCTGCCTTGAACTATTACGACTATTGGAAATGCTTTTATGTTTGCCGTCATTCGCTTTCAGATTACCCGTCATACTACCCGGATTCTCACAAGCCGCCAAGCGTTTATCATCCGGACTACGCACCTCAGTACCCCAAGTATCATGATTCAGCGTACAAAGATCCAGACATGAAACCTTATTCAAAAGATGGTAAGAAACTCACATACACAAATTTCCTTAAATAGCCCAATAATTGAAGTAGAATATTGTGCCTGTTCGTGTGTACTGAAGCGTTTTTGATTTCCAGGCGTTTATCATCCGGACTACGCACCTCAGTACCCCAAGTTTCCTGATTCATCGTACAAAGATCCAGACATGAAACCTTATTCAAAAGATGGTAAGAAACCCACATAAACATACACAAATTTCCTTAAATAGCCCAATAATTGAAGTAGAATATTGTGCCTGTTCGTGTGTACTGAAGCGTTTTTGATTTACGACCACAGAATCAAAACTAGGACTCTGAGATTTTAACGGATCGAGGTGTAGTTTAACTCTTGTAACACAGCATGGTGGTAGTGGGTCAAAATCCGACCCCTCCCCTACCCCGGGTGCCTTCTCCATCCCACTTTATAGCTGCAGAGAGCTTGTTAGGAGGCTGGGTTTATCCCCCCCCCCCAAGCGGACATGTTACCTGGGTGGTGTTAAAATCCACCCTTGCTCTCCCTCGGCATACCGAAATGAAGTTAAATATTTTGCTTTATCATTTGTTCTCTACCCGTGGACAACGCCGGATAATCTTTACTTTCTTGATGTCGCTAAGCTTAGATCAAGGTAAGATTAAAACAGATTTATAAGTCCAATTTATTTTATACGCATTTGATTGGAGCACAATAGGTCCTATTTTGATAACCTATCGCAAATTAGTTCATATTTAGTACCTTAGGCTTAGGGCGTTCTAGGTCTTATTTTTTGTAACTTTTTTTTTTTTTTTTTTTTGCCTGGAGCAAAGTTAGCCATATTTTAGAGCCTGAAGCAAATTAGATTGTGTTTAACAGCTAAGAGATAATTAGGCCATATTTCAGAAGGCTGGAGCAAATAGTTCCTATTTCAGATGTATGGTGCAAGAAGGTTTAATTCAATAATCTGGAGCCAATTAAACAATATTTTAGTACCCAATCTATACTTCCCACATTGAGACGAGCCTAAACATCAAGCCGACAACTGACAAGCATAAATCAGTAGTCTGAGTAGAGACTATACATACTATTATTTATGGAGATCATAGTGTTATAAGTCAGCTAGAGGACCTAATTTGCGACAATACAAATCCAGTTGTAGAGTCATCAAACAATTACTCAAATTTCTGAACTATTACTACTAAATGACAGTACCCACTCACTACCATTGCTTCCACAATGGACTACGACAACCATCTATCGATCTAACAAGAGCTAGCCCAGATCTAGCCCCAGACCTAAGCAGACAGACGTTTGCAAATGTGACTAGTGTTGGTCCCGCCCATGTCACCCCTACAGTCCATCAATCAGCCACTTGTGCTCGCAACTACATATTTAATTCCGAGTCAGGAATTGTCCCTTTCCATCAGACTTAGCTCACGAGAAAAGCATGAAAAATAAATGGTTATCTACACCTCTTCGTTAATCCTCTTTATGTTATGCAAGAGTGACTCTTGAGCGTTACAGTTGGTGAAGTGATTTTGTTTAAGAATGTGTGACTATGCTGATGACAATTAAAATATTTATTTTCAGGTATGTCTTGAAGTGGGCGTGGCTCATTGCTGGTAGGACGATTCCACACCCAGAAGCTGTATTTTGTTTGTTCTAAGATGTGACTTAAAACATTTCTTAAAACTTATCTTTCAGAATTATATTTAACTTTAAACTTTTGCAAACAGATAATACTAGTATAGCAGATATAGATGTTAAATTTATAAGATTATAAATATTACAAAGAATTTTTTTATATAATTAATTTCGGATTGTTCTTAATTACTCTTGTACGTTTATTAATTTAATAAACATTTCGATTTCATTATTTATGAGTTCTTTCGTTTACTACACATTTCTTTTCAAAATTCTCTCTATCTCAACTTGTTTCTTTTTCTGTTGTGCGTGGTTAGTTCGAGATCAAATGTTTGACTAAACTTGTAAAAGTATGATTCAGTTACTTAAATTACATTTACACCAAAGACACTGAATAAAATAAGAGATTAATGCATTAATATTTTTGACACACACAAAGGAAAAAACTGATCGTTTACACTATTAAATATACGTAATTCGGTTACGTATTTATTTATAAACACTTTATTTCCCTAAAATATAAAATACATTCAAGTTTTTATCTATCTATCTATCTATCTATCTATCAGCAGCTCACTGTTTGCAAACTGTAAAAAAAGAATAAACAAGCAAACAGTAGGAAAACAATGAACGGATGACATATCATTACAAAATTGTCAATACCCCTGAAAGGAATTAAATACTTTATAAATAAATCGTTTCTAAATAATATTCTCTAATTTTATAATGCTGTTGTAATTTATTGTTGGAAATAAATTAATGCTTGTTGTCTTTGTCAAAGATTTACATGTAATGATATCACTAGTCTGTTTTCAGTGCTCCCTGTATACAATAATAGTTTTGTAAAATTTAAAGTGCAATGGCTGTTGAAAAATAATTTAATCGAGGTATACCAGACCGAGTGGGTTTGTTCTCCCGTGTTTTGCTACTTTTATTTATTTATTACATGTAAAATCACCTAATCCGAGACTTCACTGACTAGTACACTTAAAAAGTTCCTTTGAAGGAATGTTTATTTCAGTTTGGTCTTCGAGTGTTCTACGAATCGGTGACTTTTAGAGCTACTCGATTTTCCTGTCTTAGCTCATTCAAAGCACTTAACCATGTCAACAAAATGATATGCTTTAATTGCAGCCGCTTTAATTTTGTCAATCAAGTGCAAATACAAATAAATATACTTAATAAACTGGAACCCGGGTAGATGTAACCGTGGACCAGTCGTAATCACGCATAACCTGCCCGCATATTTATATTCTGTGTCGGATCTGGGTGCTTTGTGACGAGCGTGTCCTTGATCAGTTATGTAACAGCAGAAATCTATACCAGAGATCATCGGGAACAGCGTGTCTCCGCAGTCTGTCAGTCGAGGGACTCCAGGCAGGTAGATTCTATGCAGCTCGAGTTAGTCTGGAATCGATGACAGCATTTCTTGTCGGAATGACTGAACGATTTGTTTACAGGATTAATTTTCCGTTTCATTTGCACAAGTTTGGAAATGTGTACATACAATCACATTACAAAACGGCTGTCGGTGGTCATATTGTTCATTTAAAATATTAAAAATATTTCAATTTAATCATCTAATTAAATTTTGATTAGGAAGACAATTTCGATTGTTTGTAACTGGCTTTTTGAAAATAAATAAGCGGAACCTTCTAATATGCAGTTTATATATGTGAGTTATAATCCTACTAACTTCCTGTTGGCTGATTCAGACAGCCAATAAATGAATAAATAAATACCCGAAGAGCAAGCGAATTAAATGCAACATTGTGCACAGTTATGCACAGGTAAAAGCGTTCAAACAATTTTGACAAAAGCTGCAAATTTTAAAATGAGCACTTCATCGACTAATCATATTGTCGTGTTTAAGCTTTGGCAACCTTAAAACCTCTGCAGCGCTGAGTGCGAAAAATAAAACGCAAATACAGATCTGTTTTGTTGGTTTAATGCTCGAGAAAAATAAAGCGTAAATACAGATCTGTTTTGTTGGTTTAATGCTCGAGAGAAATAATCGTTCCATACCTCAGCTTTCAGGGATTTCAAATTAAAGGCACGATAAATGATGAAGAACAGTCTCGATTAATAGTAGACTGTAAAATTTCTAAAAATAATTCCTAAAAAGTGCCATCAATGGCGACCACCGAACACTTGCTCATTGGTCAAGACAGCGATTCAAAAATCGACGATATCGCTTTATGGACCGAAATCACCATTTGTGTCACTGTAGCCATCATTGACATCGCCACTAACACCATCACCATCCTCGCTGTGGCAACTCGAAGGAAGTTGCAGACGACAGCAAACGCATACGTGGTTTCGTTGGCAGTGGCAGATCTCTTGATCGGTGTGTCAGCTGGAGTTCGAATCTTTGAGTTGCTGCCGTCAGCCGCTGAGTCAATGAAACAAAACAAGTGGGCTTGCTTGATACAGCTATCTATTGTCTATTCCTTGGTAGCAGTGTCTACCATCAGCATGCTAATTATCGCTTTCGACAGGTGAGTGACATTATGCAATTAGAAAGAGAAAGTCGGCGTGTGTTGCACGCCAGAGTTTAACTTCCGGTGATTTGGCACAAGTTGATGAGGTAAGTCTTGCAAGGATATACATGTATAGTATCCTGGGTGGAGAGCGTATAATTATTTTTAAAATGTTTTTATCTATTTTTTTTTTGTGGGGAGGGGTTGAGAGAGAGTCTAACCTAACGCATCCCTAATTCCATTCACGGGTGATTGGGCGTTGGGGTTGCAAAGTCTTGTATATTTGTATTACTGTATTAATCAGTAGCTTTTACATGCTAGTTAGGCTTGTTATATCAAAACTGAAGTGAAAAACACTTTTAAAACTAGTGGTATACGTACTGTTAGAATTATGAAGCAAACAAAAACCCAAATAACCTTTGCTTTAATGTTGTAATTGTTTGCAGAATGTGTTAGTAATAAATGTTAAAAAGAACTTTGAATAAAAACTTAATTTTTATTTTCTGCTAATACTGTAACTGATTCTTTAATAAAAGGACTATGTGCACTTTATGAAAGACCTGTGAGCTACATGAGGTAACATTGATATAAGAAGCATTATATATTATATTTTTAGAAATATACTTACTTTAAAGTGTTACAATAATCACAACATCAACCGCAGTCTGCTGTTTTAATAGTTTGTTGACGTGTTAGTAACAAAATAAAATTCTGACTGCCACTTTTAACAATTAATTAATCGATTAAAAATTGTTCCATTGCAGTAAAAATAATTTCATTTCCGGTTTAACAAATAAAAAATAGCAGAAAATGTAAATGACAACATTAAATTTGAGCCAATTTCAGGACAATTAATTTTTCGTCTAAATTTGCACGTGGTAGCATTCAGAATGCCAATAACATTTATAGCCGTCATTGTAACAACCGATTTTCGTATCGTAATTCTAACTCGTCCTTGATTTACTATGTGCAACCCAAACACCCGCAGCAATATCAGCGCGTATTGGACAATGAACTCAAGCAAGCTGTCACTCCACACAAGAGCAAAGTTACGCAGTGTGTGAAGTATACTGAAAAGCCAACCAGTACTAAAATTAACACGGCCATTGTCTAGTCACTCTAGTGCATCACGTACACCAGAAATGGCACTGGGACAAAGCTGTCTGACACGGACAAGAGCGCCAACTACGTGTCGATTTTATATGTACTGGCTGATGCAATGCACTTTCTGGGTGTCGAACTATATGTGTCATGCAATTCTCTTATTCTTTTATTATTATTATTATTATTTACATTTTAGACAAAGGAGGTGCAAGTTCATGATAACGACTCAGGTTACACTGTACGCTTCAAAACTGCTGTTTAGATGATTTCACTGAAAGAGTTCAAGGTTTGGATGTTTTGCCGATTTTGCTGTTTCTTTAAATCAAATATAATGAAGTTCAAGTGCTTCTAAACGACAGGAGAGAAGCGATGTGGAATATTCAACGTGAAAAGTTTACGCATTCTATAATAGCAAACAAAAATATCTTAAGGTGGTGACTAATGACTGTACCCCAGAATTACGCATTCTATAATAGCAAACAAAAATATCTTAAGGTGGTGACTAACGACTCTACCCCACAATTACGCATTCTATAATAGCAAATAAAAATATCTTAAGGTGGTGACTAACGACTGTACCTCACAATTACGCATTCTATAATAGCAAACAAAAATATCTTGAGGTGGTGATTAACGACTGTACCCCACAATTACGCATTCTATAATAGCAAACAAAAATATCTTAAGGTGGTGACTAACGACTCTACCCCACAATTACGCATTCTATAATAGCATACAAAAATATCTTAAGGTGGTGACTAACGACTCTACCCCACAATTACGCATTCTATAATAGCAAACAAAAATATCTTAAGGTGGTGACTAATGACTGTACCCCACAATTACGCATTCTATAATAGCAAACAAAAATATCTTAAGGTGGTGACTAATGACTGTACCTCATAATTACGCATTCTATAATAGCAAACAAAAATATCTTAAGGTGGTGACTAATGACTGTACCCCACAATTAGCCTGAAGAAACGAAATATCAGATACACACACTGATTCATCAGTCCACAAACAGCAGAATTCCCTTGTTATAAAGAAGAACAGATTCCAGAAACAGAGATACTGTAGATTACTTTTGAATGTTTGTGTATTAAAGTCAAAATTTAATATTTAAAATTTATTTTTTTTGGGAAACTTTTGTAGCTTTTGAGTAATGCATTGGGTTAGAAAAGACACTTTTAAACGTTTACACTCGATTAGCTGATTAATTTAAATTGATTAATTTAATTTAAAATTACTAAAACTTTCAATTCAATGCATGGAGAACATTAGTTCGAAATTAATCGATTAATTAATTATTAATTGGTTCGATACATCGACTACAAAATTTGTAATGAGTACCAGCCCTAAAAACATTAAAACGAAATATTAATTTTCTGCTACCTTTGTAACTTATTCTAGAAATCGAAGCGTGATGCTCAGAACCTGTGTACCTGATATCCCTACTTTTCCCGTTCATGTCAAGTACTAAATCAATAGGCGCATTAAGGAATACTTCTCTTAGGGATTCTTGGTGTATTGAATAATGCCTTCTGGCAGGAAAATGTCTCTCGTTTGGCACTGAATAATTAGAAATGTCCCAGAGAAGGCCATTGCATTGATTAAAAGCTTAGGGTCGAGTCTTTCATAATTCTTGACATTTTAAAGGCAGAAGCTAAAGACAAGAAGGCATTTTCATGTTAGTTAAATGCAAAATAGTTCTATTGAAAACTTAATTATTTTTTTGAAGAAAACATACATAAAACTAATATATTCTAATATTAGCTCGACTTTCTAATGGAGAGGGAGGGAGATTTAAGACAAGCTAAATGACCCTTTAATAATAAAACGACATAAAGGAATTATTGATGATGACGGCATAATTTATTGGTGATTACAATGGCACAGTTGAGATCGTCTTCTTCAACACTTCAGAACTTAGTGCCCGCTTTAGTATAGCAATAATATTTATGTATTTCCCTAGGTTTTTATGTGCCCGCTTTAGTATAGCAATAATATTTATGTATTTCCCTGGGGTTTTATGTGCCCGCTTTAGTATAGCAATAATATTTATGTATTTCTCTAAGGGTTTTATGTGCCCGCTTTAGTATAGCAATAATATTTATGTATTTCCCTAGGGTTTTATGTGCCCGCTTTAGTATAGCAATAATATTTATGTATTTCCCTAGGGTTTTATGTGCCCGCTTTAGTATAGCAATAATATTTATGTATTTCCCTAGGGTTTTATGTGCCCGCTTTAGTATAGCAATAATATTTATGTATTTCTCTAGGGTTTTTATGTGCCCGCTTTAGTATAGCAATAATATTTATGTATTTCTCTAGGGTTTTTATGTGCCCGCTTTAGTATAGCAATAATATTTATGTATTTCCCTAGGGTTTTATGTGCCCGCGTTAGTATAGCAATAATATTTATGTATTTCTCTAGGGTTTTATGTGCCCGCTTTACTATAGCAATAATATTTGTATTTCCCTAGGGTTTTATGTGCCCGCTTTAGTATAGCAATAATATTTGTATTTCCCTAGGGTTTTATGTGCCCGCTTTAGTATAGCAATAATATTTATGTATTTCCCTAGGGTTTTACGTGCCCGCTTTATTATAGCAATAATATTTATGTATTTCTCTAGGGTTTTTATATGCACTGAATAATGAACATATTCATGAGTTTGAGGATTCAAGAAACAAAATAAATGTAAGAATACTGAGTAGTGTTATGATTAGAAATATGTGACCTGAGATAATTCCGAATTTGATGACGTAATTTTTACACGCCAAAGATGCAAGAACAGCCAAGAATGAGTGTCTAGAACTTTTCGTAATGTAGCTGTAGCCTGCGTCATCACCATCTGATGACGTACGAATGACGTCGATTTCCACCTAGGAATCAGGAACGCTTAGGTCTACACAAGGGTCAAACTTCATCACTTGTTGCATAACGCACAATCCAGAAACAGCTCAGGATATTTGTCTTGCAGTGCTCAGACACTAACGACATAGTCTTTGAAGACTGACAGACATATCATCATGGGTGTAACAACACCATCACAAGCACAGCACATAATATTTGTACCATCACAGGAACAGCATCACATAACACTTGCATGTCTGTGTCGTTGAGGATACAGTATATGCCAGATTTTAAATAGTCAAAGTGAGGTGCTACAGATAATAAAATTTCCTGCACCATTATCAGAAGCAGACTGGATTCCAGTCCAACTGGGTCTCCTCACAAACACTGTTTAAGAGATGAGTGTAGGTGAAGTATTTGCACATCTAAGTAGCTAATCTCTCTCTCTTTTTATTATTTTTTGGGGGACGTGATTAAGCAGGATGAACTTCTGACTTGTGATCCTTAATGATCACATAGAAAGATCATAAAGAATTATGATCTTTCTATGTGATCATTAAGGATCACAAGTTCCATTTCTTATTAGACATGACAAAACCCCAAGGATTATTATCTCACATGATTTAAAAATAATAAAGTTAAAATAGTATTCACTAACACACATGCAACAACACTGTTTCCAAATAGGCAATTGAAAAAGTTTAAGGGTGAAATTGTTTCATCAGATATTGTAAGCCTGTCCCTGGTGGCAATTACTAAACCTGTATCGGCACCCCGACGCGAAAGGATTTTTCGATATAAAATTAATTATTATATTTTAATCATAATATTTAGAATCCGAAACTTACGGGCAAGCCACCTTCTCCGAAGGGGGGAGGGGGGTGGCAGCGGGTGGGAATGACCTCTTCATATGCCTATCTAAAAGTCACTTCTGGTTCAGTTCCCAACCCTCTATCGAGGCAATAATACGAGAAAGATACTAACCAAAATACTACTAAATCTAAATAAGCATATCAGACAAACACGTCACGTGAACACATGAAGTGAAATCACAGGACAGAAAAATCAGTGAAGTACTACAATTATGTTATTAAACAAAATACAAGAAGACAATAATTGGTGAAACAAATAACAAGAAGACAAATAATTGGTGAAACAAAATAAGAAAAATGCAAGATCAATTACAAGTGTTCATTTCCTAGCCTAAACGGTACTTGAATCTATTCGTTTGGTTCAGTGTTCTACAGTTAGAGTTCCAATATTTTGGCAAAGGCACTGTTTACTTTACCCACGCATACTAAGCGTGTTAACAACAAGAGGAATTAAACAATCCCCAAAACATGTTAACTAGTTTATAATAGAACGTCACATAAAGGTTTCAATTATTCTTCCAACTTTCAGTCATTATTATAAACAATACAAATCAAACATTAACTAGCATGGAATTTCTGCCACCAAACAACAACAACAACTCAATGAATATTATAGTACTGTCTTAGTGAGTTCAAATAAATCTTAGTGGCTCTTTCTTGTGACCAATTACTTGTTAATAATGAAGCATCTACTACTGATACACATACATAATAAAATGATACATTTTGACCACCCTGAGCGATTCACAATGCTGCACTCTCGACTTTATGGATTTTGACAGTCATTGGGGTAACAGAATTCTTGGACAGTTCCTGACTGGTTAACTTGCACGTCTTTGCACACAAATAGTCCAGTGAGAAATTTACCCATAAGTCACCTGCAGAGAAGCAACACTTTTGCACAAAGTAATCCAAAGAAGAATTTACACAGAAATTCACTTTCAGAGGAGCAACATGCTTGCACAAAGCAACCCAAAAAGAGACTGACGAGAAACATGGACCCAAACCGGGGCTTATATATCGTGGGGTATTATTGGTTGCATGACTGAATGCGAACATTCTGGGGAATATGGATTCAAACTACCCGTGATACCCCAAGCTACAGTAAAGATGTATCTAGTGCACGGGCACTGGTCACTCCTAATTGGTGGACTTTCGTCGATACCCCAACAAAAGTGACTGACCATCTCTCGCCTGTTGATCTCGCAACACAGCTTCCACCCTCCCCCCCCCCCCCACGCCGCGCATGCCCCACCTAGTGGGTCTCGGGTGCCCGACATAATCTTAAATCAATGAAACCGAGTCAAAGCAGCATCTAACCAACCGTGGCCCAAAATATACCTGAACAATGCCCATGTCTCTACCGTAACGTTGATATATAAAAATCCATTCTCCCTAAACGGCAAAACTTCAAACACGCACAAGCAGTCATACACAGTCTTCAAACACGGTTCACTTAAAATGTTTAGATTACAAGAATTACGCTGACAACATCCGTGCTAAACGTTCACACACAAACAGGCCATCGTTTCAAAATAACAAATACTGGCTATAAATACAAGGTTAGAAAAATGAATGAATATTAATACAATGTTAAATAAATAATTAGTAGAATATTGATTGAGCAATTAATTAGGTGATACAATTTTTAGATATTGACATACTTTAAGGCTACTGATGCTAAAGTTAATATAACTAATGTTTCTGAGAGTAGTACATTGTTATTCATCTACACACACACACACACACACACACACACACACACACACACACACACACACACACACACACACACACACACACACACACACACACACACACTCACAATCCTTTACTTACTGTCCAGAAAGGATATGAACAGATTTTAAAATAAAGGAACTTAAACCGAATATTAAAGTTAATGATGACATTATTCATTAGTGAAGACAAGTTTAGGGTTATGTCTGATTCAAAGCGCACGCCATTGCTCGACAGTAACAGAAAGAATTAAACAAAGAAAGAAATGAACATACAAAGAAATGTTTATGACCAACGTTAACGGCTCATTACGACAGCGACGATGCTATTTTAGAAATACTTTCGCATTCAATAAGATTTAAATTGTGGGGACACAAAGGAAATATTGATGACAATGACATAAAGTGATGACAATAGTCGTGCTATTTTAGAAATACTTTCGCATTCAATAAGATTTAAATTGTGGGGACACAAAGGAAATATTGATGACAATGACATAAAGTGATGACAATAGTCGTGCTATTTTAGAAATACTTTCGCATTCAATAAGATTTAAATTGTGGGGACACAAAGGAAATATTGATGACAATGACATAAAGTGATGACAATGGTCGTGCTATTTTAGAAATACTTTCGCATTCAATAAGATTTAAATTGTGGGGACACAAAGGAAATATTGATGACAATGACATAAAGTGATGACAATGGTCGTGCTATTTTAGAAATACTTTCGCATTCGATAAGATTTAAATTGTGGGGACACAAAGGAAATATTGATGACAATGACATAAAGTGATGACAATGGTCGTGCTATTTTAGAAATACTTTCGCATTCAATAAGATTTAAATTGTGGGGACACAAAGGAAATATTGATGACAATGACATAAAGTGATGACAATGGTCGTGCTATTAATCGCATTCAATAAGATTTAAATTGTGGGGACACAAAGGAAATATTGATGACAATGACGTAAAGTGATGACAATGGTCATGCTATTTTAGAAATACTTTCGCATTCAATAAGATTTAAATTGTGGGGACACAAAGGAAATATTGATGACAATGACATAAAGTGATGACAATGGTCGTGCTATTTTAGAAATACTTTCGCATTCAATAAGATTTAAATTGTGGGGACACAAAGGAAATATTGATGACAATGACATAAAGTGATGACAATGGTCGTGCTATTTTAGAAATACTTTCGCATTCAATAAGATTTAAATTGTGGGGACACAAAGGAAATATTGATGACAATGACGTAAAGTGATGACAATGGTCATGCTATTTTAGAAATACTTTCGCATTCAATAAGATTTAAATTGTGGGGACACAAAGGAAATATTGATGACAATGACATAAAGTGATGACAATGGTCGTGCTATTTTAGAAATACTTTCGCATTCAATAAGATTTAAATTGTGGGGACACAAAGGAAATATTGATGACAATGACATAAAGTGATGACAATGGTCGTGCTATTTTAGAAATACTTTCGCATTCAATAAGATTTAAATTGTGGGGACACAAAGGAAATATTGATGACAATGACATAAAGTGATGACAATGGTCGTGCTATTTTAGAAATACTTTCGCATTCAATAAGATTTAAATTGTGGGGACACAAAGGAAATATTGATGACAATGACATAAAGTGATGACAACGGTCGTGCTATTTTAGAAATACTTTCGCATACAATAAGATTTAAATTGTGGGGACACAAAGGAAATATTGATGACAGTGACATAAAGTGATGACAATAGTCGTGCTATTTTAGAAATCCTTTTGCGTTCAGACTGTTACATCATGTCCTAATATTGGTAGACATTAAATGTGTCCACCTAATGACCGTAAAGAAATTATTGATGACGATGCTCTCTGTGATTCATTCTCACTTACTGATAGATCATTTGAGTGGATAAAGCTTGTAAGGAAGAAAAAACTAATAATAATAATAATAGTAATAATAATAACAACATAATGATGGCACTGACACAACAGATTGTCATTCTTCTGCAGGTTCTACTTTGTCGAGTACGCATTACAGTATCCAGTGCGAATGACGATGTCAAGAGTAGGCTACATCATCATGTCATCGTGGGTTGCCGGCGCGATCTACGGAACGGTTCCTTTGTACGAAAACCATTTTGACGTCGACATCGGCTGTGCACCAACTCACATAATTGATCGCCAGTACATGACCATTGCCCATCCGATCCTATTTTTCTCCATTAGCGCTGCCAGTGCTGTGCTTTATGCTCTCATCATGAACAGGGTTAAAGGTCATTTACAAACAATTCAGAACCAGGTGAGAACTACGACTTAATGCAGCATGCAAAGCGCAGCACAAGTATCCATTTAAAGCACCGCACAACGCAAAACTACAGTTAAAGAAACGACAACGCACACGTATCAGTTAATCCAGGTGACATGTATCAAGTAGTTACAACGATTATTAAATATATCCTTGAAGACAGAAATTGTAATGTTTTAAATTAAACTCTCTATACCACATATCTGGAAGAGACTAGATTTGTTATCAAATACATCTTCTAAGATAGTTCATGAAAATGACAATTATCAAAACAATATGCATGTTTTAAAATATATTATCACACCCACATATCTGTACGACAAGTATGAAGTAGTATTGATTTGCCATGAAATAAATCCTCAGAACCAGATTACTCAGATGTAAAGTATCAAGCAAACTGTACACCGATTGTCTATTTAAGCCAAACGATCCAGATGGTAAACATAAAGTCAACTCTGCTGGTCATCAACTATATCCTCTAATCTAAGCTATATCATATATCCTATTGGCAAGTATCAAATAGACTTCGCCGTTATCAAATCTATATACTAAACCAGTTCACTCCTATGGCAAGTATTAAATGGATTTTATACACCGCTATTATATATATCGGCTACACCAGATCACCCAGATGAAGGATGCTTAAACTAGATCATCCTGGTGAAACCTAGAAAATAGAATATAGTGGTTACAAAATTTATCTTCTAAGCCGAATCATCGAGATGATAAATATCAAGTAGAATATTTCGGTTATCAAATATATACCTGGCTTAGATGTGTTCCAAAGACTGTTTTAGAACCAAAATTATTTTGAAATTCTTGTGAGTATTTTTAAAAAAATTATTTCTCCTTATTGAAGTGAATTCACGAGGTCCCATGCCATATTGCTTATTGAACACAGAAAAGTGGTGCTGTATATCTACTGAACACAGAAAAGTAGTGACCTACGCACACCGTACTGTCTACTGAACACAGAAAAGTAGTGACCTACGCACACCGTACTGTCTACTGAACACAGAAAAGTAGTGACCTACGCACACCGTACTGTCTACTGAACACAGAAAAGTAGTGATCTACGCACACCCTACTCAGCCTACTGTCTACTGAACACAGAAAACTGGAGTCGTACGCACGCCCTACACTCTACATTCTACAAGAACACAGAAAACTGGTGTCGTACGTACGCCCTACACTCTACAAGAATACAGAAAACTGGTGTCGTACGCTGTAACGCATGACAAGCATGCGCAGCTATAAAAATAAATTTAAAAGATATGTAGAATGAAAATGCCAGTTGTATTACCATTTAATCAGAACCAGAACTGTCTCCGTGTAACTCTTCTAAACCTGTAGACAGAATGGCGTATTTGCAAGTAATAAACAAAGGTTAATAAAAAGGCAATTACAGTAGTCACAAAGGCTAACAGAGAGTAACTTAAGATGTCAAAAAGGTCAGGTAAGTTCAAGCTAACTAAAAGGTCAACAAATGTTAACTTACAGTTGTCAGGTAACTGTGGAGTGAATGGCTAGAAATGGATTAAATTAGTTAGTTCATGAATATAAGCTCCTGTAGCTTTTGAGACAAACGAAGAACATTAGTTAGTTCGTGGTAGCTTTTGAGACAAACGAAGAACATTAGTTAGTTC
The DNA here is from genome assembly GCA_028829895.1 of Sinotaia quadrata. Taxonomy (NCBI): domain Eukaryota; kingdom Metazoa; phylum Mollusca; class Gastropoda; order Architaenioglossa; family Viviparidae; genus Sinotaia; species Sinotaia quadrata. The sequence goes on from CM054179.1 coordinate 107,340,286, forward strand.
GTGAATATAAGTTACGGACAGTTGAACTATTACGCATTTTTAATTTGCTGAAAAAGGAGACCATTGCAAAGAAAAATAGTCTTGGATTTAAAACAGAAGGAAATAGCAACTCAGACATAGCATCTTTTGTGTGCTAAGTTGCATACATAAAATTGATCATCCCCCACCCCACCCCACACAAACACTTTGTTTATTTGAAGGGGGAAGGAGAAATCATGTATTTTGTTCTTGGTCGCCTTTCACAGGTTTATTTGAAATGTTATTTTTAGCCTATAATAAAAGCACGACGAAGTTTTCTTTTTTAAATTCTGATCAGATTTATGGACCTAGTCTGGCTGAAGGGTAGTCGTTACGATTGATCAGTCGGTATTAAAGCTTAGACATCAATGTCATGTAGAGTGTAATTTAAAGGACGTCAGATCTATTTGTGTGTGGTTTTCTTTTCTTTGACTAGTTGCACTCAGTCACTGTTGAACACATCTCGAGTTATAGCTTTCATTTGAGTGGTTGAGTAAAATTCTTTTTTTTTTTTCAGGAAGAGGATTGCTTCTCTAATAACTTGTGACATTTTCGTCACTCATCACCCCGCTACCATTATTATATGACCTGACGTCACCATTTGATCTCCACTGTCACTGACATCACCACACGACCTCCACTGTCATTGACGTCACCACATGACCTCCACTGTCGTTGTCATCACACGACCTCGACGGCCATTGACATCACAAACACTGCCATCATCGTAAATAATGAATAGTGTTGACGAATCTAATTATACAGATACAGCAACAAAACGACATTAGTTATAATTAAGTAGACCAGTTTCAATTGATAGGCGACCTCAGTATCACTTATATCCACCTTCATTATCCCAGTCATCACACATAGCACATCAACGCCAGTTTCTTTAGCAGCGAATTTATTATAATCAATATTTTTAATTTCATAACTTCTGAAGGAAGCAGCCATCCTAGGCATGACAACAGCGGCGGAAATCAAGACCCGACGCAACAACTACAAAGCAGTGAAAATGTTATCAATGGTCTTCGGTCTCTTCTTCATCAGCTGGGGTCCTCTCATCATCGTCGCCTTGCTCGAGTACACCATCCATGTTCCACACGTGTACCTGACGGTCTGCAGTGGCGTTGTCATCTGCCATTCGGCGATCAATTTCTTCGTTTACGCATTCATGAATAGAGATTTTCGGTTTGCTTTCAAAAGTATGTTCTGTTCGTGGAAGTCAAATACAAGCAGTGTGCATCCAGTATCTACAAATAAACGTAGGATAGCACTTTGTCACTACTAACCTACAACACAGATATAGTGACTCTAGATATATTTGTTAGTTCATGAGGTCTAGTGACGCTAGTCGATTTGTTATTTGTTAGTTAGTGAGGTCTAGTGACGCTAGTCGATTTTGTTATTTGTTAGTTCGTGAGGTCTAATGACTCTAGTCATGTTGTTAATTGTTAGTTCGTGAAGTCTAGCAACTCTAGTCTTTTTGTTATTTGTTAGTTTGTGAGGTCTATTGACTCTAGCCATTTTATTATTTGTTAGTTCATGATGTCTATCGACTCTGGTCATTTTATTATTTGTTAGTTCGTGAGGTCTATCGACTGTATTCGATTTATTATTTGTTAGTTCTTGAGGTCTATCGACCCTAGTCGTTGTATTTTACATTCAAGTCTCAGCTTAGTTTCCTGCAACAGTATTTATTAGCTCAATACATGCACACAACACAATAAATATATAATAATAACAATACTAATAATATTTATGAACAAATTCACTAGAAACAATGTCAAGTGTTTAGCATTCTACATACAAGCATCATAGTTTACAATTGTAGAAATAATAGTCTACTCACATAACACATCTTACATAAAATGCAAGTATAACATATATATAGCAAAATATTTCTAAGTCTATTCTCTCTCAATCAGTCAGTTAACTCACCATTAAGCTAATGGCTGCCTTTCATGAGTGGACTCTGCCACACCAAATTCAAAGTGATTAGAAAATAAATTCTTTTCAACAGCTAAACACAGCACAAGCAGTGTCCAATGTTGGGTCACTTTGACATTTAACAATTTATACAACAATTAAGTTTAGAAATAGGGATAGTCAAATTTACTCCGCCACAGTTTCAAACATATATATTTTTTTCAATAGAAACTCATATTTTAAGATGATACTAAAGAATAGCAAGATGCCACATATAGTGAATTATGTTGTGTGCCAAATGCACATGAAATGTGCTCCGTGCCGTTGAAAAACTGCTGTTCGATGTGCCGCTGCAACTCGTCACGCATTGTTGAAGCATGCTATTTGATATGCCGTCATCATATGATGTCTAAATGAAGTACCTTGTGCCCACTAAATGACACATATGCTGCCTAAATGAAGTATCTTGTGCCCACTAAATGACACATGTCTAAATGAAGTACCTTGTGCCCACTAAATGACACATATGCTGTCTAAATGAAGTACCTTGTGCCCACTAAATGACACATACACTGTCTAAATGAAGTACCTTGTGCCCACTAAATGACACATATGTTGTCTAAATGAAGTACCTTGTGCCAACTAAATGACACAAATGCTCTCTAAATGAAGTACCTTGTGCCCACTAAATGACACATATGGTGTCAGAATGTGTCAATGTGCCATGTCCTGTCTACATGATACAAGTAAATGCATGTGCTGTTAAAATGTGCTATGTGCCATCTACATGAATACCAAGTGCCATCAAAATGTGCCACACACCATTGATATGTAGGCATACTGTTTGCCGATTCACCAAATCAAGTGGTCGCCGAATATTTGCGCAAGTTATATAAATCTGAGTAAGTCCTTATTTCCTTATGAATATTGGTTTTAATTAATATTATATATTTAAGAAAAAGTTGAAAATATATTGTAGATGGTTTATCAACATTAGAACATTGACTTCAAAGGACTGTCGACACTAACATAATTTCTCTTTTTGTGTATCCACATTGACGTGTGTTCAAGTATGAATAATTTCACTTTTGTGTTGGTCATATAAACATTGATGTGTGTTTAAGTACGCATATTTTCACTTTAGTTTTAATCAATGCACACTGACGTGCGTTCAATTACAAATACTTTAACTTTTCAGACCCCGGTACAGTTATGAATGTGGTTTTAAAGTGTTCGAAAGACTAAATGGCGTCTTGTTTTCTTTATATTTTTAATTTGTTTAAAACACTGAATGCTGTAGTATGATTCTGCACTCACCCATAAGAGTTTAGATTCATTTTATTATTTTTTTTTATCATCATACTAAACATAATTGTTTAAACTTAGTGACATGAAAAAAAAAATCTGTTTCCTTTATCTTTAGTGCTGTTATATGTAATTATGAGAGAGCAATGTTGCTCGTGAATCGATCGACATATGCTACAGGATTTTTAAAAAATAATTTATGTGTGCATATGCTTTTAAAAAATTTTTTTTTGCGCATTCTTCAATCCTGACACCGTTTTTATAGATAAAACTCACACATACAATTAGGTCATTTCATTTTGATGCAGATGATGGCTATTCAAGCCACAGCTTAAACTCAAGCAGGGCAGATAATCTAGTGCGAGTTTAAGCTGTGGCTTGAATAGCCATCATCTGCATCAAAATGAAATGACCTAATTGTACGTGTGAGTTTTATCTATAAAAATGACAGGCTTAGCATTACACCAGAACTTGTCACATCAGTGTATTCCTGAGTAAAGGCCATACTACAAGTAGTGCGCTAAATTCAGTACTGATCAACTAGATTACGTAACATTGTTTAAGTTCTAAGTTCATTTTGGAGTAGATTCTATTTAACCATGCATATACTGTTACATTCTTAAATTGTAAGTACACTACTAAAAAGGCTATAAAGTAGGCTTTGCTTTTAATTTACATAAGAATATTTGCCATTGGAGTTTCTTTATTGGCCCTCATTTCAGATAAGTTATTCTTATCTTGTCTTGATTAACTGATATTTGCTTTTGTTTATGTCTATGAAATTTCAAGTTGTGTTTGGTTCTTACTGAACACTTAGCAGTATTAGTGTTTATATTACTATAAAATAACTTGCACAGTATTCAACTGAACTAGGTTTAAAAGTTTAATGTTGAAGTTTAATATTTGGAGAATTTTTAAATCAGTGCTTTCCCTCTCAGCAAATAAAGTACCAAAAAAATATAAGGGAAAAGAAATGGCTATAAATGTTACAAGCCCATGCCATTTACATAGTGTGTTATTTTAGGTTGTCTTAGATTAATAACAATTAACAGAATATACTCATTCACTGTATTATACATCTGAACTTGCATCTCATATACAAGAAAAGATGTACTCCTTTATCCAAAAATATTTTAATGAATAAATCCAGACATACATACACACTGATTAAAAAATCAAAACACTCAATCATTGACAAACAAAATTACTCCGGGCACACACTACAGTCAAATGAATGAAAAGAAAGTCAACTCCTGTACTGAATTAATAACAAACACACAAAACAAAAACTCAACCAAAATTTGGTACATTGTGTTAACAATTTTCTGTTGTGATCTGTATACATAATGTTATTCAAGGTTTCTACATCACACATGATGATCAAACATTTGGAATTAAGCATGCATTTTACAAATTTCAACATATGTATGGTCAAACAGTAGCTTAACTAGCAAAGATATCTATATATGATTCTTCAACTTTGTGTGCCGACAATTATATGGAGCACATCTCATTAAAATTATGCATTAAAAAAAAAAAAAAAAGGGAAAGGGAAAAAAGAAAGAAAATAAGTTTCTAATAAGTATTATTTTAATTAATTTTAACTTTAATAACTTATAAATGGTGGATTATAATTAATGAAGTACTTTCATTACAAGTATTGAGGAATGAATACACATCTAAGTAAAATTTAAAGTCAATAGCAGTACTATAAACCATCAGTGCAAAAACCCCAAAGAGATATGGAGAGAGGATTACAACAGATGAGCTCCGTCATTTAGGGCTCATGTAGTTATTACCTTTTGTAATTTCACTCATTATCCACTTTCTACTTATAAATTTTTTTATTTATCAAAACTTTCAACTAGAACCATATGATTTCATATCTATGGTGTGTGTGTGTGTGTGTGTGTGTGTGTGTGTGTGTGTGTGTGTGTGAGAGAGAGAGAGAGAGAGAGAGAGAGAGAGAGAGAGAGAGAGAGAGAGAGAGAATTACTGTATTGTTCTTAATTTAATAAATGTATTTTCTCTAACTAGTATTTTGGCAATTGATATATAAATTTATTTCTTGTGTTCTATTTCATGATGATTACACAAGTTTAAAATAGTGCTTGCACATTCAAACTGATTTAAAGGAAGGGAACACAGAAAAGAATAAAGAAATAAAAAATTGAAATAAAGAATAAAAACAAATCAAAAAGGCAAAAATTAAAGTGTAATGATAAAAATCTATACAATGTAGCAAAACAAGACTTTACATATTTGATTATGATAACTTATATAAAAAAAATTAACAGAATGCTTAATTTATTTGTTCTATTTTTATTTTGCACTTACAAACTAAATGAAGTAAAAAGAAAAAAAAACATAAAAAAGAAGAAAAATCACACAAAAACTCCAATAATATTAAGAGGAAAAAAATCAGTAAACAACCCAGTTTAAAAAAAAAAAATTAGAAGCCCTCAAATTTATTTTGACAATGGAATGCATGATACTAGTAATATGTTCAGTTGTATTTCATGGCATACTGATAAACCAAAAAGAAAATTTACTGGGAATGTTTCCTAATCATTGTAAGCTTGTATTCACTTTAAAGAATCATCTTTAACAATGAAGTGATGGGCACACAGAGATTTTGTGGAGATACCAGCATTAGGCCTTCGTTTTCTTGTGCAGCATATTCTTGCACAATTGGGGCATGTGCACACTTGGAGGAGCAATCCACATTGGGTGACTTGGGTGACAGTCAAACATAATATATATTCTTATGTGTTTAAATCTTAAAATTATTTATGGTAAGGGTGTCACAGGAAAGATCCACCTAGGATACCCAAAAAGTGCACTATGGGTTCAAAATACTTTAGGCAAGCCCCTGATAAGTGATATTCTTAATAACTGTAAGATATATCTGGACTGCCTATAGATGAAAGATAAAAGGATTTGAAATCAATAAACTAATATACCAAGTTCTTCTATCCATTCAATTAATCTTATTTTATATATGGAAAAGTGAGTATCCATCATCAAAATATGGGGGAACAAAGTGACGAGGTACCTGCAAAAATATCACATAATGTATAAAATCCTTTTCAAGTTATGGAACATGAACAATCTTATATTTATAGTATATGTGTAAACATTAACATTAAAAGAAGATAAAACATCATCAATACCATAACAATGCAGTGGAAAAAAATTATAAAAAAAGAAATAGTTGAGAGATCTACTAGTAGAAGATCAAGTCTGGTAGCAGGCAGAGATGAAGATACAATGTCACAGTATAAGTCACTAACAGCTAGCTAATTCGAAAAGAAAATACAATGCTGCAATAAAAGTCTGAGAGCAGTCAAGCAATCAGTGATAATGCAATATCACATTAAAGGCTGGAAGTTTAAATATATATAATTCAAACAAAATTTGATTTTGAGAGACTATTAAAACTAGAATGTTGCTTAGGCAGCAATGTATATGACAGTTTGGAAGACTTAAAACTTAAGAATTCACCGGACTAGGAAGAATGGTGAGTCAGTCCCATCCTTCCAAATGAACAATGTCACTCTTTGATGAACGAAACATAAATTAATGTAACAAACCAACATGCAAAATATAAATCTGCAGTATACAAGGTATAAGTTCTTATAAGCAGAGAATATGACACAATTTTATCAAATGGTTATTTAGACTGCATTATGTGGTAGGTTAAAGTCTTTCATGGATCTCTGTAGAACATGCATATTTGATTTTGTATATCTTTATATTATGTATTAAATATTATAGCCACTTTTCCTGTTTAAACAATAACAATTTAATATGATTTTTCCTCATTATGCAGAGAGTAACAATTATGCTTGAAAAAATAAAATATTACAATATTATGAAAAACAACAATAAACAAATTAACCTGTCTTAATTTCTTAAAACTGGGATCATTAGTCAGATGCAGATGTGGAATACCCTGATCACCCGAATTTAGAATAGGTATTCAATGAAAGACATCTAACTCAGTCTAATATACAAACATGTAGCTAGTTGCACACTGCACTCAAGAAACCATTACAAAAATTATGAGAGCATATTTGCTTACTAATATGAAGTTTTACCTCCCCTAATAAAAAAAATGTGGTTGAGTAATAAATTTGATAATAGAGTATTCAGATAAAACTATGCCTTGTGTTAAAAAAAACAACACACCAGTCACGCAGATAGTTATTGTTTATTGTGTTAGTTACATTTAACTGTATATGAATCTCAGTAACAACAAGGAAAAAACATATATACCCTGTAAATGATTTTACACATTCCAGGAGGAGTCAAAACTGAAAAAAAACTACAAGATGATCATTTAGTTTTCACACAAAACAAAACAAAACAAAAAAGAAATATACAATTTATCTGGTTAACTGTTAAAAATGTGGTTCATATTAGGTTAGTCAGAAAGCAGCTTTCCCATCCCAGACCCCCCAAAAAAAATCAAAAGAAAAAATGGCAGCATACAGATATGATTCTTTAAAGATTAAAAAAATATTCTACATATATTTTTCTTCATATTCATCAAAGTGTGTCAAAAATGACTGGTTTGTTTGTGTGTTCTGAATGAATGTGTGTAATGATTATATGCTGTATGCAAATCAAAGACATCACTCAATTATTTAACGATATTATGTATAAAAGCTATTCACTCTCTAAACAAAATACTCTTCAGTAATACACTATATGTGCATAATGTGAACTTCTAGAAGCATTTCACATTATAATGAAGAAAGCATAAAATGAAATATATGAAAACAAGAGTTAATCACCTGAAATTAATATAGCTCAAAATCACTTGAGCTTTGAGATATTTCAAATATCACAGTTTGTTAAAATCACTACAACAAAAGCTGCAGAAAATAAGGATTAAAAATAGTTAATTATTAATGTGGCTTTGATGACTACTTAGGATTAACATTTTTTTGATGATGTTTTCTTGTAGATTTCCTTTCATGTTGTGTGGTTGCTTAAGAAACGAAAAGAGAATATTAAATAAGGGAACACTTTTTTTCCAATTCATGTGAAAAACAGAGAGTAAATGTTTGGCATGTTTAACTTGAGAAAGAAAATTCATAATTTAAAGGCCATTATAGTTTACATCACAAAGTATTCCAAACTGTTCCAATTAAAAAAATTTCAGATAAATATTCCAGAAAATTTTACCCAAAGTGTTCAAATGGGGGAAAAATATACAAAATGGTCTGTTATGTATGAGTTCTAAAAGATCTTAAAAAATGGACAGCTATGAACACCAATGGTAGGAAAAGAAAATGTTTAGGAGGATAAAGTGTTAATTTTCTTAAATAGATATTGAGCTGATACTTGTTTGCAAAATATTTCTCATTGGTATTTGAATCACCTTAAATAGTAAACTTGCCTCAATTAAATTGTAAACATAATGCCAAAGTGTTTTTGCCGAAATTATATGCTTAGTTTTAAAGCAAATTTTAAATCTCCAATTTTGCAAAGTTACAGTACAAGTCACTAGCATTCACTGCAAATCAATGTGCAATCTATTGTTATTTTTATTTGTTACAATTTTTTTAATAATTACACCATGAAGGGATCAATCTGCAAGTCATTTCACATAAGGAATTAACTAGCTTGACAAGCTTGTAATTAACATATTTACACATAAAACTTTCATTTATGCATATAATTTAAATAATAGTATGACATTTCTACCTCAAGTGGGTGCTGGCATTTTGTTCAAAAATAATGTTGAAAAATATATGGCTAATCTATGAACATGGTTAATTTAACCACCTATTACTGGCTCAACATATGATATTTGATATATCTTTTATGTAATTTAGCTACAACAACCAATTAATTTATTTGAATTTACAAAATTGTTCCTTTAGTTGTGTTCTTTCAGTACATGCTTGAAAGACAATGGTTATTTACAATTAATATTTTGCACAGCTCCCTTCTAAAATAGTCTTTATAAAAACCACCATGAAAGCTAAGGTGATTATCAATATGTGCACTGTAAAATGTTAAGCTTTTTAAAGTTATTATTATTACTTTTAGTAGTAGTAGTAGTAGTTTTAGGCAATAAATGAATTTCATAAGTGATATACAAAAGTATCTTTGTCACTTCTAGTACACAAGTGATTTTGACTTTTGTGTACAAGTGCCCTTGTAACAATACAATACATGTATCAATATTATATTCAGTTTATTTCCATACTCTTACTACTTTTGCTTCATAGTTAAGATGGGGTGATTTAAATAATATTTTTGTCATTTTCTATGTAACATCCTCTCTTTCTGCCTTATTTACAACATTTTAATAAGAAATAATAATTATAAATAAGTTAAGACTCATTGCAATATCTACTACAACTACTACTAAAAATATTTGTCTTACTATGATTCCAAGATGTCAAAAGATTATAAAAAATTTATAAATGCCTTATCTAAGTATTATTTGTTGAGATATTGTCAACAAAAATTAGGGCTGTTCTTTTTCTTCTATGCATAAGTTTTTAGTTGATATAATTCATAAGATTACTCTCCTAATGACAATGCTATTATTTACAAATATTTTAGTAATAGTCAACAAAAGATTTATTTCAAATAAGGTTAATTCAGTCAAAGTTGTTGGATTATAAATTAAACATTTTATTTTCTAAATGTAAAATAAAAATTTAAGAAGTGATTAAAATATTTATAACTTTTTACATCTTTGCTGTCAAAACAACAATCTTTCCCAGAATAAAGCCAATTACAAAACTACAAGGTACAAAAGTAGGAATCTGTGAGACTGCATACTCACTTTTATAAAAATGTATGAAAATAATGTGCAATGTCCCTTTACAATTTTGAGTTCTCCAAAGGGACATCACTTTGTTTGAGACTTGCCAAGTTGTAAGAGTTGCCTAAGCTTACCCACACAGAGATCACTGCCATGTCTGGCATCATTGGAGGCAAGAGAAAAATTTAAAAAACCATGAGGGAGATCATCCAACAAAAGAAGGTCAACTGACTTGCCCAAAGAACGGAGTCGTTTGGTGAACATAATGGAATCATCCAAAAGTGGGTCAAGGTGGCATGCCTATGAAAAATTTAAGAAAAACAAACATTAGGAAACATGAATTTTATGAATCTGAATTTTATGAAATCTGAAGACAATTTTCAAACTGTTCAACATATTGTTCTAAAGGAATATATGAATTTCACACCCTGGAGGCAATTTATAAACTTTTAAACAAATTGTTTTCTCTTAACAATCTAAAAAAGTTGGAAAATATATGAATTCATGAAGTCCAAAGACATATTTCCAAAATGTTAAACAGACTATTTTCTTTGAATGATAATAAAAAAGGAAGATAATACAAGAATTTTTATGACACTTAAAGACAATTTCCAATCTGCTCAACAATTGTTTCTTGTTTTAAGCTTGAAACTAGCAACTATTATAATAAATATGCAAATGAAAACCATATCACTTATCAGCAACAAAAAGTCACTCAGTTACAAAATGACTGATTAGTACAATAAAATTTTAAATTAAAATTAAGTGATAAACTGAAATTGTTTGATAAATACAATCATAACTTATTAAAAATTACAACAAAAGAAACAAACTACTGATTATAACATGCTAACTTTTAGTTTATGTGACTTCCAGACATAATTATAATAAATATATGTAACAAAAGAACACACACACACACACACACAAAGCAGACCTTTTGCACATGCATATATATTAATATAAAAAGAAATAATTTAAAAAAAATGATTGTTAACTACTGCAAGTAGGTTCTTATCCATACTTAATCTCAATCTAAATGCACACTTTTTCAGTTTCACTAAGTAAGAAAAAAGAGATTCTAATGCTAGATGTCATTAAATTTTAGACTGTTCAACAAAAGATGCAAATACTACTACTACTAGGGATAGTGCCTGTGTCAGGTGCTGTAATGCATCAATTAACTTCTTCCTTGGGGATCTGACATTCTTGATTCCCAAAGTGTCAAGAAAAATAATACACCACAGCATCAGCTGATACTTAGTTGACAGTAATGAGGTTGATGTCCACTAGTCATGAATAGGGTCTGGACTCATCTTGATAGCTTTGATGGTCAAGTGGCTCAACCTAGTCACCACAGACCTGACTTGTTAAGATGGTTCTGCCTAATCATCAGAGCCCTGCTTGTTTCGATGGTTCTATCATAGTCATGACTTATGATGATTCTAGTTTCTACCTAGTCACCACAGTTTTGGCTTTTTATGATGATTATGTTGAGACACCACAGCTCTGACTTCTTAGAACAGTTTTGCTAGTCACCATAGCTTTGACTAGTCAGAGTACTAGTCAAGACATCTTTCAACTTTGCCTAGTTACTATAGCCTTTATCAGCAACAATGGTTTTGTTCAGCCACCACAGCCATACCTAGTTATGATGGTTCTTCCTAGTCACCAGAGCCCTGACTTGTTAAGATGGTTCTTCCTAGTCACCAAAGCCCTGACTTCTTATGATGGTTCTACCTAGTCACCAGTGCCCTGACTTGTTATAATGGTTCTTCCTAGTCACCAGAGCCCTGACTTGTTATGATGATCCTACCTAGTCACCACAGCTCTGCCTAGTCAAACAGTCTTTATTTGTAACAATGGTTCTGTCGAGTCATAGAACTGATAATTTCTCTGCCTAGTCACAACAACCTTCACTTTGTCATAATGGCTCTGCCTAGTTCTAAGTAACAGCCGTTATTTGTAGCAGTGGATCTATTTGGTCACAGCAGCCTTTATTTTCGTCAATGGCTCTGTTTAGTCACAACTCTGACATGTCACAATGGCTCTGTCTAGTCACAACTCTGACTTGTCACAATGGCTCTCTCAAGTCAAAGTGCCTTAAGATTTGGTCACAGTGGCTCAGTCTAGTCATAACAACTTTGATTTGCCAATGGCTCTCCCAATTAATCATTGAAATATATCAATACACAGTATAATTATTTTATCAACTTGTATAATAAAACAAGTAAAAAAATATGTGCTTTACATTATACAGCAATAAACATACATACCATTACAAATTGCCTATCTACTATCTTTCAGGACATTTATTGAAACAATATTTATATTGTTATTTTGTTTGTTTCAAAAAATTGCAAATTGGTTTTCAATGGAGATTTTCATTATTTTACACGAAACTGTATCTTTTCTGTTTGTGGCAGTATTTATGCAACTAATTTCCATGGAAATTATGATTTCAATAAATTTCTTTTTAAAATCACTTATGAGCTTCAAAATTTTCAGCAAATGCAAAGATACATATGCAGATAGAGATAGTAAATGAGGTGAATTTCAATAAAAATAATGTAATTTTAAATCTTGCCATAATGTCACAACAAGTGAACACCAGTTTGTATTTTAAACTAATGCCTGCACAATCATTAAGTTATGAAGCATAAAGCCACCCAAGAAATTGTAAGCTAGCAGAAAGTAAGGAAAATGTATCATGCTATTTTGGATAGAAACAACAGAATAAGAGACATGATCTCAAGCTAAAAATAATAAATAGATAAAAATGCTGACACTAACAAGACCTGAAATGTGCATCCCAGGCTTGACAACTTCTACAGAAGTAAAAGGGGAATAGCCTTCATGGAACTGGACTCCTGGGAAGTTCTCTTTCACTGAATTTCCTCCTTGTATTTTTTGTTTGTTTATTTTTACTGTTTTTAAACACCATGCCTAGCACAAAGCACATTCATACAATAAGAGCAGAATGAAGGAGGAAAGTTAATGGAAAAATATATTTATTAAAGTTTAAAAGTAATTCTAATTTCATTCTCATAGTGGGAATCATAAGAAACAAAACATTGGCTCACTATTATTAATTTGGCCTAATTAAAACAAACACTCAAGAGATGCACTTTAATTGTTAACAAATTCATGCTGCAACCAAACAATCCCACCATATAATCAAATAGCTACACTAATTAAATCACACAGTTAACTATACAGCCTAACACTAAAGTATCAATTCACCATTAATAACATTGTCATGTCTATAATTAAAACTTCCTAATAACACTTCCTAATAATAACTTCCTAGTTAACTGTAGCAGTGCCTAATCTAAAAATGAAGTTTCTTTCACACCTGGCATGTTTCACCAACCTTGTACTAGTGAAAATATGCACAATGCCTGAGCACGCATCAAAAGTTAATGCACACACGGAATGCACAGCCTGCATTAAAGCTAAAGTTGCCATTTATAAGGATTGCAGCTGAGGCGGCAGGCACAGGCAAGTGACGGCATGCTGGCTTTGAAATGCTCAGTCTAAACACCCAGAACCCTAATACCACCACTTCACTTTCTAAAAATAATAAATTGCTAACTTGAGACTGGCAGAGAAAAAGAAGAAAACAACAACTGTCCCCCTACTCAACAGTAAATAATGATGTTCAGACAAAGATGTCTTCCATGACACACCTCCTTAAAGGTGAAAAACTCTTGGCTCTAGCTTGTAAGAATGAAAGTGACCTACTCCTACTGTATACTCATCTGGAAGAATAATGAAAAATTATTTCTGGTGATGAGCATCTTCAATTGCTAAGACAGTAAGAGGAATGTACCTATGGATGAGAGTGGTATAGGAAATAAAAGTACACCAAGAAACAAGGGTAGGGTAGAAAACTGTTAATTTTTACAGTGTTTTTGTATGACATTAAATCTAGAAACTTACCACCATGCAAATATGAGGTAATCCCTCAAGCAACCAATCTGGTGCAAGTAATGGAGACATGTATGGATTCTTTACGATGGGAATATTGCGGATTGCTCGCAGTGGACTCTGAGCTAAATGCCGTTCACGTTTGAAATCAGAAGGCGATATGCTCATGATGGAACTGTTAAACTTTTTGAGATCAGCCAGTCTAGATGTTGAAGCACTCCTTGACATGGAAGTACTTGATGTTGTTGACTGAAGATCTAATTTCAGATTTGTTCTCAACGCACTGTGTAGTGATGACCTATTTGGAGCCATTCTAGTAGCCGATGATGTAGAATTAGATACAGACAACATTTCTGATTTTGATCTGCTAACAACATTGCTGGAAACATTCTCCGGATTCCTTGCAAGATAAGTGCTGTCCTCCAAATGGGTACGAGCAGTTAAAGAATTTGCCAGGATGTGGTTTTCATCAATAACTTCGCAGACTGAAAGATGATCACTAATTTCTTTGGTATCTCCATAGTCATTAGAAATCTCTGCAGTTGCTTGTGTTCCACCATTTGTCAGGAGTGACATATCTGATTCAGAAATGCATGTTATATTCTTCCTTTCAAATGCATTTTTGAAGTTTTTCATTTCCAACTTGCAAAACTCTGATGGTACACTTGCAACTTTATCAGCAATAGCAAAATCTTGCACTGCATTACTGAATTGGATTTCAGGTAAAATACTGCTACTAGAATCACTGATTCCTGAACTTTCCAACAGATGCTGTATGACTGGGTCAGAAAGGCTTGGCATGGAAATTTGGAGTTCTACAGCTTTAGAATCTAATACTGGACTGGCTGACAAATCTAGTGTACTAGAAACAGGTATGTGATTTGGAATAAGAGATTGGTTGGAATTACTGTTATGAACACTAATGTTAGAGCAGCTTGCAAAATCTTCCTGTTGAGTAGAGAGGGAATCATCACCTTGACTAGATGTATCGCCTTTTGGATTTGAGGTTTGACTATTCTGCTCCTCTG
This sequence comes from Sinotaia quadrata, assembly GCA_028829895.1. Lineage (NCBI taxonomy): Eukaryota > Metazoa > Mollusca > Gastropoda > Architaenioglossa > Viviparidae > Sinotaia > Sinotaia quadrata. The sequence goes on from CM054179.1 coordinate 107,355,286, forward strand.
AAATATGTGAGGATGTACTTTCTAGAGTGTTCTCAGAAGATTCATCTACACCCAAGTCCCTAAATGGAACATAAGACAAGTGTAGATATTCAGCTGGAACAGAAACAGCTTCTGGCTGATCAGGTGAATAGCTCATTTTTTTCCCATCATTAGTTGATGCTTCAGGACCACTGCTGCTAATCCTGTCCACATCAGAATCAAAACCTTTAATGTCTGGGTGCCAAAGTGTTTTTCCTTTCTGAGGTGGTGATGATTCTGAAGCAGACACAGACAGTAAGTCACCAGGGGACATAAGTGGAGTGTAGAAACTTTGAGTACCTGGACTTTCTTCAGAGGCATTTCCATCGGAATCAGTCAGGGAGTCCATATTGCTCCTTTTCTCTTTGCTGTCTTCGTTGACTGGAATGAGAGGAATCTCTTCGGATGACTGCCATCCAGAAGCAAAACTATTGGTAAACAGATGTGTGTAACTATCCATGTAATTCATTAGCTTGTCTTTGGCATCGACTACAGAAGATAAGACAGAAGCTACTATACGAGGTCTGCTGAAAATCTCTTCCTCGTCGCAGTCACTGTCATCATCACTGTGACAGCTAGACTCTTTATTTCCATGAGGCAGCATGTGTTGCTGTGGTGCTTGCTGCTCCAGGCTTTTAAGTGTTGTGTTGGTCTTTGCAGATGCATCCTGGGTCACCACAATCCATTCAGCCTCCTGAGCCTCTTGGGAAGAAAATCGTAATGTGGCAGCACTTGATTCAATATGACAGGTAACTGATGCAGCCAATTGAGAGGACAGTTCATCTGATACACCAGCATAAGCTGAAAAAAATCCCAAATAATACATTTTTAATTATAAGAGAGTGTTTTGCATATTATTTTTACTATGGCAATCACCTCCCTCCTAACTTATCCAATCTTTCCCGAAAATATGTCAGTGTGAGTCAATGTATAGGTGAATTTGTATTTTCACATTATGTACTCATTACTAAGTACCTTCATTAATGCATATCTGAACATGCAGTACTCATGTGAAATTCAGAAGATGCAATATCAATCCTGCTATCTTTAGTCAGAAAGCAAGATTGATATTGCATCTTCTGAATTTCACTTGTTTGGATCACTTCAAAATCCATAATTTGGTGTAAGTTCAGGGATGGTATGAATTCCAAATGTATTGCATAATGGCTATATTCTTTACCAAAAACCTTTCTCGTGGATGGAATTAAAAACTTTATCAGTCAATGAACTAAATATGCCAAGAAAAGAGGTGATTACATTAAAAATTAGTGAATGTGTGTATTTGTGAAATAATATGTTTATATCACCTTATTTACAGACTTATTTTCATATGGTTTACAAAAATAACCTGCACAAATAAGTGAGAAGAAATAATGAAAATAAGGTCTACAAAAATAAACCTGCACTAATAAGTAAGAAGAAATAATCAAAATAATGTCTAAAAAAATAAACCTACACTAATAAATGAGAATAAATAGTCAAAATAAGGTCTAGAAAAATAAACCTGCACTAATAAGATAGGATAAACAGTCAAAATAAGGTCTAGAAAAATAAACCTGCACTAATAAATAGATAATAAATAGAGAAGAAATAGTCAAAATAAGGTCTAGAAAAATAAATATGTACTAGACTCTCCAGCATAAAGCAAAGCAGGAATGTGCTGACTACCTGCCAAGCAGCGTGATAAAATGCCAGCTGGCAGCAAAGGATCCATCAAACAAAGCAGACGTGCTGGTGAAGGTGTGTAACGAACAAGCACAGGTGTATAAACTGCCAAAATTCCATCTGGACGTCTAATGTTGAAGGACGCAGCTCGCATAGCAGTTGTTATTATTAGATTTCCTCCAGCACTGTCTCCAGCCAAGCAGATAACCTCTCCAGTTGACCCTTAATATAAATATATATATATATATATATATATTCATTCTCTGGGCAAGTGTACCACAAAGGGTGGGTCCATTTGAAATGTGTATTCTTAAAAGTAAAGCACTGAAATATCTTGTGTTTATATTCCACATATTCAGAATTAATGTAAGATAATTGAGTAAATTTGTGTTTATTTATTTTGTAATTATTTGTAATAATTAGTTTGAACTGAAAAATGGCGCCTCTTTTTGTGATCTGCTTACATACAGCTATTTTCTTTACTATTCATTGTTATAAATAATCCAACAAACTTACCATATCAAGGTTTTCTTAGAAGTGATAATACATTAAAGCAATATTCTACATCCCTTTTAACTCTTGAAATGGTCATTTTATGAAGAAATAATATTTTTAAAATGCACATTTTTTGTCATGCTTCCTTTCCACATATATCGATCCAAAACTTTTAATGAAAATCGACATATCATACATAAATGCCATGTGCTATTTAAACAATCAAGGCAATCGAAATATTCATATGCTAATGTTTTTCAAATTTATTCATTGCACTAATAAATATTCAGCTTCAAACAAACTAATATGCTTACATTTCAGTTTTAGAGAATGACAAAGAAATTAAAAATTTATAAATATAAAATAATGATAAAAATATTGCGAATTACTTCTTACATTTTTCAAAGGCACCATTATTTTGGAAGGATAACTCTCATGTCATTTTGTCTTGGTGTGATGAGTTTAAGTACCAAACAAGAAATATAACTTTCATTTCCATTAAGATCACACTTAAAATTATGGCAGGGAATATTTTTGAAATAATCAATGTTTCAAAATAGCTAAGATTTCTGATAATCTCATTATATTTTGATTCAATTGATTAATATCATAAATAGCTTACATATTTATGTACATATCCACGCGATTTCTTTTGCATTTAAAGTTTCACATAGCAGTGTGCATGTTTTAAACCTGCAGTAGTATAAGGGTAGAAAAACCTGTGAATTACATTCAAGAATATAAATATTGCAATTAGACTTATATATTATATTAAAAACAAATATATTTAAATAGATGCTTTGTTTATTACTTAATATTATCTTTGCAGCATAATAACTTAGCCTGTTTTATGTTTAGTTGAGAAAAATACTAATAATTTTGTTAATAAGGTTTCCACAGGATGAAGTTAGAGTTTTATACCCCATTTAAAATAAATATGTATCCTAATTAAGTTAACAATTTAGGTTAATAAAGAAAATATTCATTGTAATGAGATATGCTTACTTTAAAATACTTTTTTTCTGGTAAAGTGTCTCAACCTTTCTAAGTTTTCAAAAGAAACATGCTTTTAAACCCTTATAACTTCAATATTTTTATAATTTTTATCTTTTCTTATGTGAGCAATAGGCCCTGTTGTAGACTTTAACAGGTAAATTAATTAGATTTAGTCCACTTTATTTTTTGCACTTCATGTCACAAAATGGTACATTTGTCCAGGAAATGAGCCAATATATATATTTCATCTATCAATTCATCAGTCTCTTCATTTGTTCATTCATTCATTAGAAAGATGTAAACTGATACATCACCATCTCTGGCATGTAGCTAGCTGCAAATGCTTTAAGCCACAGGCAAATAGAATAAAACAGCAAAAAATCAAAATGCAAAAATCAAACACAATAAATCAGAACAAAGATGCTTAGTTTCCTTACACCACATATATCTGATAAGTTATAGAAAAAACTTATTTTACATTTTAAAAAAATCCTTTACTAAAAATATAAAGATGTATGATTTTATGTTTGGTAAGAGATTCTATTTCACAATAGAATGATGGCAACAGTTTTATTATTCTGCTTATGCTGTATTGAGAAATCATTATATTATTTATATTTACAAAAGTAGTATCCACATTTTCACACAACATAAAAAGTGTGATGGAAGAGAGAAGAAATAAATTGTTTCAAAAGGGAGTTGATTCATTCTATGAGTAAAATTAAAAAGATTTAAAATACCTATGACTTGATGGGAATGAAAAAGAACAGAATGTAGACTTGAAATAGCTAAAGCTACTAGATTCATCAGGAAGTGACAAACAGAATGAGCAGTCCTATAGTTCCACTGATTTAATGCAACACTCCCAAATGTGTAAGGAACATCATCTCTGAAAAGTTTAAATACTTACCTAACTTGTGGCAATTCAGAACTGCCCAAGCATAAGCATAGAAACATTCTTCTAAGGCCCTTGGGAATGGATTTTCTGGTGCCAAAGAATAATCAATTGACAGAATAGGAACATCTAAGTCTTTGGCCCACTGTCGTAAATACACCTGTTGATTAAAAGCAGATCATCAACAATTCTTCATACAATATTCTTTACATTATACATAATGCCAATTTAATAAAAGACAAATGTGACCTACCACCAAGAAATGAGTCTGAATACAACGGACCTCCTTTCCTGCAAGAAGCTAAAAGGGGTAGCAGATTTTGTGATATCACTTGATTTGGAAAATTTATTGTGAAGAATTTATAATATTCTGCCTACATCTAGCCTCTAAATATTAGCAGTTGGAAGAGTCAATGATATTCCCATTTGTAAACAATCATCAAGATGAACATCTGTAAGTTAAGATCTATATACTGACTTTATATTGCTCATCATTAAAAACAGCTCATACAGATAAATGGAATCGAATTAAGATTTTATTGTGTATGCTATAGATTAAAAAAAATTATCATCTGCTGCGGTTGATTTGAAAATGATATCATTTTGAAGGTACAAAATCTCGAATTTCACTTCTCTTCTTACTAGAATGAGATCTGCAGTCAATATAGCCATTTTGTTACCTCTAGTTGGCAAGTCAAAGGATTCTCATGTAAGGCAATCACAAACCCAATGATGATGAACTTTTTAAATGCCTTTTAAAACTCCTCCTTGTCCTTGAATGTAGTGAAGAGAGTTAAAATTGCTGTCATTTACCATTTTCTTCATATTTGGAAAATGTACAAGAGACTCATCTTCATATGTGACTTCCACAAGATCAGCTCTGCTTTCAATGATTTTACAGACAGAACCTATAATGAGTGATGTGAGGTTGGATGGAACAACCAACATCTGCACTATTCACACCTAGTTGTGGGCTAATGTACATGCCTTGGTGGGCACCGTATTAGGTCAGGGATTCAAATATAATGTGGGTAAAGCCACTTTCCCTTAAATTTAACACTGAGCTTGCCTAGCTAATGCCGAATTTGCCTGGTTACTTATCCTGGTATCTTTATCATCATTTGGTAGTGCTATCATGTTAGTGTTACTGTTGAAAAAATTGTGTAAATTGTTTAATAATTCCAATCTTGATTAACATTACCTTGAATTGAAATGTATACAGTGGTGAATATAATGTATGTATTGCAAAGAAAATCATTATCTGTGTGCAAAAGAAAAACTGGCTTTTAATTATGTATGGCATATTAGGTAAGATAAAGGTTAGACAATTAAGTTTCTATTGTAATAATATAATAATGAATTCATATATACACAATTATAGATTGATAAATATTTTTACTAATTTAATCATGATTTTTGTCTGTAATTTCTGAAGTACAGAAGAAGTTGAAGAAGACAGGGCTTTCGAAAATACTAAAATATATCTTATTTTAAATATATTTACTATATACTGGTGGGACACAAATCAGGGCTATTCCTCTTTTTGGTTCTGCTAGGTTCAATTACCCATAAAAGAAAATTATAAAATAAAGTACTACCTCATTTGTAATGATTTATTGAGAGGAAAATCATGTCTCTGCAAAATTTTATACTGACATACGGGAAAGCTTTGCAATCATAACAGACCATCTGCCTGATTAAGGATTTATGCCTGCTACCAACAGTTATTAATTTCATTAATAGAGATCATTGCGGATTGCATCAAAATACATTATTTCTCTGCCAGAATGCACTAACCTCATGTGAGCGTGATGACTGTGCCACAAATCCCCCACCATGACAGTGAATTAGCAGTCCTGGTGACCGAGGAGAGGAATTTAGTGGGGTTCGAGAGCTAGGTGATCGTGATGATTTCAAATGCTGTTCCTAAAATAATTTTATTTTTATATTTGTCAATTAAAAATACAAACTTAATTATATAAATAAATGACCTATGGAAAAACAAAATATTCTTTTAAATAGAGACTATATTAAAACATGTTTCTGAGACACCTGACTTATATTCAAGAGTGAACAAAATACATTTTCCAAAAATTCACAATATTCCCAAACTCTGAGATTGCTCAAAAGTGATCAAATTCTGAGACAACCTGACTTATATTCAAGAGTGAACAAAATACATTTTCCAAAAATTCACAATATTCCCAAACTCTGAGACTGCTCAAAAGTGATCAATGAGGTTATTCCAAAGGAATTATTTTTTCAAACAAGCTTTAAAATTTTGATTTATGCTTTTGTTGTGAATTCTCATTTTGTGACCAATTTAAGTGAATTACAAAATTGTGTCACCTGGCCATCTCGCAGTCGATAAGAAAGAAGGCGCACTTGCACAGGGGCAGGTCCTGTATGTGCACAGGGAGGTGTGATCGTAACATCTTCTCCTCCATTGGCAGAAGGCATATCAAACGCATCAGGACCAAGATGAAAGACCTCATCAACTTGTACAGAGGGGCCAACCATTGTTGGTAGTTGCTGCAAAAGTTTACAAGCCAGTTATTTGAAAAAATGGAGGCCATTTATACGCATACATCTTAAATTAATTTGTAACAAAAAAGATCCAATGTATTGTCTGGATAGTGGGGTATGAATTATGTCAGACTAGGTTCCTTGAATGTGCAGAGTTTTTTTATTTTGAGTGTTTATATTTGTCATTGAGAGATTCTTCAGTAATTACATTATTTCTCTCTCCTTTTTTCATGTCAAGGGGTAACTATAGTACAGAACATAATACTGGAATTTTACATTATTCCTGTAAAATCAAAACAGCACTTTTTTATTTCCCTTAGTTCAAGTTTTGACTTTTCATATTTAAGCCATGAGGTGTGAGAGGAATGAATATGCGTGGCACATGAAACCAACATCTATAGTCAATTCAAATATCCATAAAATCAAAACAACACTTTGTTATTTCCCTTAGTTCATGAGGTGGGAGAGGAGTGAATATGTGTGGCACATGAAACCAACATCTACAGCTGCACTCAGGGATCCATACATCACAATAGTAAGATTATTTTACTTTAGCAAGTTTGACTCTTTCATGTTTGTTCATAAAAATTAATGTGATGTTAGATAGCCAAATATCATGTTGTTCAGTTACTTCCATTATGTTTCTGAATAGACAGTGTGTTGATACTGAAAGACAAAAATTTTTTTGAAATGGAATTAAAAATTGTAAGGTCTAAACATTTTACAAATGCTCACATGCATAATTTCTGACTCTGTAATAGACCAAAATGCCTTGCAGAACTGAATGTCAGCTGTGCGAGTGATGTTCACAACCTGGAACAATGATAGCAAACATAAAGGTCAAGCCTGTAACAAAACACTAAATACAAGACCAGCAATATGAATATTTTTATTACAGCAATATTACAATGTATAGTGTGCTATAGGCCAAACTGAATACAATAATAAATCTTTTATTCTTTGCAAATTAATGAGTTGATAAATAAATATTTCCAATACACTAAACAATCTATGAATGAATTGGACCTGATTCCCAAAATTGGGATACCACTATATTCAGATAAAAGAAAATGAATTCATTATAAAATTAAACTGACTACAGTTGTGCTTAAAGAGTCATGTTGTCAAAGTTTATGTCAAATCAAATATTAAAAACAGATACTTTAAAAATGCATAATATATATAAACTATCACAAAACAAACACTATAAACAGAATATGCTAAACAACCACATCAGTTACTAAATTATTTAAAATCAAATAATACTTTAATAAACTATAACTAAATTGTATACACACGTGCACATACGGGTGTGTGTTCCTCATAACATTTAAAAATATTTGCATTTTATATAGTTTGTCAATGTCATTAAAAAAAACCCAGTATTTGAATTGATTCAATATCCAATTTTAGAAATGACTTTTTTATTGGAATGGAAACTGTTATAGTGAAATTATGATCCATACAAAAATTAAAAACTGTTAAAAGTAAATATACTTTTATTACAATGTTTGTGACCCTGAGTTGGAATATACTATGTATTTAAAATATAAGTGAACAATTTTACCTGTTGTGCTCTTATCTCTGGATTAATGAAGTATTTCCCACTGTTAAAAAGTGAGGTAGCAACTTTCATGATTTGAGAATTCTCTTGGTAGCCTTCAGAAAATGAAGCCATTGCTATGGCAACCACTTGAAGGGGTCGCTGCATTGACTCACAAAACTAAAGAGAAATTAAAATCTGTGAAACAGCTCATAAAAAAACTTAATTAATTAATGAAATATTAGCTAAAATTTATTTAGGTAATAATTTTTAATATTTTAAACAGTAGTATAATAAGGGAAAACTACTGTAAATTTTGAGTTTAATGTGCACTTTATTATACTATAGTTAAAAAAAATATAATGAATTTTAGATTGTCAAGGATTGTATTTCTGCAGCTCTGTATCAGAAGTCAATGGATGAAGATGTCAGTAAATGACAGTAAATTTTAACATTAACTCTCAGAAGAACATGATTATCATTTTTTAAAAACTGCATGAATGGATAAATAAAAGAAAGGAATGTGGGCACAAGACAGTACTGTAAATCTGATATAAAGTGTCACCTTCAATTTCAAAATTTATTTATAATACAAAGCCAAGTATCGTAAAACAGAAGCACCTAAGCTATCACATGAATATGTGACAAAGGCTTAACATCTGAAAAGTAAAGTCAGGGTGCACATAATATAATATATACAGTCAGGTTTTGAGTTATGAATGAGTCCCATTCTTCTTCTTTTATTGGGATGATGGCAGCTTCTGGCCTGAGCCGATTTCAATGGTGTATAACTGTAGCTGTGAGTCAGACTTAAATTGTATGTAGGTGTGATGGTACATGGATTGAAGGGTGTAGACTCCCCACAATTAATTTATCTTAGGATCCTAGGGAGCAAGCCTCAGTAAATTCAGCAATGTCCTTTGATCCCATGTTACAAGATCACCCCACTAACTAATCTCAATACATATGCTTTGAGAAAAAGATCAGAACCTTATGAATCTTTTGTAACTTGACCAACCAATGTGGGCCAAGTTGTAATAAATTGCCATATAATGAAATATTTAGCCAACTGATCATGTGACTGATTGACCGGTCCACCAACTGGACATCTGAGTGTGCAAGCAACATGCGCCAAAAGTTGCCAGAACTATCAGAGCCATTTTTGAGCCATCATTCACCAAGAACACTCTCCCTGGTTACCCCATGATATATGCTTAATGACATAAAACTCGATGTTAGCCCTAAGTTTTGACCCTTAACTAAGTTGATACCAGCAATCTGCCCAAGCCTTCATCATGCTCACTAATGTAATGGACAATATTTGGCAAATCCAAAGCACTATGCCATCTAGAGTCTTATTCTAAAAAAAGTGTAAACACTCAATTAAACATTCGGTAAGCACATTCATTGATTTCACTTTTCTGTAGCCATTATGTTATTTTCTTCAAAACTAAATTTATCTCTAAACATTAGTAGTAATTATGTTTATCTTTTAATTATCCATATCATCTCTTTATTATGTTTTGGGGGTTCATTAACCATTTATTAATTAGTAATTCATTATTAAAATACTATGTAATACCTGATAAATACTTAAGTGTGGTGAGGCATATACTGTCTGCCAGGTTAGGGTTTTTAATGTTAATTTTTTTTAATCCATCCAATTTTAACCCTTAATATTTATTACTACACAATGGACAAATCTCCAGTATATGTTTATCAATTTTAAAATTAGGGTTCATACATTTTTGAAAATTCAAATGAAAAATTGCCACCTGCTCTCTCAGCAACACCCAATATTAGCAGACTTTAGAGCAGGGTGCACAAACTGCGGCCCATGAACTGCATGCAGCCCAAGACATTATTTGTGTTGTTTTTTTCTACTGAGCCATCCATGTGGCGGCCCTCCATGCACTATCAATTGGAAATTTGGCCCTCTGGCCTAAAAAGTTTGTGCACCCCTGCTTTAGAGAGTGGGTCCCACATGTACATATTTTTTAATCTTGCATGTACAGAGATCCAATTAAGATTTAAGAAGGATGGACATTACTTTCTTTGTATGAAACTGAGGCACTCTGTTCTTTTGTCTTTCAGTTTCAACAGAGACATTATCAACTGCAGGCAGCCATCCCAGAAGAAAGAGAATATAGAAAGAAAATGTAGTTTGATATCTTTTTGAATTGGAGGGGCATTGCAACAATAACAGCTAACCACGCAGCATTAACATAACCTACCAAAATCCAAAATTTACTACAGTCTAAAATCTAATACTACTTTTTTACTAGTAATAATACTGAGAAATGTAATCTGAGTGAAACACAAATTGTCCAATGTGCACAGAGTATTAGTCAAGGCTTGTACACATGCTCTTTGCTGTTTATAATGGAAATTTTTTTGTAGTTATTGATGAGGCCTGCATGCATGTACTTTAATTCTAATGGAAAACTTTCATATCTTTAGGTCTACTGGCAAGCTCCCTTATCAGCTTATGAGATAGGGTGATGTTATATACTAATATAGCCTGTCTTGATTTCTAGGGCACTAAGGTATACACAAGAAAAAGTCTGATCAAAATCTAGTGCTTTACAACCATACAAATTTTTATTATATGCATAAATTAACATTAATAAGTGTGTTGTCCTGATAACTATTTAGCTGAAAACTCAGAAAAGTAAACTTTTGTAGCTGTTTATATTATTATATAATAATACTGAATTACTATACTTCATTGGTTTATTTTTTCAATGCTTAGTAGTTGTGATTTTATAATGATGATATTTTTTATTAGTCATTTTCAAGGCTTAGTCCAGATGGTTTAGGGTTGTTAAGAAGCTATGTTGTTTAGGTCAAAAAGAAAAAAAAGTCTAATAAAGTGATTTTAAACAATTCATAAAATGTCCTCTCTCTTTAGTTTAATAGTAATAATAATTCTAATTCATCCTTGATAAAGAGACATTTCCTTTTAACTCTAAAAAATCCATTAATTATTTAAGTGAAATATGTTTATTCAAATTTAATAATAATATTATTTTAAAAGAATGTTTTAATGCGATTTCAAACTATTACTCTTTTATTCTATATAAGGGAGGGGGGCACACACACACATGTATATATTGTTTCTATTAAAAATATATAAAGCATAAAAAATTAAAATTGTTTCTAATTCTATTAAATTTAAAATAAAGCATAAATTATTAAATACCTGAAAACCCAAGCATCGACCGTAAAAACAGTCTTGACTTAACATTTCGACTTCAGTCATCAAATGTTCTGAAATATCATTATCAAGATTATCTTCGTCTGCAAACAAACAACCAGATTGACAGTGTGTCATCAATTTCATTGCATAATACAGACATGCTCGCAACTGTCCTAATGTAGCAACATAGGCTTCAAGCTCCTTCATATAAAAAGTGCGGCGAAATAACATCCCTTCTCTGTTGTTTGAAATGTAACGTGAGATCTGGAGAAGATGTAAGCAGCATTTCTGGACAATACGCAACAGACTTCTATATCCATTGCCTTTTTCAGTTTGCGACGCGTCAAATTCGTGGGCTCGTTGTGATATCTCGCGAAAGCAAGGCTCGATCCCTCTGTCTAAATATTCAAGCATCAAACAAAATGCAGCATGAAATTTTGCATGGTGACTATGTTTTCCGTCTTTAAAATACTCGATGTTACTTAGAGCAAGAAATTTTAATTCCCGTAATAAAGACGTAAAAAAGCTGCCCGGACTTTCGCTGTTATAGAAGTCCATTTTAGGCAGATAGGCAACCATATTCAAGTCCAGCAGCTATTGTTTATTTTAGTTCTATTATTTATGTTTGAGATGAATATTTTCAGATTTTTTAGATAAAGATTAAGCATAATCCCGTATAATATTTTTAAGAATTTAGAAATTCATTTTGAAGACTAAAAATGCAAACCTAAATATTCTGACCAATCAATGATTATCAAATATGATGCTGTACTTGCAATGAAATGAGCAAAACAAGACTCAGCTGCTTCTGGAAGGTAAAGGTTGAGTTTGGCAAACTCGTATTTTCTTTTACGCACAACTGGAATTAATAACAATAATAATAAAATAATCACTATACATTTGTGTATGTAAGTCTTGCCATCTTATGTTATTCTCATATTGGTCTGATCATTTATTCTGTTTGATAGCTTATACTTTTACGTATGTTAAGTATTTTTTTCCAATACACTGTTTGTTTTGATTTCTCTATAAAATCTCTTTTTCAAAATGGCTGCCTGCATATTCATAGTCTAACGCTCTTTATTTTTGTATTACCCTTATAGATAAGTCTTGAAATACATTCTTTACCTAAATTATATTAGTCTGGCAAGGTCAGTGATAAAATCAAAAGATACCAGTCGGTTTTTTCGTGTTTTAAAAATGAAGCGCAGCAATATCCAACCCAACTAGTACTACTATTAGTAGTAGAATCAATATCCATTCCGTACTGTTAAAACCGTTACTAGTATTAGTCATTTGTTAAATTTAATACTTTGATTAAGAAATCATTAACACACTTTTAATAATTACTAGATTTTGTTAAGACTAGCTGTAGTTATAATGTTTACCTTGAACACAAACAAAACATTAATTAGGCTAAATGTTTTTAATTTTCCCAGATGAATGATACAACTTGGATTGTCAACGAGCATACCCTTTCAGTTTGGACAGACCATTGCTTACAATAATTTATTGTGCATGAAACTATCTACATACACTAGTACTACAACAAAAGGCTAATTTGAAAATAAAAATTGTTTTTGTATTTTTGACAGATGATCTAACATTCATTCCTTGAATTGTTTGAATTGAAAAGTTGGCAGTATGGCAGAATCAGAAAATCCTCCTGACAATGTAAATGCCACTTTAGATGGTGGTGATAATAAAATAACAGATCACTATTTGATGCCGTCCACAGACCATAACATATCAAATGATACACCAGATTCTGAGCTGGATATAGGCAGTAGTAAATCAGAAGTTCTTTTGCCTGGAGAGATTAATGATATTGAAGGTGGAAAACTTAAGAAAAATGATAGTGGTATAGATGTGGAGAAGTGTTCTTCTGTGAGTGGAAAAGATGGACTTTCATCAGATGCTGATTGTGGTGACAGCATTAGTGAATGCTACATAGACAGCACAGGACTTTCTCATTCAGAATCCATGAGTGAGAGTCCAGAGTCCAAGTCAGAAGTCAGTCCTTGCAGTTACAAAAGTGATGCTGACTTGTCTTTCTCAGATGTGTTGGACCCTGGCAATGTTTCTTTCAATGAAGGGAATTTTGTGTCACACTCAGTAGATACAAAGGAAGATATTTCAGAATTGGGCATTTCTGGTGTTCAGACTTCAGCAGCTGATGAGGCAGTAGATGATGATGATGATGACAATTTTGCTGTGGATTTTTCTTCCAAACGTAAACGTAGGCGAGAGCATGGCTTACTGTCAAGCAGTGATACAGATTCTGATGATGAAAATGAAACTGGGGATAGTAGTGGAACAGGGACTCAGTCAGATAAGAGAATAGATTCTGATTCAAACAGTGATGAAGACTCTGAAGTCATGAACAAGCCATGGCCCAAGCACAAATGGCGTGCTTTAAGAGACTTACGCAAACGTGAAACAGGACTGAGTAATCGCACTCCACCATCCCAATTCCGTGAGATGGTGCATGGGTCATTGCAGATGGCTCAGCGGTTGAAATTGCAATATAAGATGGAGTTCCATGAAGGCTGTGTCAATGCTTTGCACTTCAATCGCATTGGTGAGTTAATAACCCTTTGGTATCATTAAATTCTTGGGTGTTAAGCAGATACTGACATTGACTGAATTATTGTAGATAGTTTTTTTTTGTTGTGAAATTTGACACTTCTTTTTACAAAAATAACTTTGTAAAATTTTTATTTATATATTTATTTGTATAAATTACATATATTTCTTTTTATATTTCTACAAAAATGTATTTATAATTAGAAATGGTAATAATACTTAGGTTTGAGATTTATGGGGTGAAAACCTTATAGGGTTCAACAGATTTGTTTTATCAGCCTGACTGTTAGACAGGTAGAAAACAATTTTGTCTAAAATGAGGTGGTGTCTGTCTGGGGCACATTGTTATGTCTATGAAAAAATGCTTGCTTGTTAGAATTTTCAGGAACATCTCTTGAGGTGAAGTTTGGTCTATCTTAGTATCTAAGTCTAACTAAATTTAAATTTCCAGCTTGCTTGCTAATAAAGTGCCCCCTGCTTTCTTCCCATCTCATGCAAACAACCTTGCAAACTAATCCAGTGTGAGATCTGTTTTGGTCTGTTTGTCCGATTTCTTTGTGTTGACCACTTCTGTCTGTACCATTTTTTCCTTCATCTCAGTTTTGATAGTCTCTGTGTTGGCATTTTTATGTTGTTTCTTTTTTCCTCCTTTTTTATATTGGTTATAGTCTGATTTTTTTTTGTTGTCTTCAGTCAGAGAAGTGAGTGTCTGGACATTTTTCTCTGCAGTTTCAGTTGTTGTAGTCTGTGAAAAGGCCTCCTTGATTTGTTGTTTGGTTGTCTGCGAAGAGTTGACTTCAATATTTGGAATTTTCCACATGATGATATTGTTAGATTCCACTCCTCTGGTTGGGGTGGTGGTTGTTTGAGTCTCACTTGTTGTTTCTATTTTTGTAGGCTTAGTAAAATATCTCTGGAGAGCATGGCTTACTGAGTTACTCCTATCACTTGAATTGCGGCTCAGTCTTTATTCTCAGTAAGGTATTTGTCTTTAACATTTTCAAAGATTATCCAAGTAGCTGGTGGAAAGCTTCATTAAGTTCTGAGTTTCAGGAATTTATTACATAGTCAAAGGGTGTTATGAATTTTATTTCTTCACTCCCATTTCTGTCTTCCTTTATCAGCTCTCACTTATAACCTAGATCACAGTCTAGATCAGAGTCATCTTCCTCAAAATTATCTTCTTCTTCCTCTTGCTTCTGAACTTGACACTTCTTATATATCTAGGTTTATAATGAATTGTAGAATAATAATAAAATATGATTTGTTTACAGATGTTTCCTTATGCCTTTAATTTTAAAGTTTTGTTATATATTATTTATTAGGCCATTTTCTCAATTTCTGACAAAATCTCTTTCACTGCTTAATTTCAGTTTAAAAGTTTATTTACAACTAATAATTAGATGTCAAATTTTAATTTTTCTTCTATTCTAATTATGAAAGGAGCAGAAAGAAAATGTTATAGAAATTGTGCACACACATACTGATGACTTTTGATATTTAATACATCATTCCAGTGAACTATTTTATTTCTTTGATAGGTACATTGCTTGCCAGTGGTTCAGATGATCTACAGATTGTTTTATGGAACTGGGTGAGAAATCGTCGTGCACTTATATACGACAGTGGTCATCGTAGCAATGTGTTTCAGGTATGATTTGTTTTTATTCTAGTTCTAGTTTTATTATGTCTTTTGTTGATGATTGTCGAGAAGACCAAGATTTTGATTTAAAAATAACTAATCAACTAAATATTTGTAAATAGTCATATTAGAATTGGGAGCTAACTCTTCATTGACAAACCTTGTAATTATTAATTTAAAAAAAATACATTTAACCAATATATAGATCTGAATGCGAAGAGCATAGTGTATGTCCATCAGCATTGGATAAATAATTTACTAGATTGGACATAATTATGTTAGGTAGTCACATCATCGTTGCTTGACATGGTAAAATGCATTTATGCACACAAATTTGCTAATCTTTATCAAATGATCTTGTTTTCTCATTTACCTGAACTTATCGTTTTTATATGAATATAATTATTTTCTTTTTTTAGTGCTTTAATTCTTTTATTTTGAATTTTATTATTATTATATCCATAAACTTTGACAAAATTACCTTGAAGTTGTTTCATAATTTGTTTTGCAGGAAAACAGCTGAAAATGGTCAGACTTAGTTTTTTGAATACCATATTTTAATTGTATTATTAGATCTGTACGGGAAAGTAAACCTAAAATCTTATTAAGAGAGAAAGATTAACTCTAAGCACTGTATATTTTTGATAGTTTTTTGTTAGATAACTAAAAATTTAAAAGAATAGTTTTCAAGAAAAATGTTTTTTCTGACCAACTACATATCTATGGAAAATTAAATATATAATTTTCTTCAGCATCTAAATATCTTTCCATTGATTTACCATATGTGTTGTCTTCTCTTTATATAGGTGAAACTACATTTAAAATTGACTACCCTTAGCTGAGTTTGTTATACCAGGTTACCTTTGGGAACATCATAATATGTTAATTTTTCTGATATATGCGCTGACACTTCTTATTAGTATTTTAAATGTTACTTATAAATGGCCATTAATGTACATTTTAATTTATCATTTTTTAAATAAAGATAAATGTGTTTAACTTTTAAAAATATTGTTTTTCAGAATTACTGTTTGGATCTAGACCAATTTTAATGTCACTCTCTTAGTAAAACATGCTCTTATTTGTTGGATTGATCTATGCTATATTCATGAAATAAACTCATTAAAAAGATGTAACTCATATATTTAGATATTATTTTATTTACTGATTTAATTTTAGTCATGAAATGAATGAAAAGGTTTTTTATTTCACAAAAATGGTTTTCAAGCATTTAGAACTTATCAAGAAAAGATGACTCTTGTTGTTAGTAAACAAAATTAATCAATCATAGACAGTCTATAAGATATTTTATTTCTTTTGTTAATCATCCACACATTATTTTAAAACTGAAACATCAAACATGGTTATCACCCCTGTCTGTATCTTCATCAATTAGATCATTTGTCTTTATTTAATATCTCCATTTTTGCTTACTTCCAGCAGAATTTAAATAATCAAGTTCACATTGTACTTTCTGTAATACCTGCATCCATTTTGAAGCATGAAGATCATAACCAAAAACTTGCATCATAAGAAAATAATCATAACTCACATAGAACACTCTATTATCTTGAGTTCAGTCACTTGCACATATAGCATGACTATCAATATCACACAATAATGTGATAATATCAGATGATTTTTTATTAACCACATCATTACTATATGCATAAATGAAACAGTCCATGGCTATGCTTAGATTTGCACTTGAAACTGAAAGGATGAACTTGTACAGATGTGAACATTGAAAGCTCAGATAACAAGAGTTACCTTAATTGATTCATGCTATTTATTAAAAGGCTATGAATACACCTCAAAATATTTCAGTGAAAGAGAGATATAGACTATTTATGCTATAACAGTTGCCATAGGACTGTCATTTATGATTTCTAAACTATTTTTTGCTCTATCAAAGGCCAAATTCATGCCATTTAGTGGTGATTGTCATGTGGTTAGCTGTGCTCGTGATGGACAAGTTCGACTTGCTGAACTCTCTCTCACAGGTGTGTGCAAGAGCACAAAAAAACTCGCTCAGCATCGAGGGGCAGCTCATAAGGTAAACACTTGTATTGATATATCTGAACATTTGGATTGCTGTTAGTCTCAAGCACTTGTTGAGAATTTATTTTAGTTTTATTTTTGTTTTCTCTTCTAAATTGCTTTTATAAATAAAACTTTATATTGAAATTGTTGCTCTATTTATTTCATTCTGAATTAGAATATTTTACAAGTTTATTGAAAAATTATTTTAATAACTGACCTGAATGTACTTTAAAAAAATAGAGAAATAAATTAAGAAGTATTTTTGAAGGATTGGCTGACTGGTTGATGAAAATTTGTGCATTTGAAAGAAGTATACTGGCCTTTATAGCAGTGGCTAAGTTTTTAAAAAATGAAATTGTATTATTACCATGTTAAGATCACATTATTGCTATGTGTATTTTACTTTTTTATACTGTAAACTTGGCTGTTTGGTTATTCTAATTTATTGTTTCAGCCTCAAACTAAACAGTACAGTTTGTATTGCAAGTCTAGTGATTGCAATTGACAAAATGCAGCATTTGACAAGATATTGGTTATATCTTATTTTTAACTTTTATCCTTGTTGAAAAGCATTAGTAAAGCAAGTTGTATTAATTATATTATGTTTTTCAATTGAGATCATTGTTGTTACTGTCTGCCCTCATCAAACATAATACTAATAATACAACAGTGTTAGACTTTGTACTATTAATGTATTATTTGTAATCCCATTAATGATAATGTCACTTTTTATTACAGTGTGGTGAAGTCTTTAGTAGATTTGGTAATACATATCTTCCTGACATAAAACTGAGCTGCAGTTGAGCTTTCATGATAATAATGTATTGACTTATCATTACTGTTGTATTTATAAAATTAATGCTAGATCATGGAACTTTTATTCATGATGCAGTAGTTGTCTCCTTCCTATGGGATTAGTTAGTTCTCTCAGTAGTAGTGGTGTTCATCTTCCCCAGCAAGTGTACTTAGGTAAAACTCTGTTTCAGTAGTTGTTTCCATTTCTTGGTGCAGATACCTAACTTTAAGTTAACCATATTTCAGTTATTTTATCTTCCTTCCCTCTGACTTCCTCTCCCAATGAGTGTACCTAACTTTAGTGCGGTCATATTTAAGTAGCACATCTTCCTTTCTCCCTTTCTCACTGAGTATAATAGTCATATTTGAGTAGCTTATCTTTCTTTCTCAGTGAGTGTACTTAGCTCTATATTAGCTGCATTTCAGTAGCTTGTCTTCCTTGCTCTGTAATTATACTTAACCCTTATGTGAGTTCTGTTCTCTCTTACCATATGAAGTTGTTTGTGGTAGCTGATTCAGCCCTCTTGCTCAGGACTTCATTGAGAATTTTTAATTTGATCTTTAAGTAGGTAAGACCACTCAAATTTTGAAGTCTGGCCAAATAAGCTGATATTTGCAGGTTATGTTATGTACCTCAAAGTAAGTTTGCATACAAAATTTTGGAGCTCTAGCTTTAATAAAAAAAAAGTTATGACAGTTCAAAGTTTGATGTAAATTGCAGAAAAACTCAGATTTCACGAAACCCCCTTTTGAAATGACCACAAAACAAAAACTATGAAACATACACAGTTCATCTTTGCTATGTCAACTCTCTGTAACACAATTATACTGCTGATTTTTTTTTAAGGATCACAGATGCATAGAAAATGAAATACAGTCTTCTCAAAATAGCATTTTGTTCAAAATTTCAAACGGCAAGTGGTTAAAAACAGAATGTCTCTTTTGGAGTCTTGTAAAACAAAAACTACTTCATATACATCATCCAGATTTGGTATACTTGCTCTTTGGAGTATAGACATTTCCAGGGTGAAGTTTTAGACAATCTTGTTTAATAGATTTAGAAATAATAAATATAACATATGAAAAATATAGCTTTTTGCAATACATTCGCAAATAATGCTCACTTGTTGAAGAGAAAAATAGGTCAAACGAAACAGTTATTATTATAATACAGTATTTCTAATTTCTATAACTGACAGCATGATCATTCTAACCTAAATAAAGTCATAAATTATATTTTGCATACTTATGTGCATGTATTTAGCAATAACTGAATAAGTTGAATAATGCTCACCATATGTCATAACATGAACTATCCATTTGTGTACCTATATCAGCCCTGTAAATCCTGTTCAGTCAATTTCTTTGCTTGTTATGAACTGCATTGCCAATAACTAGTTAATTGATTTATTTAATTTTAATGTCTTTTCACTTGTGGATATTAGACACATTCACACATATGCATAAATATACTTTGATACACCCATATTCGTGTACACATATGATCGGAAGAAAAAATATAAACTTATGAACAGATGCTGCTTTGATTTTAATTCTATTATTAACAAAGTATTAAGAACAGCACATTAATTTTAAAAACAGTTCAAAGCTAGCAAAACTGATACTCTTTTTAGTTTAATAAAATACTTTTACATTGTTACAATGCTAGTTCAATAGTTGTTACTATTTGCAGTTACTATTTGACAAAGTTGTATAATTCATTAATTGTCCATTATTTATTAACAATGTATTAAGAACAGCACAATTTTAAAAACAGTTCAAAGCTAGCAAAACTGATAGTGATACTCTTTTAGTTTAATAAAATACTTTTACATTGTTACAATGTTCAATAGTTGTTACTATTTGCAGTTTATTTTTTAGTCCCCTTCAAATAGCAATTGTAATTATTAGTATCTTTATTTTTAATAGGTGTCTATTTGTTTCATAATATAAGACATTAACATTCTAAAAATATCTTGAAAATTGAAAGCTAAAGTCTTTCATAGTTTTACTTATTATATATCTACTATATTAGTGTATACTGTATGTCTGTAGTGTGTGTAGCATGTTACTCATCCTTGTCTTGATCTCAATTTTTACCATACATCGATTCACTCACTCACTGACACATACACTTATTACTATATTAGTATATATCTTTACCTTGAACGGTCACTCAATAACAAATTCTCATTCATCATTTACTAGATTGTTTCTTAAAACCCGAATTATAATAAAATAATGAAAAGTACTGGTCAGCTACAGACAGTAACACAGACAAAAATCCGCCAGCATTAAAAGTTGTCGTTCTTTATTTTGGATTGGTGCTTTGTAAAATTAATTTAAAATATCGCCGATTAATTAAAATATTTTCTAAAAAAATAAGTCTCATCATGAATCATCATTTAATCATTTGCAGCCAGTATTTTTTGTATAGGACTGCTTTTAATATAAGCAGTTTGTCCCAACAAATCATCACCCTCTTGCAACCGTACTTAAATGGCCGATGTTTAGCTAACCTCGTTAATGATCAAAATAAAACTTTCTAACAAATCGTAACTTAAAAATAATAAATAATCGTTTTACAGTAGCAATATTTAGATGAAATTTAATAGTTTTTGTTAAAATTTACGCAAAATGTTGTCTGGTTGATCCATTTTAATACACGTGTGGTCCAAGATGGCGATCTCTCGTCAACTTCGGCATGGGCGCGAATAAAACTATTAGGGTTACCCGCGTTCATTGCCATTCGCACTTCCGTTATAGAGACCTCCGTTTCGTGTTATATACCATTTTAAAGGGCAAAAGATGACCTTTTCAACAGTATAAAGTAGGCGAACAGATGAGAATGGGTTTCGAAGTTATAATGCGTCAAACACAACACATAATTTTGATTATCATTTTCTACAGTAAAAATTTTTAAAAATTAAATCAACCGATGCTTATGTTAAAGGTCATTATCTTAGCTTTCCGTTGATATAAGATTTATTTTTATTGGTTGATTCTCAAAAGAGCGATAGCGCGTTATGTGAGCATACCCAAAAACGATGTCGGAGGTAAGCCATTTTCAAATCGCGCCACGGGTACTTTAGTACGCTTTACCGACTGTGAGTTTATCGATCAAAACGTAATAAATACATCATTCAAATGTACACACAAAACTTATATTTAACGTTGGAAGATTCCTTTATTTGTTAAAACAATTTCCAACCATTTCTTTCTTTTAATTACCGAGATAGACAGTTTTGAAAAAGAGTGAATTCAGTCAAAAAGTGACGTTGTCTCCAGTCTCCATATAGCGAGTGGTCTTACCTACTTTAAGAGATATGGTGTGATTTTTCTCACAAATTCTTTTAAAAACAATTTACTGAGCTCCAAGATTCAATTTATCAAGTGTGAATGTGAGTGAATCATTTCTGCTTTTTGTTTGTCATTGGCAATTTCACCTTGGACTTGGGAAGGAGCTAATAATACTAGATTGTCTGCTGATAAGTGGTTTTTTTTTTGGAAAAAAATTATTTAACATAAATGCGTAATATTTATGTTCAGTTGGCCCTTGAGTATGACTCTCCACATGTGTTTCTGAGCTGTGGTGAAGATGCTGTTACATATCAGATTGATTTGCGAGAGGACAAACCTCAGAAGTGAGTGTTCTGTTGTGCTTTTATATCTTCACTGGTAATAATATTTAAAGTAATAAGTTGTAATTAAGAATTTGAAACTGGAATATTTTTTGCACTTATTTCTTAAGAAATACTTTGTGATATTATCAGCTTCTAAGTAAAAGTTATTGCTGCAACATGGATTCTATAAACATTTTAATAAAAGGTGTGATGCATGCTTTTTAACTGTGAAGATTTCTCTCAGAATATTATTTTGTTAAATGATTGGATTTCTTTTTTCAGATTAGTGATTACCAAGGAAAATGATAATAAAGTTGCACTTTATTCTATTCATTCAAATCCTGTCAACTCATATGAGTTTTGCACTGGTGGTCGGGATCATTACATTAGGTAAGTGTACTAAGAAAGCATCCATTGATTTCATCCAGTACACAGTAGAGCTTAAGATAATATGCTCTTTTGTCTTAATTTTAAATTTATTTAAAAACATTTTATTTTGTCTTTATGCATGGATAAACTAATTTGCTTGCTAATGGGGAACTTGTGTTTTCTTTGTGTGCTTGGTTAGAAACGATTAGTATGATAGTATTGATTTTTGGGTCTAAATATTTAATTGTATGTATTTATAGATTTCACTGCATTTCACAAAAAATGGGTATTTAGAAATAGGAAATACTGAAAGTAGGCATTCTCTACAAAAAAAAACAAGTGAAACTTTGAGCAAATGCATGTTTTTATGTTTTGTATCTAATGAACTTCAGAACAAAGAAAATATGCAGATGTGTACTTCATTGTGTTCGACTTTATTATTTGACACTGAACATTAGCTGTGTTGTGCAGTGATATTTCATTAGGATAATTTGAGGGTAACATATTTATTTTTTAATTATTTTCAGAGTATACGACAAAAGGAAAATAGCTGAGGTGAGAAACCTAATTTTTATTTGCAGCTTTATAAAATCACTGTTATATAGATTGTGATTTGATATAAATCTGCATTTGAAATTATTTTACTTAGAAATGACCTGGTGTTTGATAATTATGAACTAATACTAGTCTTTAGAAATGACATTGTTTGATAATTATGATCTAACACTGTCTATAGAAATGACATGGTGTTTGATAATTATAAACTAACTCTAGTCTATAGAAATGACATGATGTTTGATAATTATGAAACTAACACTAGTCTTTAGAAATGACATGGTGTTTGATGATTATAAACTAATACTAGCCTATAGAAATGACATGGTGTTTGATGATTATAAACTAATACTAGCCTATAGAAATGACATGGTGTTTGATGATTATAAACTAATACTAGCCTATAGAAATGACATGGTGTTTGATGATTATAAACTAATACTAGCCTATAGAAATGACAAAGTGTTTAATTATAAAACTAATACTAGCCTATAGAAATGACAAAGTGTTTAATTATAAAACTAACACTAGTCTTTAGAAATGACAAAGTGTTTGATAATTATAAACCAACACTCTTCTATAGAAATGACATGGTGTTTGATAATTATAAAACTAACTCATTATCACTAAACTAACTAATAATTTAAGGGCATAGGCTATTCTTTATGTGATTGTAATTTCAATTCTGTTCACTTCTTAGTTTATTCTTCTTTTACAAAGAAATATGAAAATATTGAACTTAACATGTTTAAAGGAATCAGCAAAATAATCAGGAGTTGCTCTGTGTGTTCAAACATTTGTGCAAATTTGTGTTTTGAAGAAAGGGAGTATACATAATTGAAGTATGCTAATAATAACAATTCAGTTACAAATATTATTTGCATATTTTCTTTCTAAACACTAAGATAGCCAACAGTGAAGCTCACAAAACTAAACATTGTTTTGTATGCTATGTATAATTTGCTGGAAATGTAGCATTATGTTATGGTGATATGGTAGTTAGAGTGTGATAAGTGAAAATTCTGTAAATGAAATTGTATGACAATTGGCAACTTCTAGTGTTACGTTTACTATTATTTTACACAGCTAATATTTATCTTTTGTTTGCCTAGGATGTGAATGGAGGAGTACTGAAGAAATTCTGTCCAGATCACTTGGTAAGTGCCTGAAATTTGAAAATAGAACATAATCTAAAAAATTTAATTTATTTATACTATATTTTAAAGCTACTATTTCTTCTTAACATTCATTTTTTGACAAAAGTCCATATAAGAGTAGTTATAAATTGATGAAATACTTGACAATATCTCATATATTTTTTCCATTTTTTTCTATTTTCTTGGATTTTTTCATCTTGACTTTACAAACTTAAAAAATATATATATACTTATATATGGGATATCTGAATTTAGCATTTCCATATTAAACTAAAATTATTTATTTAATTTTATTTCAGTAATACATGTACTTTTGAATTATTTTCACAATTTAAAATAAATATTATTGTTTGATGCAGCAGTGTGTCTGTAATATTTTTAATGAGCATGCAGGTTGGTTGTTACATGTCTGCAGGTGGACAGTAGAACGAAAGCGAATGTTACTTGCACCTGCTTCAGCTATAATGGCACAGGTTAGTATAACCTATGTTGCAGGCCTGAGTGACTGGCATTTTATAGAAATAAAAGTTTTGTTAAAATGTATGCACCACATTCAGCCATTTGCTATTTAATAGTGTAATGTCTTTACAATACGTGATGTTTATTTCTTTTCATGCAGACTCAAAATACTGAATACTGTTGTCTTGCCATCACTATGTTGATCTGCTCTAAAGAACAAACTTTAACCATATTTGTTCATTCTTTTAATTTGATTGATGTGCAGAATTGTTTTGATACAATTACAGGCCTGTGCACAGCACATACATACATACACATACAAATGATCAATTTAATTATATAAATTAAAGCACACTACACCAATCTAATCAACTCTTGTACAGTCATACTTTGATACTATAAATGGCTCTAATATATTCATACTTCAATACTAAAATAATTTTGAACTTGTCATCACAAAAAGAGAAGGGCTTTAGTGCACATGATTAAGCATAAGTGATGTCTTTTTGAGTGCTCAGAACTTATCTTCCTCTTTAATTAAGAAAGATTTGTCCATGGCTGTTAGGGTGATGGCATTTCGTTATCATCTGGTCCAGACAAAGGGGGTGTGGCAAGATGTCCTTATGCTGGCCAGATAGTGTATAGATATTGCAATTGAATGGAGGGTCACGGCAGGCCTGTTTTTAGCCAAGGTTCACTTCGCACTAGAACCAGTTTTAAAATAATAGTAGCATTTATCTTTTGAGACATGATATCATATTCATCTCATTCAGACAAATTTATGGACAAGAGGAAAGTTTATTAAAGCTTTCACATTCACTCTCATTCAGAAACTAACTAAATATATTTGTAAAGTTTGTGTGTGTGTGTGTGTGTGTGTGTGTGTGTGTAGGTGCATAAACATGACTACAAAATTAAATAAGGATTAGTTTTCTAATAAATAACTAGAGAAACCATGAGACTGTCCTTTGCTGGCAGTAACTGAATTGTAAAATTCAGTTTTCCCACATAGTCCTCAAACTAACAAGTCTGCACAGTTTTATTAAATTTTGATATTTAGGTGCTTTGTAGCTGTAGGAGACACTTATAAGGGTCTAAGGCAGTCTATGTTTTTCCTAACTCACATTATATAATCTTTCTAACATCTGTTATCCAAATTTTCTCAACCCTAGGTAACAAACTCCATATCCAGCTTTAACATTCATCGGCCAGGGGCCATGATCGATTCTTACAAACAGTTATGTAACAGTTTAGGCCTTCTTGTGGTGATTGAAGCTGTGAAGGATAGACCAGAGATTGTATAACTGAGAGAGTTGGAAAACCCAAGGCTGAGCTAATTAAAATGTCAAAAGTTAAAACGCTACAAGTTTGAAATCTATTTTTATAAAATGAATTAAAATAATATAAAGTTCAATATTATTGCTATCTAAATTATCATTAAGGTTTAAAATATTATTATTACTCATCATTAAAGATTATAATGTTACTATGAGTTAAAATATATCTATATTACTATATAGTTATAAATCTATTAATAATTTTAATAAAATCGTGAGAAGGTGATGCAAAACATCACAAGCAGGCAAATGTCCTTTTTTTTCTTTTGGTTCATGATTACAGGGTGATTCTGACTTTTCAGTTTTGCTAGAAAATAATGTATGTAACAGAAAAGTAGAATTAATATGATATTCAGAGGAAATAACTTTTCTGAGTTAAATCTTTACATTTTAATAGACATGAAATAGTGCAAAAAAGATCAGAATAGTTTATTAATTATAATTATAAATTATTGAAATAAATGTTGATTATTTCATATAGAACTTACTTAGCCCCTGCCATTATAGTTTGGTATTGTTGATCTGCAACTTTGATTAAATTGAATTAGTTAATTAAGAAGTGAATTGAAGTAATTTTTTAGATAGGTTAACACATGCGAATAGGTCATTCAGTTACATTCGTAGCATTTTCCAAAGAGAACTACGAGAAGTGAATTCATTTACAAGTGTGTGTGCAGCACTGTCTAATGCGAGTGAGTGTTTTATGTCTATGTCAGTTGAAGCCATGATAAGCCAGGATCATATTGCAGTTCAATATTTCTCAATTGGCTAAACAAAACTTTTAATCATCATCAGTAATGTCTGAAGAAAGCATGTCAAGGAATATTTTGGAATAAATCTAAAGATCAGATTAGGAAAACTAATTTATATTGCATGAAATTACTGCAAACGAAAGAATACCTTAATTTAAGACTAAAGAAATATAAGGAGTGTTTATTATAAACAAAATTTTAAAATAATGTTTCATGTCATTGATAACATCCAAATAAATGTTGCATATGAAAATGAAAACAGTTAAACATTTTTGCAAAATTACTACATTGTCACTGTCTGTTAATGGCAGTATATTTGTATGTTCTGAACTGTTAGATAAGATTCTTTTTGTTTTTCTTAACTGCTTACTCATTTATCATTTAGATGTTATGATGGCATGAAACATTAATGGGAGGATGTAAGTATGAATTTTTTCTTTGGTCATTGTTATTTGTTTTACTGTCCTTGGTTAATAATACCATTTTTATAATAGTTTAACACAATTTGATAAGCGGTCATTTTAATTTAGTTTATTGGAATTTACATTAAATGAATCATGAAATTTTGTTGAAATTAATAAACACTAATGTTTATTTTATGATAAAATTACATTACAACTCTAGTTTTGTATGAATTATAGCATATATAAAATTGTAGATTGTTAATACATGAAAATATGGCCATTTTCAACAAAAAATGTTAACTGGTAACAAGTAAGTTATTTTGTTCACATAATTTACAATTGTTTGGATTCATGAAAATAATTAAAAATAAAATATAACTTTTTTCAGTTGCTTTTCATATAATTATGTTAATTTTATCAATATTTTCCATTTTTAAATTAACCATTTCCACTTTTGAAACTGAAAAAGTAATATAGCTTTATTTCTGGACCATTTTTTTTTCATTGAAAATTCTTTTGGCAACAAAGCAAGTGTCAGAAACTGTTTTGCTTACAATTTTTGTATAAATAACATCACTTGATTTCAAATATGATTTCCTATGGAAGAAGTGATATGATTATGGCATATGCTGTGCTTCCCTATGGTGGGAGTTTGTTATACATATTTTACTTTCATTGGTAGTGAAAAAATTATAATAAACTGCAATACCATTTGAAAATCTAATATGTCAGTTTGTATATATGTAGTATCAAGTGAATAAAAGAAACTTTTAACAAATTTGAGTATTTACAGTATAAAGCATATTATTTCAGTATGATTACTTGACATTTTAAATCTTGTAACAGTTATTCATGATCCTTGATAGAACACTTCCCTTTGTAAGTGGTGGTGGTGGTGGGTTGTTGGGGGTTGTTGTCCTGTGGACTTATTAACACACAAAAAAATGAAGATTTTTTTTTATATCTAATGTGCTGCATTTCTGGATCATTTCTTTAAGACTAAGCGGGGAGCAACAGAACATTATTATTCTTTTGTTATTTTTTCCTCTTTCTTTTGGTGTGTTAACTTTGTTCATCCTTTATACCTCCATATGTGACTGGCTGGAAGGGCATGAGGAGCACAGTCGTCAGTTTTATTTCTGATATTTGGCTTTTTTTCCCCTCTCTCCATTTAGGGATTTGTTGGAAAGTATTTACTCTCATTTACCCTAAGTGGGTGATTTCTACCGATAGACTTTGTCTTATGATACCTCATTTACCCCTTGTCCTGCAACCATAATAATAATATATATATATATATATATATATATATATATATATATAAAGGGAAACAGAAAGTTTTTCGTTTGTTTTTGATATCAGTGGAGATTTTGATGTCTAATGTATCTGCTTATAGATGGCATAGTCTTGTGCCTTAGAAGTTTTGATAATATCTAAGCATTGTAAAACATTGCAAAATACACATATATACATACAACACTAGTAATGATTTCTAATGATCATATATTTTTCTATGTTACTTTTCATTGCATCAAAATGTTTATGGTACTAAATATGCATTAATAAAATATATATTCCAATTTTTGAGGTTGAAAATAATTGAACACCATTTCTGTAAATGTTGACAATTTAAATACATTTGGTGGACCTGTCTACTCTCATCAGTTATATTGACACACACCCCTCCCAATACACACACACACACATCACCACTACCCACCCACACACAAGGAAAATAACAAAACAAAAACTAACTCCCAGGAACAAAAGTAACAACAGAATCCAAATGAAAACAAATCTGAGAAAAGGTAAATTTGGGGTACAAGGAAGTTCTGAACTATATAACAAAGTTTGGTCACTGTTTATACTTATTTCAGTTTGATTTGGCATCCTGTTTCTTTTTTCTGCAGAGATCCTTGGTAGCTATAATGATGAAGACATCTATCTGTTTGACAATCGTCACTCAGATGGTGCGAGTAATATCCATAGGTATGTTGGACACCGTAACAATGCAACAGGTCAGTACTTATTTTTCTTTATATGTCCATGGTAAATTGACAGCCATAGAACATAAATTAAAAAGGTGTAATCAGAGATACAATTATTTAACCTTTTAGATTGCCAGATTGATTTTCATAAATTTTTGCTCTGCTGATTTTGCTCTAACAAGGCACAAATGCCTACATTTGATTTAACATACTTTTTGAGTAGAAAATGCATCTTTAAAAATAATTTATTATCACTACAGAAAGTATGTCACATAAGGCCACAATACTACATGCCCAAGAAGGAAGGAAATTAATTATTTGTCAACCTACAGTCTTCATATTTGGAATAGAAGTTGCCTTTGATATAAAAGAGCAATATCACTTGTAAATTTTAAACCATCTTGTTTAGTTTTCATTTTGTTTATTTTTAATGAGCAAAAATACATACTATTTCAAACTTTGTTAATAATTCATAAATTATTTACTATATAAATATTATAAGTAAACAGTTTGAAATAAGTTTTGCTTTTTAATTTTGAATATAAACTAAATTAAAGAATCTATTGCTGTTAACAAAATTTGAAATTACATGTAAAAGAAACTTGTGATTTTTTTGTTGCTAACATATATTATTCTTCACCACCCCCACCCCCTCAATAATAAATAACATACATTTTATAAAAAAATTTGTAAAATAAAATCTATTGCCATGCATACATAACTTTTTAGCTGTATATATGAGGAGTCATTGTGCCAGATTTCAAGTACATAGAACAGATAAAATTATTCAAAAGAGGGATTGATATTGACCATTGGAGTAAAAATGTAGTTGTGTAAAATAAAGACTTAAGATCTTGAAAACTGTTCAAAGTTGTTTTATTTTATTGTATAAATATACCTTATCCCTACCACATTAGACAACTATTAGTCATTTAGTTCTATTAGCAACACAGAGTTAAAGATTCTGCCTTCTGCATCCTCACTGTACCAGTCTTTTACCAACTATCAAAGCAGATTAATACAAGAAAATGGGGTTTTTATTTTAATTTATTTTAATCAATCTGCATTCTAAATTTAGAATATACGTTGTTTTTGCTATGGGAAAGCAATATCAGTTGATAGTTTTAGAATATTGGGTTCAAGTTTTATTTTTTAAATTATTTAAATACATAAAATACCTACATTTTCAAAATTAAGGCATGTTCATTAGAATAGAGAAAAACTAAAAAATTAAAACATTATTAAAAATAAATTATTCTTCAGTAAGCATACTTTATTATTTAAAAATTGATTATGATTGGTATTTTCTAAAAAAAAAAAAAAGAAAAATTATTATTTATGTCTTTTCTTATCACATCAATAAATATTTTTGTTAAAAAATACTTTCCATAATTATTACGTGTACACTGTGCTATATTCATGAATTAAGAGATTGTTAATGTACAAATACCTATATATTGCTCCTTTTGTATATGTAGAAGAAATAATTTAAACTAACATTTTGCGTAAATGGTTGTCATGTCTTACACCCATCCCTTCTTTTGCCCAGTTAAGAAAGTTGCCCGATACAATATTTCTCTTATAATAATTAACATTGCAACAACACCCCCCCCCCCCAAAAAAAAAAAAAAGTTAAAAGATATAAATTAAAATTGTTCCCCCTACCTTAGGAATATTAAAATGAAGAGAAATTATACTTGCAAGAAAAAAACTAGCTACAATAAGCAGAAAATTGCTTTTTCATATTGCTGCCAGTCATGTGCAATTGTAATAGCTTCATGGCTTTCTATTCTTGTTGAAGCTGATAGCAATGTCATTGTTACTATAGAACACAGAGGTTAACACAATATGTTAATTTGTTGTTTGATTTAAAAGAATGTTGAATGCCTCTCTTACAGTTAAAGGGGTCAACTTTTATGGACCACACAGTGAGTTCATTGTAAGTGGCAGTGACTGTGGCCACGTGTTCCTGTGGGAGAAAGAAACTGAGCGCATTGTGCAGTTCATGGACGCTGATGATTCTGGTGTGGTGAGTATTGTCAACAGTTGACGGTCTACTATTTGACTTAACTTCCTACTCTGTGCTCAAGTTTAGTCATGTGTGCATATATTTCTTCTAATCACATTTTAATTTTACATACAAGCAGAACTGCATGTCTTATGGTAGAAAACACTTAAATTATTATATGTCCAGATTGATAAAAAGCACTTTTGTGAAACTAAATCCATCTGTAATGTAAGCATCTGATATGAAAAGCTTATTGTTAGCTAAGTTGCAAATTGCTGTTGAATGTTGACTTGATATAAAGTCAAGTTTTATTATATTTATTTGAGTATAAAATTAAAATAATTGCACTGATTCATGGTTTTATCATACTTATGTAAACAAGTTTTATGTTTTTCCTTTTCATGATTTTTTTATAAATGACTTTATTTAACAATATACACTTTATTAAAATTCTAATGAAACTTTAGTAATCAACTTTGATCATGTGATACATAAAGGAAGAAAAATATTTTCTGTTAATTTAATAAGTAATAATTACTTTTTTCATTATACAGCCAGAAATATATACAGAAGGAATATCAGTACTATCATATACATACAAGCCACAATCGAAAAGGCCATGTTAATTCCTCGGGGAAGATAAAAGATAAAAATACTTACCTTAAAGATCTCTATTATTGCCCTTTTGTAGCTTGGTACTTGAAAGCAGAAAACGACAATTTTTTTCTTATTAATTTTGTTTAATTTTGAGATTATACAGATAGCCCTTATTTTACGATTCACAATAACACCAATTGCTAATACTAAGCACTACCACCATGCATTCCCACTTTTCAGAGCTGTTTCGGAGCGAAATGACTTGTGAATTTAATTTTGACACTGGTTAGCTTTTTTTAAAAATGAACTACAGTGTACACCCCGCAGGTTTTTTGTGATTTTGAGCGATCTTTGTGTTTGCAATGTTGGAGAATATAATGAAAGGTTTGTACATTTTATTGTTTACATGTAGTGGTAAATCTCTGCCGTTAGTTGGTGCACATAAGCCTTTTGGCAAACAATGTACAGTGTATATACATTTTTATAGCCTGCCAATCGCGTCGTCAAACCAATCGTGGCAACACTGTTGTGTAAAAAATCAAAAACGTGCATGTACATTCTCATTTATTAACGCATATCATGTACATAAAGAAATTTCAAGCATTTTTTGCTGCTTTGTTTCAGTAAGGCATCTAAAGATTAAAGGTGTCACGTGGAACTTTTGAATTAATTGCAGCTTTTGTTTTATTATAGTGAGCACAATTTTCTTCCATTTCTCAGACACTTTCCTGGGATGTGTATTCTGAAAAATTATACATAAAAATTGATGTTGCTAAATTGTTGTGATAAGAAATTAACTAACCACTCACTCTTATATTTTATTTATCTATTATTTATTTATATCTTATTTTATATTGACAAAACATGAGTGCTCTTCATACACACTTCCCACTTCCTGCAATCATGCCAGAATTGCATCGGGACGTGTATATAGTTATAGTATGTAATTTTATTGATCAAATACTCACTAAATTAAAAAGAAATTATGCATGGATAATCTGCAACTGGATAATTTAAAATACATTTTATAGACAAAAATTGCATAGATTAATACATTTTCTATTTTATTTTATGCTCTCCTTTGTTCTGTGCTGCTTTTCATTCTATATATTATGTCATTTTTTGTTTTAGGTAAATGTGCTGGAACCACATCCTTTTGCACCTGTGCTTGCCACTAGTGGTTTAGATCATGATGTAAAAATCTGGGCACCCACTGCACATGC
Source organism: Sinotaia quadrata (assembly GCA_028829895.1). NCBI lineage: Eukaryota > Metazoa > Mollusca > Gastropoda > Architaenioglossa > Viviparidae > Sinotaia > Sinotaia quadrata. Next base: position 107,388,161 of record CM054179.1, read on the forward strand.
CCCCACACAACTTCGTGGCTTGAGCACGGTACACCTTTATAGTTAATGTTTAATAGTTTTTTAGTTCTAAATTTTAAAGTAGAGCTTTTTTAAAAAACATTTCTGTTGGATTGAAGAACATTCAGTATTTTTATAATTAAGGAATATGTTTCTTTTGGAAGATATGTGTATTTTCATATCCTATAAATACATTGATTTTCTTTTGGGCCAGGCAACTAAAAAAAATAAGAGAGACAGAGAGGATGACCGCTATCATGAACCAGAGATGATTGATGGACAAATGCTTTGGTTTATCATGCACCATTTTCGGCGCTCTGCAAGACGTAGGGTAGGTTTTTAAATTTTCTTTTGCGCATATTATTTGTTTGAATCATTTGCAATTAGCCAAAAGACTAAGGTGGACTCACAAAATTGATTGTATAGAAAAGGGTTTTCTGATTATCTCCTTCAGCCATATTTGTTGAACAGGGTATTTCTCAAATCAGTGAAATGTTTTCTTTGTTTTTAGCAGTTTTCTGCTGATCATCAAAGTTTTCTACAAAGCTCCAGTCGATGGCAGGCATAGATATGATTTTTCAAAAGTGGTTATTTATTTTTTTTTCCCCCTCTTGTTATAGTTTCTTGGCTGGTTATAAGTAAATTGCTGATTTTGAAGTATTGGTTAGGATAAAAGCTTACTAATTGGTTATGATACACCTAAAACAAACATTTTCAACCTTTAATTACATTTATGTATCATCTAAATATCATTCAAACTTATTTAATGCCTTTGTGTGGAGGCAATTTTGAAAGCATATATATTAAGTCTGCTTGGATTGCCTTGTGCAGGTAGCTTTCAACTTTCTGAAATGAACTTATTACTTACCATTGTTCAGCCATAGGTCACCAACAATATATAAAATTTCTGCCTTTTTTCTGAATATAGTATTAATTAGTGTTTCTGCTAGAGACTAAATGAGTAGATATGACAAGTCACATGACTTATGTCATTAATCTGGAATAGGTGGTCAAGTAACCAATGTCCATAGCTTAACACCATAGGTACACAATGCTGCTTGGCTGCACTATAATTGAGATAAACTAGCACCTTATGATCCTTATCATTCATACAGAAACAGCAGCTTGTGATCTCTAACAATTCCATAAAAGGAACTTAATTCTTTTAGCAGTTCTTTAAACATGATTAAAACTCACGGACAATATATAGTGATTGAAAAGGAACAAAGTTCAAATGTTATTCACACACACATTTAATATATTTATTTAATTTACATTTAATACTGTTATCAAATAGATAATTAATAAATGACAACTTTATTCCTCATTTTAATTAATAAATGACAACTCTATTCGTCCCTTTTCAAAGATTTGGGACTAATTCTAACTTATGCTTCATACGCACTTGTTTTGAAAGTATTGTTGTGGTGGTATATTGATCTGACCACCACTTATGAATCTTGTAGTGCTTATGACCAACACTTATGAATCTCTGCTATATTCTGTACTGTTTCATGCAAATTTTTTTTTGTATGGAGCAAGTAAGATGGAGAACTCTGATGGCCACTATCCATAGTACTTGAATGTTAAGGACAAAGTAAGAGATTCTAATAGTTAAGAACACCTGATAAATATTTTAAGAAAAAAAAATGTTGTACATTACATACTATTATACATTTTTTCAACTAATCACTGAATCTGTTTATGCAAATTTAATACATGTTTTATGTATGCATTTAAAATGTTTATATTATATAAAATACACTTTGCACTTTGTTAGCTGCGCCAGGAAGGAGAGGATGTTTCAAGTTCAAGCAACAGTGAGGCAGAATCCAGTGAAGATGAGGAAGGTTTGCCAGATCGAATGCAATGCCAGACATCGTAACTACTATGCCTTGACTGAGCATGCTAGTCTGTGAAACTTAAATTTGTGTTAAGTAGACTTATTTAACTGCTTGCAGTTTGGATCTAGTAAAAGTGGGTAATGGAGAATCTTTGGGATGGAGAATGAAATCTGTTCTCTTATACTGGTAGTCATATATTGAAAAGTTTATTTAAAAATAAATAAAATAGAAATAAAATGCTAAAGAAAATAAGTTGAAAAATGTGCATGATGCATCAAGCTTTTGAACTCGTTAACAGTGTGTATTAAGTATATTCAATTTAAAATATTTGCACAAAATACATAAACAAAAGAACATAAAACAGATTTTAAAAAAAAACCACTAAGCAATTACACTCAAGACATATCATTCATTCAGTAAAATCTAAATTATTCCCTTTGTTCTGGTAATATTTTCCCCAATGTCTGTGGGAAAAATGTGGAGTGAAAAATTCCTTGATTTAATAAATGGGGACAGTTTATGATGGAGCAGCAGCTACTATGCTGGCTACAGCAATGAAGAAGCTATAGAATGTGATGAACTAACTGGCAGGCAGCAGGCTTTGTGTGTGTAAACTCTGAAAGTACAGATGTTTTGGATGCAAAAGGTGTGATTGACGAAAAAGACTGAAGTGTGCTGTTGCTTACCCCAGTTCCAAGATTCCATCTTATTCACTGTTGCATATTGCGTTTTGATTGGAAATCTTACAAAGAAGTAATTATTTTGTCACATGTGATAGAAAATTATTATTTTGACTTAGTTGAATTATCATACAAGTATAATTGACAAGTATTGATTCAGAAGAAAACTATGTACAGTTAGTTTATGTATGATGTAATATCTTCTAGATCTACTTTTAAGTGTGTGCTTGGTTGGAAAATATTTTCTTGTATGTATATTTTGTTGTTTGCTGTATAGCATTTTGTAAAAGTATTAATATAAAGTTTCGTTGACAACATTTTTCTTGTCTGCATTGAAAACCTTATTGAATATATTCCTGTATTGATAATCTATGAGAGCAAGAGTTATGAGACCCAGTCCCCTTTGCATTAGCGCAAAATAACCCTCTGTTCCCACCAGTCTCCACAGATGTATTGTTTGCATTGCCATTATTTTGCTGTGTGAATTAGTTAACAGGGTCAAAGCTTTCTCACAATTTCACATGTACCTTCCTAGTTCTCACCCCACTTCATATAACCAGATATCTACAACTACTGGAAGAAATATGCCTCTTAACAAGGCTATCAGGATTTTGCACAATCCTTACAATGAAGTCTGGACAAAATATGAGTAGTCTGCTCCTGATGTTGAATAAGCTTTTCTTTTGAGTACCAGTATGTGTACTTTGTGGATGATTAGCCTACCAATTAGCACATTTTTCTTTTTTTTTAAACTGAACCATGGCTCTTTTTTATTTTGCTGGTTTCCATTAATGTATTCCTGGAAAAGTGTGTAGTGCTTAGTTTTCTTTGGCTTACATGACTTTCTTTCTTGTTTGTGAAGACCTTTGTCATAGCTGATTCATATCTAACATCCTTTGTATGTACAGGGTGCAAAAGTGATAGATATTACATATATCTTGAATACTGGTTTTGCGTTTGTTGGGAGAAATTGGCTAGAGACACTTTATATAAATCCACACCCATCCATTTATCAAGCAGGAGTCTAAAAAATGTAACCCCATGACTAAGACATAGATCTTAGTTTGATCAGAGAGTACAAGAGAGCATATTTCACATGGCTAGAAGGGCTGTTCAAGTTATATTTAATAATTGTAAATCTGTTACATAAGGTTGAACGTTTTTCCACACCCCAAGGATGTCACATTCTCTAAAAGGGGAAAAAAAATGTGACAAATGAGAAGGGGAAAAGTAGCCAACAGGATGATTATAGCAAGAAAGTCCTGACCTTTTCCTACGTGACAGTGATTATCTCAGGATATGTTTCTGCGTGTATGGTGCTATCATTTCAAATCTGATGTTTGGGTCTGCTCATCACCTGCACCCTCTCCCTTCTTTTATGTTTAATACACACAAGGGTACTGAAAAGTCAGTCACTCTTTTAGAAAGGGGCTTCAGAAAAGGTGGTTGACCAGTTCTATATTACTCTTGTACTGTTCTAAAAATATTGGGAAAATGAAAGCCTATGATAGATCTTAGTGCATGTAACAAATTTGTTCCACCTGCACTTAAAGATTTTGCTTATTGTCTTCTGCCTTGCCAAGTAAGTCTAGTTCCATATCAGTCATCAATTTTCATGTCTATAGTTGTTATTCCCCACCCCACACACAGTTGTTATTCCCCCTTTTGAATTCTAATGATGATTAACTGTTTGGTTCAAGACCAAATCAAACTCCATGTTTACCTAGAGAAGTATAGATAAACAAACCATATTTTTGTTCTAATGTGAACTGTTATTAGAGAGATATATTGCGTGTCCAGAAAGAGTCAAGTCCCTGAAATAAGAGCAGTTTCTTTTAACCTATTTTTTTTATTTAAAAGAATTTGTAGCATCAGAAATCATTTGGTATATTAGGTTGGAAATGGTCTACATTTGCTGGGTTTTACCAGAATCACATTTTTTCTGAGACTTCACTAGGCCTTCTTGCAATAGTCCATTGTTCTTGGAATTAAAGTATTTACTTAGAATATTATATTTTATGTTACCATCAGAAAAACTCACCCTTGTCTGTGTTTATATCACAATAGACATAAATGCAAATAATTAAATTTTTATTATGCCCTGATCATCTCACTTAACGTCCATCCAAGGGTAAGCCGTTTTCTATGTACAATTTCATCCTCCGAGCTCTTTTCCAGTATCTTTGAATCATATTAATGGCCCCTCCTAATTGTGAGTGAAGGGGTCCCTGGGGTCTGGGGCAGACCATAACCCATTATTCTATTATTTATTCAGTTCCAGAATAAATTAATCAATCCTTTGTGCAAAATTTCAGTTTACTAGCTCTGTCTGTGGTCGTAAAATACTTGCACCTCCAAAGGTATGTTGTTCTCTGATAGTTGTAGACATCTGGTAATATTCAAGAAACGATTATATTGCCCAAGGGGAAAAAAAATCTTTTTTCTCCATGTTTATTGCAAAATGGTGTATCCTAGTTCTTGACTTCCCTTTGCCTGAGATAAAAAGATTTAAAATATTCATTAGTCTACTCCCAGGTAAACCCTTTTCTTATTGGAAAATAATGTTTTGCTTCAGTTTGTTTCTTCAAATGATTTTGTGCTTGTAATTATTAAAGAAAAGTGAGCAGGTGAAGAGGACTTTTAGTTTTTCCAGACAAACGATTTTTAAACCATGAATGATAAAAATCAAAATTGTTTATGTAGTAAATGAAGTAAAATTATTTTCTTTATGGCTGCACACATTCTTCCCAATTTGCCATTGTAAAGAGAAAACATTGAATTTGACTTTGCTGGTACTTTTTAAAAGTGTTCTTAAACATTGATATGAAATGGTGTTGCTACATTACAGAGATTGACAAAATGAAAGAAGGCAGACAGATGTATGTTGAACTAAGAAGAACAATGCATGATGATATAAGTAAAGTTAAAATACTAATTGTATGTTTAATTTCATATTGTATCCTAGGATACAGGCTAAAATCTAAAATCAAGTCTGATCTGTCACTGAAAATATCCGCATTACTCATGTGCACATGGATATGCTCACTATTTCCAGTCATTCATTCCTTTGAGGATGGTGCTTTTTTCATTATTTATTTTGCAATTGCAAAATAACCTAGCACCACACTGAATCTTTATGTTTAAATATTTTGCTGTATTATTAGATTAATGTAAAGTAAATCAAATCAAACTGATTATTGCAGATTCTAACTGCAAGATATAAGAAATCACACTATAATACTTTCAAAGTTGATGCAACTTGTTTCCCTGCACTTTGACAGTTACAGATATATACTAGCATACAACAAATTACTGTTGGAAACATCCCTTCATATGTCCTCAGACTGGTCATGAAAATGTAAAAAGCTTACATGTGAATGATATTCATTTTCATAAATTGTAAGTTGTCTAATATTATGTACTTGTTTGTGTTATGTATATATGTTGATCTGCTGTTGTGATGTTTTGGCATCATAGAGCTGTGGTTTGTTTACATTTTGCAAAAACTCGGATATGGCTTTCACTTGGTTCGTTTTCAATTTTTTATGCCACTTTCTGTTGAAATACCAGAGTTCTCATTATTTTGCTATTGATCTTAAAGAACTGTTTGTTTCATGATGAGCTTTAGATTTGAATTAAAACAAACTGTAAACAAACCATTTGTGCCTTGGCAATCTGCATTTATAATGTGCATATGTTACTTTGATAGATTAACTGCATTTATATCAATGACCTTATATATTTACATATTTGTGCTTATTGAGTTAGAGTTATATGGTTATGATATTAAATAAATGCAAATTTACATATTTTAAAAAAAGCAACACACTTCCTCTTTTTCCTAATCCTTCTGATAATAGTGCATACACATAATTTATCAAAAGTGCATATAGATTTTGTGTGACAGATTTTCATATTTTATATGAAAGTTATACAATCTTGAAACTACATTAAAATATATATAATATTTGCATGAAATTTCAAATAGGAACTACTTTTAATCAGAAATCATACTTTTTGTCATGTCTTCATTTTTTTTAAGTATGGTATTCATAGGTCCTCCCTACATTCAAACTAAAGAACTAAAGAGTGGAAGATCTAATTCTAGATACAGTACAGTATTTCAGACTTCAGCCAATAATACAATAAAAATCTAATGCAGTAAGCTTATTTCTCAAACTTTAAAGTATACTTTGAATAAATAAAGTCCCTTGAAGATGATTTGCAATATCTTTGTTCCTGAAAGATTGGAACTCTTTCTCGAATTGCCAAACTTATTCTGGTATAAAGATTCTTTACTCTCCATTTAATTTATGTGAAAACAATTTACTAAAACAAGTAAATGAACAGTTATTTATTCATTTTTTAAAGTATTCACAGTAAATTAATTTTGCTCTACAGTAATTAAGGCTTTGTTGAATAAATGATTAAAGCTCTCACAGCACACAATTAGGCAGAACAGTAATAATGTTAGCAGCCAAATATAGTTAACATTAAGGAGAATTATTTTTGTAAAGGATGGGAGTATTTGTTGACATTAATAATGAGACTTCTTGGTATTTAAAATTGCAGGGGAAACAAGACGCCTCAAAACAATCACTAGTTCTTGTTTGTCTTCTCTGATCTTATAAAATCAATAACCTCTAACTGGCCAACATGTCAGGATCAACATTCAAAACTTATGCCATATAAACTCAGCCTCCATTTTACCCTCCTCTCTTCGCAAATTAATGTCTGAATTTTAAAAAGTTACAATTTTAGAATAAAACATAAAATAAAATAAAAATTAAGTTATTGAATATAGAGGGTGGTTGCAAATTTTGCTGGCTGTTGACTTTAATTGGTTTGATCCAACCTTTCAAACTGATAAAGAACTTTAAGGCAAAAGAAATTTCAGACTGAAAAACTTTCTTTACAGCTCCCTGATGTTAAGAAGTAAATAATTTTATCATCATCATCCCTCACAAACAAAAATAAATAAATGAATAAAAATGTTAATTTAAACAGAAGAAAAGTACTCTTTCAGATTTCTAAGGTGAGCAACTATTGTAGTAATTCTTTTTGTTGGGAGCATCCCTAAAACAAGTGCATAAAAGCTTTCTTAATTTCAACACATAGTTCAATTTAACAATCTTAATTGCCTTTCTGGAAAATTATACAACCATTTTGGTTTTTTTGATAATCTAGACTGGATTTGTTGTACAAACGACTTTTCCCCTCATCTTCAACAACTGGAAAATTATACAACCATTTTGTTTTTTTGATAATATAGACTGGATTTTTTGTACAAATGACTTTTCTCCCCATCTTCAACAACTGGAAAATTGGAATACTGCATTAGAACTGATCTATGTCTCTGGCATTTATTAAGAAAATATTTGCTGTTCACTTTAGTCAGAGGTTACAATATTCATCTTTTCTTATGCTCCTTTTCTGATTTGACCATGTCTACTTTCTTTTTTAAAGGAAGGAAATAAACAATTACTGGTTTTATAGAGACAGCACTCAACATTTTATACTAAAACACCTATAGTTATTATTATTATTAATAATATTGTTTTCAGATTTTCTTTTACTTAAAAAAAAAATGTACAGAAATTTGCATGTCTATACGTTTTAGAAAAATATGATGCCATGTAATATTTGCCTCTGAAAATAGATATAATGTGATATGGGACTGTTAATATGTATGTAAATTTAAAATTATTCAGTATTTGTGACATGACTGCAAAACAGGAATAAATTTTAAAAAGTTACTATTGCACCAATTTTTCTTTATCAAGATGAAGTGGTAGATAGTGCTCAGATTTATTGGTAAGGGCCATCTATTTAGTAAGTATACATACAAAGGAGAGGATTCTTAAGTTTGTATATAGTTGTGAAGAAAGTATTTTATTTATATTTATATATAATTTTAAAAATCGTGATATGTGAATATTTATCATCTAGTTTATGAAGTTTACTTTTCATTCACTAAAGATTCCTTCTGTAACTTGGTTATTCTGAACATTTTCCATGTTTGCAAAAAAGAGAATCCATTTACATAAAAAAGGTCAAGTCTTCTATCGCTAAAATCTGTTTGTGGTGGCCATGGAGACTATTGTTTATCTTTGCTATGAACAGATTCTGCCACATAATGGCTCGGCAGCATTTTAATAATTATTAAAATGTTTCAATTTATAATTTTTTTTTAAAATTAACATTTTCATGTAGAATACACTCTGCTTCCACTTAAGGCAGAGTGATCAATTATACAGGTAATTCATTTTAGTAAATATTCTTGTAAAACTAAATTTAAGTGGAAATCATCTTTTCATCAGAATGGATATTAAAACTCAAACCTTACATCATTACAAGCTGCATGCCCAAATTCACATCAATCATAATACATGCAGTAACATTCAAGACAAAATGTGTTTTGATGTTTCAGAGCAACTCACTGGTTATATACTGAGGAAGGCAAACATTTATGAAACATTCAATAGCGACATTTTACGCATGGATAATAAAAACCCAAGCCATGCAAAAACTAAATAATTATCGTAAATGTGTACTCCTTTCATAACAATGGCTGCATTCATATGTTCATTTGATGGTGAAGTTGCCCTTAAAATAATCTATGTAACTAGTGGACAGTGACAAGATGCAGTGTAATAATTAAATGAGACTGGAATAATTTCATGATGGTCAGCTTGATATTAAAGGAATGAGATATGATTTAATCTTAAATGTTCTGCAATATTATAAATAGAGCTTATATTTCAAGTAGAAAAGTTACTTTATTCTGTATGAATTAGTGCAATTACTGAAAGATAGGAAAGTTGGGGTGGGAGTTGCTGAGTCTAAGATATATACATATAGGAAAAGGTAACAAAAAAAAAGTGGGAGTTACTAATACACACACACACAGGAATGGGATAGCAAAAAAAAAAAAAATGGGAGTTATTAATATACAGGAAAGGGATAGCATAAAAAGTGGGGGTTATTAATATACACAGGAAAGGGATAGCAAAAAGAGGGGGGTTATTAATATACACAGGAAAAGGATAGCAAAAAAAGTGGGAGTTATTAATATACACAGGAAAGGATAGCAAAAAAGTGGGAATTACTAATATATATATACAAGAAAAAGGTCAAAAGAAAATGTACACAGTGCAGAAAGGGATAGCAAAACTTGTTAATTTTTGTGTACTTCATAAATGGTTTTAAGTTGATTGTTCTGGGGCTTCATGTAATTCCAGATTCTCTGCTAGGCCTACACTGGTTTAGAAACTTCGAAACCTGTTGCTGCTCACTTGGTGGGATTGCCTTGCTTGTGTTTGTGCTTTTCTGCATTGATATGCAATATATCCAAGATTTTGTTTTCCTTCTAAGCTATTTACAAGTGAAAATGTAAAATGATGTCAGGTTAAAGAGATAACAGGACACTTCATCACATCAAGTATATTTTGATGGTATTATGCATAATGACTGCTCTAAAGCATTTTATAGCATTCATGGTAGTATAGAGAAGAAAGTGTGGAATTTTTTTTTTGTGCTTAATAAACAAATGTGAAGTGGTGCTACTGAACCAGACAAGAGTGGAAAAGTTCAATGGCAGGCTTGCCACTGTCATGCAAAATGCCTCATTTTTTATTATTTACATTTGCTAAGTGTGTCACTTGTGACAATTCTACAAATTGATTTGTCTTTTGAATTTTTATTTTTTAAAATGCCAAGTAATCCCAATGTGCTTTTTTGTCACTTGTTAAATTCACAGTTCATTCTATCAACTGCCTACTGTCCATGTGTGACTGAATGTGACTAGAGGCAAACCATTTACCCAATCATGGTACTCAAATTTGGGATTTGGAAAATGGGGACATTTCCCCATAAAAATAAGAATGGGCAGTCTGTGAATGCCACATAGTACAATATAAATACTTCACAATATTGTCCCACTCTCTTAAAGAATGATCATTACAAACAGTATTTGATCAAAGAGGACAAAACCATTTAAAACTCTAAAAGAATATTTAATTATTACAAACAGATAATTTATTAAAACATTCATTCAAGTTTTGCCTATGGGAGGATTTATCAGGACTTTCTCTTTAAAATTATGTACATCATGATATAATATATGCAGTATTAAATAAAATGACTTAATTATTATTCAATACAAAGATGCAAATTTAGCATCTATTTTTATTAAATGTACATTCACATACATGTAAACACTTGTGAAAGTGCATTAAATATGCATTTTATATTCAGAACTCACATGATAATTTATTCCGTTATTTCTGCAATCTGTTATTTGCACTAAGAAGAAAACAACAATATGCAAATTGCACAATATCTTCTTAACTGCAGAATTAATAAAAGCATAATTTATTTCAACTGTTTTTAAAATCACCCTTTTTAAAAATTATGATTCTGTAATCAATTCATTTGAAATTCATTTGCATTTATAAATTAAATATTATTAATGCATTTATACAAAGTGCAGAGTACATGTACAACTAAATTCTATTTTTCCCCTCCTAACAATGGAAGGCCATAGATGACTGCACAATACACAAATTCAATAGACAACATCAGGAATCAAAATCTATAAACTTTGGATTAATCTGTACCCTACAGCATTATCTTGGTTAAATGCTAAATCAAATGCCGTGCTGTCAAGTTACACAAAAATAACTTGCATATTTTTGTGTAATAATAACTGGTAACTGGTTTTAAATGCATTCACACTTGTTCACAATTCAATTCTCAATCACTTGGTGCCCAAGAGAAAAAATAACAAACATCATCAAATATATATGGTAAAATAAGTTTCACATTTTCCTTGCTTATGTCACGTCCTGTGTTCCACATTCAAATCCTTAACATTGTAAACCTGCATTTTTTTCTGGCTTTTTCCCTTCGTAGCTAGTAATGAGAGTTAGCTAGCTGTGAAGGTATTCCAAGATACATCTGGAGTGCAACCATAGCAATGCATGATGTGAAAGCTGCCTTTGCAACAAGAAGTGTCCATGAACCCAGGCCTACTGCATGAATAAGAATCCTGCAAATAAATAAATTTAATACATAATTAAGAGTATAAAACTGTATCAAAAGCATCCAGAGCCTAAATTTTCAAGAAATCACTTTAACTGTTTAGGCTTTTATTTTAAGAGGTAATCTCATCTACTTCCATTTTTAGATACATATTGTCTCACATATTGTCTCTAATTTGTGTCTGTTCAAGCATCTGTGATTGTGTTTTTCTTTAATGTACATTTTACCAATTAAAAAAATACCACCACTATCACTACCCAAAAATAACATACAAAGTGTACCTTTTATATAAATATTTTATATTTGGAACATAATCTATAACTATCTCATAATTCAATAGTGGCGTTGCTGAAAACACTATGTTTAAATTTGCTGCCTAATGAAATGACATATAGGATTTGAAGTCTATTACTACACTTTACCTTGGTATAACTTCTTCAGAATCATAAAGATCTTACCACATAGGTGAAACTGTGTTACACTGAATTTGCTAAGGCCTCAAATATTTCCATTATAGATAAGTGCACAAGGTTCTGGTGTCCACAAAATGAATTTGAGCTTTGTTTTAAACTATCTATGGATTTATACTGTCAATAAATTTAGTTGAGACTAACAGACCAAGACTTTATGCAATGAAGATTGAAGTAAAAGTTTCAAAATTTGTAAATGCTCTCAAGAGTTAATCAAATAAAGTTTTATGGATCACATTATTTCATAACCAAATCAACATAAATCCGGATCACATTATTTCATAACCAAATCAACATAAATCCGAAGTTTTTATGCAACATATTTTGACCATAGGTATGTGGCAACCTTTTCTATTGATTGCAATTGGTTTCAGATTGATATCTCTAATGGATTTTTTAAATAATGTTTTTCCATGTAATCTGACCTCCCCTGCCAATTAAGCGCAGTAGAAATTGTAAAATCACAATGGCTGCACTCTCCTGCATTTTCTTATTATGCATATATTATCCAAAAGGGCAATTACTCCAAATGTAAAAAGGCAAGCCTGTTGTTCCGGTTTCCAATTTTTAGTCTGTGAACGACTGAAATATTAAAATGATCTCTGATTTTCTCAAACTCATGAATAAGCCAACATATACATACTCAACAATGAGAGGGCGATAGCAAGCCAGTCCCAAAAGCAGAATAACCACAGGAATGAGAGACTTTTGAAGATCACTGCGACTATACAGCCAGACTAACATGGCAGTGCTAATATGGTGTATCTATAAAAGACAAAAAATAATAATATAAAGAGTTACTTATTGCTTACAATTTTACATATTAGGAAAAATGCATTTACAAAAAAAGAATGTTTTTTTCCCTCAGAAATACTTAGCAAGCATCTTCAGGACTAGACATCAATCTTTCCATTGCCAACAGCAGTCTTTAAAGTTAGTATTTCAAAGAATGGCATTTCTCTCAACATGCCCCTTGTATTCTTTCCCACATTCAGTTTTCATACTTATGACACACACACTTAGACTAGAGAGCTGAGAAGATAATATAGTTTAAGACAGCTGGTAAGGATTCAAGTTAAAAAAAACACAATAGCTAGTCATCCATAACACTAAGTAAATCACAAATAGTGGTGAGGGAGGAAAAAGAAATCGAGATCACAATAACTGAGTTAGAACAGAAAATAATGTATTGTATATTTTATAACTAAAACAAAGAAAAGGATACAGTAACCTTAATTCAAAAAGTAAATTTACCAATGATTAAAAATATGCTAGCAGAATCTTATTGCGGGAGGCATTTATGAACAAATATTTTATATTAGTAATAATATGCAAAATTATTGTTTATAAAATATTTTGTAAAGGCACACATGTTGTGTTCCAGTTTTGTTGATAGTAATTAGTAGTGGTGATGATGGTCATGTAGAAATATTGTGTACAACATAACCATGTAAGAAAAATTTCTTAATTGATTAAGTAATCACAAAACAAAGTTGGAAAAAATGAAAACAAATTGTTTGAAAAAAGTGTCACAACTTCTGGATTTCCCTTATTCTTCCCTTGTGCAGCCATGAGAACATCACACCACCTAAAACAAGCAATGCAGGCAAATCCATGTCTACAATAATTCCTTGCTTGCAAGAAATATTTGACTGGAATCAATCATCTGTGCAGGCAAATCCATGTTTAAAACAATAATTCCTTGCTTGCAAGAAAAAATGGCGGGAATCAATCATCTGTGCAGGCAAATCCATGTTTACATTACTCTTTTGCTTGCAAGAAGCATTTGACTGAAGTCAATCAAATTGTGCAGGCAAATCCATATTTGCAATACTTCTTTGCTTGCAAAAAGCATTTAGTTGGAGTCAATCAAATTGTGCAGGCAAACTTATGCTTACAATACTTCTTTGCTTGCAAGAAATATATGGCTGGAGTCAATCAAGCTGTGCAGACCTGGTGCCTGATAGTGCATTGTCGCGGGTGGGTGGTGGTTAATTGTTGTTGTTGTCTGACTGTCGCTGGCCTCTCTCTCCTTCTCGGTCAAAGGGCGGGGGTCAGGTCAGATACCGCGACTTGCTGGATCACACAGAGTGACTTAAGGTGTTAAAATAAATCACTCTCACATACAGACACCAATGATGTTCTTATGGGGAGATAATTTTATTCTGCATGTGGGGCAAAGTGTGAAAATCAGCGTGTATGTATGAATGCGGGGTGAATGTATTGTGAGGGACGAACAGAACGAACAAACGAACAGCCGTACCAACACACTTGCACAACAGAAAGAGAGTAAAGAACCCAACTCTTGATGAAGAGTTAAAAAGGAATTTATTCTAATAATAATATGGGTTACTCTCTCGTACGATGTTAGTCATTCATCCAGCAACATCCACTTAGCAACATTCATGGGATGGGGGACCAGAGCAATGTATAAGATAAAATAAAATAAAATAATAAAAAAAAAAGCAAATTTAATAATATGCCTGGCAGTGAAAACTGCAAATACCAGCACAGTGAAAACCGCAATACTCTAACAAATAGTACACAAAGATAAACACAGAAAGTGATGATGACCACAAATGTCAACACTGAAATTAGGCTGATGGGTGAAAACCCAAAGTTAATAATAAATGAATTAAGTATTTAGGGTGAAAAATAAACCCTATAATCAGTTCACCAAATACTTATAAGAAAATGTTTATATGTGAAAATGTTTATAAATAGTTTAGGGTAAATACCCAAATAATTAATAAATGTTTATAAGTAAAATGTTCCTATAAATAAATGTCAATAATGTTCTAATTAATTACAAAATTAATCTAAACTACCTACCTAAATGAATGCACCACTAACTAAAATCTAACCTACTTACTAAAGTGAATGTCGAAAAACACACACACGTCTGTGTGGAGAAGAAAATGAAACCAAGCTTGCCAACACACTGGCGAAGAGGATCACGGGTGATATCTCGGCCCCGTAGATTTAATAGCGATGTACGTAGTACATGGATTTCATGACGAGTTGACGAAGTCCCGTCAGGCCTCGTAGAGTGACTTCCCTTGCTGAACAGCAAAAGAAAGCCCCCCTCCCGCCCTGAAAAGAGCGGAGAGAGAGAAGAACGGTGTAGAACCGGAGTGTAAATGATGTCCGTAGATTTGTTTCAGGATCTCCAGTCTGTATGTAGCCCTGGTTTCCTGCTAACAATCTAGGGGAAGGTGCCCGACGTATGGCTGGGAGGGTAGAAGCCGGCTGGTCCTGACCCACGCAAACACTGCCAAGTCTTGCCAATGAAGGGTGAGCACTCTTCCAGTCCTATTTTGCTAATTCGAAAAATTAGTCAAAATGGAGGACGCCAGAACGTGACGATAAAAAAAACGTCTATGCTCTCAGATGCTGCTCTGTGCGCAAACACTCTTACACTGACTTGAAAAAGTCCCTGTAGTCTCCTTTTATGAAACCTAAGTCTTCCACGGCCTTCTAGAAGTATCAGGCACGTGAAAAGATGGACGACTATTGTTATAAGGTGCATTCCTTTAGTGGTGCATTGGCTAAAATAATCCCTAGTTAAATTCCTATTTAATGAGCTAATTATATAATCTATCTATCACTAATTTAATTATTATCACCTAACATAAATGAACAAGTAAACAAATCAAATGAAATTGTTATAAATAAAAAATAAGCAATCACGCTTGCAAACATACTGACAATGCATGCATCACGCCACTCGCTCAATAATAAAAAAACGTAGATAAAACGTCACAAAGCAAAGGGAGGCAATAAGGTAAAATAAAAAAATAAATTTTTCAGCCGCTTACTTCCCCTTCACCGTGACATGCATATTGTGTTGGAAAGACTGTGACATTTAATCACAAAGCTTAAGTTGCACAGAGCAAGAAAATGACATTTGTTTATTGCTGCTATACCAAATAATTTTTATAGTATATCATAAATATTTTGAGGGAACTGCACAGTATTTGATTGAATGTAGAGAAAATATCAAGAAATCATTCCTTTTAAAATATTAGGTTTAAAATTAGCTTCTCAAGGACATTCTTGTCACAAAACATTTTGTGTAACTGACTTACTTGCATACGTAGAGTTGTGGATGCTTGGTTTATAAAATGGGAAAAAAACATTGATAAGTTGGCAAGTGACTTGTCCATATCACTATAATAATCTAATAAAAAAAATATAATGTGTAACCATTCATCTGTATGTGAATGATTCATGACTACAGCAGGAAAGCTGAGAAGCTGGAATACTGAATGGAGGCATGTTTACTCCCAACATGGACAAACAAAAAGGGAGATTTTTTGGTCTGCTTATGATTCCCATGGCATTTCTCCATCTATATAAATGATTATTAGTATATTTCTCCATCTATATAAATGATTATTAGTATAAACCAAATAAACTAATAAGCTGAAATTTTGCATGTAGGGGTGGTTTACCCCTCGGACAGACACAGGGGGTGGGATCCACTAGAAAATACTATAAAAAAATTTATACTGAAATTTCAGTTTATTATAAACTGCAATGGAAACATGCTTTTGTTTCATAAAATTGATTACAAAATGTAATAAACTGGAATATTCATGGCATCATATTCATAGTATATACAAATGATGAACAAAGTATATCCAGAATGCACATTATGAAATCATTTGCTAAGTAGTTAATGCCTTTTTTTTCAAAAGCATAGAAACAACATGGAGGAGATTATTTGGACCTGAAAATGACCATTTCAACAAATGTTACCCCCCCCAAAAAAAAAAAAAAAAAAAAAGCAGTAACCAGGTGTTATACAGAAAATGTAAAAAAAACACCAAAGTATCATATTTCTAAAACTATGCAACACACAGAAGTGGTTCACATATCAAAATGATCAGTAAACTGTGCTCTGTCTAAATATATAAGATAATTTATGTTTAATGAATCGTTTATTTAATTTACATTTTTTATTTTATTATACAATTTCCCTTTACAGAGAAAATGAAAGCAGATAAACTGTCACATCTCTGAAACTATACATAACATAGTTAATAGTTATGGTCCACCTATTAAAATAATCAACAGGATGTTATACATGTAACTAAAGAATAGATAATGCAACATTTTATTTGTTTTATTATTTTACAATACAAAAAATTTAAAACCCTACAACTGTATGCTTCTTATAAAAGCACTCTATGTGCACATTTCAAGATATATAAAGATGTTGAACACATGCTATTACTAATTATATACCACTACAAAATCAAGACAATTTCTATTCTGAAGATTTTGTGATTAAGTTTTAAATCATTGAAAATGTTCGTGAAACCTTTTTGTTAAAACTTTAAATCATGTACACAAGGGTTGAGCACAGTACTGACATATTTATATAATTACAATATAGACTATGAATAGAACTTTTAAAGATCATTTAATTTCTGTTTTATTTATTTCAAATTAAGTATAATTATGCACAAGATAATACACATATACAATAAGCATATAGGAACAACATTTGCATAAAAAACCAGTACGTCTTCAACAGAGGTAATGTACTTAATCCCAGTACATGTACTTTCATACTGATAAAAAAACCAAACCAAACCCAACATGTACACAGGTTAATTCCACTATTAATTATTATAATTTTAATAGTCACAAAACATACTTATATAAATACAAAATTCTTCTAGTAAAGTTACAATGTTGTATCTCTTTACTGTTAATGTTATGCCCCATTTAAAAACAAACTTGGCATCTCAGTCCATGCTATCCCCGTATCACCCATTAAAAATATTCCTATTTTTCTAACAAGAAATGTAAAGATAAAAGAGTATATTGCTCAACAAGTAATAATAATAACAATAATAATGTGAAGACAGAAGTACATGCTTGCTCAAAAGTTAAAAGGACCAAAAAATATTGAACCCTCACAATTTTCACTCTTCAAAATAAAGTAAAATATCAGAGAAATAAGATTAACTTACAACTTAAATAATCTGGTGCATGCATATATAAAGTTATTCTTCATTTATGCAAAGCTAAAGACATAAAATATCTTTAAACTAGAAAAGCATTTTGTCTGTTCCTATGAGTAAAAGGTTATTTTTTTCTAATGTCAAAAATAGAAATAGATTTTTCAAATCAACATGCAAAGTGCACACTGCAAAAACTGCTACAAAATGGAAAAGAGAAGGTAATAATGCAATATAAGTGCAGAATAGTGCTCTGATAAACTCACCAAGCTGACATTGGAGTCCAGGCTCATTTGGATGTACTTCCAGTCAAATTCCACTCCACGGGCACCAACCCATAATGGAACCACCCTTAATTCAAATTTAAAACATGGCTATGAACATTTTCAAATAGAGTAATTTAGTCAATACATGTATATCATATAAACTATAAATTATAGGAAAGTAATTACAAAATTTATAAATTAAAAAACTCTGGATCCTTTCATCAAAGAGCTTTCATAAGCTATAAAAATTCCTTACAAAAATAAAAATTGGTGAGAAAGAGCTCATCCTTTACAGTCCAAGTAATTTTAATATTTTAGTTCAGAATATAATAGGAAAGACACATAACTCTTCCTTTAAAAAAAAATTAGTAAACAGCCAATCAAAATAACATAAAAACTAAATGATCATTGGTATAAAATGGATATATTTTAATACTTATAATTATATGTATTTTTCCTAATTAAAAAAGTAAAGCTGCAAAATAACTTTTTCTTATCTTATTTTTAATTATACTCTTGCATTGGAAAGCATATTTATAAAAGTATTACAATTTTTCACGAAATTATGCATAAAAGGCACATTCACACAACATAGTGAACAAAATTTGCAACCATAAACTGTCTTTGCAGCTCTACCCTAAGTATTTTTTTAAAATTTAAACTACATGGGGTTAATTTCTTTCTGCCCAGGTGTCTGACCAGTTCATTCTTGCTGGATGCTAGTTTTGAATGGCCTGCAACTGAAACATCATGAACCCTTCTGAGTTTTGCTGACATACTCATAAGTCTATAAGAGAACAAGCTGAAACTAGATGATTGGAGGCAGTATCAGTTTATTTCAGCATGGTACAACCAGCTTTTATTTCCTTCATCACAGTGGAAGCAGTGAGAATCAAAAAAGAACCATATGCCACACCGCATTAACAGTAAAGTTAGAGTGGCACTGGTCTGCTAAGTCCACTCCATCCATTAAAATTAAAATTATGAATGCAAATACTGACCTTGTCATAATCAGCTCAGCTGTAGCCCAGCCCATTCCAGCAATCATAAACTTCAGTTGGCCTTTACCAGCAAACTTGGACATCACTATATGCAAACCCAATAAGTCTGCAATGTCCACAGTGCATTTGAGAAATTCCTGAAATAAACGGTAGAAGGTAGACACCCACTACTAGTATGTGCAAACCCAATATGACTGCAATGTCCACAGTGCATGTGAGAAATTCCTGAAATAAAAGGTAGAAGGTAGACACCCACTACTAGTATGTGCAAACCCAACATGACTGCAATGTCCATGGTGAACTTGAGAAACTTTTCAAAATAAAATATTAAAGGTTAGGTGGCTACAGCTACAATTGCACTAAAGTTTTATTTAATTTCGATGTAATCATATAATTTAATCTACAATTATTTTATATAAATTATATTTATAAGCAAACAAGCTCTCGGTTATAACAAGATAACGATTAAATATAATAAAATAATATAGCACATAAACTTAACAAACGGGCACAAATTTGCAACATTTAAAAAACTGAAGGCAATTTTATTAACCCTTTTAGAGTGATCTTTAGAGTAAATTTATCCAAAATAGATTTAGCACATACTGTGATTTCCAAGTTAATTTGTGCTAAATATATAGCAAGCATGTGCTTGTCAGAGGGAGGCTATTACACAACAAATTATCTCCAAAAGGATGTTATGTTTTGGCCAGTCTTACAAAAAATGACAATAACCAAACTTTGAGAATATCTCATTTTCTGTGAAGACCACAATGTTGTCTCAATCCAGTGACATGTATTATTTTATATCAAACAGAAAGCAATAATTATTAGGTAGGTTATATTACAGTCTGTATGAATTTTTCATGTATTTGTTTTGAGATCATTCTGTTATTTGATTTTATTAAATTAATATTCAGTAATAATTTAAATGTTTATATACTTACATTTTTTAGATATAATTGCCAAATTAATTACACAAAAGTGCAGAAATTTCAAAATAATTATTCCATTCTATAGGGTAATTTTAAATGTATCCATTATAAATTTAATGCTGAATGAGTCTTTGAGTGAACAAAAACTGTGTTAATTTAAATATTTTCTAAATAATGTTTTAAAAAATTCTTTAAACTGACATGAGTGAACAAAATTTGTGTTATTAGTATTACTGTTAATTTAAAAAAAAAATTCTAATTACTTTACAAAATATTCTTTATAATCTTAGTTAAACTGACAAAATAAAAAGTAAACAACAACCTTTAATATGAGGAAAGTATATTTTACATTACAGCTAAATGTCACTAAATAATAAATCACTCGTGTAAATAAACAAAATTATTATGGATACTCACCCCTGTAACATCCAGACTGCCTGCTGATGTTGCTGATTCTGGGAAAAATGTAGCTAACAACATCATCTTACAGAGTTGTGTGAACAAATAAGCACCACCAGCTTGAACACATTTCCAAAATGCACTGTACTCTGCCCTAATCAATCAAAATCTTAAGTAAGTAATAAAAAAATATCAATAGCATTAATTAATAAGTCTATAAAAAATAATAATATTAAACAGTAAGAGAGAGAGAGAGAGAGAGAGAGAGAGAGAGAGAGAGAGAGAAGTTAATTAAAAACTGACAGGCCAAAATTTGTAATGTATTTTTTAACTTCAATGTCAAGTATCAGCAATAACATATTAAAAAAAAACATAAAGAAAACCCAATATATGACTTTGATCATCTCAAATGTGTAAGTTTTAACCAGACAATAGCCTTGGATACATAAGAATTAAGATTTGTCATATTAAACATTAAATTTTGGCATTTATAATGCACTCCACTTCTAAAAATTTAAATATATTTAAATTAAGTTAAAAAGCCAGTAAAGACAATTTTAGTTTACCTCAGATCAATTATGATTTCGGCAGCTCTGAAAAATAATGCTGATTTAAACAATATTATAAGATTTTTTTTTTTTTACTTTGAATAAGAGTGTGATTCATTTTACATTTTAATGATCCAAAGCTCTACTGAAAAAAAAAATGTGCATTAGAAAGTGAAATTTACAGTAAAGTAAGGTCATAAAAACTGATAATACGGATATCTGGATTAGTGGATATGTGATTATAACTATATAAGTGAAAGAAAACTTTACAGAGGGCATATATTTAATTTAACTAAAGGTTTGCTATTATTTTTTACAAGCAGAAATAAGTGAGTAAGCTTTTCTTTAACAATTTGAAAATGTAGCCTACTCAAATACATGAATGCTTTAAAGAAATTAAGTTTCAATAAATTTAGCTGACTTTTAAGTTTAAGTTTAAGTAACTAGTTCAGTAGTTGTGATTTGAGGCTTTTGTGAAGACCAATCCAATGGATGTTGAACTTAATGAAGTTTTGTTTCTGATATGTTAATTTTTATATTACCATCTAATATTTCTTCTAATTTTAAGAAAGCATAAAATCTGGAAAAGCGACAATTAGGGCCTATGCTTTACAAGTTTAATATTTTAATAATAAATAATATGCTGCTTTTTATGTAATTGCAAAGATACCCGTATTTAAGTTTTGAACAATCGAAATGTGTGATGAGTGAGCAACTAAAAATATATTAAAGTGATAGAAAAAAGTTGAATAGCTCAAATTTAGGTGATGATGGATATGAATGACTAATAATAACAAAGTAATACATTTTCGATGTCTAGGAATTAGGATATAATCATATATTAAACGATAGAAGGTGAGAATGTGATTCTGAAAACTATCATGAACATGAGTGAACAACTAAAATATTAAGAATGAACAGATGTGAGGACCATGATTAAATGTGATATAACTAAAAATGTGAAAAATAAGTGTGCATGAACATTGTTTTATTATTTTAATCATAATTCTAATTTCTATAATTCTAGGCACTTCAGTCCAAACTACACAACATTGAGGTCATAACACAAAACATGTAATATTAGTTAACTTACAGCCCTGAACATTTGTAAACGATCACATATGGAGTATATGCCAGTGCGACACAGTTTCCAAAATGAAAGAAAGTCATTGTGACGGCAAGGTGGATTTGTTTTTGTGTCCTATCACGCACGTTGTTTGAACACCTTTTATCCGAATGACCGGATATGTACTCTATCATCTAAATACTGCAAACCTCCCACAATTGCTTGGTGAAATATATCGTAATCATATTAAGGCCAGAGATTGTTTTTTTCCTGTTAACACTATGTGTATATTTTATTAAGAAAATCATATCATACATAGCAAGGATATAAAAATAAATATAAAAAGAATAATATGAATCGGTATTTCGTTAATTTTGTGTTTTGTGTTTTGTATTGCTGTTTGCATAGATACTTAGACAATGTGCTACTATCTCTATGAGTAGCTGTCAGAAGTTAGATGTAGAACCGGGCCCATCATCTGTTGCACAGTAGTCTAACGGTACAAAATATTTTTATAGTTAGTCTACATCTTACTGATTTAATTATTCTGACTGATATAGAAAATTGTGTTTTATGAATTTCCACTTGACCATATATATATTGAGTAATTACGTCATTAGTACGGGTCAACTGTAGCTCTAGGTATACACTTAAATTTTTTTTTTCCAGTGTAAACATGGCGCGTTATGGCATATCTGCGCTATATGTATTTTTATGTTGTGTTTATGTGCACGGACAATCAAAACGTTTTGGAACTAAGTCCCATCTGCCACCACTGACTGAGTCACAGAAATGGGGAGAAAAGTTTCGAGTTTTACAGTTTAGTGACATTTCAAAGGACATCAATGAGGTTGAAGGCTTTCTACCACAGCGTTTGCGACGAAGTGCACCAGCCGTCAGTAGCGGTACAGTTAATTCGTCGTTGGTATGTTATTTTACAGAAAGTCTTTTAGGAATGATTTTTACTTATACGTTTATTAAAATGTGCTGCCAAACTTGTGTACTGATCGATTGTTGTTTCATTTCTTCATGTGCATTCTTATACTGTTATAGTATAATTTACTATAATGCCTTTTTGTTTTGTTTTTTTTATACTAAGGATTAGAAATGCTTCCGTGTTGATGTTTAATCTTTGGTAAAATGACATTGGAAATGTAAAATTTTAGAAACTGTTTCTGCTTAACTTCACCTTATTAAAAATTCGTAGGCCAAAAGTAGAATTTTCAGTGATTTATATTTTGCCATTTTCATTCATTAATATAATTAAAATTGAGAAATTATAGGTCTAATGGTAATAGTATACACAATCGTATTATTTTGCTATAAGAAGCATATATAGGCCTATATCTCAAGGTCTCATCTCTGAGTTATGGGTGAATAAATACTAAAATAGAATACTGAAGTATATTATTTGTATCAGAGATCTTTAGATATCAATATCATCATCATTAAGTGATGATTAGCACCAGAAGCATAAACCGTTATGTAACATTTATATTTTGATGTATTTATCAGTGAAAGAGATACTTTTATAAAATATTTCTTATTCAAGTTTTGGTCAGTGAGCCACTCAGTGATATTATTTAATAAGTGAAAACACACACAATTAACACTACAGCCAGTGGAATAAACATTTGATTGCATAAAAATGATGCTTGTCATACAGAACCATTCACTGTCCAATGTAAATTTTTTTTGTCATGTAGATATATTTTCCTTGACACATTTTCTAAAATTGTGTTCCTAGCTTCTGGTTTGGCCATGTTCTTGCTGACCTTGAGACTTAAGAATGGTTTATTATTGAATTCATATGTCACTAACTTATGAAAGTTTTGAAGTTTAGGATCCCAAGCAGAGGTCCAACTTTGTGAATGGTAGCATTCCCCCCCCCCCCTCTTCTAACATTCTATATTTTAAAAAGATTTTGATTAAATGCTTGTTTTTCTCAACCTTGTGTTAGCAACTTAGTTGCACATTTCACAACTATGTATCTTAATAAGTTATGGCATGTTCTCATTTAAGTAAAAATGTCAGAAATATTTAACATTTATAAACCACGTATAAATTACTATAAAGTTAAATGAAAATTGTATGTTGAGATGAAATCATGAGTAGTGAAATAAACTAAAAGTAAAATGCAGTCATTGTGTTTTATTTAATAATACTTGTGCACTTCCGAAATCTAATAATATTATACTGTATGTAGTACAGGTTTGTAATATCTCACTTCAGCAGTATTTATTGACCATTTTATCTTTTACTGTACTGGCTATTCACACCATGATCTTGTATAAAATGGATATTTACTCTAATTTAGTTATGTATTATTATTATTAATTATCTTATGTACATGTATGTAATTTAATAACAGTACAGACAGAATATATATATATATATATATATATATGGTGCCTACTGACCCAATTTATCTTTGAGAGTGAGACTAACAGTAACACTTTTAAAGAAATGTTTCTACTTCTAATCTTGAATGTTATCTTGTAAGTCAGAAACCATTTATGGGAGAGCAGTAGTAGTACTACTACTACTAAATTAATATGTCATAAACTGATAAAGGTAAAAATCAATATATAATATACTTCTCCTCTTGTAAATGCAAAATTTGATATGGATAGTGTTCAATTTACATGTGAAGATCTGGGTAGAAAATGAAGGGAATATATTAAAATTCCAAATACTATTAATTTTACTCTCGACTAAGACAGTAAGAGTTAGAATGAAGTCTTTAAAATAAAATGCTTGATTATCTATTAAAAGTATTATATTCATCTCAGGAACAAAATTTAATTATAACTATATAAGTATAACATTAATAACAGACCACAGCCTCTTAGTCTTAGTCTTACTGATAAATTAATAACAAAATCAAATAACAGTAAAAAAATTGACACTTTAATGCCTCTAAAAATGACCTGCCCACTATGGTACAGTATTAAGTAGTGAATAAGTTACTTAGTTAGATATAACTATAACTTATAAGGGTTCATTCATTCCTAGTGTGTTTTGCTGGTAGATTGTTACAAATACAATGTGCAAAAATGTGGTACACAACATCAGTCCTCCAGATTGGTTGGTCTCCAGTGGCACCAACCAGGGATGATTCTTTGTGACTGCACCACTCGAGGGTGATCTGATACTGAAAGTTGCCAAACTCACAAAACCTGCAGTTGGAATGGTTCAGTACAAACAACTGAGGGCATTCATACTACAGACTGTCACATCTATTTGTAAAGTGGACCACAAACAGCATTGTTTAGTCCTAGTTTAGGTTTGAAAACTGTCTTTATTAGTCAATTACAGCTTATCTAAAGCCCTGCCACTAGTGCAGAGGGTTCAGCATGGCTGTGACACTGACAGCTTATGGGAAGATTGAAGACTCCTTTACAAAATGAAACTAAAAGGGTTTTTGTTTGACTGGTTCAGAAAAGCATGTACATTGCCATCATTCACACTCACAGATGATAGAAGTGGTGGCATGGTCATAAACTGATCACTGACTCACAAATGATTTACCAAATGTTGAATGACAATAGACAGTTGAATGCAGGTGTCATGATATTATTTTCTGGTAAAGATTCTGGATAGTCCCATGCAGCATGTGCTAAACACATTATAGTTTATACTGAACATAACTGCATCACCACTTCTACCTTTAGTTGTACCTTTTCTACAATGGTAGTTCACTTACTAAGTTACTTCCAACTAAATATAATTTAAAAATAAGATTAAGCATATAATGATATAGATATACCTTTCCTCTCTACTGCCTTATACACTGGTGGAAATAAAAACAAGATATTTTTTCCTTGTGACAAAGGCACATATTTTTATATAAAATAAATATAATTTCCACTCTGTGTATTACTATTAATTAAAATTATTAATTTTATTTTTAAGCACGAATTTTCATTTGTTCATGATAGTGATACTGAAATAAAACCATCAGATGATTGTCAGTAATTCTGAAAACTGTTGAACTTCATGTACTCTGTTATTAGTAATCCTTTTTTGGGGGTAAACTTTATTATTTGGAAAAAAAGAAATAATTAGCAACTATTTTAAACATTGAAAATATTTTATTTATTTGTAAATTATTTAAAGTATTTTTTTTATGAATATTGATAACTGATTACATATACTGATTATTCTTCCAATAATTCTTTTAATTGTAGTACAATTAATATTCATGACACTAGTAGTAGTACTAGCAGTAGCCTACTAGTAGTAGGAATACTAAGCAATACTAATTCTTTAATAATACTTTTAATAGCTTATTTCTTAATATTAATTATTATGTGACAATACCTACTTTTGAGACTAGTACTAGTAGTAGTAATATAATTAATTTTAAACACGAAGATTTGCAGATACTAGCTACTCTACAGTCTTTAATAAGTTAAGTTTATTTTAATACACATGTTTACAATTCACACTCATAGACATATTTTATACATTCTCAATTCACATATTCATTTTAAAACACTTTGTAGATGAAGCAGAAAAGAGAAAGTAAAGAAATGAGAAAAGAAAATAATTAAAATGTCTTTATGTAAAGTCTTTTTAACAGTTTAGGCAGCCCTTAAGGCATGCACAGTAAACATCCTGGTTTCAAGTATTTACATGAAGCAGGATTATTATTACCAGTTGTAATACTGCCCTTGATCAGTTAATGAGTTTTTGAAACAGTTGTTTGGCTAGTCATAATCTCTCTAGTTCTGATCATTTTCTTAAACATCCTACAATTACATTTTACAACTTTACAATTAAAAAAAAAAAAAATTTTTTTAACATGTGTATTTGCTATAGTTTGACTTTGTAGTACAATCATGTGTAATAGTTGGTTAGAATAGATAAAATAAATACCATTGATGGGAGGATGTATAAAAACTTTCTAATTACTTCTTGTTTATTTTTAAGAATATACACCTCTGCACCATTATAATCAATGTATTCCAATGCAACATAATAATTAATATGGATATAAATTATAATGCAGTAAACTAAAACTAGTTTTGTTTCCTCTACAAAATACATTTATTCTTTTTAATCCCTGTTTATCATTGAATGATTACCAAGTACATATTACTCATTACAAAATGCAAGCCTGTCTTGGAAGTTGGATCAGAAGTCGAGCATTTACAGCATTTTAAACTTTCACTCATCTTCATTGGATACAAAAATCTTGATTAAAAATAAAATTATAAATGCTAACTGTTGTGTTAAAATATCTTGATTAATTTTCAGCAGCTGTTACATTATATCTTTAAAGTAAGCGTTTATAAAATAAGTGTTATAATTAAAGAAGGAAGATACAGTTTAATCCTTGTAGAACTGATTTATGAACTATGTACATCATGTTAACTCTAACAAAAATTATTTGCTAACTAAATAACTATAACTAATGCCATGATGGATATTCCTAAGGCCAAAGCAGGATTGACATAGCACAACCTCACCTGTAAAGTGTAAGTGTAATACGATACAAATTTTTAGATTCCAAACTTTGTGTTATATTATATTGTGGTAGAGCCATAAATAATAATTTGTATTTGCAGAAATCATAGATCACTGGATCCTCACATAAGTCAGTAAGTCATGAAGTGATACCCAAGAGTGATACTCTACTATCTAAGTACTATAATAGTATTGTTATAATAGTTTTACTATACTGGTAAGAGGAAGTTATGTTAAACTGTTAAAGTACTGTAGATTTACTGAGTTGGTATTGCTTCAGGAGCTGTTATATTTCTGCATTTTAATACTTACTAGTCCTGACTATTTAGACTCACAATAATGTTCATGTCTAAATATATTATAATATAAGTCATTAAAAGAAAATAAATTGAAAAAATATTTATCTGTAAAATAAAAGAAATAAATGTGGCCAAAAAAGTTAAATCAATATATTTGTTTGTATCATCCTTAAATATTCTACACCCAACACATGGGGGCTTAACTTATTTTTAGTATAGAGTTAACTGCTACTTGTGCTAGTGCTACATTTATTAAAATTGTTGAAATGAGAAGATACCTGCATGTTTAATATCATTTCATCATTGCCACTACAGATTTGCAAATAATACTGGGTGTTTTACTAGTGTGATAATAATAGTAGAATTAGTACTGTAGTAAATTGTTTTCTTTTCATAGCAAATTAGCAAGCACTGAAGCAGTGAAAATACTGAAATTTGAAGTATCAGTTTATTTCAGCACACTTTATCATAGTTCATATTGCAGCAGTAAATTTAGTCATACCCTAGGTTCAGACCAGGATATGGAGTTAGTGAAATATACATATTATAATCGTATGACATTCACATTTTATTATCATCAAATAAATTCTAAAGGGTAAAAATCTGAAACTAATGAAAGGGTATTCTTAATCTTAATTATAAAACAATTCTAGTAATGTTTTCCTCTTAATCTTATATCAGTTTCTCCATTATGTGGCTTTTGTTTTAAGCAATCCACTTTTTATTAGAGCACCCTGGTCTCAGGCGTGGATCCTGTTAACACAGGAAGCATCTACTATGAGTATGATTTGAATCAGTACTTGTTTTCATTTAGAATGTACCATAATTCATATATAAATTAATATAGTTAACATTCAGTTTGGGGCACACCTAACCCATCAGTTGAATGGTTATAATTATATGTAGTACTGTAACAATAGTTTTATTGTTGATATTTGAATATGATATTTATACATTTTGATAACAATGGTGTTACATCTTTGGCACATGAAACTGACAAGAAATCAAGCATTTAACTTACATGAATACAACTACATGCACTCAGTCGTGGGAGGAAATGTTGAAGTTAGTGTTGAGATAAAAGATTGATTGTGAGGTGAGATGATAGTGAATGTGAACAGTAAGATGAAAGAGTGGATGTGAACAGTAAGATGAAAGAGTGGATGTGAACAGTAAGATGAAAGGGTGAATTGAACAGGGAGATGAAAGACTGAATGTGAACAGTGAGATGACAAGTGTGAATCTGCTGTTCCCTTGCTCAGTCTCAAGTCTATGCATGCCTGTCTTAGTGTCAGCATCTCACCACACCGAATTAGGATTGCTTGAGAAAAGCCAGTACTGCTACTGCAAGTTTGTTTACATTTTAATGTTGTTTTTCTTTGCAGGCCAGTCTCAATGATAACCACACCATGCTGATTGTTCATTGGGCGGGAGAGGGAAGCAGTGTCATTATTGCTTTGGCTAAATCCTATTCTCAAAGTGGACATGACCACTCGAGTAGAGTCTATGTTTCCAAGGATTATGGTGTCAGTTTTACCAACATTACTGACAAAATCAAAAATAGTTCTGAAAATTTTCCTCTTCAAAGCCTTGCTGTCGACAAGTATTACAACTCTGACCGCTTCAACAGCCATGTAAGATTTTAAGCAAATAGCGATGACTAGTGGGTTTTTAATAGGTATTCGTTTGCACTTATTCTCAATAAAGCTCTGAGTACTTACAATCTTGGTCACCCATCTCTATGTTCTTGAGCTAGGGAGTAGGAGGATCAATGAAAAACAATCCCACTGACCAGGGTGAGCTCAAACCCATGACCTGTTGTTTGCAAGGCTATAAGCACCTTCACACCCACCAAGCTTCCCAAATGACATAATATTTATTCATTTAGCCATCTAATAGTATGATGGATCCATATGATGAATAGATACCTCTCACTTACATTGTTTTTCTGTTATATTAATGTTATTTTAGCATTTGGCAATTGTAAACATAATTTTTTTTATTACCTTATATCTTTTAATAATAAACCTAATGTTATGGTTTAATATAATTATAGCATTTATTTCTCTATACAACCTATAATATTACAATGTAATGTACAGGCATCCTTTCTTTCAGTAGGAGTTGTTAAAAACAAATTGTTCTTAAGCAAATTTGTTCTGTAATAAAATTATTATGTTGTGGGTTTGTGCAGGCTTATCTCTATGGTGCCTAAGCTATCAAAAAAGTGCAGGACATATTTTCATCAGACTTTTACTTGTTGTATATCTTAGTGCCCTAAAATCAAGATAGGCTGTAAACATCATGCTATCCCATAAGGGAGGTCACCAATAGCCTTAAACTATGAACGTATTTCATTAAAAGTAAAGTGCATGCAGGCAGGCCCTGACTAATACATTGTTGGATCTCCATGCACAGCAG
The DNA here is from genome assembly GCA_028829895.1 of Sinotaia quadrata. Classification (NCBI taxonomy): domain Eukaryota; kingdom Metazoa; phylum Mollusca; class Gastropoda; order Architaenioglossa; family Viviparidae; genus Sinotaia; species Sinotaia quadrata. The sequence goes on from CM054179.1 coordinate 107,418,573, forward strand.
ACAATTCATATTTCACTCAGATTGCATTTCTCATTCATGGTATTATTATTATATTTTAGGTTGTAGTAAATATTTTATTTTGGATTTTGGTCAGTTGCATTATATTTAGTTCTGGAATTCTTTTTTTTTTTTTTTTTTGGGTGGGTGGGGGAGAGGCAACATTTCAAAGTTATGCTACTGGATTTAGGCTGTAATGAATATATCATTTTGGTTGAGTTGCAGTATGCTGTACGGTAAGCTCTTAGTTTTCAATGCCTCACTGAAACATAAGTGAAAGAGATCAAACTTTAATTCAGTCTCAGTGAATGATAAAAATGAATCAGTGAATGCAGCTATTTAAACAAATATGACCTGCAAATAAAATATAAATACTCATTATCAAAACCAACAGAGTGGGACTAATGGTTTTCTAAAGTCACCTTGTTAATGTTATTAAATAATTTTATCAGCTAATGTCAAGAATGTAAACTGTATTTGATGGCTAAAGTCACTTGTTGGCAAACAACTTCATCACCTAATGTCAAGTCTGTAAATTGTATTTGGTGGCTAAAATTAGACAACAATACTTCTTGTTTTGGGGGTTAATGGATTTCTGAACTGTTTACATTTTATATCATTATTTGATAAAATGCTTTAAATTATTCATTGCTGGTTTGAAATAATCTTGATAAAATTTATGATATCTATGCTTTGGGATTTTTTGTTTAACATTTGTCCCAATTGCTTTACGCAATTGAGAGATGTTTATATGTGCACACTCAGAACAATGCATACTTATTATTTAAGCAAAATTTACCCAATAATATAATATTTAATAAATCTTTTTACTTTAGTCTTTGAAAAATTGTTATTACAGACTTTGGCAAATTAATTTCTGGTGTTCAATTAAAAATATAACTTTAATCTGTATAGATATCATTTGGTTAAATATTTCTCCCCTCTATATATTATGTCTCACAGATAATGAGGTATTGAAGGGGTTTGATAACTTTATATATTTTATTCTATATCATGCTGATATCTAGTCATCTCTGATTATCAATCTGCAATAGACTACTATATAAGATAACTGGAGGAAAAATAAGCCTAGATAGTTTAATTCTGGTTAATCCATATAACTACATTTTTTGTCTCACATTGCAGTGTTTTATTATGAAATAAATTGTCCCCTGAATTTGCCTATACTTTATTCATTTGAATTATCAAAGAGATTTTTTGTTTGTTTGTTTGTTTGCAAAAACTGTAAAATAATGTGTGACAACCTAGTTTGTGTTATGCTATCATATCACTTCTGGAACAGTTGCCTTCTTGTATCCCATTTTTTTAATTTTTAAAATTTAATTGTTTATTTTTAAAAGTACAAACTCGTATTCCATTTTAGCACATCCATATAGGGTTGTTAATATTTCTTAGTAATATCCTGGTTAATTCATGTCCTTGTTTATTGGAAGTCTTCAGTATCTCACAATCTTTGTCTCTGTAATATGCATATATATTGTTTTGTGGTTCTACAGTATATCTTCACTGATGTCCATTCAAATTGTGTCTTTATGACACGTGACTACACAGATACTTTTAGTGCAAGGTGTAATCTGCCTTTCAAGCCACAAGTGATTGCTATGAATCCAGCCAATCCTGATCATATATTGGCCTTTGATCCAGAAAGCTTTAACAGTGATGTAAGTCTCCTATATATAATAATATTGTAACATATTTCTGGCAATATCCTCGACCATATTTATTTTAAAATTATTTCTGTGTGATTGTAATAGTTTTCACCCTGTTCTCCTCCTAAGGCAAGGGAGTCTATCTTCTTTTTGTAACCATTATGTGAACTATTATGATATTAAATTGTGATGTTTTTATTGAATGAATTATTAATATTTATTTGGAATGTTTAGGAATTTAGCTGTTAGAATAAGTAGGGCAGTTAAAACTGAGTGCACTGAGGGTTTTGTGCCTGAGGTATTTTTATGAAAAGCACACGAATCACAAAGGCCATCTACAACAGACTATAGCAACAGAATTTAATTTTTAGTTGGTACATCAATACACTTTTAACCAATCAGACAAAACTAATTCTAGCTGCCAGTAGACACGAAAATGAAAAATTGACTATATGAAGTTTGTTTTAGAATGAAAACAGCCGGAGACCAAGAGAATTTTATATATCACACATAAACCACAGTGTTTTACATGGCAACATATTTTCTTCCTTTTTATGTCACCATGTTAATATCATCTCTAATTGATTTGGGAATCAACTGGGTATTTTAACACTTTGAAGTTGACTAAATGTCTCACTTACTTGGCAAGGACATTCTTAACATTCTTAACATTCTTAACAATTGAGTCATTGTGGCAAGTTGTCGAGACAGCTCAAATCAGATGTCTACATTGACTGCTAGGGTGCCTCAAACTTCAGTATTGATTCCAAGCTGGACAAATTACGTTTACATGAAGGGGTAATACCAGTTCTGGTGACAGAGCACAACATCAAACTGTTGCTGTTGTGAGTGCCTGAGCGGAGCAGTTTTGGGCAGCCACCCATCCTGATGGACTAGCCTATTCACAGGTAGTAATTTTGTATTGGGATCTTGCCAGGAGCTGATCTGTTAACAAGGAGAGTGTTACAAAAGGGAGCCATTGTGGCAAATTGTCGAGACAGCTCAAATCCGACGTCTACATGGACTGCTAGGTGTCTCAGACTTCAGTATTGATTCATGGGCAACTCCAATGAGAGACATAAAAAGCAGATGACAATACAAGTGGCGCATATATTTGCATGTGTTAACACAGAGCACATGCATTCTTCAATCCTCAGAGTATGTTTTATAAATGAGTGATTTCTGAGATGAGTGATTTTAGTTTTTTTTATAATTCATGAGAGAGAATCCATAGAACAATAAATATAAAATCATAATCACCAGAAAGTAAGTTGCCTACTATTGTTTTGAAAGGATGAGTGTGATATTTATGTGTATTGTCCTGTGCTGTTTACATTTTTCATTCCATTTGCAATCTCCTTTTACAAACTTGTTAACATCCAAACCCTGCATACATTAATAAAAAGAGCCAGAAAAACATCATGGCGAATGTATTTCAGATGCTGTGACCAACATCCATGTCCCCATTTCACACTCTTTATTCTTTCATCTCCCTCTCACCACTTGGTGACAAGTGGTGACCTTTGACATGATACCGATCTCCTTTCTTTCCTCTTTCCCCCTTCCTTTTGGTGACAAATATTTATCCTGGTGATAATTTGTATGGTATTAGTGCAGAATCATTGTTATAGATCGAGTTGTAAATTACAGAGTAGTTACATTTTTATTCATGATTTTTCCTTTTTTTTTGTGTTTCAGTTATATCTTTCAAAAGACTTTGGACAAACATGGCGACGATTGCACAGTCAAGTGAAATCATTTTTCTGGTGAGAGACATATCTTGTGGCTCCCGTTTCTTCTCACGATATCTTATATTTATAAACTTATGGTTTTCTATTATTTCAGGTGTTTGTAATTATGATCTACTCTTATATCATTTGTTAGCTTTTGCCAAGTACAAATAATTGAGGTTCTGTACGTTAAATGTGTGTAATGTAAGAGTCTACCTATCTGGGATTTAGCATATCCCAAAAATATTAATCAGTTTTAAAAAGTTTTTAAACATTTAAAAAGTTAGACATCTGGTGAGTGGTCAACTTAAAAGAGTCATCTATGAAAATCTTGGACTGTTAGATAACACTTTACCTTTCTTTACCCTACTAGCAATGGAATACCAATTTGCATATGATTATACCTGTCAATCTCTTTGTGGTATATATTATCGTGTTTAAAATATATATTGTTTGTAACATATTATTGACTGTTCCAAGTTCACATTCTTCAGTGCTCACATGTATTTTAACTATGACACATTTCTCCTAGTAGTATGTGTAACCCACAACCTAAATAATATACCTTTGTAAATAAATAATTAAAATCAAAAGTTTTTTTTCATGTAGTCTTGTAATTTAATTTTTGTTTTGTTTTTTTGTTGCAATGGGAGGTTAATTCTGTAGACACCATCAACATCATTAGTCCTATGCTTTAAGAGGGCTTATCTCTTGCCACCAATGTCAAATCAAGCAATTAAATCACACACAACACACAAATTTCACACATTATTTACATTTATTAAAACAGACAAATCACAGTAGTATTTGTAATTCATATTATTTCTTTTACAGTATAATAAACTTAAATATACTTATTCTCTCCACTATATGACCCGTATGAAAATATTAATAAAAATGGAATAAGTCTAAACAGTGTTCAGATATTCAAATTATAGTTTTGACAAAATTACATTAAAAAAAAAAATTATTACATTGAATTATCTTACAAACTTCCTGCAGATCTTTAAGTTAAGTCTACTAAAAGGTGTTGTAAAAGTTAATTTTTACCAATACTGGTGTGGTTTATGTAAACTGAATGCTGTAGATTACTAAGTATGATGATCAAAACTAGAAAATGGACATATGAAGATATGATGTGCGGTGTAGACAGCTAAGAAAATATATTATAAGTGATCTGTAGGTTCCCTTGAACTCTTGAACTGGTTTTCATGAGTGAAGAGAAGAACCTCTATCTTTGTTGTACCAGTCCTGTCTCGTTTGATGCCTCAAAAGTAAAAATATTTTCTACTTTCAGGCTCACAAGATTTATGGAGTCAAAGACTTAGCATTGTTCATGCCTGTGCACTGATCATGCACAGATTCATTTGTTCAGTTATTTCAAGTATTAAGGCATGTTTGTTTTGTCTTATGATCATTATTACAATTACACAAAATTAAAAGGCGATAACTAGCCTTTAGCATGGCCTTTTACAGCAAAAAGATTAAATGAATGTTGTAATGATTGAAACTCCCCTGAATTCTTTGAAAAATTCAAGCTTCACTTTAATATTCAATCTTGAATTCACCAAAAAAATGTAATTTTTACAATTTTTAGTTATTGGTAAATCCAACTTTCCGACCAATAATCTTATATCCTCTATTCATCTGCAAGAGATTCATTCATCTATCAGCATGTGCTGATACATATACATGTGTTTATGTATATGCTTGCTTATTTTTAAAATTGAAATATTATTATTAAAGATTTGTATGAAACCAAGAAGTACTATTTCATTTGACTATGGTTTTTTTCAGGGGAATATCACCTCATGATCCAGAAAACACTGTATATATTGAGGAGAAACTAGGAACAGGCAGTAACAATATTCTTCACACCAGTAACTATGTTACATTTGAATCAATTATTAATAATGTGGAAGATTTTGAAGTACGAGAAGAATACATGTTTGCTACTGAACGTTTGGTGAGCATTTTTATGGTGTTAATAAAATTTTTAAAAAAATGTTAAATAATATCTTTGCTAAATTGCCATATGTTTTAGTTTTGAATTCTACATTTAAAATTAATTCATGCTTGCTTTATTTTGTACAATTTTATTTTCATATTCATATAGAGTTATAGCGTGAACACATTAAAAGAAATATTTAGCATTAAAATGTAGAAAAATTAATTATCTTAAAACACTATATACATCATTTAATGTAAAATTTTCAAAAAAGAAGCTACGTATATAAAACTGTAGAAGCCCTTGCAGGCAAAAGGTTAAAAGGACAATAACCTGTTGCATTCTATGATTTAAATTTATGAAATAACAAGTTATGTTGTAATTTTGAAAATAAAAATGATAAATTATTCTTTTCTACTTTGCCAACATGGTACTTTTAAGTATAAACCTAAATGTCTTAGGTAACAGACATTATTGTTATAACATTGACCTATTTAGATTTTCTCTATAATTGTTAATATAAACATTACATGTGTTAGATAACATATTTTTTAACTCTTAAGCATAATTATTACCTGTCCAGATAATTGTACAATTGTTATATATAGTTATTACTTGTATAAGATATCTATGTTATACAGTTATTATCTGTATAGAATATCCATATTGTTATATCATGTATAGGATATCTAAATTGTTCTACACAGTAATTTGATATCTATAGCGTTAAACATAATTACCTGTATAGGATATGCACTATCTATTTGTTGCACATACATATACAGTTGACTTCATTATTTTCAGAATCAGCTTGGTGCCAGATATGCCACAGTGCAGTTTTGGGTTTCTTACAATCGGAAACCCTTTGTCAGGGCCCTTTTCCCAAGCCATCAAAATTACTCTGTGAGTGGGCTATGTGTCAAGATAAATGACACAATTTTTACTCATCAGCATGCCTTTAGTGAGAGTATATATCCCTTTGCATTCACTTTTTTGCCTGGTATGGTTAAGATGGTTTTGCTAGCCATGTGTGTTCATTTGCATATTTCTTGAGAGTATCAGCTTTCTCCAACATTCTTGTTTCATGCTGTTGATTTTTCACTCTTGTCATCTCTATTTTGTCTAGAATGTTAAGATATTTTCCTGTGATTTTTATGATGTTTGCCTCTCTTATTTTGATATCATTGACACTGCCTGTATATGTTTCGTATGTGATGTCTTGAAAAAATATTTTGACTTCCAATCCTCTTTTACACTACATGTGGAGTTTGGAAATAACAGAGAAGGATAATTTTAATGGAAACTTTTTGTAGATTCACATTTTTTATTTTCAAATATGCATGTTTTACACAGCATTGTTACTATAAAAAATAAAGCACATTTCATAATAAACCAACTGTATTAGAAATAAATGTTAAATATTTTTTAAAATATTTTTTAATGAAATTGTTAAGCAATGAAATTCTTAACAATCATAATTGTCTTTGTCCAACCACTTCCAACTTTGCAGACAGTGCTACTGTGTGGGAACAACAGTTTACAGAGTGATCAGCAATTGTAAAAATTGGTTGTATTCTACCATACAATGAGAGAAGAGAACTTCACTCTTTATAAAAATGTACACAGTATACAAACCAAAAAGGGAATATGTAGTAATGAATCAAAATATATTATTAGCCTATAGAAAACAGGTGTTGTTATCAGATGCAGAGATTTTAATCAGTCTAGGTCTTCAACTGCAGTGCACATATTACTCAGACCACGCAAGTGAACTACACATGAATTCCCACCACTAAATTCCCACCACTTCTTCTACTTAATATGGGCGACTTAGTCTTTTACTGCTAATCAGGGCAGCAACCTATTTGTCCTTAACCAAGGACAGGAGGACTGAGTTCAACATGGCTGATCTTCTCTGCACTATAATACTAAATAGAACTGTGTGACTCTTCAAGTGTGCTCTGATTTGTTTTCATGTATGTCTTTTTGTGTTAATTCTGGTTTGTATTTGTGTAGCACTGTCTTTTTGTGTTAATTCTGGTTTGTATTTGTGTAGCACTGTCTTTTTGTGTTAATTCTGGTTTGTATTTGTGTAGCACTGTCTTTTTGTGTTAATTCTGGTTTGTATTTGTGTAGCACTGTCTTTTTGTGTTAATTCTGGTTTGTATTTGTGTAGCACTGTCTTTTTGTGTTAATTCTGGTTTGTATTTGTGTAGCACTGTCTTTTTGTGTTAATTCTGGTTTGTATTTGTGTAGCACTGTCTTTTTGTGTTAATTCTGGTTTGTATTTGTGTAGCACTGTCTTTTTGTGTTAATTCTGGTTTGTATTTGTGTAGCACTGTCTTTTTGTGTTAATTCTGGTTTGTATTTGTGTAGCACTGTCTTTTTGTGTTAATTCTGGTTTGTATTCATGTAGCATGTCTCTTTGTGTGTGTTCTGGTTTGTATTTGTGTAGCACTGTCTCTTTGTGTGTGTTCTGGTTTGTATTTGTGTAGCACTGTCTCTTTGTGTGTGTTCTGGTTTGTATTCGTGTAGCACTGTCTCTTTGTGTGTGTTCTGGTTTGTATTCATGTAGCATGTCTCTTTGTGTGTGTTCTGGTTTGTATTTGTGTAGCACTGTCTCTTTGTGTGTGTTCTGGTTTGTATTCATGTAGCACTGTCTCTTTGTGTGTGTTCTGGTTTGTATTCATTTAGCACTGTCTCTTTGTGTGTGTTCTGGTTTGACTTCATGTAGAACTGTATGACTCTTAATGTATAATCTGTATTTGTTTAGAACTGTCTCTTTGTTTGCTCTGGTTTGTATTCATGTGGAAGTATCTCTTCATGTGTGCTATGGTTTATATTCATGTAGCACAATGTGACTCTTAATGCGTGCTTATATGGTGAGTGTTCATTAATAACTTAGAAAAATTCCTTTTCTAAATTTATGACTTCCTTTTATTAATTATTTCAAATTTTCTTCTCTTCTCAGTTTGAAAGTCTAATGTCTGATTGTAAAATATGAATTCAGAAGCAAATCTGAAAAACTGAGTTGATCATAAGAATGTTGAGTATAAAACTTATATGGTATAAGCAGTCATAATATTAAATGACAATATTTCACATTTATTTTTGTTTGTTTAATAAAATGTGACTCTTCTCAGCAGATTGCATTGTGTTAAAAAAAGAAACTTATACAAGCTTTATGTGATATGGAATTTTCAGTAACCTTGTGTATTTATTTTTTGTTGTTGATATACTTGCATCATTATATCATGTTAACCTCTCTCAAAGGTAATCATGCATGAGTTTTTAAAATGTATTTTGATTTTTCTTTCAGTTATACAGCTTGTCATTGCTTCTTTTACATTTTAAATATTTTCTGTAGGAGTAAAAGTTCTCATTCTTTTTGTCCCAGGACTTCTATGTGGCAGATGCTTCAGAAGATCAAGTTATGGTTTGTGCAACACATGATAACAATATAACTCACTTGTATATTTCTGATGTGCAAGGTTCACGCTTCTCTCTCTCTTTAGAGAATATCGTATACTTCAATCCTCGTGGGGCAAACAGAGACACATGGCTGAGGTAAGTGAATATGTGTGTGTGTGTGTATGTACATATACAGTCATAATACTCATATTTCCTAACAACTAACCATAGTTATGTTATCATCATACTTCCTAACAACTATCCATATTTTTTGTATAATCATAATCTTCACACTTCCTAGCAATCATACTTATGCAATCCTCAGTTCCTGTTTTCTTTCTTGTGACTGAATACTCAACACAACCAACCATCTCAGCTGATAATAGAGATAAACTTTGTCATCAGTGGTCATTTGATGACAGAATATATTGCAAATATATTGCACATTAGAAGAAGTGCTCAAGGTCAGGTCACTTCGACAATTTAATAATTTATATAATAATTAAGTCTAGAAATAGGGACAGGCAAATTTACTTCACCACAGAACCATTTGAAAATTCTGTTCTGTAGATTTTAAAACCCCTTTTTCTGGTGGTCTTAGAATAGACTGTCAGAATCTGTGAATGCATTCTTTGTCTGGGGAACCCAGTTAAGATTTATTTTCTTAGTGAAGGATTACCTAGGATGGTAACAGATTTACTCTTTCTGGCAAAGAACAGACCTCAGAGTTTTCAGTCAGTCATTAGTTCTCATGTGCCATCATCGTTGTGCAGTTAGATCTAGATTATTTCTGTCCATCTCACCAGTTAGAGAGGCAATAGAAGTCAGAAATTGTCATAGAGATAAGGTAAGTCATTAGAGATTCCTATAAACACTCTTTACAAAAGACTTACTACTTAGGACTAGTGCAATCATGGAATTGTAAAATTGGAGACTTTTCAGTTTCTTTACCTTATTATGACCATTGATCAAGGTGACACAACAGTTTAGGAGACACCAGTGCATGAGGTCATCTTGTGGCATTAAATGTCAAAAAGCGAGAAATGCTGTTCAGTGTTAAATTAAGTTTTCTGAAAGTACCATGTTCTATTACTCTTCACAGAGGGTACCCACATATTTTTTCCCTCCAATTAATTAACTTAAAACAATTCGAAAGAAAAAATAAATTCCTAATTATTTAAAAATTAAAATTTTAAAGTGTGAACTATATTTTAGTTTATTGAAGATACTGGTATTGTTAAAAGTGTGTGTCACAAGTCTGATAAAAATGTCCGACCTGATGACCCACTTAGCTTGTTTACTTCAAATTCGAATATTTGAAACCCTTGGCCCTTTGTTCAAAGCTTCCTTTTCTAGGCGCTTCTAGAACAGGTCAAGATGTTATGTAACTTTAGGACCATTGTCCAGTTCTCGAACCAACCACATGCTTTGCGAACAGTCACGTGATACGCAATATACCTTTCTATATATGTACCCACACGCTTCCGCTCCCTCACTTCGAGCACATTTTAGCTAATTCCATCAGCTTACTCGGGTCGTGAGAGGCAGCCGGCGCCATAGAGAATCAAGGTACCCTTCGACTTCTCTCAAAGGTATCATTTTATTTAATAGTATTTGCCTATGTATTGTTTAAGTATGTATTTGTGCTATGTATTATATGATTTCCATATACACTTGAGCATGGTTCAGAGAAATAGCTGAAAAACCTATAAGTTACGGAATATAAATTTATTGTAACCATTTTTCCATTTCTGTACTTTAATTTATATTGTTTTAATTCACTAAGAGCCAGAGTGCTGCGCTCGATATGAATTCTTCATGTAATTCAATTATTGCGTGTAATTTTAATTGTAAATTGTGAAGCGCTCTGTCGGCTTGAATTACCCCTTGTATGAACATTAATTTAACGTTGTATCTATTTTATTGCTTCATACGTCATGACTGTTAAATGGAACACATGTGAGACGATTATATCTAATTGTAAGCGACGCGAGGTCGAAACTCTTTGTTCAGCGCATTTAATTGAGCCATGCCTAAGTAGGGCCTGTTAGGTTGAGAATTATATCCAAACACGTTGCATCCACAGGTCGGCTCATGGTTCATGTTCACCCATGCCTCACCTGCATTAGCTTATTGGTGTAAGCGTGTCGAAATCCACTCTGAGGGCCATGCTGCAAAAATTCCAGTTCCTAGCCACTAACAAAGGGACATCATTCCTTATGCACCACGTGTGTCGTTAAAGGGGGACTGAGGGAACGAATCAGCATGACTGAGTGTTGAGACCAAGGATACAAGAATAGAGCTAAGTGCAAAATCAAGTGTACAGATCTCAAAGGAACACTTTTCTGGCAATTTAGATTGACAAAAATCAGGCATAGGCGCGTAAAGACAGAGTGAAGACTATTCGCGTTGCATTCGATTTATTGTTAATTTGTTAAACTTTATTAAATCTTATTTTTTTTGTTAATACCTCTTAGTAGTTGATTTCTATGCACAATAGACCAATTAGATTAATTCTTAGATTTGAATGGGGGCGGATGAGCAGAAAGATTGATGACGAGTGCATATTAATTTAGAGGGATTTAACTGTTTTCAAATCTAGCTAAAAGTTCGCAGTTTATTAGTCTGTAAATTTGTCGTCTGAACTACAAGACGCACTTTTAATTAGTCAGATAATAAATTGAGCAACCAGTCTGCGTAGAATATGAGAGGAAGAATTAATTATATTTAAAGTCTTTTAATTATTCTAAGCAGGGTCTTTAAATAAATACTGGAAACGTAACAAGTGGGGGCTCGTCCGGGATTGATATGTATTAAATTGTAAATTGTAACATTTTTATACATAGGGCGCATCATAACCTAGAAACGAACGAACGAACAGAATTGCCAATTGTTCTTTTGATTTTTGTATCACTGATTTTCTTTGCTTTTGTTGTGACATGTGCATGTATTCTTTTGCAGAGTAGCGTGCATGTTAGTTAATGTTGATATATTTAAGCGTAGTTAAATATGTCATGTTAGCTATTGAATGATTTATTTAGTATTGTGTTACTGAGTACTTCATTGTGAGGAGTCGAAGGTTATACCGCCAGCTAGGAGAGTTATCGGTAGTAACAGACTTCGGACTATTATATTTAGGGTGCTAGATATAATGTGTAATGTTGTATGGTAGGAGCCGTGACATTACGGAAGTCTTGGAACAGCGGACACTGTGACAAGCAGGTGAAACGTGTAAAGAGTTAACGCGTAATTTATTTCGGAAGGTGTTCTGAGTAAATTAAATAATTTTTGTAAGGTTGTAGCCTAAAAGTTATTTTCGGGATAAGCGGAGTTATCGCCGACGGTTAAAACACACAATTCACGAGATACATTCTTATTGTAGCCAGCGCGCTAAGACAGTAAAATGGATCGCAAACAGGTTATCGAAGACCTGAAAGAAACCGGTATCATGATAGGATATCAGGGTGACGAACTGACTAGCTACATCAAAACTGAGCTAGAGAAAGCGGAAAAGGAGAAAGAAAGAGAAAAGGAGAGAGTAGAAAAAGCGGACAAAGAAAGGCAAGAGATAGAAAGAGAAGAACGTGTTGCTATGCGCGAACTTAAAAAGTTAGAAGCTGAGAGGTTAGCAGACACGGAAGCCAAACGCATCGCAGCGGATACAGAAGCCAAACGCATCGCGGCAGACGCGGAAATAAAACGGTTAGAATGGGAAGTAAAGAAACTAGAAGTTACTAATCCAAACCGTGACCGCAGAAGCAGTGGTGATTCGCGTTCTAGCGATGGAAATAATCACAGTAGAATTGAAAATATCATTCCAAAGATAAATATGGTCCCATTTGATGAGAACAAAGATCAAATAGACGCGTATTTAAAAACGTTTGAAAAGTTAGCCAGAGCAACAAACATTCCAGCGGAACATTGGGCGATAAATTTATCGGGATTATTGCAGGGCAGTGCGAAAAACGAGTTCAATAAGCTTAGCGATTCTGAGTCAGATAATTACGACACAGTCAAGGCCGCATTATTGAAACGTTACAAACTCACAGCCGACACATACCGACGTAAGTTTAAACAGGCCACTAAAGCCAGTTCAGAGACGCACGCACAGTACATACGACGCGTAGCTGACTTGTTCCAAAGATGGATAGATCTAGCCGAAACTCCACAGACGTACGCAGGTCTTAGGGATGAAATGGTAAAAGACCACATTCTCGGGTCATACAAATCAGATCTACTGATTCACTTAGCAATAAGGGAAAAATCTACGCTAGAGGAGATAGGCAACGCCGCCGATCGCTTTGATGACGCACATTCTCAATTCTCGAACGCACACGCGAACAACAAGTCTCGACCGAACGAACCGCAGACTCGAAAGGATAAGAAAAATGACGGGAAGGCACATAGTGAGCGTGATGATAAAACATCTAAACCCGACACTAAAAACAAGTCCGACAAACAGAAAGATAAAAAGAATCTTGCATGTTACACTTGTGGTGATAGTGGCCATTTTTCACGAACATGTCCTGAAAAGAAAACAGCTAAAGTTTACGCAGTAGAAAGTCATACACCTAAAACAGAAAAGTCGAATCGAACACCAGTACAGGCAAACGGTCACGATACAATCGCTTTGCTTGATACAGGGTGTGAGCTAGACGCTATTGTAAATGCATCATTAGTTAACCGTACCGATTACACAGGGGAGACAATCTCTGTCACCTTTGCAAACGGCGAACAAGACATTTTACCAGTAGCTGAAGTCTCGATTGTTTCAGACTTTGTAGAAGGAACAGTCAAAGCGGCAGTTATGGAAAACTCACCGCATGACGTGATCCTTGGTTGCAAGTATGTTTTGCCGTGCAAAAAACAAACTTCAACCGAACCACCACTGGTTAACGCTGTAACCAGAGCAGCGAGTAGTAAAGACAAATCTGTAACTGCACCGATGTCTGCCGCACCAGCCGTAGATAAAGCAACAGTTAGCGAGATTAAAATATTACAAGCTGAGGACGAAACACTGGACAAGTTACGCAAGCAAGCTGTACCTGTTAGTGACGTCAACACTGACGATTCGAATAAGAAAGCGTGCATTATTCTGAAAAAGGGTTTATTGTACCGCTATTCGAAAGTGGGAGACGAATTTCGGAAACAATTAGTCGTTCCACAAACCAAACGAAATGACGTATTACGATTAGGTCATGAGAGTCTTTTTGGTGCACACATGGGTGTACAAAAAACAACTAGTCGTATTACAAGTGAGTTTTATTGGCCGGACATCACTGCCGATATCCGTAGATTCGTGTTAAGTTGCGACACATGCCAGAGAACACAGTCTAAAAATTCAATCAGACCCGCACCGTTAGGAGAGCCTGAACTGATCAGTGAACCCTACAAGCGCGTAGCATTGGATTTGATTGGGCCTATAATACCCACATCAACGAGAGGTAATCGATACGTGCTGACCACTATTGATTACGCAACAAGATTCGCCGACGCAGTACCATTGAAAAATATTGATACTGAAACTGTCGCCGAAGCCCTTTTCGGTCTTTGGAGTCGTGTTGGAATTCCTACTGAAATTTTGACGGATCAGGGGAGTCAATTCATAGGCAACGTAATGAAGGAAGTAAATCGTTTACTTTCCATCAAACATCTTACTTGCACACCATACCACCCCCAGGCAAATGGTCTGATTGAAAAATACAATGGGACATTAAAAACAGCACTTAAAAAGCTCGCCACAGATAAACCGAAAGACTGGGACAGATACATCCCTGCCCTACTATTTGCATATAGGGAGGTGCCACAATCTTCCACCGGGTTTTCACCATTTGAGCTACTTTACGGACGTACTGTACGCGGACCGATGATGATTTTGAAGGCACTTTGGACTGATGAAAAGACAGATGACGAAGTTAAGACAACTTATACATACGTCACTGACTTAAGAAACCGTCTTGAAACTATAGGCAAGATAGCACGGGAAAACTTGACGATAGCTCAGTCTAGACAGGCAGAATATTACAATAAGCACACCAAACCTAGAGAATTTGAAGTTAATGACAAAGTGTTACTGTTGCTTCCTGAAGCACATAACAAACTTCAGATGAAATGGAAGGGGCCCTTTGTAGTTACCGCCAAGCTAGGGGGACTGAACTATAAGGTGCAGACAGGAAAGAGAGAGAAAATCTTTCATGTTAACCTACTCAAAAAGTACATAAGCCGTGAGGATCAAACCACTCAAGCTGATTTTGTCGTAGCGACGATAGTTACAGAAGACGAGGGGGATACTGATTGCGTCACTGGTACTTTACCAAACTGTCCTCTACAGACGGACGAAACTGTCAAAGACGTTAGGGTAAATGAAGCCTTGACAGAAAGACAGAAAAAAGAAGTGAATGAATTGCTTAATGAGTTCTCATCTACTCTGACAGACAAACCAGGGTTGACAGACTTAATAGAATTTTCACTGAAGCTGACTGACAACAAACCGATACGTTTGAAGCCGTATCCGTTGCCACACGCTAAGATAGATGACGTTAGACGTGAGATTAAGACTATGCTAGATCTAGGGGTCATAGAGAAGACTGACAGTGCCTACGGATCACCCATCGTGTTGATTAAAAAACGTGATAACTCGTTCCGTTTTTGCGTAGACTACCGCAAACTCAATCAAGTGACAGAGTTTTGTGCCGAACCTCTTCCTGATCCGGATCTCATCTTCACTAAGCTAGCTAACGCTCATTACTATACCAAAATAGATTTGTCACGCGGTTTTTGGCAAATCAAGGTCAAGGACACTGATCGACACATACTAGCTTTCACTACACCAGTAGGAAACTACACATGGAAAGTTATGCCTTTCGGAGTTTCAAACGCTCCAAGCATTTTTTCTAAAATGATGCGGTCATTGTTAGAACCACTGTACGGACGCGGAGTTGAGAACTTCATGGATGATTTAATTCTAGGCACCCAGACATGGGAGGAGCACTTGACACTCTTACGAGACGTGCTAGCCAGATTAAAGCAAGCCAACCTCACTGCCCGCCCTACGAAGTGTGAAATAGCACAATTCTCCTTAGACTTCTTGGGACACAAGTTGAGTCATGGAACTATGTCGCCAAGTGAAGCTAAGATAGCACAACTTAAGGACACTTCACAACCGCTAACAAAAACACAAGTTAGAAGTTTTCTTGGTCTTGCTAACTACTACAGAAAATTCGTACCAGATTTTAGTGCCATTGCATGTCCTCTGACTGACTTGACACGTAAGAATATGCCTACAAAAGTAGTGTGGACTGATGCATGCCAAAACGCTTTTGACACACTGAAATCTAGACTGACTTCAGATTTAGTTGTTAAACTGCCAGATTTGACAAAACCATTCTTGTTAAGGACTGATGCTAGCAACACAGGATTAGGAGCAGTGTTATTACAAGAACACAATGACACCAAACACCCAGTTGCATATGCAAGCCGTAAACTCACAACTACTGAACAGAAATATTCCACCAGTGAAAAGGAATGTCTTGCAATAGTTTGGGCCATAAAAAAGTTCGAAAACTATTTGTACGGAAAAACCTTTGTCATTGAGTGCGATCACCAGCCGTTGGCCTTTCTCGGACAGGCGCAATTTACGAACAGCCGTTTAATGCGTTGGTCTTTGTTTCTGACACAGTATGACGCAAATATTCATTACATCAAAGGTTCTTTGAATGTTGGCGCTGATTACATGAGTCGTGCTTGATGCCATCAAGTACCGGTACTGATAGAATGTTGTTTAATCAATTAACTGAACCCTACGGATTCCTTCCTGTAAATATGAAATATAGTTGCACACTTTATTTCTAGGAATGTTGAAATTTTTTTGTGTAAATTTTTCTTCATTGTGGACTTCTACATTTTATCATACATAATTTGTAGGAGGCATTTTATCTTGGCAAGATAAACGCCTCAAAAGCAAGGGGGTGTCACAAGTCTGATAAAAATGTCCGACCTGATGACCCACTTAGCTTGTTTACTTCAAATTCGAATATTTGAAACCCTTGGCCCTTTGTTCAAAGCTTCCTTTTCTAGGCGCTTCTAGAACAGGTCAAGATGTTATGTAACTTTAGGACCATTGTCCAGTTCTCGAACCAACCACATGCTTTGCGAACAGTCACGTGATACGCAATATACCTTTCTATATATGTACCCACACGCTTCCGCTCCCTCACTTCGAGCACATTTTAGCTAATTCCATCAGCTTACTCGGGTCGTGAGAGGCAGCCGGCGCCATAGAGAATCAAGGTACCCTTCGACTTCTCTCAAAGGTATCATTTTATTTAATAGTATTTGCCTATGTATTGTTTAAGTATGTATTTGTGCTATGTATTATATGATTTCCATATACACTTGAGCATGGTTCAGAGAAATAGCTGAAAAACCTATAAGTTACGGAATATAAATTTATTGTAACCATTTTTCCATTTCTGTACTTTAATTTATATTGTTTTAATTCACTAAGAGCCAGAGTGCTGCGCTCGATATGAATTCTTCATGTAATTCAATTATTGCGTGTAATTTTAATTGTAAATTGTGAAGCGCTCTGTCGGCTTGAATTACCCCTTGTATGAACATTAATTTAACGTTGTATCTATTTTATTGCTTCATACGTCATGACTGTTAAATGGAACACATGTGAGACGATTATATCTAATTGTAAGCGACGCGAGGTCGAAACTCTTTGTTCAGCGCATTTAATTGAGCCATGCCTAAGTAGGGCCTGTTAGGTTGAGAATTATATCCAAACACGTTGCATCCACAGGTCGGCTCATGGTTCATGTTCACCCATGCCTCACCTGCATTAGCTTATTGGTGTAAGCGTGTCGAAATCCACTCTGAGGGCCATGCTGCAAAAATTCCAGTTCCTAGCCACTAACAAAGGGACATCATTCCTTATGCACCACGTGTGTCGTTAAAGGGGGACTGAGGGAACGAATCAGCATGACTGAGTGTTGAGACCAAGGATACAAGAATAGAGCTAAGTGCAAAATCAAGTGTACAGATCTCAAAGGAACACTTTTCTGGCAATTTAGATTGACAAAAATCAGGCATAGGCGCGTAAAGACAGAGTGAAGACTATTCGCGTTGCATTCGATTTATTGTTAATTTGTTAAACTTTATTAAATCTTATTTTTTTTGTTAATACCTCTTAGTAGTTGATTTCTATGCACAATAGACCAATTAGATTAATTCTTAGATTTGAATGGGGGCGGATGAGCAGAAAGATTGATGACGAGTGCATATTAATTTAGAGGGATTTAACTGTTTTCAAATCTAGCTAAAAGTTCGCAGTTTATTAGTCTGTAAATTTGTCGTCTGAACTACAAGACGCACTTTTAATTAGTCAGATAATAAATTGAGCAACCAGTCTGCGTAGAATATGAGAGGAAGAATTAATTATATTTAAAGTCTTTTAATTATTCTAAGCAGGGTCTTTAAATAAATACTGGAAACGTAACAGTGTGAACTATATTTTATATTGAAGATACTGGTGTAATAACTTATTTCTTGAAAGCCTTTTATCAATGGGTTAACATAAACGTTTTTCTTGCATCGAGTAAGCAGTTGTTTTCCCTGAATTCTGCCATGATAGTATAATGTTATAGTTTATAATGTCTACATTGAAGACCTGCATCCAACTGTAAATATATTAGTATTGCTTTTGATTAAGAACTTGCCTTTTGATCTTTTTATGAAAATATGGTATAAACTTCTGCTGTTTAGCATTTCCTCTTTTACCATGCACTTATAATTTCTCTCTCAACTCCAGCTAGACTATCAGAATACTATTATTAATGTCACGTGGGGGGGGGGGGGGGAATCTCGTTTAGCTGCTCTAGTGCGTCTTTCTCTTGCGAGAGGTAGGGCAGCACATGACATGCCAGTAATACATTGTATTTTTAGATGTTACAAAAAATCACAAGACAGATACGCCATTGTTGGTTGGGTGGGGCCCAAATTTATTCTGTCATGCAAAGGAACCTCTTATTAACATCTGTTATTAATTGTAAAGATAGATTCTGTTGTTAACTGTAAAGGGAGACCATATTTATTAAGTGTTATTAGTTTGGAAGATCTTTTTCTTATAGTTGTATAATAGTCCTTGTGTGACTTTGTATTCTAATGAAAACTTGTATTTCTTCCCCTCCCCCAGACATTCACACAGATACACATCCTGGTTATGCCTATACATTTTTTCATGACTTCCTAGATTTAATAAACTTTGTAACTTTACCTGTCTGAAAATCTTTCATAAATATAAAATTTGGCTTTTCTCTTGGTATTTAATACATTTCTATGATATTAATACAGGAGGTATCTGAAGAAATCTCCTTGGTATTATAAAAAATAAAATACCTTGGTTACTTTAAATCTCTTTTTTAATTTTTCAGCTACTTTGCTGATGAGACATTTGCAGATATCCACAAAGTAGCTGGCCTGCGAGGGATTTACATTGCTTCTCAGATTATAAACCCAAAGAGGAGTTTGAACTTAGAGAACCAGCGCACTCTGATTTCCTATGACAAAGGAGGGGAGTGGGAGCTTTTGAGTGCTCCTCATTATATCCATGACACCCCTAACAACTGTTCGAAGGTATGGTTCAGAAATAATATAGAAACTATTTGCAGTACCATATAGTTAAGTGAATATCATAATTCTGATTTTTATTTGAACTAATTTCAGTTTTAGAAAAGAATCATTTTGATGGTATTGTGCATAATGTCTTTCTTAAAGTATTTCAAAGTATTCATGATATCACAGAGAAACACTTATAACACAAAAACGTGAATGACACCATATTTATAGAAGATATAATGAAAACTTGAATGATTCCATTTTTACAAAGGATGTAATGAAATTTTAATGACACCATATTTATAGAAGATATAAATTATAATGAAAACTTTAATGATTCCATTTTTACAAAGGATGTAATGAAATTTTAATGACACCATATTTACAGAAGATTGACAAACTAGTAGAAAACTTGAAATACATAACCCTAACTTGTTGGAAACATATAACTGTACTGAAGCCAAATATGATAGTAGAAAAAACAATAGGGGTTATTTCCACGAGACTTGTAGATGACTATTCAATAGAGTAACCAGCAAGTTTCAATAGAGTAACCAGCCAGAATCCCTTTAATGTGTTAGAGACTTCAGAGAAAATATTACAGTGTTTGCTACTGACTAAATTCAATGTGCTTCTGATGAACTTAATATAGTGGTGATATCTGTGTTTGTGTGTGTGGTGTGTGTGTGTGTGTGTGTGTGTGTGTGTGTGTGTGTGTGTGTGTGTGTGTGTGTGTGTGTGTGTGTGTGTGTGTGTGTGTGTGTGTGTGTGTGTGTGTGTGTGTGTGTGTGTGTGTGTGTGTGTGTGTGCATGCATGCATGGACATTATTATGATGTTTAAATATTAGTTTATTGCGTTATATGCTATCTTGAACTTTCTAGCTTACCAGGAAAACTCATTCAACTAAGACAAAGGTAAATGAAAGGTATCCATGTTCCTATTCTGATTTATGCTTGCGCAAGCCACAGCTTGTATTTATTACATTTGCATTATGTGTTTTCCTTTCTGAACAGTTTCTTGCAATATGTTAGATGGTGCATTGTTGATAGAATTTTGAATGATTGCTCATTAAACCTTATATCTTTAGGTTCAATGATCTCACATTAAATACTATTTTGTATTTGCTACACTATCAGCAAATGCACTGAAATGATTGCTTTGCAATTAGATATTATATCCTCAACTTCTGTTGGGTTTGCCTTCGATGATTGTTAGGATGGCATAATCCAGACTTAATTACTTTTGAGATGGGAGCTAAATCTTCACTGACACTTTTATACTGTGCTTGCATGGTCACATCTTAGTTTATCAATTTCTTTAAAATAGACAGATTTTAAAACTCAATGCAGATCACTAATTAAGTATAATTGTTCACATGTTGATTATTTTCACTTTGTTGATTAAAGTAGGAAAATGATTTTGTGTTAGTTATGTACTGAAATTGTTTCAAATATATTTAGGGAATAGACCACAATTAAATTTGTGCTTCCTAAGTTTGCCTGCACCATTGATCTAAGTTGTATAGCTCTTCAATTCTTTTTTCTTCTTTTTTATGTACATTTTTATTGTTGGTTCATTTATACATTTTGTGCTGGTTTATTGATTTATCATTCTCATTGTCATTAAAACTATTTTTTCATGTTAAGATTAATAGGTCCTTCAGTAATAAAAAGAATTTGCATTAGTGATAAAGTACAAGGGAAATAAATATACATTTTTTGCTGATTAGTTCTTTAATCTCACAAGTTTCTTTGACAGTAACAAAAATTAGTGACTTTTGATGGGATAGTTTTGTATAATCTCTAAGATCCTTCAGTTATAAAACACATCAGTAATAAGTAATTTTATAGTGTTATTGATTAATTGGTTCTATATCCTTGCTTTGATTAAAATAAAGTGTGACAAAGAATCATTGATTGGCAAATTGATTGACTGGTTCATTATTCTTCTCAGCAGTTAATAGAATCAATGATTGATTAGTTCATTTTCATTGATTCTCACATTTGAGAACATATAGATAGAATCTGTAATTGATAACTGCTAAGTTTTTTTTATTTTTATTGATTCTAATGTATTCATTAAAGATTGTCTTCCAATATATACATTTAATATTATTTTAGAACACACAATAAGCTAGGAAAAATCCATCAGTTATTACTATTTTCAATATTTATTTTTAAAAGTGTTTTAGATTACTCCACCCACCGCAGCAAATTTGGGTACATGCACATACTTTGTAAAACAGTTATTTAAATCAGCCACTTGTGAGCTTTTTGAATTGTCACTACAAGATCCATTTGAGAGATTTGTTAAGTGTAAATTAAGATAATTGAAGAACTCAGCATTGCACCTTGTAACTTTGCAAATATGCTAAAAGAAACTGAAATATATCAAAGTTGCTCAAGTGCCCGATAACTGAAATTTATTTATGGATGATGATGATTGATGATGGCAGTGATGATGATGATGATGATTGATGATGATTGGTGATGGCAATGATGATGATGATGATGATGATTGATGATGGCAATGATGATGATGATGATGATGGATTTATTGTGGACTGAATATAAACAATAAAGGAGTTAATTTATTAAAATTTATTTATGAAATTCTTAAAATTTGTAAGATCTATTTGTTTATAGAATATTAATATAGTTTGCATGACTGCACGCTGTATATTTGTTCTTGCATTTGCAGTGTACAGTTCCTTGTTATGCTGTAATGCTAGTAAGTTTGTCATGAAGCATGTATTTGTCTCATTGATACTTTATCCTTTTGTTGCCCCCCCTCACTAGATGTGCACTTGCAGCGATAAACACAATGCACTTCTTGTACTATTTAAACTAGAATATATTAATATCGTACTCAAACCTTTGAGGGTATAATTTACTTATATATTTCCCGCTCATGACTGCAGAATTTTAACAATCCATGAAGACTTTATTCAAATCAAACTCACATGAAACAAAACACACTCATGCACAAACACACTCACTCAGTATATTTAATTTAATTTTTATACTTTGCATGAACATTTTAATCTTCAAATTATAATGAGTTATTTTCATTTAAAAAAAAATTCTTTTAAGGTACTATGCTTGCCAAAATTGGACACCCATTAAAAATATATATTCAAATAAATTACTTGCCAAACAATCCAAATTTTATCACTAAGTGTCCTTTTTTCCAGCAACAAGCAAATCTGATGGTTAAACTTTAGAATGACAGAGTATCTTTGAGAAATTCTATTCAGAATGAGCTCTCACCATCCTCCCAACAAAACTGAATAAATGTAACATATTATTAAAATATATTACAATCAGTTGTGTGGATGACATACAACATAACATTAGACTTTAAGAGTAATTATCACAAGCAAATATGCATATGCTATTTAACTTTTCAAAAATTCTTTTAATGGAGACAGGGTCTTTAAATATTATCAATTCTTAAAATTAAAATTTGTTCTTAATCTTACTCTTGTTCAAGCAGTTGTCAGGTTTTCCATGTTTAGAACTCTATCACTTGTCAGTGCATTTAGTTGAGCAATGTACTGATAATAAAAAAAAAAAATGTTCTACATATGAAGAGTATCCTGATTAATTTTTGATTATCATTTATTTTATACTGATTTATATTTGTGCTCATCAAATAGCTGACAAAAAGCAACACAACAACAACAACCACAACAATATAAAGTTTATAACAGGAAATTAAAGGAACTGAAATTCAGTCAACCACCCAGTCAAGATAAAATGAAATATGTTGTCCTATTTGTATTATATTGTTCTTTTTAGTTATATCTTGATTGCATTATTTGAAGAGTTCTTGTATACTAAGATATTTTTTTATTGAAACATCTGATAAGCTCACTCTGATCATTCTTTAAGGAGGTAAGAGTTTTGATTGAAAATTGCCTCCTGTAAAATAATGCTTCCACTTTTCTATACAGCTACATTTTACTTACAGATAAATTGAAAGTTTTCATTGCAGATTTAATGCAAAACTAGAGGTATTTTGTTTATTACTTATACTTCTCAACACACAATTTATCTAACTATTAATATTATAGATTTGTTCTCTCCAAACCTGATGAAAGGTTGAGTATAATTTATTGTGTTATAATTCATCTCATTTATAATTAGAAGTTAAAATTAAAAAAAATTATAATTTTGAAATTAAACAAAATTTTCACTAATCATTTTTGCAGGAGTTGAATTGCTCTCTACACCTGTCACAGCAGTTCACACGCTACTATCCAGGCAATCAAGCCCAGTCAATACTGTCTCAGGAGTCTGCACCTGGAATTATTGTTGCCAGTGGAACTGTCGGTAGCAGTCTGAAATCACAGTATGATATGTTTCTATCAAATGATGCTGGATTTTCCTGGTACCAGGTAAACTTGAATTGAATTGTTTTATTATCATCAGAAATACTTTTACAAGGCAAGAACACCTCAGAAGGATCACAATAGATTATCTTGCAACTAATAGAGAAAATAGATTTATCTTACAATAGATTATCTTGCAACTAATAGAAAAATAGATTTATCTTGAAACTAGAATCTAGAGAAAATAGATTTATCCTGCAACTAGAATCTAGAGATACAAAATTTATTTTGCAACTAGAATCTAGAGAAAATAGATTTATCTTGCAACTTAAATCTAGAGAAAATAAATTTATCTTGCAACTAGAATCTAAAGAAAATAGATTTATGTTGCAAGTAGAATCTAGAAAAAATAGATTTATCTTGCAACTAGAATCTAGAGAAAATAAATTTATCTTGTAACTAGAATCTAGAGAAAATAGATTTATGTTGCAACTAGACTAGAGAAAATAGAAGTTATCTTGCAATCCACCACAGCTAGTGTTTCTGAGGCGGCATTTCAGTAAAATGCCAAATTGGATGAAATTAGCCCTTACAGGATTGGGACATGCTTGTAAGAGTATTTGTATTTTATTTAATGATTGCTTTAGCCTTGATAATAAATTTGTCTACAAGTTGTCTAATTCTTGGAGAGATGGGAGAAATAATCTAGTTTGTCTACATGACTGTGATATGAATATTAAAAATGTCATTACCGTAAGTGGGTCTTGCATAGAAAAGGCATAATCATCAATTGAAACTGGCAAAGGAGAGATAATACCTGATTGAATGCCCTGATAAGAAAAATTCTTTGCCAGAAAGAACTGATCCATAACTAAAATGAGTTGTCCATCACTAAGAAAAGTAATTTTTGCAGTATTCCTAGCAGAACACATATTTCATGATCCTATCATATTTCACTGGTACTTTGCTAACAATCAAAGGAACATAAAAGTACAGTTATAAGATCACCCTACTGAGGATTAAAAGGGAATTATTGTAAATAGTTCCGAAAGGGGAATTATTGTAAATGGAACTGTTCCAAAATCTCAGGCAGGGAATTAGGAAGCTTGTTTGAGTCCTTGTGTGAGAATATATACTTAAATCTATTAAGTATTATTAAAGTGTCTGAATGTGTCTGCAAGCATATGCATAATGTTTATAAAAGGGATAACTCATGGTATAACACACACACACACACACATACATACCTAGTTTAGTTTTCTTTTGAAAATGTAGCAAAGATTTTAATCCAAGTAGCAGCTGCATTTTAGTGCATTTGTGCATGACTTTATACACCTGAGGACCATTAACTAAATCATTTAACAGATCAATGAGGATCATACCCACGGTGTCCCTGTTTAATCCAATTAGAAGTTTTAATATAACTTGGAAGTTTAATATATTATAGAAGAAAAGTTTCATAGTATAATTAATATATTTGAGAAAATATTTTTATATAAATACATGAAAATTAAATAAATATTGATTCATCTTACAAACCAATTGTAAGAAAGCAAAAATCATAAGTGAACAACAAACAGCAAAAATGTAAATCTAATTTTATGGATTTTTGTTTTGTGTTAACTTTATCTCATTGACTTGGCATCTCCTTCAAAGTTGACTTGATATCTCCTGCTTGCCCACCCCCAACACACACACACACACACACACACACACACACACACACACACACACACACACACACACACACACAAAACACACAAATGCACACTCTCCTCTTGTTCTCTCTCTTAATGGATAATAACTCCTGGCAACTAAAACTGTTGTCAGGTTTATTATCAGTTTACGATATTAATGTAGAAACCTTTTATTATCGTGTTTAGTTAAAATCATGTTACATTAAAAAATTACCTTTTTGATACTGATATTTAATATTTCATCACAACAGAAATTTTTAAAGTTTCCTTATGTAAAAGATGTTGAAGAATTAATATTGTTTGTTTTATATTTCTTTGTTTTTATTACAAACTTTTAAAGAGTCACTGCAAGATAAAATATCAGAAAACTCTGTATTTGTTGTTTCTTTACAAGGCTATTATTTTTCAGAATTGCTTATCTTCATTGTTTAACATCTTTTTGTATGTAGTTGCTAAAATCTGTACATTTCAAACCCACTCAACAGTAAATGATTGTTCCTATATTTTGTTTTCATTTGTTCAAGCTTTGTTTCATTGTTTTTTTTGTATGTTTCTACTTACAGGTATTGGAAGGGAACTTTATGGTTTCTATGGCTGATCATGGAGGGGTGCTACTGGCAGTAAAACAGTACCAGCAAACTGATACAGTCTAGTAAGTGCACGCACATTCTTACAAACATAAAACTTGCATGCACAAAGCTATAGTACATGTATATTATATTATCTGCTTCGGGGAATGTTTTGTTGACTGTTTCCAGCAAAATGTATCCTTATATTAAAGAGTTCAGGAGCTAGCCACTCTAGGATGAAAAGATGTGGCATCCACCTCTTCGACTGAAGTTACCATACTTATTTGTGAACCTTATGCAAACACACACACACACACACACACACACACACACACACACACAAACCAACTTTTAAACTATAAACATATTAAACAAAAATTAACCAACAACCAACTGACCTTCCAACCAACCTAGTGGCCATTCAGTCAACCAACCATACATCCAATAAGCCAGTCATTCACATTTATCTGAGATCTGAAGGGAACTGTATTTATTTTTCTTTTTGATTTTTTTTTATATTGCTTTACAAGTAAGTCATCAACATCAACAAAATTGTATGAAATTAGGATGATGAATTATAAGTTACATGTAAATTATATTACAACTTAAACATTGCTTGGTACTCCTAAAGGGGTTTCTGAATACTTACCCTGTTATTCTCAGTGGATGTTGGTAATTCTTCTATTCAATTTAATCAGTCAGAAATCTGGATATACATTTTGACAATACTCTCTCTCTACAGTAACAATTTGTCCTTGTTGAGTAGCATACCTAGAACTGTGACGAATCAGCACCCTTTGCAAATTTCTCTCTCTTGATGCTACAAAATTCCTTGTTTTCATTTTCTTTTGACTTGATCAGTGTAACTCTCCTCTCTAGAGAAGTGTCCTGTGGTGAAGTTCAGAGGGTTTTAATCACTGCAGCTAGAATAATTCTCAGTGCTTCAGGAACCAAACATGCCATGCCACTTCTCTGGTTTTCACTGGCTTTCTTTTGGAAATATTGACTTTCAGTACTGAAATAAATGCATTTATACAAATAACTGAAAGTTTAAAGTTTGCAGTCTTTATTCTAAGAATGGGAATTACTCATTTCATACAGATTTATTCTTATCTGTGGTTAACCTAGATTCCATTTCACTTGGTCTTTAAGTATGCTCATCTGGCTGCATAATAGATAAAGGAATTTTTTAAAGTAACATCAATTTTTCCTGATACTTACCAGACAATCATGCATATAGCCTCTCCCAGTTTTTTAAGCCATATTTTATTCATGTCTAATACCCCTGACTAAGGAACATTCTAGTGGTATTTCTTCTGTCATCTATGTACCCCACTAGGAGTTTATGTGGAACCCTTATAGATGCTTAGCTTTAATAGGCTTAGAACCATATGATCTCCTTAATTATGCTTATATGGGAAGTTTTCAGAGATAAATTTTGTTTTCTTATAAAAATTCTTATTTTAGAGAATGTTTTAGAAACATTTCACAGAAAATAATCATCTGTTGTTATTATTTATCTGTTGTTTTCCAGAATATTTTTGTGATTTACTCTCATATAGTTACTCCATCAATGAAGGTCAGCAGTGGTTTGCTTACAAATTTCTAACTGAAGGCACCATCCGTGTTTATGGCTTACTGACAGAACCAGGAGAGAAGACTACAATTTTCTCCCTTTTTGGCTCCTACCCAGATTTCCACAGCTGGATTCTTATTCAGATCAATATGTCAGCTGTATTAGGTATTGATTGATTTATCAATTTCAGTTTTCATTAACAATTTACTTGTAAGTGACAATATTACTTTTGAGTATGATTATTTATCTTTCTTAATGGACCACATTTAGTATATGAACTGATATTGCCACTTTTCTCTTGGCAGTTTGATGAATGAAAAACGGAAATTCACTAGATAATATATTCTAATTTCTGTAATTATGTTGACTTCTACCATGTCTGTATTCAATGAATGTCAAGAAGACATAAATTTGATTTAATTATTTCTAATTAATAATATCACTTAACTAAATATAGCAATGAAAGCTAACTTCATTCTTTTATCACTGACGGATTTTGCTGCTATTACTCTTGTTTCGGGAGAAATTGATACTACGCATTAATTTAAAATGATATTTAAAGCCTGCTGAAAACTTAATTACATTTACAGTGATCATAACGGAGATTTAAAATAAAAATTCTTATTAGTCTTCATCACCTCAGTGCTTTAAAAAATATTTTAACTCCTTTCTTAGTGAGTTGTCATTGTTTTCTTGCCTAAAACTTCATTGAATTGATAATTATAATAGAGGACTATAAAAATAAATGATATTTAACAGAGTTGCTACCATTTGAGTTTGACTATTATTTATTTCTCTCACCATAAAATATAAATGGGTGATCAATGGCTTGTCCAGGACGCTGAAGGTGCTATTCTTCAAGTGAGACAGTTATGAGTCTTGCTATTGCAAAGATGATCTTTACATTATTTTTTAGTGCCAGTATTACCTAACAGCAATATATAAACAAAAGGAAGAGATGGAGTAGAATATAAATTGAATAGTAGTATTAACCTTTTAAATAAATGGGTATTAATAAACCTTAGATATCCTTCCGGGCTAACTGCATTACATTATTCCAACAGTGAAAAGGTTAAGTAAAGTGTCAAACTTGGTACTGCATTTTGCCAGGAGTTATACAGTCTTTGTATATTTGTATATGTGTTTGTGTGTGTGCTTCCATGAATGTGAATACACAGGGGTGCTAAGTAATGAAGGTGAAGATTAAAGGGCATCTTTGTCAAAAGATATGAATAGTAACTGAAAGTATTGAGAAATAAATCATGCATTCAGAGCAGAAAGACACTTAGTAATAATTTTCATAACTTAACTGATCATTTAAGGAGTTTGTTGGTTGTGAGGTAAAGGTGACGAAGGTCTTAGGTTCAAACCCACCTTTGGTCATTGGGATTTTTCTTGATTGATTCTCACTCATTTCCTGGCTCTTTTGTTGAGCTTAGTGATCATGATTGTAAGTGTTCAGACTTTTATGGAGAATTAATACAAATAATAATAGTAACAGTAGTAGTAGTTGACAAATGTCAATAGTGGCTTTTAGAAGAAAGTTAAATTTAGGTAAGGCAACATTTGTGATGAAACAAACTTTATACATTGGACATAATAAGAAACATAAATTAAGCAGATTCTAATTAAATCATGAAACTTGAAGTTCTGCTTGTTTAAGAGAGACTTTTAATAGAAGCAAATAATTGACAATATAAAATTATTTAAAAGTCAATAATATATTATTTAATTCAAGTATGATTTGACTGAAGGAAATATTTCAGACAAGGAATATTTTAAACAAAAATTTTGGTATCTTTAATTTTGTTTCTTTATAGTTTAAATCAAATTCACAGAAACAGTTTAATAGATATCCTGTGTCTGTATTGCTAAATTAATAGATTAAATCTTTAATCTTATAGCATTTTATAAATAACACTTAAATATTCATTGTTACATTTGCTAGTACTAATAATTTTTTCTAATGATTTTTCTTTAAATTTTCTTAAAACTGACATACTATTTTGCAGTTAATTTGAAAGACTTTCACTATAGAGTAGAGCATAAAAATTACATTTGTCTGTTTTTAGGTGTGCCATGTAGAGATAGTGATTACAAAGATTGGACATTGCCAGAAGAAAACCCCGATAAGGGCTGTCTTCTTGGTCGAAAAATTTTTTATCAGCGACGCAATACTCTTGCCAATTGTTACAATGGAAATGATTTTGTTCGAGTGAAACGTTTGCAGAATTGTAGCTGTGTTCGAGATGACTTTGAGTGGTGAGTTTGTTGCAGTACCTTTTTAAAATTTTATTTTCAGAACAAGTTTTGACCTCATTCTTGTCTTTGCAATTATACCTGAGGTTTTTAAACTAATTATTTTAAGAAAATAGCAAACTTCTAACTTTCCAAAAATATTTACACAAAGATTGACTTGTGTTAAACTAAATGATAACTCAGAGAAAATTCAATAATTCTTACTTAAAAAATATGATTGTAATGAAAGTAAACATTAATAAATACTTACAAAGAGATCTTACCTATAAGTGATTTTACTTGATCATCAATGGCAGAAAAATCAGCAGAACAGGAAGGGATATGAGATTTTTCAATAAAGATTGATCTGCCTCGTGTTTTAAAAATTATTTGATTATTCATAGCACATATTTGTGGAATTGATTTGAGTGTAGAACATTACCTATACCTTTCTTTAATGGACCAATCAGATTTTAGTTTACAAACCCCTGAGAATTGATCTCACTTCTTAAAAAAGGTATCCTAAGACACAAATTTGAATTTCTAGGCCATGACACTCATGATTAGTTTTGAAAGCAACCCTTTCAGCATAATTTATGGCTACAGTAGTAAACAACTTCAGGAGAAACCAGTAGAAGATAAAGCATGTAGAAGATAAAGCATCAATCTTTATTTTCATATTAAGAAGTGAAGAATACTATTGTGGATAAATTTTACCAAATTTGCATACATATTTCATTTTTACCCTGCAAAGAATAAGATGTTGAGACTGCCTATTTAGATTAAAATTGAGAAGTAATGGCTTTTATTAGTATTATTTTGTTAAACAAATGTGAAGGGAAAATATGTCATCAAAGTTAGATGTTCTATAACCACATGGTGTTGACCTAATGAACAGAAGTAACATTAAATCATTCAGCAAAAAAAGGGTGAAAGGAGAGTCATCAGAGTTATGAGATAATGTCACAAAGGTAGATGATGATTAATAAGTTAAAATAGTTTTATATTTATTCTGAAAATCTGCAGAGGACTCCATATTATTGTGAGAAAAACAGGTAAAGAAAGAAAAAAAATTATGAGATAATTTCACAATGCTGGTTAAGTACAAAGATGTTGGTTTTTTATTGACCAACTGCCTGTTCATGTCCCTAAATTGTCATTAATAAAATAATAAAACAAAACAAATTAATTAATTATAAAATAAATTTGAATTGATAACAATTTGTTTTAGAAGCCAGAGTATTTAAAATAAAGAATTGTGAAGTAAGAATAACATGGTGGAATGAGATAATAATACATTATAGCTGGAAAATCATTATTAAAAACAAAGAAAATGATGTTTAAGAAACAAGTGGACTATACATAGCCCTGTCTTATTTAAAAAAATATAGCACTTGGATATCACTTTATCATTTCTTATAGACACTACATTGAGAAGAAAGGAAAATGAAGTAAGGATGACATGAATATTATGAGATAATACAACAAAACTCAGTTGTCATTATTCAATAGAAAGAAAATGGTCTTTAAGAAAAAATCTGGCTTTAGCTTCAGTAATGTTATTTAATATAATAAAAAAAACTTTGAAATGCTTCAGATTGGGATTATAAAGCATATGGAAACAAAAACTAATGAGAAAAGAAAATCTATCCTATTTTCAAAAATGTACAAAGTCTGATTGTTAAAAAAAGAGAATTAAACAGAGTACTTAAGTAAGTTTTCTTGTAATCCTTTTAACAGCTTGCAAGAAACATGTTAGAGAACTCAGAATTCAAAAGACAAACGTATTTGTCAGATAATTTTCAACAAAGTGGATATAATTACATTCTGATTGTTATGTTTAGTTAATATAAAAAATGGTGATGGCATTCAATACTGTTTTGAAACAATTGACGTTTGAAAATTGTAAATCTTTCTATAAGAAAGTATTGTATACAAATACTTTTTGTAAATTATTCATTTAAATTAACTTTTTCAAAAGTTTGATGTTACCAACAAAAATGGAAAATAGTTCTCTAATTGATAGAATCAATTTGATTGTTTTAACAGTGTCTGTCCACTGGTGGTGCATTATACTGTCACACTTTTACATCAAAAATCAGACACTATATTTATAAAGTAAAAAGCAGAACAATGTAATAGTATGTATGATTTTGAAGTTGAATAGGTGTCAGATGCAAATATTAGCTGTCATCCACTTTAAAAAAGAAATGATTAGGAATAATACTACTTATTAAAGGACAGAAATGATTACTGATTCATGTTTTTTATACACTTAGGTAAATTATTGGCACAACTTGAATGGTCAACACACCCTAGAACATCAACGCTCTCATTCAGAAAGAAATAATAATTTAAAAATAATTTATTACCTTTACCTCTTTCTTTCAAAATAAATAAATGCACACACCAGAGAATTAGTAAAACGTTAAATTTGATGTTTTATTTTAATATGAATTTGATGGCATTGAAACTGTCCATGCAGGTTTGCTGAAAATTACACTTGAGTAAACTTCAAATAATTATGCTATGTTCCTTACCGTGTATTGCTAAATGACATTAGCTGTGCATAATCATAAATTAGTACTTTAAAAAAAAAATTGATTACAGTGACTTTGGATGGGAACTGTCAGAAAACTTCCAGTCACAAGAATGTGTGCGAGATATTGATGTGAGTTTATCTGAGATCAATCAAATACCAGTTCCATGTCCGCCAGGCACTATGTACCAGTACTCGCGTGGGTGAGTATTTTATTGTTTAGATCCAGTGATACATTCTACCAACATTTCTGTATATTTCTATTGATTCCTTAGACTAAGTAGTTGTGTAATAGTTGCCAGTGACAGTGTAGTACAACATTGAGGCTCACTGCTTTGGGCATAAAGAAATAAAATACTGTAAGAATTCAGCAAGGAAATTTCTTGTCAGAAGTTGCACTTAAATTAGTAATTCTAATGCTTATACACATAATACACACAAACCAATTAACATTATGCACAGTAATATAAATTAGTGATTTTCTTGCAATGGAATCAAGAGGTGAAAAGAAAGTAATTATGAGATGATTGAATAATGATATTTTGGCAGATATTTTGAACAGTATTTTGGCAAATGTTTTGATTTTAAATAATATTTTGCCAAATGTTTTGATTTTGCAACATATATTGGTTGAAGGTTTTATGCTCTGTGTAAGTAGTCAAATAGCATTAATTATCTACAGTTTGCATAATGTTAAATATTACAACAAAATGGTGATTTGTTTTAATATGATATATTTTTCAGGACATGAGTAAATTTAATTTGAATTACTTCCCATCAGCTTCATTCATTAGTTATGACTTAGGTACATAAGTACATGATATATAAATTACAAAAAGTAAATTAGTTATATGGTGGTATTTTATTTTTTATGTGCAGGTATAGGAAAGTTTCTGGTGATACATGTTCTGGGGGTCAAGAGCTCCAATATGCCCCACAGGAGTTTGCATGTCCTATTCCAGGTGAGATCATACATTTAACCATCTTTCTGACATGTTTAAAACTTGAACTCTTTCAGGACCCACATCTTTTCCTGATTATTATTACTCTGTTTTTATATTGATTCTCTTTTCCTGATTATTTCTCTGTTAGTATAGGTATTCCTCCATTCATGAGTTGAACTGGATCAGAAAATTTACTGTTTTATTGTACCAATTCTGGCATCTTTTTATTTTTTATCTTTTATTTCACAGTTTATTGAACACTTGATGAATATGTCTTACTGTTAAACATGTTGTCAGTGTTTTGAGTGAAATTGATACTTCTTTTTGGATAGCTACTAGATGTGCATATATGTGTTTAAGTCAGAATCAGTCTGCTCATGTTAATTGCATACTGATATTATTTTGCAATTTGTTATTATATGCATGCATTTATGGTAACTTACAAGTATATATTTGTAGGAAGGTTAAAAAGAGAATGTATTGCATTTCTAAATAATTTCATATTTATCATAAATAATTAATAATTAATAAGTATGATGATAAAATACATTTACAAATATGTATTCATAGAAATATGTGCGATTTTTGAAAATTAATTTTAAATAAGTAAATTATATTCTGTGATTCTAGATACATGATATTTTTTGATTCCAAACACTTAGCTTGTGAAAGAAAGATGTGAGATACTAACAAATTATTTTGGTATAATGTATACATTATAGAGTAATACATTTAGTACTCTTGCCATCAACCAAACAAAATTATTATTTTTGTATAATGTACACATTATAGAATAACACATTTGCCAACAACAATTGCATCATGCATGTCAGATTTTAGATATATAATGTATCCATACTTGAGTAAAGAAGATGAAAAATACCACAGTATTAAGTGTAAATGTATCATGTGCCATTGCAAGCTTGTCAGATTTTAGACATAGTGTATGTTTACATTTTACACAAGTTAAGAAGAAGGTGAAAAACATCACAGTACTGATGTGTAAATATTTCATAAAACCATGCTCTCCCTAATCTATATTTATATCCATGTTGACTATTGTTATTTTTATTCATAATGTTCATTCCTTCACCTGCCCCATTATTATCTGTGATGATGACTAAACCTACATGCACAAATTTGGATTCATTTCACTAGTACTAAAATTTCTTGAACAGATAGTCATTTTCTCAGCCATCATTCATGTCAAATTCTCATTATTTACTTCATCTCCTCTCATAACATAATTTCCTCATAAATACTAACACTGTCGATAAAATAGTTAGTACATCTTCCTGATTATAGACACAGAAATCTATCTTTGCATGTACAAGTTGAAGAATTTATTCTTAAAAATATAAAATTAGTAAAATCTCTCAAAAATAACTAGAAAGACCTCAAGTTATGCTATACAAGACAGACAGTTGCAAACCCATTTTCTTAAACATTAAAATTCATGAGTGAGAAATGTAGAATATTAAATGTTAAATTCCTGTGTCTTTTTAAATCAGCACAATTTGTGTTATTTTGTTTTAGAAATGAAGGAATTCATACTTGTTGCCAGTAGGAATCACATTCAAGCATTAGATCTAGTACATTTCCAGCATGAGGACATGTATACATTACCTGCTGGTGAGACTGGTTTCATAACTGCTGTGGCATTTGATTATATTCACAATCGTCTATTCTGGAGCAAAGCTCAACCAGCAAGAATACAGGTATACGTCTGCTTTTCTATGTTTAGAAGACAAGACAGTTGTTGGAGACACACAAAAATGGTTATCCAGTTAGATATTAGATAATGAATTAAATCTAAGTTAGATTAGGTAAATAATGTATAACTTGTATGTGCATGAATGCTTGAACTTGTATATCTACATTTGTTAGTGTTTGCATGTATTCCATTGGTTAAATACTGCTCTTGTTATTCATTAATCATACATAAATTTATGTTTCCTTAATTTTTTTCCAGTCTTTATTTTTGGGTAAGAATTCTAATCGTACATCAACAACACTAAATGAGGGTCGAATGCAACAAGTAACCTCAATTGCCTATGACTGGACTGCCAACACAGTGTTTTGGACTGATGAGGGTGAGAGGACCATAGAAGTGATGCATAGTAATGGACAATTCCGCAAGCACCTCATTGCCAACAACTCTCAAGTTGTCAGACCAGGTCACCTTGTTTTGGATCCACATCATGGGTAGGACTAATTTACTAAGTTCCTAGAGACGAGTTAAGAATTCCAATGTTTATAGATCATAGCTTATGATCAGCTTCTTTCCAAGGAGATGATATTCTCCCACTTCCCCAGAAGCGACAACTGAACATTATATTGTCTCACTAATCAGAAACCTAAATCTAAGGATTTTAGTCCATCTATTTGCTTCGCAGGTGGATTTTGCTTTTATACTGCTTGTTCAACATGCAAACAATCTGATTTTCCATTTTTTCAATAGAATAACTTTATGATTATGTGAATACTTTAGAATATTAACAGGTTCCTGCACATAGGAGCCATAGCCAAAGGATTCATATCTCCCTTGGGCGGGGGGGGGAGGAGATAATTGTGAAAAAAGGTCTTATCTAGTAGAATATACCTTAAGTAATATCCCTTTAGTACCATTTGATACTCAGTTAGATCTGAGTATTTCAATTTTTTTTTTAGGGTTCCAGCTTTCTTTCACATCATTTGGTTGGTTGCTTTAGTTCTTTTTATTGCTCCTGCCATTTCTGTCTCCAAAGTACTCTAAAGTTAAGTTTTATTTTGTACTTTTTCATTCATTGACACCTCAGATGTTTGATTAAATACTATTTTTAGCTATTATTTCATTTATGTAATGTGTTCAGACTGCAAGAGTGAAAAGACATGCAAGTTTTATTACTCCTTAAGTTATCTGCTAGATCAAATAAGTGCAAGCATACCTCACTACTTAGAGCCTCGTGACTGTATGCAAGAAAAGAATCCTGGTGACCACTGTTACAATGATAGTGAGATATCTATCATGCATGCATGAACAGAAAGTACAAATACAAACATTTGCAGACAGCTTTCCAAGGTTTTATCAGAATTTGTTGTATTGCTTGCAGAAGGTATTCAAGAGAATAATTTTCCTATGGTAGAGGGTGCTCTTGTCTGAGGGCAGTTTTGGTTCTGCTCAAATTAGCCATTGCATGACAAGAATTGCATTCGATGTCTTCTAGATATTCAGAAGTAATATGTACTCAGGCATAAACCTAAAGAATACATACCTAAATCACATAAAAATGTAGCTTCACAATCTAACTATTTGTTTGCCTTCTGACATGCTCAAAGAGATATGTGGCAGAGTAAATTTGCCTGTTCCTATACAAGGGTTACATGGAGCCCAGATTGCTTTGGTGCAGTTTGTTTTACTTAAGATACATTGTCCTCTAATAATTGTCAACATTAGTTGTATAATAGAAAAATGATGATGATATAACTGTACTATTGGCATTGTATAATTATATGATGATAATATAACTGTTCTAATACTTTGTAATAGCATTGTATAATTTATATGATGATGATATAACTGTTCTATTAGCATTGTGTAATTTATATGATGGCATTATATCTATTCTAATAGCATTGTATGATTTATATGATGGTGATATAACCATTCTAAGAGCATTGTATACTTTATATGATGATATAACCGTTCTCATAGCACTGTATACTTTATGTGATGATATAACCGTTCTCATAGCACTGTATACTTTATGTGATGATATAACCGTTCTCATAGCACTGTATACTTTATGTGATGATATAACCGTTCTCATAGCACTGTATACTTTATGTGATGATATAACCGTTCTCATAGCACTGTCTAATTTACATGATGGTGATGTAGATGTTCTAATAGCATTGTTTTATCTATGTGATGGTGATATTGTAATAACACTTTACAATTAGGACACTTTTGTCTGCAGTTACATGTTCTGGCTGGAAACACAAGCCGGAGAACAGCGTGTTATGAAAGCTTGGATGGATGGTAGTAATATTGCTAGTATTGGTCCCAGTCCTTTGACAAATATACCACAGGGCCTTACTCTGGATGTGACCCGGGACAGGCTGTATTGGACCCAAAGACTGGATGGATCAGTTCGAAGTATGAATGTGGAAGGAAAAGATCTCAGGCAGTTAGATTTGCCATTACAAGGTGTAGTCAACCCTGGTCCTATTGCTGTCTATAAGGTTTGTTAGTTTGGCATTTCTTTTAGTGCTCTCTTTCCAACAAACTCAGTCATTTCTGAGAAGTTAAGTGATTCTTTCATTGTTTTTATCATTTCATTAATTTGAGAAAATGATAATGTAAATATAGAAAGATATAAACATATGTTATTTACCTTGGTGTGTTGATTATCATTCTGCATTTAAATAGGCATTTATAAAGATACAGCAGTAAATAATAAAAATAAAATTCTATTGGCTTGTTTCAATAGGTCTCTGAAAATAAGGATTTACATTAATAAAATTATCAATATTGAGCAAAATGATCTTAAATGCTTATACATCTGCTTTTCCATATATCATTACGCTTTATAGTATTATTGGTCTGCTAGCTTGAGATTAATTTATGTTTTAGGTGTATTTTCTTCTGTGCAGGATGATGTTTACTGGATTAATAATGACGAGCAGAGGTTAATGGTTGGATCAGAATATTCTGCTGGTATAGCTATCATTGCTGCCACATTAACTGAACCTACAGTCACCATGCTTATAATTTCCAACATTTCACAAAGCTGTAAGTACTGGGGTTGGTTTGTATTGTTGTTTTTAGACTTAACCCTAGTTGCTTTAGAATGGGTCATGTGATCATGGAAATACTTGAAGAGTTTGTACATTTCAATATACCTTTTTCAGGGCCTTGAAAATTTTTGAAAATTTCATAATTTATTAAATGTTACAGAAAGGTCATTGTTATTTCTGCTTTTTTGGTTTCATTTCATTTTACAATATTTAAGAGAATAAGGCCCTAGTCATAGAAATAAAGATAAATAAGCATCTCTCCTTTTGTCCTTAGGCATTGGAAATGTCAGTCTTAGCCTATGAGATATTTTAATATAATATTTGAAAGAATATGTGCAGCATTGGAAATTTTAGAGTCTTAGCCTGAGAGATATTTGAATGTAAGTATTTGAAAGAATTTGTTAAGCACTGGAAATTTCAGAGTCTTAGCCTGAGATGTATTTTAATATCACTATTTCAGTATTTGAAAAAAATATGTTCAGCTTGGAAATTTCAGTCTTATCCTGAGAGATATTGTAATATAAATATTTGAAAGGATTTGTTCAGCATTGGAATTTCAGTCTTGGCCTGAGAGATATTGTAATATAAATATTTGAAAGGATTAGTTCAGCATTGGAATTTCAGTCTTATCCTGAGAGATATTGTAATATAAATATTTGAAAGAATATGTTCAGCATTGGAAATTTCAGTCTTGGCCTGAGAGATATTTTAATATAAATATTTGAAAGAATTTGTTCAGCATTGGAATCATGCTAGGACAATGATATATTTCGAACATCTTTCATTCAGTAACAAATGTGCTTCTTATTATATTTCACAGAAAGTTCATTCATTTTTCTGTCATTTGGTTCATTTATTGGAGCTAAAGTCTTGTGGCAGTATTAGAAATTATTTCACCACCACTTTTAATATTCGAAAGTTGTGCAACTCAGAATGTAATAGCAGTAGGTCATTAGAGTGGTAATTTTTATCAGTTTTTGGGCTTCATTTGTAAGCTGTTAATAGCTGTTTATTTAAAAGTAAATGTCATTTTCAAAGAGCAGTTTAATTAATGAATACTGTATATATCTTAATATTTGTTATTGCAGCTCGTAGTGCCTGCAACAGTAGTAGTCCAGGCTGTTCTCAGTTATGTTTGCCAAGACCTCACCCTACTGATAATAACCATCAGAATCGTACCTGTATGTGTGGGGATGCCTTTTTATATGAAGTATTAGGTTCAGGTGACCAGCAATGTCTGGTGAGAAGTAAGTAATACTTTTTCTTTTCATAAACAAAGGTTTGTTTCTAGATATTAGATTCTTGAATAGGTTTAAAGACAACAGTTTCATCGATCAATTAAATGTCCATAATGCAACAAAAATGTTATCAATCATTTAGTTGTTCGTCATTTAACAGGCTTACCTTATCCATATTGTTCAGTTTCTCCATTGTATGTTCCTATATACACTAGATCTCATAGGAAGATAAATTGAAGAAAAGAACATTGTATTATGGATCTTGACATCCACTGAAACTAATTTGAATCAGAGAGATAATATATACAGTGAAACCTTGCTATAACGTGATAATTGGGGTCCATAAAATCGGATCGCGTTAATAGCGGGGTTGCATTAATGCAGGGTTTTGCAATATGTACAAATGAATATACGAAATTATGGGATCCATGCCAGTATCGCTTTATATCTGAATTTGCGTTATTGCTGGGCACATTATAGTGGGGTTCCACTGTATTTAATATACCAAATTTTATTTGTTCTTTTGAAGCAAAGTGTTGCATTGGTTAAAATTTTGTGGTATTCATTTTTTTTTTTTATATCTGAGTTATTGGTTGAGGTTGCACGGCTTCCCTTTGCATTCCGTACATTTAAAGATTGCAGTCCATGTTTTCTGACAGACACTTGAATGGACCAAGCATATCCTCATACTAAAATTTTCAGATCATACGGCCAGTATGGAAATTAAAAAGTCCAAACAAGTTTTTTACATGCTTGCTTGAAACAAATAGCTGTTTAAATTTTGACCTTTGATCCATTGGAAAGGAAAAATTCTTTGAAAATGTATTTTCTGAAAGGTCAGCTTGGAAGATGAGTGTATTCATACTTTGTGGATCCTTCTTATATTACTTATTGTATTACTTAAATTAGTAACAGGTTCATACTTTTTGAACCAGTTAGGCATTAAAAAATTATCTAAGTAGATCCCATTTTTACAAAGAGTATAAATCTTGACTATTTTTTACTTTATTTTCCAGAGTTAGAGAAATTTATAGCCAGACTTTATCTTCTTGGTTATGGCTTATTATTAAAGAGGCTTATAAACACTCTGGACCTATAATAGGTATGGGTGGAGACTACCAAATTAGAGCCATTTCATCTATCTTAATGATTTTTAGGATTGTGACTCTGAGGGATGTTGCAGCAGAGGTAAAATGGAAAGAATGTATTTCTAACATCAATTTTTTCTAGAATTTATATAAAAGATATTTCTTCTTTCGACTGACTTTGGGTGCAGTAGCAGTACTTAGCCATTGCTTGTTCCCTCTTGTGAGTAGATGTTCTTTTGGTGTAAACACTTTGTGAGTAGGTGTTCTTTTGCTGTAAGCACTTTGTGAGTAGGTGTTCTTTTGCTGTAAGCACTTTGTGAGTAGTGTTCTTTTGCTGTAAGCACTTTGTGAGTAGGTGTTCCTTTGCTGTAAGCACTTTGTGAGTAGGTGTTCCTTTGCTGTAAGCACTTTGTGAGTAGGGATTCTTTAGCATTAAGCACTTTGTGCTAGAAATTTATAATTGTTTTCTCTTGTGAGTAGGTGTTCTTTTGCTGTAAACACTTTGTGTTAGCACATTATAATTAGATTGTTTTCTCCTGTGAGCGAATGTTCTAGAAATCTTAACAGTGTTACTTGTAAACAAGCATATTTAATTAGATTGTTTTCTCTTGTGAGAAGTGTTCTTTTGCTTAACAGTATTACTCATAAGCACTTTGTGCAAGCAAATTATAATTAGATTGTTTTCTCTTGTGAACAAGTGTCTTTTAGCTTGCAGTATTACTTGTAAACACTTGAGACAAGCAGATTATAATTAGATTGTTTTCTCTTGTGAACAAGTGTCTTTTAGCTTCCAGTGTTACTTGTAAACACTTGAGACAAGCAAACTATATAATTAGATTGTTTTCTCTTGTGAGCAAGCATTCTTTAGCTTAGCAGTGATACTTTTAAACACTTTGTGAAAGCATATTATAATTAGATTATTTTCTCTTGAAGTGTTCTTTTACTTAGTAATATTATTCATAAGCACTTTGTGCAAGCAAATTATAATTTTCTCTTATGAACAAGTGTTCTTTTGTTTTGCAGTATTACTTGTAAGCACTTTTTAAAGCAAATTATAATTAGATCGTTTTCTCTTGTGTGCAAGTGTTTTTTGCTTAACAGTATTCTTGTAAGCACTTTAATTATAATTACATTGTGAACTGTCTTATGCTCATTAGTCTTCTTTCTGACTTTCAAATTATACATCATTCAAAAGGTACTGATTTAAGATATGCTGCAGGGTAAGCTCTTCATCGTTTATCTCACTTTGGAATTGAGAATTTCTCTATGGCTTACAATCACACGATTCTTCACATTTACAAATTGGTTAGGTAGTGAGGAAAGTACTTATTTATAGAGAAAAATTCCTGTTTATAGCAATGACTTTTTGTAATCACTTATTTAATTTGAGCAAACAGTGAGTTAAGACTTCATCATGGTTAAAAGGCCAATATCTAATTTCTGATAGAACTAGTAAGGG
The DNA here is from genome assembly GCA_028829895.1 of Sinotaia quadrata. Taxonomy (NCBI): domain Eukaryota; kingdom Metazoa; phylum Mollusca; class Gastropoda; order Architaenioglossa; family Viviparidae; genus Sinotaia; species Sinotaia quadrata. The sequence continues at coordinate 107,460,410 of CM054179.1, forward strand.
CATGATAATCATACTTTTTATGATGCTGATTTTTTTTAGTCATACAAACCAGGTGCCAACAACATTGGGGGTTATTTCCTTTCTTGATCAAGTTAAAATCTGGAGTCCTTGGCAGTTTATTACCCAGAGACATCGGATTAGCTTCCATATCTTTTTCTCCCACTGATTCATGGAGTGTCTCATTTGTTTGAGATCCATGCTGAAATAAACTGTGAGATTTTTGCTTGCAATTGTGTAGATGGAAGTACTGTTTATTAATGCTAACTAACTGTGATATATAAAATTATATAAGGATTTAATTTTTTTTCCACAACAGATGGTTCATGTAATAGGAATCAGTTCTCATGCCATAATGGTCGCTGCATTCCTGGGCTTTGGAGATGTGACCGCGAGGATGATTGTGGAGACTTTAGTGATGAAATTGATTGTCGTAAGTTTTTAAGAAGTTCATGTAATAAGCAGAAGTCATTCAGTAACTGTCTCTTACAATTCATTTCAGACTTACAAGTAGAATAAACGAAAGGAATTTAACCCAGTTTCTAAAATAAGCTGTCTCAGCCAGTAAGTATATTGACAAAATCCTTAATCACAGATCAGTTCTAACATCCACATTCATCTAGAAGATTATGATTTGTAGTTGTAGTCTAGAGAATTTTTTTTTTTACTCTCATCATTTACACATCTTGGTCTTTCAAAAAAACCCCCACATTTCTTGTAGTTGTCACTTGTACTTTTTTCTTATATAGAGAGATAAAGTGGTAGTGAGTTTATTTTGGTACTTCAACTTATTTCGTATATATACATTTTCAAAACTTTGTTTTGTTTTCTCTGTCGCATTTTTATGAATCGCAAATAAATTTTGTGATGGAAATCACTAGCAGATAAACAAGAATCAGAGTGCTACTCCAGACCATGCCTTTTACTGGATCTTTTCAAAATTAATGATATTACAGTTCACATCTAGCAGAATCTGCTAAGTTTCAGACAATGGCTACATGAACTATATTGCAGAACCTTCAAATCACTTTCTGATATTCTGATATTCTTCTTTTCATTACAACAATTATAACTGTTCACAGGAACTGCAACCTATCACAATGAATAAACTGTAGTTTAAGAACACACACATACACATAAATTTATTTGAAAAAAAAAAGTTAATATTATGAATCAAATTATTTTGCCCACATTATGTAAATAGTTAAATAGTCTTTGATTTTATATTTCACTATCTCAAGAGAAAGCTGAAACCTCCATCAGTTAACAGTCTAGGCCTTTATTTGTTTCTACAAATATTATTGTGCCCATAGTAATGAAGCATCTTAGTGCACAGCTTTCAGTTTTAAGAAAGCTGACAACTCATATTTACCATGTTTGTTGTAGTGTTGATAGTGTTGAGAGACTAAAATACTTTCTTGGACATGGTCATTGTGGTTGCCACCATTAGTTGCCATTTTTGCCATGACAATGAAAGTTCCTTTCGTCTTCCTACTATTCTCTGATGACTCACAATTTCACTTTACAATTATTGCAGTATGTCCTTTTTAATAAAAAGAAAATTTCCCAAGATATTTAGATTGTTTGCCTTTTGCCAATAGGCATTCTGTTTCAAAGTGGGCTTTGAACCTTTCATATTTATATAATATGTACAAAGTATATTAGAAAAGTGCTAAAAACAAGATAAAATCAGAGATAAAGACATGTTTCTTACTGTCTGCTTGGGCTCTCGATACCATTCTTTATGGATTATTTATAGGTGTAGAGTCACATTTACGACTCTCTCTTTCTGTATATATATATATATATGCAATTTGTACTAATTTATATATGCTGTTTTTTGTATTGTTTCTTTTGATATCAGCTTATACTTTGTGCCCCAACAACACTGTGAAATGTGCAAATGGTCGTTGCATTCCATTACGTTGGAAATGTGATAATGATGATGATTGTCGAGATGGTCACATGACTGATGAGCAGAATTGCAGTAAGTCTTAGTGCTGTGCTAATGGCATTTTAACCATTTCATTGCCAGACTTTTCAGAATGTTTTTACCTCTTTGAGAGATGCCAGTCAGAAAGAAAGAATAGAATGAAAGAACTGACATCAAATGAATTTTCTAAGGAAGTTTTTGTTTTATGTGAATTCAAATTTAAACAGCTTAATTTTCCTTTTATTTGCTTGCTTAACTCAAATTAATTTGACCCAAAATGTTGACCTGAGAATGAGATGATTATCCTCAGTACATACATCAAATTAATACTTCTGTTTCAACACTGATGTAGTGTACAAGTAGTGTATAGGTTTAGTACATTTAGTGTACGTAGATGGAGAACTCACTATAGATTCATATCTAAATGGTATTTAATGACACTGTATGAAATAAGCAGCAAGAAAACTACTGTATAGAATTATATAATGGATGCTGGAACTGAAAATTTGTTTTAACGAGAATATTAAACTGCATAATATTTAGATTATTAATGTGAAATAAAACTGATAAAATAAATTTAGGTAAAATAACATTGGGATAAAATTAGAATAGGTAAAACAAAATGTCTCAGGAAATTCAAATGAAATGATATTTTGAGAACTTCACTTACTGAAGGCCTGATTTATCAACCTCATTTTATATATTGTAAAACTTGTAGTTATTTATAGTTGTTCCTCTACAATTGTCTTTATAATACTGTATGCCTTTATCCACTATCAGACTGTAAGTACTGAGTCAGTCAGTTTACTCTTTTTATTATTAGATTTAATTTGTAATCTCTGCCTTACATTTTTAGCTGAAATTAAATTTTTAGAGAATCCACTCTTAGGACAAAATTGTAAATCTAGATTTGTGTTTAAAAATGTTCATAAATATTCATAAAATGGAAATCTTGTTTTATTAATTTTTTGTATTACACACTATTTACTTATTACTTAAGTCACAAAAATGATAGAAAAAAAATTACTGGCAATCTTTATTTTAATTTTAATTTATATATTAAAAATAAATAAATTTATGAAATTAAAAAAAATCAGCAGTTTTGTTTTAATTTAAAAAAAATTATTTCCTACCATCCTTCAAGCTCATGTAACTTGTGGTCCTGGCCAGTTCACCTGTAAAAACAATCGTTGCATTACCATTACATGGAGGTGTGATTTTGATAATGACTGCCGAGATGGGTCAGATGAAGAAAACTGCTTTGGGAGTAAGTTGTCTGCCATTGCATGTATTGATTCAGTGGTTTCAGTGTTCTACAAATTAACATGTACTGAAACAATATTCTGAGAAGCAATCTATGATTTTTTTATTTCCCCCAAGACAACAAAATTTTAAGAGTTTGATTAATAATGGAAACTTATTGTGTAAACCTTTATTGATTATCGTTATATCTTCCCATGAAATAATTTATGAATTACTAATAGCACATTGATCTTGAATCCTGATAAAATGTTTTGTTTCCACTTAAAAAATCACTTCATATTATGCTTTAAACACTACTTAAGTAATTTTGCCATCATTCATGGCACAGCAAGTACCATGTAAGGTCAAATATGTTGCCTAAAGTACAAGTTGAAACCTTTATTTCAGAGCTTACAAAACTTACAGTTATCAACACAAGTATTAGTTGAAGTTAAAAAAAGAAGTAATTAGTGAAATGTATACAGAAAAGTACTAAGATAAAACTCAATGACATTTAATGCTAAATCTTTATCAACACAAACAGCAAAGTTGTAAAATAAAAATGTAATAGTGAAGGTATACTAAACATTTTTTTTGTGTGTTGTCACAAGGGGGGGAAACAAAGAAAGTGAATCATATTACTTATTTTTCTCAAGACAAAGCAACATTTAAATTTAATTTTGACAGAATCATTTTTTTTTTTCTTCTTAAACATTTACTTTCTAGCAACTCTGTGCAAAATTTTGCATTAAATGCATTTACATAATGGTGATTTAATTTTCCTGCATTACTTGTACTCTATCATTTTACAGACCATTCTTCATGCAATCCCGGAGATTTTTCTTGTAAAAATGGAGAATGTGTTGCTGGCTTAGCTCGTTGTAATGGACAGAAGGACTGCTCTGATGATAGCGATGAATATGAATGTGAAAAAACGTCTTGTCAAGCCTTTCAGTTTGCCTGTACCACAGGGTCATCTTGCATTTTTAGTTCTTGGAGATGTGATGGTGATAGAGATTGTTTAGATAACAGTGATGAAGTTAACTGCTGTAAGTGATTTGTCATTGATAACTAATAATACTTAAATTAGTGACCTACTAACAATATAATAATAATGCTTTGTTTAATTTCTTTAATTGGAATCATCTCTGGTAATTTACAGATAGTGTTCAAGGCATTTTTAAATAGGAGTAAACTCTTAGCTGTCATACTAATCCCTTAATGCATTATTTGGTATTAACTAAGAAAGATTTTACTCATAATGTCATGCATTTTTTGTTTAGTTGTTGTAACTATGTCATTATTGATTCTTGGTGTAAAAGGTTGTTTTTTAGAACTGATTTAACTTGATGATTTCAGGTGACTTCAAGATAAAAGTACTTCAGATTAAGACTGATATAACTGAAGGTTTTGAAAATAGATTAAGATTTCCGATTTAGTCAAGAATTATTTATAGTTTATAGAAATACATTTTAATTGAAATTAAGGAGAACTTTTGAGCTAACCAGGCTTTGCTTTGAAAGCATCGTTCAGTGAAATGGAATATTGCTTTCAGTTAGCGATGAGAACATATGCATGCCCTCTATGTATTTATTGCATAAATATTTCATTCTTTTGTGGCGCAGCTACACCTAAAACAAGTTAATTCCACTTATTGAAAAGGAAATAAAGCTAGTAGAGTTTTTTATGTAGATACATTTGAGGCACATGCATAAATGAATGTAAATGAGAAATCTTTGGAGGTAAGATAAACAGCAATGCTTAAAGCACACCAGAGCATATTTCTTGAAAACCACTCTACATCAAGAATTAGATTTCTTTAAAGCACAATCAGAGTATATTTCTTCACAACTGTTGACATGTGTCAAGTGTTTGACTGATTTATTTACTTTCACAGGAAACTTTGGTCTTTCCATATTAACTTATTTTGTTCTTTCTTTAGCGTATACATCAAGGGTACCCAGCACCACCACCACACCTCCACACAATCACACCTGTAGTCCTGATGAATATCCATGTGCATCAGGATTTTGCATTGATTCCAGCTCTGAGTGTGATCAAATTGATGACTGTGGTGATGGTTCAGATGAAATGAATTGTGGTAAGTTGCTTATGGGTTGATAAAGCTTATTATCTAATTAACACTGCCAGCCTTTGAAAGTCTCAGTACAGGAAATTTTATTTTGGTGACATTAAGATATTCATGTGATGATTTTAATATATACTCCAGCAATGCAATGGATTCTATAGTGAAATATTATATTGCACAATATATTTGTGGATATAATTATTCTGAAGTATAATTGAGAATGTACACTTCATTGATTTTGTGGACATAATATTATAACTATTACTTTTGTTTCCTATGTTGTAGAATTTAAGTAAAAGGCACATTTGGGCAATATAATTATAAGCAAATTACCTTAGGCAGATAAGAAGTTAATGAGGTCTTTTTCAGGCATGTATATTTTTTCCTTTTCAGATTTCATAAGACCCACACTTCAACCTAACTGTAGTAGAGAGGAGTTTCGTTGTGTATCAGGACAGTGTATTTCTGCATTGCAGAAATGTGATGGGCAAACTCACTGTGTCGATGGCAGTGATGAAGTGCTGTGTTGTAAGTGTGAAACATAAAGCTTGTACTGGATGCAGTGATAATGTGTGTTATAAATATGAAACATAATGCTTGTAATGGGTGAAAGTATTGAAGTGCTGTGTTGTAAATATGAAGCATAAAGCCTGTAATGGATGACAGTGATGATGTCTGTGTTGTAAATATGAAACATAATGCTTGTAATGGGTGAAAGTATTGAAGTGCTGTGTTGTAAATATGAAGCATAAAGCTTGTAATGGATGACAGTGATGATGTCTGTGTTGTAAATATGAAACATAAAGCTTGTAATGGATGACAGTGATGATGTCTGTGTTGTAAATATGAAACATAAAGCTTGTAATGGATGACAGTGATGATGTCTGTGTTGTAAATATGAAACAAAGTATGAAAACTGAAACTTATTAAGATAAGAGACAAATAAATAAGGAAGCAAGGTTATAGTAAATCTTCATAAATGTGTAGTGTCTGAGAGAGGGGCTAACATTTAAGATTATCACTGAATCTTGAAATGTTTGAGTGCCTGATACAGGGACTAATCTTTCAGATTACCTGTAAATCATCAGATTTATATGGTGTCTGACACAAAAATTAACCAGTTAATCTTGAAATATTCAGACCTGCCTACCTTCTGTTTTGAGCAGAAGAATCTTCTGGTCTTAGCTATAATCTTCTGCTCTTCCACATACGGAAGTGATTTTCCACTTTCATTTTCGATAATTTTCTGATCAGTTATAACAGGACAATAACCTGCTTGTCTTGTATACAATCACCCTGTATTGGCTGTCCTCCAGCATCAGTCAGTGGTGGTAGTTATGTAAAATACTAGCAGGCACCATATAACAAATTGCAAGCCAAAGATACTAAAATAATCATTGGTAGTTTGCTTCTCTGGTTGACCAATAACATCTGTCAAAACGCACTCGGTGTTCAAAGTGTGCTTAGATGTTTTGGTGGTTGTCACTTGTTTCAAACAGGAGCATTGCCATATCATCCACTATTACTGTTGTATTCATAACAGATTTTATCCATTGAATTAAATGCAATAAGACAAGTTATTAGTATGCTTGGGGGTAGGGTTAGTGTTGAATCAGAGTCCCAGTTAGCTAACATGCATTAATTTTTAAGTAGTACATCATAGAAAAAAATAGCCGAAACATAGCACCAACGAAACGTCCATAAATCATCTCTTCCTGGAAAAGATGGTGGACATAGAATTTGAAATTGTTGAAATCGAAGTAGAATAAATCATGTTGAAGTGAAAAAAAGCGCTATGAACAAAAATACTGATCAGAATATCACAGAAAGAATAATTATCTGTACCCTAGCAAAAAATGGAGCTGCTAATTCACCAAGTTGAGCTTGAAAGCCATTCTAACCAAAAGGACAACAAATGTCTTGCCATTGGAGAGGAAGCATGAGAATTTATTGCAGAGCCAGAAGAAAATCACTTGCATAGCTCCAGGACTGAAGAATTTTCCTCTGGAGTCAGAAAATTCTATTTAGAGCTTGTGAAATACCTGAAGGAACATCTTTTGCCAGAAGCCAATGAAAACGCTACTTCCAGTCATCAGCAGCCCAACTTTCTTAGCTAGATATGAAGCACACAGTGCGCAGGTTAGATGCCTGTTAAAGGATAGGTTGCACCGAACTAAACACCATATTAGTTTATAATTATATAGTTCACTACTGAAATTGAACTTCCTATATATCATCATATTATTAATCTGTGATATGCTTTTTATTGTTACACAATGTATGACATAACTTCAGAACTGCTTATACAACAAAATCTGCTGCTTGACAGACAGAATACATGTAAAGTTAAATATAAAAATAATAAAAAGTATTAAACATTTTAGTGCACATGCTTAATTAACTTCTAAAGAAATATTACATTATTATTGGCATTTTTGATGATTCAGCTAGTGAATTCTATTGCAGCCTGGATCGTGCATTTGGTGGAATTCATGTGCATTTGATTTAAATGTAGAGTGATGCTGTTATATTGACAGCATTTGAATTAAATGTAGAGTGATGCTGTTAGACTGACAGCATTTGAATTAAATGTAGAGTGATGCTTTTAGACTAACAGCATTTGAATTAAATGTAGAGTGACGCTGTTAGACTGATGCCATTTGAATCCACACAGGAGTATTAGTGATAATTCTGTTATTGGAAATTCTTGACTTAATTTGGTTAGGTAAAGAAAACTGGTGAATAATACAGAATATTCTGGCAATTCTGACCTGTATATATAATTTTGTATGGTCCATTTATTTACACCTTGTTGTTGTGAAAATTATAGTTTTCATCTGGATTTACTGACAGTTGATTCTGGTTGTGGAGAGAACAAGTTTCAATGTAACACATCAAACCTTCAACGGCGCTGTATTTGGAATTCCTGGGTTTGTGATGGAATGACTGATTGTCCTGGTGGAGAGGATGAAATTCATTGTGGTAAGAGATTTGTTTTCAGAATGGTCGTGAAAATAAAATGCAGTAAAATATATTTCTTATTTCTGTGCAGTTTGAAAAAAGCCCTCTTTTTGTTATTATTAGTTACTATTATATAAAATGTTCATGTAATACAGTAAAAAAAATCTTATCTTAAATACTGTTGTATCTTAAATTTAGACATTTGATTTTGCATTTTGACAACAGTAAATAAAATCAATGAAGTCCAGTCACTCATGGCATTCTGATAAATTTGGTGACAATGAGATTAGGAGCACTTCACATGCAGCAGATTTTTCGTTTGAATCCAACCTTGGTCATTAAAGGTTTTTTTTGACCACTCCCTAACTTCTGACCATTATCATGGTTGTACGCACTTTGAGATCTTTCAAGAATTACCATACATATCAGTAACATAACATTTAATATTGGCAGTATTCAATCTTGTAGTAGTTTTCAATTATGTAGTAACATTGTGCATTCATGACACATATAATCTCTTGGATTCAACATTAAATATATATATTAAAATCTTATCTGTGGAGCTGTAAAGTATGACTTCTTAAGATAATCTAATAATTAAGCTAATAAAGCCACACACGCACACACACATATATATATATTATTTATCTACAACTTTATTATTTAATCTTAATGTGTTAAACTTGCTGGCTTTTGTGCAAATACCTAGATTGTGAAATAGCTGTTAGTGATGATGCTGAAAGAGGAAGGTGCCTGGAAAAATTGTGATCACATATTTATAGTTTAGCTTATCACTTATAATTTTATGGTTGACCTTAGAGTACAAAAAAAAGCTTTGAACAGCTTAGGAGACAACAGCGACACTTGTTGATTACCATTATACTTTTTTGAGAAAAGCAACCAGCAGTAGATGAGCAAACCATTAGTAATAAAGAGTTAAACAATTTAGGGTATAGGGTATGTTTTCTGAATGGAGAAATGGGACAGTCCCAGTTTTCTAGCATTGTGTGCGTCTTATCTCTTGGCATTGGATTAATCACTATATGACTGTTGATGATAAGATTGAACTTTACTTTTCAGTGAATGCTCATAGAATGAGCATTTGGAAGAAATACACCTTAAGTTATTACTATAATGAAACTTTTCTACATTTTAATTTTGTTGTAATCTTTGTAGTTACATAATTTAATAACATAAATTTCTAGACTTGGTATGGTATTTGTATACATTCATGTTTTTATTGCAGATCACATAAACTGTGTAAAGGGAGAATTCAGGTGCCTCATGAGTGGGAATTGCATACCAATGTCGCTAAGATGCAATCGTTACAAAGATTGTACTGATGGCACCGATGAACATGATTGTATCTGTACGTATACTTGAAGCCAGTATTTTGTGTGTATATACATTTTACAGATTTTGCAAATTCCAGATGCTCTAGAATGGTTTGTGTATATATATGCATGAACACAAATGTTTCTTTGTGTGCATGCTTGTGTGTTGTGTGCATGCATGTGTGTGACTTGATTCCTTTTCACTTGATCTTTTTATTCATAATATGCTAACAGTGTACCATTAATCTTTTTCAGATGAAAATTGCACAAAATATACTGATTCACACACTTGCTGTGCTCAGGGGTGTATCTTCCTTAATTGCACAGAAGACCATGTTGTTGGTTTGTTAAAAACATTTTGTAGCCATTTGTTGCTTATATATATTTGTATCTATATTGCACAAGTTTTGTGTGTCTTTGCTTTTTATTGTTAAATTGAATGTTTAGATATTAAATGTATGTAAAGGCATATAATATATTAGTGTTGTATTAGTTTCCCTCATTTTATATAGTAATAGGTCTATAATCACATTCTATAGTCATATAGTAATAGGTCTATAGTCACAAAGTTTGGCAGAGTAAATTTGCCTGTCCTTATTTCTAAATTTAATTGTTATATAATTTGTTAAACATCAACATGACATGACTTTCAGGTACTGTGCATGATGATATTTGTGTAAGTATCAGAGTTAAAATAACAACTCAGATAAAGAACATGCTCAAACTTACTGATGTAATCCAAACCAGTTCCAAGCAGATGAGTAGTTTTTCTGACTAATAGTCTCGTACTTGCTATAACAATTTCATCCAAATTGAAAGTTACTTTGTTGAAAAAGTTCTATATTCTGTTCACTTTAATTTTGATGTAATCAAGCCCTGTCAAAAAGGTGATCGTTAACTTATGATGGGAGCATGCCTTTTGATGCTTTTGATGCTTTGGTGTTTTGTAACTTTGTATCCACTTCAGACTGCAGTGACTGCTGTACTCTGGTGGATCACATTGGTGTGTGTATCCAATGTTGTTGTCGAACTTATCAATAAATGTGTTGCTATAAGTTGATTCTCATGAATTCCATTCAAGAGCCAGTATGATGGAAATTTGAAGTTTGAGTTTGGTCTCGAGAATTCACAAAGTTTTTTTTGAACATTCCTCATGTTTGCTTGAGTAGCACACATGAAGATTCTAGAACACTTTCATAATGTGCTTTGATAGCGCATACAAAGTTCTGGACGATTCTCCATGGTGTGCTTTGTGAGCGCATCAAAGATTCTGGAACAGTTATGTAATGTGCCTAAAAGGGGTATGCTGGACCATCATCTAATAATAAAGAAAGTGACATGTTGCAAATGGTGTGATTGTGAACATGTGCCAGCGACAGCTGCCATCATTGAAAAGGTTATGTACATTGACACTTATTATCTCTCTGAAACTCCACTTTCATTTCTATGATGAAACCATATCAATGAACTTGATTTTATATATATATATATATATATTTATATATATGTTAATTTGACTGCTGATGTCTATGAACTTGATTTTATATATATATATATATATATATGTTAATTTGACTGCTGATGTCTATGCAAGGATAACTAAATGAGTGTCTAACGTTTAATCAAACATTATTGTGAAGTGATGAAAATGTCAATACTCTTTTGATTATATTCATATGTTGTATATTTGATTGTTGATTTAATAAATTTTTTATTGTTAAATTTATTAACCTTCTTGCACATATATTAAAACTCATGTTGGATTAATCGTGGGTGGATGGTGGCTCATAAATTATAAATAAAAGATGGATTTTTATTACCCCCATTTAGTAAGAAGTTTCCACCTGCAGAAACATTATGTGACAGTAAAAAGGCTATGTAATTATTGTGTAAAGAGTAGAGTTTTATGACACCCTTGTAATCTGCCAAGTGAAAGGCATGTTGGTTTTGTGAGAGAATCATTTATCGATTACTTAATAATCATAATGAGTGAAGGGTGCCCAGACATGTCACAACATAGTAATAGGTCCATATCTAAGAATTATAAGCATTCTGCCTCTCAGACAACATTCAACATTTATTCCTTAAATATCCAGTGCAAGTGCATTAATAAACTGTCTTACAAATGCATTGTGACCATTCTGAAAATTAAATTATTGAAAAAGAAGGGGAATATTTTTACAAGTCATTACATTAATGCGTGTTTATGAAACCATTCTCATAGATTCACAACTGTTTCACTAACCATTCTGATAGATTTACATTTAATGATGTATCATTTGTGATGCTCTCACATACATTCATGGCTTTGGTTTACCTATACTTTTATTAGGTACTTAATGATCTCATTGAGACCATGTGACTTAACATGTATTTATTTAACATTTCTAGTGCTCTAACTTTTTTTATAATAATTTTGATAATGTCCTTGCTACTTGTCATTCACAAATATTTATATATCATTAAACATTTCTAGATCAGGACATTTTTCTGTTCTTCTTTCTGTCTACTCTCAGTTCCCAAGTATGCTCTCTAAATTCTAATCTAGTGTTACTGTGCACACCCCTAGTATTTCCCTCCTCTCTAAATTCTAATCTCCTAGTGTTTCTGTACACAGGTATTTCTTTTCACTCCAAATTTTCATGTTTCTTTACACACTCTGTATTTCTTTTCACTCCAAATTCTCATGTTTCAATACACACAACAAATATTTCTTTTCATTTAAATTCTCGTTTCTGTACACACACCAAGTATTTCTCTTCACTCAAAATTCCCATCTTTCTGTATACACTCCAAGTATTCCTTTCCACTCTAAATACTCATTCTGCTATACACACTCCAAGTATTCCTTTCCACTCTAAATTCTCATTCTGCTATACACACTCCAAGTATTCCTTTCCACTCTAAATTCTCATTCTGCTATACACACTCCAAGCATTTCTTTCCACTCTAAATTCTCATGTTTCTGCCTGCACTTTAGTGTATTTCTTTTTCACTTAGCAAATATCAATTTGTTTTATTATTGTTAAGATACAAAGATGTTTAGTTGTCTCCTTTTCCCATTCTTTCTTTGTAAAAACTGGTATTTTGTCAGGTTTTATTATCTAAAACTATGCAGTATATTTATTACTTTAAGATGAATGTCTTTATCTAAAACTATACTATATATTACTAGATGGCTTTAAGATGAATGTCTTTATCTAAAATTGCTGTACATTACTAGATGATTTTAAGATTAATGTCTTTATCTAAAATTGCTGTATATTACTATATTTAAGGTTACTATCTTTATCTAAAACTTAACTATGTATTACTAAATGATTTTAGGATGAATGTCTTTATGTAAAACTTTGCTGTATATTGCTAGATGATTTTAAGATGAATATCTTAATCTAAATCAATACAGTATTTTACTAGATGATTTTAAGATTAATGTCTTTATCTAAAACTTTATACTGCTAGATAATTTTAAGATTAATATCTTAATCTAATTCTATGGAATATATTACTAGATGATTTTAGGATTAATGTTTTTTCCATTACAGGATGCTTCAGCAACAAGACAAGCATAAGCAACTCTTGCTCCTTTTACTACAATAACAAATGTAAGTGAACCTATTTTCAAAACCTTATTACCATAATAATATATATATATATAATATTCTTATTATTTACAATACTATTAAGTGAATACCTTTCTAAGAATAGTTCTATTACCACAATAATATATACATAATATTCTTATTATTTACAATACTATTAAGTGAATACCTTTCTAAGAATAGTTTTATTACCACAATGAATTACAATTAAACAGTGTGCATAAACATTATTATTTCAACATTTGTAAAGAAACACTAAGCAGACTTTTTATTATCACAGTGTTTAAGTAAACACTAAGATAATATTATTACCACAATGTGTAAATGAGCACTAAAGACAGTTGAACTAATAGACTTAGCTGGACCAATAAAATGTTTGTTCTCGGCACTCGTTTGAAATCTTATACAATCAGTGGATTTCGTTTGTGTTGCCTGCATGAGTACAAAAATCAGTTCCTGTTGTCTGGTCTTGTTTAAAAAAATCAGATAATTATTTTCTTTATATTTTACTAGCAGAAAATTGTGTCTCGAAAACAAATTAATAATAAGTGAATAATACAAAAATTGATTTTGTAGTGTGTCCTGGAAATCAGGAGCAGACTTTGTACCCCTTTTACATCCTAGGGGTAAAACATATCTCTATGCAAATAATTGATATTAAATGAATAATGCAAAAAAAAAAATTTTTATAGTTTGCCCCAGAAATCGGGGGCAAATCTTGTACCCCTTTTCCATCCTAGGGATAAACCATTTTTCTCTTCAAGCAATTGATAATAAATGAATAATACAAAAATAATTATTTTATTGTATGCCCTGGAAATCAGAGGCAGACCCTTGTACCCCTTTGTCCATCTAAGGGGTAAACCATGCTTCTGTGAAAATTTTGACCTGTATCTCTCCTTGTGAATCAGAGACAAATAGACATACTTTTTTCACTTAATTTTTTAAATTCTGAAATAGAGACATATTGTTTAAAAATGTAGTTTTCTTTTAGAATAATTAAGTAATTTTATTCCTGAATTTTTTATTTACTTCATTAATATTTATTTTTTTTCTCTGTCTAAAACATTTTCTCATTCTCACAAAATCTGCTGTTAGATACAAAAAAATAACTGTTTTTATTTTATTTTTTATTTTTGTGATGATGATATGTGCATATTTAGAGGGGTACATTGAGAGGAGTCTATACAGATTTGTTTTTTCACTTTTTGCTACTGCTTTCTATTTCTTGTTGAGTGGACTGACTATAAATGGTAGGGTAAGTAGACTATAAATAATGGTTTGATTTTATAATTTTATCATTTTGTTTTAATTATCTTTATTTCCAGGTCCATCTTCAGAAAAAGATCATAATGGTATGATATACTTTTATTCTTTCTATTTTTATTCCAACAGAAACATATGCCTACTATATTTAACACTTTGTAAGATAGAAAAATAGATTTTTGCATAACAATACTTACAGTGTATAAGTATGAACATTGATCATAATAAGCACAAAAGTTAAAAAATAATCAAAATTTAAAATACTAAAATGTTCTTGTAGCAATTTATTAAGTATGAAAGTTCAGGTGCGTGCAACTTAAAGAGCATCATTTACTAACATTTCTTTGCCAAGCACACCATTTCATAGAAAAACCTCTATATGCCATCTGATTAGTAGCTCAGCAACTTTATTTCATCTTGATTCAAATTCACTTTCTACAATCTATGAACTACAAATATTGCACAAGTACAGAAATTGTAGACTTTTGGAAATCTGCATTTGTTTGTAATGTATTAATTATTAGTCAAAAGTATGACATATTTTTCATATTTATTTAGCATTCACTCATATGACCTTTAAGTATTCTTTTTCATTTTTGCATTATCCAGTTTAACTATTTTTTTATTATTGGTATTTACAGACAGTTAATTAATTTATTTCATATAAATTTGAGTTTTAATTAAAAAATTAATCCAGATTGACTGTCAATCAAGTTAAAAGCTTTCATATATTATTTTACTTCATTTTATTAAATTCTGTCACATGGTAGAGAATAAATATTCAGTCCAGTATATTTTTGCTCTAATGATGACTGCTTAAAATGTATTTAATGTGTTTAATTACTGAGATAAATTAAGAGTATTTCTCAGAGAAAAACAACTTGGTTATTTAGGTAGGTGGTCCACATTTTTATCAATATTTGTAAGTTTGAAAAGTAATAACTAAACATTGAATATCTCATGTTGTTTATTATTGTTTTTATTATAGAAGGCTTTCATTCTTGTGTAAGTATTTTTATAACCCATAATATTTTCTTCAAAATTCAAATAAAAAAGAAACTGACCCTAACACAACCTAGTTAATGGTTGTTATTATTATTATAAGTAGTAGTAGTAGTAGTAGTAGTTAATCATCCATAACTAATTACAAGTGATGAGAATCTTAATTTATGTTATTAATAATTCTCCAGCAGACACCACTCATCTCTCTCACTTGACAGATATGCGAGTGCTGTAAACATTTACATCTCTTCCACAACATTAAAGACAAACATTTACCATCACAATATTTCCGTAGGTGGAAATGTTCTTACTAAAGGAGAAGATAAATCCATCTTTTAATCTATATTTAGCTAGTCCCCATCCACCCACTTTCTTTTCCAACAGAAGGTTATCAGTCTGTGTAAATTTATTAAATCAACAATCAAATATGCATATAACAAATACAATGAAAAAATTACTTGACACCAATATTTCCATGAAACCACATTCAAATAATTTTAATACTGTCTGTCTGTCTGTCTGTCTGTCTGTCTGTCTGTCTGTCTCTCTCTCTCTCTTAGTCTTGTCAACCGTCAATCGTTGGGGCACCACTGATGATTTGACAACCAGTTTGCTCCATTCCATTCTGTTCTCTGTTAATCTTACTGTATTGAGGGAGCTACTGTGGATAGTATTTTAATACTATACAGTCCTATATCCCAAAACACCCTCCAACAGATTAGCATCAATACAAACCACAAGATAGTTCAGCAATAGACACTAGTCTTTCGCATGCTTTTTGTAACAAAGTCACAAGTTTATTACATTATTACTGTCAGTTCCACTTGATTCCCTCCTCATGTTGTAGAACACTGACTAGCCACTATTTCCTCGAGGTTAACTTGGGTATTCCTTCACTGCTATAGCTCCCTTAAACAGAACAACAATTGTAGCAATTTCCAGAAATTGCTCGATGTAGACAACATATTTTGCCACTGTACATGAACGGAGTGCAGTGTATTTCTTATACTTAGACACTGCAGTAGATACTTATTGTGTCTACCATGGTTTATAAACCAGGAGATTCAGATAAAACAGGGAAAAGGCTACATTTCCCCTGTAAAATATAATTAATCAGGGAACAAATGCTAAATTTCCAGTTTATTTATCTTTAACTCCATTCTCATTTTTATTTTAGGAGAAAGCTTGTGAAGGCATTAGAGATAGAGTGGTCTTTGTCCATAGTATTGGCAAAGCTTGAGTACTTTTTCATGCAGAAGTTAGTTTTTACCTATAGTGATTGTGATATATAACTTGTCAAATAAATACAGAAACATCTAGAGAATAATCTTAGTCACACAAATCCTGATAGAGGTAATACTGACAGTTGTATTTGTCTTCAAGGAGTAGATTTATTTTTTTCTTTGTGTGTTTGATAAGCAGATATGTTTTATCTTAATATTTGGAATGTTTGAGTTTGAAATGTTTCATTTTATTTTATATCTATCTGGAGAACTGATAGGTGAAAGTATTTTTATAAAGTGTTGTTGCTTTATTAAATGTCTGGAAATTTACTGACTGTAGAATATTTTGTATTTTATAGGAAACTATGACAGTCGGACTTATTTTAAATGTTCACCAACCAGTCAGCTGGTACCATGGATGTCAGTTTGTGACTCAATTACAGACTGTGAAAATTCTGCTGATGAGTCACTTACTTGTGCACTTAGTAAGTATTCTCATTTGTATTATCTTTTACCCATTATACTGTCTTTCTCTCTCTCTGACTTCTTATCTACCTAATTTTCTCACTCATTGCTCACACATTCATACATGTATGGAATGGCAGCCACAACTGTTTAACATTACTCTCTCTCTCTTTCTCTCTCTCTCTCTCTCTCTCTCACACACTCTCTCACTCTCTCATAGGGTTGCTGGTTGAGTATGGTTGAATTTGTGATTGACATTACTCCACTATATATACATACTACATTCTCACTCTAATGAACAGACCTCTGATGAATCTCTTTGTCTCTCACTTTTTCTCTCAATATGATAAAATCTGCTTTACTAATATAAGTAAAACCCTTAGATTTAATGCTGATTTTATCCTTAGTCTAAATTGTAAACATTGATAGCAGGTTTTCTGAATAGTTTCAAAGTAAATGTATCAAAATTGGGAACCCATGCAAGGATTAATCATCAAAATCAAAGCACAGACTTGTTTAGAAGTGCAGTCATAACATATATAAATTTAATTACTGTTTATACACTTACGGATGAAAATATTATGTTTTGATTACTATATCATCATGATTTTCTTTTGTTGTTTCTTAGCCATGTCACCCTTGATTACTATATCATCATGATTTTCAATTCTTTTGTTGTTTCTTAGCCATGTCACCCTTGATTACTATATCATCATGATTTTCAATTCTTTTGTTGTTTCTTAGCCATGTCACCCTTGATTACTATATCATCATGATTTTCAATTGTTTTGTTGTTTCTTAGCCATGTCACCCTTGCAATTAGATGTGTATGAGAAGAATGGCGCTGCTTTCATTCTGTGGTCTGGTGAAAGAATTGGTGATTTGTTTATTGTTTCTTATTTGTGAGTAAATCTTAAGTATCTTACTCAATTATTTATCTAATCTATTTGTCACTTTGTTTTGGTGTTCTTTAGCCAGTAACAGAGGTATGAAACTGTACCACTGACTTTTCAGCTAACCTTTTACCCTTCCTCATAGCCAAACTGCAGAAACAATTTGGTACCTTGAATGTTGCAGTTATTATGAAAGGAACATACTTTTATGATAATTACTGTGTAATTACTTTAGGTATTTATAATTATCCCCTTTTCCAACTGTCTCTTTGACTGTATCAGAATTGTTTGCCTTCCAAGCCACTGTACTCAGCACACTGTTCTGAGACCTAGTGACACCTGTTTCTATCTTGAATGTTAATGTTACTATTGTGATGGATACAGTTTAGAGTATGTAATTCTTGACGTGTTATCAATGCAAGTAGTATATAACTCTTTATTGTGTTATTGATGCAAAGAGTATGTAACTCTTGGTCATGTTATTGATGCAAAGAGTATGTAACTCTTGATCATGTTATTGATGCAAAGAGTATGTAACTCTTGATCATGTTATTGATGCAAGGTTTTAACATTTGGATTTTAATATTCAGTCTAATGGAAAAAATATTTTCACTTTTGGATATATGTGTTTAGTATTATGTGAATATAAACTCAAACAAGTGATAGTATTCATTGCACCTTTAAGCTGTCTAAAAGAATGAAACTTACCAATGTTAAATATACTCCCATAAATTATAAATAGAAATTGCTCTTTAATCAGAATTAATCTGCATATTCAAGGATTACACTTTCACATTATGTTCTCAAAATGCTTTCTCTTGTTTCCTAAGATATATATATATATTTTGTCAGGAGTTTGTTCTTTGATAATCATGTCTTTTTTGGAATGATCTAAAATATGAAAACTTATTCAAGTAAAAAACATATTCTGCAAATATGCAGATATAATATTTTAATTTATTTTTACATTATACCAAAGATATATATATATATATATATATATATATATATATATACTTTCTAGACTGCAGTTATGAAGGAGAAATATTGTGTCACCTGTGCAATGATGTATTTTAGTTGTCAAGAGTTGAAACAAGCAGTTTCTCTTGTGTACAAGTCAGATAGATCAGAGGTCTTAAGCTGAGGTCAAGAGTTGGAACTCAGGAAATCTATATTCCTACAAAGACAGGAATCCAGAGTAGGACCAACCTATAAACTCAACACCTTCTCTACTTGAGGCATTTTCTATAGTCTACGCCAGAAGTTGTAAACGGACCACGAAAGGCCATTAGTGATTAGGTGAAACGCTGCATGACGTCAGAACCACGTTGATTAATCAAAGACAACATATTCAACTACTCCCTAAACAATTAAGTTAAGTCATTACACCCTATTGGGGGGCAGAACTGAGAAATGTGTGCATTGACTATCCAGTTGCGCGATAGTGTACTCTGTTAGTCGCAATTCGTATCTGTTCATTTTTCTTTTCTATTTTAATTGAATTGTTATTAAATTTATTGTTATCTCACCTGCTCTTACATAATTGTTTGTAACTGACCGAGGGGGTGAGCCTAATAAAAGGATAAAGAATCATAAATCTTAAATTATAAATAAAGGGGGAGATAACATTGTCAGCTGAGGCAAGTCAACTGATTTATCTAGAGAGGTGTTGTGAATAATTGTCTGAATATCACGGCATTTCGTGGAAAATAAGTCAGGCCATCCGGCTGTCACTATTATTAGAAATTATTCAATAAACCAAAATCGATAACTGGAATCTAAAATAGGACAGGGTCGTTAAACATAGACCAGACATGTGACTGTGGGATGCATTGTTGCGGGGTTTTATTGTATATCAAAGATCAATGATTTCCCTGGTCAGATATAATTGTACGCATTAAAACGAAACAGAAAATCTTTTTTTTTTTAAATGATAAAAATTGGATAAAATTAATGAATTGATAATGTTTCTTTTTACTGATATGCTTGTTGTAAAGTCAATAAACATAACTGATTTGATGCCTTGTTTTTTTTGTGTGCTTGCATCTTTCTTAGCAAGTTCAGATGTAGTCTTATAGGGCACATATTTATAGCCTTCTTTATGAAAGCTATGTTCTTTTTGCTGATGAAAAGAATCAAGGATAAAAATGTTGTTGATTCATTAATTTTGTATCTTTCTTCTGAAGCCCTGGTGTAGTGAAAAGAATTAGTTATTTGTTCTATAGTTTTACTGAAGAAGAACCCATTCCAACTAAATACACAATCTTGGAGAATAAAATGATATTTAAATAATGCTTATCTGTAACAGTATTCCAATTTGCTAGTAATATTATTTAATTGATTGTAATACATAACAAAACAAATCATTGTCTAAGGGGTTATAGTTTTCTTTTAAAGTGAACAAAAATTGTTTGAATTATTTGTAAACGAAAAAACGATACTGTACGGCATTAAATTGAATCAGTAATTTCTAGGCAGAAATATCAAAGAGAAATCACTCTTGCTTTTGAGTTCAACAATTTTAAATGTTTTGTGGTACACATAATGGGGATGGCGGCTAGGAGATGGTGGAAATGTTAATAAAAGAAAAAATAAAATTTATTTTAATTTGGATATTTTTATAATGCAGAAAAACTTTAGATGTATTAGACTTCTAAAGGGAGAAGCATATTTGGTAAAATTTTGGATTGGCTCCCACAAAGATTTAGATTCAGGATAGTTGATAGGCATGACTGTAGCACTTTGTAAGTTTAACTGTATGTGTCATATATAGAAAAAGGCATTTATTGATTGGACTTGAATTTTATATTATACATAGAGAGAGGAATTTTACTCTTTTATTTAGAAACGGGCACATTCATACATCAGTGGCGACACATTGACAAATTCATGAAGCTTTTTTGAGATATAAAAATAGTTTCCTTTTCTTTCAGCCCCACTAAGATGCCCATGGAATGGAAAAATATGACCACTAATGAAACAAATTTTCAAATCAAAGACCTGAAGCCTGCTACTGACTACACCATCAGTGTTTATGTCAAACGCTGGAACATTATTTTTCATGCTTCTAAGCCAGTTCATTTTACTACTCAGATTGGAAGTGAGTGTTACTCAACATTATTCACCTCTCAGCCAAGCAAACTTTGATTATAGATCGTAGATAAATAATTGAATTTATTATTTTCTCAGTATACATTTTGTAGTCTTTTTTTAATCATATGTTTGCATTGTTCCAGCATTTCTTGCCTTTAATGTCTCTCTATAGATATTTTCTCTGTATAGATATTTTATTAGCATATTTAGTATTTGATAAACAATTATAATTTAGATATTCTGCTATCATATAACAACACCACACCTCATTCTGTAAGTCCATTCATGCTGAGGATTTAAAGTTTATACAGTTGGAAAGAAAACTTTGTGTCATTTTGAGAGGCAAGAATGACCAAATTCTGACATAATTTTCTTAACCTTTGTAGATAATAGGGGAGCCTTAGGAATTCCGAATGAAGGTTCCATGAATACTTGCTTCTATTTTAAGGTGTAGTTTCTAATAATAAGAATTATTGTTCTAACAATCTTTCTCGATCCTTCCATTCCAGTAAGAAATATTATTTAAACTCTCATCACGATGCTTTGGTGTGCTATTTCACAAAATGTAATGAATGTTGGAGAGCATAACTTACTGCAAATTTAGCTATGATTATCAAGTCTACTTCTATAGTATTATGTGACCTCTTAACTAATATTAAAGTGGCTTCAAACTTTGGATAGAACTTTGTAACTGGTACTACCATATAACTACTAGTAATTTTAAACAATTCAGTACTAGCTGCATTTCTAGGAATGCAAGCTAGAAAATCTTTGTAGACTCTTGTCTTTAAAAACATGAAAATAACCACCTTTGAGATCTCTCCTCCATAAAAACATGATAAACACCTTTGAGATCTCTCCTCCATAAAAACATAAAAATAAACACCTTTGAGATCTCTCCTCCATAAAAACATGATAAACACCTTTGAGATCTCTCCTCCATAAAAACATGAAAATAACCACCTTTGAGATCTCTCCTCCATAAAAACATGAAAATAACAAGGTTCCCACATGGATCTGGAATTCTTGAAAAAGTGTGGATTTTAGCTCTTTCAGGCCTAGAAAAGCATGCTTTAGTAAAATTAAAACTTTAGCATTGTTATAGTAGTATTTATTTTATGCTCAACTTTTTTATTGTCTTATTATTTGATTAATAGTATATATTACTCTAAAGTTAAATTTTACTGAGATTATGACTATTTTTTTAACCCAATTTTCTGTAGTTTTTTTTTGTTTGAAGAGTCATCTGGAAAAGTGCTGTGCTTTTGGCATACTTTGACAATCGAGCTGAAGTCTCATGCAGCTTATTTTCCTTAAAAAAACAAACAAACACACATGTATTTTGTACACACACTTCATTTAGTGATAAACCTAACTAAGCAATTATATTTTCATGGTCTTGGCTTTACAAATATTACACATAATGTATATTATAAACATAGAATGAATTAGTTTCTGCTTAATAATTTAATTAGTACATGTACTAATTTGACTAGATACAAGGAATTTACAACTGTTCTCTGAAACATTAAAAATATAATTGCTAATAGTAAATTAATATCTAAATACATATAATATTATTTATTTTTATTTATATTTTTGTTTTCAGATTACTTTTACTTTTTAATCATTATATTTTTTTATTGCAGTTCTTAAGTGGTTAGATAATCTCAAAATTATTTGTCTTTTTTAACTATTTAGTTGCAAACTTTGTTTATTTTATTGAAATAAAATTATTAAAGAACTAAAGCTGCAGATAAGCTTTATACTGTAAGTGCTGTATCAAAATTATATTTGATAATGATTAAATAAAGTGAATGATTGATTAGTAGTTTATGTTATTTGAAAAGAACTGCACTTTTTTCATTTAGAATATACCCTTTTAATTAATTTCTATTGTAATTTTAACTTTGCCATTTCATAACCGAATATTTATACTTTTTACAGTGTATAAAAAATGAGCATTTATTGACTAACTTGTAATTTCAGTTCAGGTAATTCATTTACTGCTCAAGGTTTTCTCTTAGAATTTTGCAAGCAACCTTATATCAGCTAATACTATTATGTAAACACATTTGTTTTACTCTGAATCAGTTTGAGAAATTGGTTGGGACTATCTGTTGAAAAATGTAAATTAGTATTTTTGTCCTTTTATTTTTTTAAGTATTTTGGTTTTATAAAAGCTAAAAGATGGATACACTGAGGTTGTCTCTGTTATTAAGAAAACTTCAAGTTCTGACGTCTTTATTTTACTAAATGCATCTTTCTAAATTGACATGTTTGCTCCAACACCAGTACACCAAGTCTCCTTATGAAAATTTGAATAATTTTAATTATTTTATGTTCATGAAATTTGGCACGCACGCACACACACACACACACATTATATATAATTTATAAATTACTTGTCTGCAATAGTAGTTTTTTAAATAGTGAAATTTAAAACATTTAATTTCATGGGGGAAGGTTAGCAAAAGATTTATAATATTTTCTTTAATTTAAAAAAAAATTTTTTACAGCGATGTGTAAATTTATTTAGCTTATGTTCTAGATATAAAAAAGCCATATTTCAAATTTTTATTGGAATAGTAAATATTTAAAAAAATTTTTGATGAAGTTAGAAATAGTATATATTTTATACAATAATTAAGATATTAATTAAGTAAAAAGTAACGAGATATTTTAAAACTAACAAAAGCTGTTGTTTTTTTTATAACAAAGGCAGCTTATATTCCAAATTTGAGGAATGCAGGTTATAAATAATAATTTTCATTCTTTACAGTTCATGTTGAAATTTTGTAGGTATTTTGTTTTTAATTGCTTTTAAATTTAAATTAAAAAAAAAATTATATCTGTCCCCATTGTATTTGAAATTTTATTGGTCAGATTGTTTTCTATATTTAGGCGTGTTGCGAATTACTCTTCTTGGTTTTAGGTCTGGAATTTAAAAAAAAATTGATCTGGAAAAGGTCTGGAAAATTATTTGAAAACCTTGGCAGGAACCCTGAAATAAGCATCTTTGAGATCCAGACTTAACAGTTAAATAAGTCAAAATTAGTCCCAGTTAAATAATATTGCCTATAATTTAGTGGACAGCAACTTGATGAGTGGATGGAGTGCATTTGTTTAAAATATCTAAGCCTCTGTCTCTATTCCTCAGACAGTTTTGGTACCAGAAAAAGTCTGGAATAGAAGACTGGAGAAATGGAATCTTTCTGTTCAAGTGTACCATTTCTCATTAAGAGAGAGATTATTTCCTGAGATAATGCATTTATTTACTTTTGATGGTGGTCACCTCATATATGCTATTTTTTGTTTCATTCTGCTAGAGTAAAAATAAAGAATATAAAGACTGCTTTCCTCTCAGTTCATTTTGAGGTTGTCTTCGGATGAATCTAGTGCTAAGAGTGTGCAGGGGTAACACAAGAAGGAAATCCCTTCATTACCTTTTCATTATCCAAATAGTTTGTCAGTACTGAACTTAACCAGGGATGGTAGGATAGCAATAGAAATGCTTCTCCTGTCCTGTACTAAATTTGATTTAGCATTAGCTGCTATCACTGCAATGACTAAATACTGAACTGATCTTGAGTGGTATGCATAGACCTATTGGATGGACCACAACTGTCAGCAAGATTTTAGCCTTGGGTGATATTTACATATTTATAAACATGGACTCTGTCTAGTTTAAAACATTTAACTTTTAACATTTAACTTTTCTGTCCTTGTGCTCCCAAGATGTAAGCACTCTAGTCACAAACAGTGTACAGAAAATGACAGCTGTAACTATAGGACCTACAGAGTCATAAACATTAAGAAATAAATTATTTTTCAAGACATTAAGTGAATTATGTCTTCACATGATAAACATTCTTTTAATATTTAATACACAATCATAATCTCACATTATTTCAGAAAATTAATTCTAAAGAAGACAATAGGCAGCCATAGGGAAGCTTCATTGCTTCATATGAAATTTAAATTAAAACTATTTTTACTTTTCTCTGTATACCAGCCCAGTTTTTAAAGCCTGTTAATAGGACAGTGTGCTTAATACTGTCCCTTGTTATGGACACTGATATCTCTCAAGAGGCTAAAACTTACCTATGAGAACAAGAGAAGTGTACACACTCAACTATACAGAAATAATCTAACCAAATTATGTTCAGAATAATGTAAAACATCATTTCATACTATTGCAAAATCAGTCTTGCTAGGTTATCTTATGCAGCCTATATAATTATATAATTATTTTTGATACCTTAAACACTTTTCTTGATTACTATTTTAACATTTTGGTTGGTAAAATTATACAAACTATTATCCTATGAAACTATAGTATATAACAAAAAAATGTGTATCTCTTACAGAACCGACACCTCCATTGAATGTGCACAGTGATATTATCTTTCAAATGAACACGCCAGTTGTCAGGGTGACATGGCAGCCTCCTGTCCAAGAAAACAGCTTTAGTCTTCAATATTTAGTTAGTAGACACCATCATTAATTTTTGTTTGTCAGTTAGTCGACTCATTGTTCCAGTGTTAATTTTTTTGTATAAAAAACATTTTAAAACGTTTTGGTTTTTCTCTTACACTGAAAGGACATATGAAAACTGCAATCGTAAAATTTTAAAGCAGTATTTCAGATGTGCAACCTGCTATTAACGTTAATATTGAATATTGAATTAGGTCAAATGTGTCACAGCAGGCTAACTCAAATTTAATCATCAATGTGTTTCTTGCTTTTGAAGAAATTAAAATAATGTGATCTTCCAGTCTAAAACACAGTGAATAAAATCTACCAAAAAATGTTCACTATATGTAAAGCTTGTTAAGTTTACTGTTGTTTTGATACCTGGCTTAGCTTTATAAGATTAAAATACAAATGACAGCAGGCTTTTAAAAAAATACAAATTGATAAATTGTAGTGAATACATGTGTTTACAGATCAAGAGAAATAAGTAAAATTCCTCCAAATCTCCATTTTGATTATGTGAATAACCATTTTTGTTGCCATCCATCTCCCATCCAGAAACAATAACAACAACAAAAAAATGTAGAAAATCTGGTAAATATATCAGACTTGTTCTATTTGTGATTTGAATAGTGAAACACTTTAAGAGTAATATAAAACTACTACAGGCATTTTTAGAATAATTTGATTGTAAACAAATTATCAGAATTCATAAAAAAATCTTTGAATTGTATT
Organism: Sinotaia quadrata; assembly: GCA_028829895.1. Classification (NCBI taxonomy): domain Eukaryota; kingdom Metazoa; phylum Mollusca; class Gastropoda; order Architaenioglossa; family Viviparidae; genus Sinotaia; species Sinotaia quadrata. Next base: position 107,486,721 of record CM054179.1, read on the forward strand.
TTCTCAAAATAACTTTCCTAACATGCACTGACATTAAATACTTATAATAATTTTCTCATTTTCACAGTTCTTATAATTTGAACTAAACTATAATTTGACTCCCCAAGGAAGGAGAAATGGTTTCCTGCCATTAACTATAATTGCCAAATCTACCTTAGTACACATTTTGCACTAAGGTTACTAAATTGTAAGTAATTTATTTTTTTAGAGTGAAACTGGACTGTAATAGCTTGAGAACTATCTTTCCTTTTAGAAGAGTGTATTTGTAAGTCTCATTTTTAGTTATTATTTAAGTGAAACTGGTCTGTAATAGCTTGAGAACTATCTTTCCTTTTAGAAGAGTGTATTTGTAAGTCTCATTTTTAGTTATTATTTAAGTGAAACTGGTCTGTAATAGCTTGAGAACTATCTTTCCTTTTAGAAGAGTGTATTTGTAAGTCTCATTTTTTAGTTATTATTTAAGTGAAACTGGTCTGTACATGTAATAGCTTGAGAACTATCTTTCCTCTTTGATGAGTATATTTGTAAGCCTCTTTTTTAAATTATTATTTAAGTGAAGCTGGAGAAAAAGTGAAATAGTGTGAATGTAGTAAGTTTGTTTGAGAGCCATTTGTTTAAAATTCATTTGTTTATTTGATTTAGGTAATTGTCAAGGTCCAGAACATTTCAGAAATAACTTTTCCTGCGCAGAATACAGCTCTGAATCTGACATCATTAATGTTTGGGCTTCCCTATGAAATTACAGTGAGTATTGCTAAGTACTTCATGATGTTGTGCATCTAGTATTCTTAATTACTGTAAAATATTGTACACTAGTATTCTAATTACTGTATGATGTTAAAAAAAGTATTCTTAATTACTCCATGATATTGTATTCTTAATTACTGTATGATATTCTACAACAAGTATTCTTAATTGCTGTATGATGCTTGTTATTTAACTGTCCTTGATAATTACTCTATAATGTTGTGTATCTAGATTTGCTTGATGTTGTACAACTTATTTTGCTATTAGCTTTATGAAGTTGCACAAGTAGTACTGCTTATTACTTCATGATATTATACAACTAGTATTGCTAATTACCTTAAAATATACACACTCTTTATTCTGTATTTTGTTTATTTTTTTATTTATTTTTAGAATTTTTAAATTTCTCAGTTACCTATTTTTTTTGTAACCTGGCTACTGACATTGCAAAATAAAGAAGAAAAAAGTGTCAGCTTGTAAAAATACATTTTTAGCTTTCACTTTATATGCAGAATGCAAGCAAACATGATTTCTTCCAGCAACAACAATTAATGAATGCAATATTTCCTCATTTCTCCTTATCTTTCTTCCACTCTTCTGGGCTGTCTCCATACAGTCTTTCCTCATCACTCCTTTTCTGGACTGTCTCCATTCAGTGTTTCCTCATCACTTCTTTTCTGGACTGCCTCCATACAGTCTTTCCTCTTGACCTCCATTTAAAATATTTTGAAATTGTCGGACTTCAGGACTTCTTTTCAATCATTTGATTTACTTTTTAAAAATTTTATTAATGGATTTTGTGTCTGAAACATTGTATTTGTGTTTTTTAATTTCCTGTTCTGGTATGGTTATTGAATTAATGTTTTTTTGTTTTGTTTTTCATCACAGGTGATAGCTATGAATGAAAAGTATGTAAGCGACCCATCCAACAGTATACACATTTCCTTACAAAACTATAAACCTGTGGTTGTCTCCACTACAGTCATTTCTAATTCTTCTGTTTCACTTAACTGGACTGCAAATCCCAATGCCACAAGATATTATGTAACGGCCATTTTACCATACCAGTCAGATAGAGAAATCCAGAAAATGACTAACAATGCAAATATAACATGTAAGTTATTCACAATTGTTAAAAATATTGCTTTTATCATTCATTACTTCTTGTTATATTGCTTGCTTCATTTATTACTATTTCATCTGAAGTGTATTTGTTATATTACTTTTATAATTTACTATATTCATTTTGTAAAGGGAAAATTTGACCACCTAAACAAGTATACAACTTTTACAGGAAGGCTAGGCCACAAAATATATACATTCAGTTTGCTTTATAGAAAAAAATGTGTAGTTTAAAATTATTAAATGAAAATGACTTATGCATTATTTAATGGTAACTATTAGAGATGTACTCCAGTGATACATATTGTAGCAAAATATCTGCTAGTTTGAAATGAAATTACTTTTATTATTAATGTCCCACTTCTGGGCTCCAATTTATAATGAAATCATAGTTAATTGTTTATCCTATATTTATTTAGGCTAACTGAATCACTCACAACATACACAGGCTTTTCACAGGATGTTATTTACAGGATTTTTCATAAGGGTCGGTACCATGTGTGCATTTTGTCAAGTTATTTTGAATATATTTTAATAATGCATTACATTTTATATTTGTCTGATAATAACCCGATTTTTTATGAATACACGTACATGTATATATATCTCTAAAAAAAAGTACAATATTGTAAAACCCTGTATTAATGCGACCCCACTATTAACATGATCCAATTTTATGGACCCCAGTTATCGCGTTATAGCAAGGTCTCACCGTTTATGGAATATATAATGCTCCCCTTGCTGATATAGTTGATTGCCTAAACTAAATAGATTGGATAGTGTTCATATTTTAACCTACTGGATAGATAAACATATATTAAAGATAAATTTTTACTAAAAATTAAAAAGATAATTTTTGGTATTTTGATATTCATGGTATAATTTTATTTATTGATGTTTCAAAAATTTCAGTTGATGGCTTGTGCCCTGGGCAGAATGTCCTCTTCTTTGTCTCATCAGAATATCAGAATGGTCCCAATGTTTCATCTGAACTTATCAGTGCCACAACTAATGGTAAATTTTTGTTTATATTTCTTTCATTCAGGTAAGATCTTTTTGTTTATATATACAGTGGACCCCAACTTAATGGTATTAATCTATTTCAGAGACCTTATAACGGAATATATCATGTGCACCAAAGAATAGAAGTGTGCTTTTGGTGACAGTCATAAATATTGTAAAGTGCATTTCCTATATATAGTCATACAATTTTATTATAGAGAGTGTTGTAAAATGATTTGATTGAATGCTGAGCCAGTCATAAGTCATGGCTCCACTATATTCATACAAACGTACATATATATATATGTGTGTGTGTGTGTGTGTGTGTGTGTGTGTATATATATATATATGCATATACATACACACACAACATAGACAACATAGACACAATTAATTGCCTACATTTTATTTGTAGTCAACTTTGTTCATAATGTACTCTGCTAGTAGCTTCTGAAATTAATGTTTTATTAAAATAAAAAAAATATAAAGTAGTTTCTTTGACCTGTGATTGGCTGGTCAAAACATATCATTTCTTCTTCAACATAAGGTTATCAACATGTGTAAGAAGGTCAATAAATTTATTAAATCAACATTCAAATATACATATAACAAATACAATGACAGCTTTTGACATCAATATTTCCATGAAACTGCATTCGAATAATTTTAATACCAATACCTTATATACTAACACACATTTCAACAGATTAGTATCAATACAAATCACAGGATAGTTCTTATCAGAGTTATTAGAGATAAACAATAATAGTTTATACTTATAACCTTGTCTAAGTGAAGTCAATAGTCTTTGGCATGCTTTTCATAACAAAGTTACAGATTTATTGTTCACGTTATTACTGCCAGTTCCACATGTTTCCTTCACAAGTTGTAGAACACAGATAGGCCGCTATTCTCTTGAGGCTAATCTGGTGCTCCGCTGTATTAGCTCCCTTAAGCAGAAAAACAATTATAGCAATTTCCAGTAACTTCCTTATACCAGAAATCCCATAATGTAGTCAGTATACTTTGCCACCATACCTCATCAGAGTGCAGTGTATTCATTATACTTAATCATTGGGGGTAGATACTTCTCATGTCTACCATGGTTGTAGCGGTTTATAAATCACTAAACCAGGAGATTCTGTAAAACAAGAAAAAGGCTGCTCATTTCCTGTAAAATATAATCAGGGAACAAATGCTAAGTTTCCAGTTTATTCATCTTTAGTTCCATTCTCTCTTACATTCAAGTCTCAACTTACAGTTTCATGCTACAGAATTTATTAGCCCAATACATGCATATGGCCTAATAAATACAGCAAAATAGTTTATGAACAGGTTTCTCTAGAAACATGTCAAGCATTTAGCATACTACATGTAAGCATCATAGTTCACAAATATTCATAACATAAAGTTATATTAAGTGTTGATTAGTGTCTGCTATGAAAGAAACACAGATAATTAATTTATCTTATTAATCCATTACATTTATTATTATTAGTGTAGTATATCGCAAATTATAATTATATTTTGATAACATTCTATATATCTAATTATCTATCAATCTATCTGACTGACTGTCTATCTATATAATATATCTATCTATCTATCTATCTCTATCTATCTGTCTATTTCACTGGTATATATCTAAATAGGTTGGTTTTAAAGCATTTTGCATAATTATTGTTTTACACCTTTCGTGGAGAGAAGCACTTCACCAGAGGTTACTGTGGTGAATTGTTGATCAGTAGGATATTTTTTTTCTGTTTCTACCAAAATGCTTAACAGTGACTACATTTTCCTTCAAAACATTTGTAACATATAAACATTGATTTTTTTGAATGACAGGATCATTATAACCATTTAGAAATTGAGAAATTTATTTTAAACTCATCTAAAATTTTGTTATGGCTTTGTATCCACTTTTAAAATTTGAACAGTGATTACAGTAGTATTTTTTTTTTTTATATGAAATACCATCTTTAAGAATTTGACAGTCATATTAATTTTCCTTTAATATAAGATTTTTGACTTGAATTAATAATGCTTATTAACAGTAATTGTATTGGATGCTGTAAAGAAACCTATCATAATTTATAAATAATGCTTGTTAAAGGTTACAATGGCAGTAAATGCATACCATAAAGAAACCTATCATAAATTAACAAATGCTTCTTCGTGAAACATATTTTTCTAGACTAGTAAGATTTGTCAAATTAAATTCTACATTTTAAAATCACAGCATTATTAATATCTTCAGATCCACCCTATTTCCTTTTTTTAAAAATTTATTTATTTTGTTTTAGAGAGGGCAAATTTGTGAAATAAAAGATTATATTTGCCTGAAAAAATTAAACCAAATATTGTTGTAAACTTTACAACAAAAATCTAAAAATAGCAAGAGACTGGCTACTGTTAGAAATCATTATTATATTTCATTTTGAATTTTACTGTTATTGTCTTTGATTTTAAAAAGTACCTTCATTTACAAAGGTATACTTTATAATTGCTTGTTTAAATGTCACTTTTCATTTTAGTACAGATGTGTTTATAGTTTTATTTCTTTATACATATATTTATTTACTTCTTATTGCACAATTCATTTTAAGCCATTTTACACTTTAGCTTTGAACATCATTCACCATGTGAATTAAGTCTTAAATCAAGATAAGTGATCCTGTTCAACTGTTTCTTTTCATTACAGGCATACAAGCGCAAGCTGTTAAAGAAATAAAGGTGGAAATAAATGAAAATAATGTTGCCAATGTCTCCTTTATTCGTCCAAGTAATTTGCAAGTATGACCTATTTTATGTTTACTGTTTCACTTACCATTAAAATGTACCTTACACTAATACAGTGGACCTCTATTTTATTTATGATTGGTTCAGCATACAATCATTTCTCCTATGATGGACTCTTCATAACAAAATAAAGCTCTCTGTACAATCAATTTGGGCTATTGATTGTGACAAACACAGTGTCTTATTTGATTTAACAGTGTATTCCATGGTAGAGTGGAATCTCAGAAGTGGATTAATACTTTACAGAATTTATCTCTAATCGGTGCTTGAGAATTTTTTTTCCAGTCATTTATTTTATTAGCTGGAATAAACCTATTCATATTGTTGCACAGCAACATTTATGTAGGAGTACTTGACTTGCTTTAATTAATTCATCCATTGGAAAATCAATAGACATCACCTTGTACTCTGGAGAATGCCTTTCATGGTTCATGTACTACTTTTCGTTCTGTGTTCAAGATTCCTTTTACATTAATGAGTGTGGTCTTGTTATACATTGCCACTGCTTGTGCTGTAATTTATATCTTTCTGTGTTTGTTGCCATTTAGGACCACTCACAAATCACTTGATATTTCAATTATTTTTAATTTATCCTTTAAGCATTTAGAAAATGTTTTTTTGTACTATATATGTAAGGTAAAATACAAAAACAAACTATGCTTTGAAAACATCATCAGAATTAGCTGTTGCACTTTTGTTTTAAAGTTAATTTAAATTTAAATCTTTAAATAATTAAATAATTTAAACTTGCTTATTTCTCCTGTTTGTCACCCATTTGCATCATTTGTTCCTGTGTGCATGTGATTATGAATATGTGAGTGTGTGATATGACAGCTGTACGTAGGAAAAAAAAGTTTTCTAAAACAGCAATCACTTTTTACTCCTGGCAGACAAATTGCACAATTTTCTATGTAAATGGCGCTGATCTTCCTTTGGCGAAGTTTCTGGAGCAGTCCTGGAAGGTAACCATGCAGCAATCAGAAAGTTACAAAAAACTTCCCAATCAACTGGTCGCTTGTGAGAGTTACATTTTCCGGGTCATTTGTGGGCCAGACACATGTCCTGTCAGTTACCCATTCTTCATGCATACGGAGCCAGGTAAGACATGAGATGTGGTATCTTATCTGAGATGCTCATAAAAATGCTTTCAGTAGTTTTATTTTAAAATAACATTGTAGTTCGCTTTTATACTGGATTTGTTATCAAAACTAGCTATGTATGAGTATGTATTCACAATGTTGGTTTTATGGTAGGTATAGTGTTTTTACCCATCCAGCCTAGCTGTCACTAAATTTGAATTAGTGTGTTAGTCACTGTTAGAGTAAAATGTTTACACCTGGCTGTCACTAAATTTGAATTAGTCTGTTAGGCACTGTTAAAGTAAAATTTTTACACCTGGTTCTGGCACTACTGCATGATATGCTTCAACTTTACTACAAAGCTAGCACTTGTACACAAAGGGAAAGTACATATAGCAGTCTTTAAGATGAGTTGCTTAACAGCTTTATGAAACTTTAAAATTTCAGAACGTCTCAAAATAATATTTGTGGACAAAAGTGTTATATGTGTCAAAATAATGTTTAATGGATATTATTCACCGTTGCATTGTATCAACTTTGTTTTCTGTCAATAATATGTCAATCTCAGACACTTTACTTACTTAGAGTGTTTACTTTTTTGAGTAGGAATGCAATTGCTGGTTCTAGCTAGGCATCTCTTGCAAAGTACTTTTTTCTTAATAAAGGCATTGCTTTGCATTGTGATGTACAGTGTTTTTGAGTAATGCTAAATCAATTTATTTTATCTTATTAGCTTTATGTTCCACTAAATTCATTGTACCAGAGGTCAGAAGTAAAGGTCTCTTTGCTTTCTTAGATATTACTAAAATTACTTTTTTATTTCCCAGGTTTGGGGCTATCTGAAACAAAGTAAAGATTTTAGTGTTGTATACAAAGTAAATATTTATAATTGTACTCAGTTATTGACATTCTAAATCAACAAAACTCTTAATACCAGAAAAGTGTACATTATTTAATGTGAGGACTAATATATAAGATTATATATATTGAATACAGCCATAAAGTCAGTTTGTTTGAAAAAGTGAAGTATTGTTTATATAATAAATACATGACTTGCAGATTTAGTATATTTCTCACTTTCAAAATTGTGACAATAAAACTGATCAACAAATGTCCATGTGTTTTCAAATGGCTTCATCAACAAATAATTTGACAAAAAGTATTTTGGTGGGTAACATGATAGTTTTAGGAACATTAGCACTTTGATACTGTGTTCATGATGTATATCATTTTCTTATTGGGAATAATGGGGTCTCTCAAATTCTAAACCCTTATAGTATTATTTACTTTGACATTTGATTACTTGTTACATCACTTTTGTGAAATGCGGTAAATCTCCTTTAAAAACTATGGTATGGTTCTTTGCTATGCTATACATTAACCTTGCTTGGCGATTATTGATGATGTATGCATGCCTTATATAATACTATAATTTAGGCATCCATTGTTAAAATTGACTTGTGGGATAGATTTATTTATAAAGAAGTTATGTGATGTTTCTAGTTGGCAACTACTTAGGGTGCTTCTAGTTGGCAGTTGTGAAATGCTACCTAGAACTGACAAATAACTAGTTTGGAAATAGCGCGCTGTTTGGGAAAGCTCTGCTCTAAGTTAGGTGGCTGTTGTGAAACCGAGTCCAGAACAATAATGGTAACAGTAGGATTAAATTCGAGTCTCATTTTGTTATCAATTTAGATTTTTTTTATATATATTTTAATAGATAATTGTTGTAAGATTAATCAGCAAAGAAATCATTAATTGTTAACAGCCCTACTATAAATCTTAGCTCAAGACTATAGTATGGTTGTTTACAATGGTAGACATTTCCTTTGGAATTATATGTGCTACTTTTAACCAGTTACTCTGGATAGCTTACTTGCTTATCTCCGTGGATTTCTCATGGAACAAAGGGCCTTACTCTGGATAGAGTCAACTGTATTTGCACCCTTGAAACAGTATCTACTTGCATCAGTGAAATTTAACTCGTTAAGAGAAAAATTGCTATTACACTAGCTATTTCATTCACGTGAAAATTAATAATTTATTTTGTAATTTGTAATAAATATACACAACATACCAAAAATTAACCAATTATTTTTTTTAATGTTCTTATAAATGAATGATCCAACTGAATGAAATAGGTAATAATGTTATAAATGCTTATTATATTTCATGTTTAGTTTGATGTTGTGCCTAGAACTAAACCATATTGTATTTATTTTTTAAAAATTTTATTCATCTCTAAATAAAAGGCCTTATGTTGGCTCTATTAAAATAATTATGCATATATTTAACATTTAAATTAACCAGAAATGTTTCTTACATATTTACTATTTATAACTTTGAATAGTGTATAATTAATGAAAGGCACAGGTACAATTTATCATCAGTATGCCATTTAATATAAAGTTCAAATTACAATTTTGTAATTTTGTATAGTAGCTTTCATTTAAATAATAATTCATATTAAAATATATTGCTATTAAATTTGCACATATTTATATGGCAGGATATACATTTTAGTGCATAATCTAAACTTTAAGTTTAAGAATGTCCCAATAACAATTATTAAATTGAATAGATTTAAGAAGTTTGTGTGAAATATCAGTATTTGCAATAGATCAAAGACCTTGTGTTGATCTAGAAAGAGAAGTTGCAGGTTTAGCTTTCAACTATATTGAGATAAATAGATAAGAGATGTATATTTCCAAAACCCTGGTAAGATTGTCAGTCACCCACTAATGGTCACTGATGTGCCTTCATGTGTTAGGTATGATATGGAACACACTAAATAATAACTGTAATTAAGTGATAAGTATGATGTGGAAAAACATCCAAATACAAATTGTGATTAAGTGTTAAGTTTGATGTGGAAAACTCCAAATACAAGTTATGATTAAGAGTTAAGTTTGATGTGGAAAACTCCAAGTACAAGTTGTGATTAAGAGTTAAGTTTGATGTGGAAAACTCCAAGTACAAGTTGTGATTAAGAGTTAAGTTTAATGTGGAACATATCAAATATAAGCTGTGATTAAGTATTAAGTATGATGTGGAACACACCAAATACACCAAGCTGTGATTAAGTATGATACCAAATAAAGCTGATTGAAATTCTTTATCTCTTTATCTAAATATAATAAATAAACAACAATTAAATAATAAAATTTTGTTAATCTTTAAATATATCTCTTTCCCTCCAGGGATTCGTATGTGTGAATTTAAAAAATATACTACTCTAAATATCAATACATGTACTTTAAAAAAAATTTTCCAGATGCTAAGAGTAGTCCTAAGAATCTTCGGTATAAGACCTTCTTTGAGTCTGGACAATTGACTCTTAAGTTGATGTGGGATGCACCATGTAAATGGCTGACCATAATGGTAAGTAGAGTTTTTCTACTTTACAGCAGGATAAGGTACAAGAATTCAATGTTTTACTTATTAAATTTGTTTTCCTCAGTATTGAGATTTTTTATATTCTGTAAATTTTGCTATCATCTTTTGCAGAAAATCTATTTTCTGTTGTTTTTTTTAATGCATAATAAATTGTTTAAAATGTAATTCCCATGCCAAAGATTGCCAAAATGCACTCTTATGGTTCATATTACTGCCATTCTTGTAAGTGTACAGAGGAACAGCATGTGGAAAAAAAGAGCATTATCTCTGATCCCCTATATTATTAATAGTTTAAACAATTCATGGATTCTCTTTGGTCCTGTTGGAGAAACCTTGATATCTACTAAACTGTTTTAAAATTTCAATAGTGTGTATCATCTTTGAAAAAGGCAGCCTCCTTGGCCGAAACATTTTGGTATCTATAACACCTGCCCAGATAATTTCTCAGGAAAAACTGGAATTTTATTTCATCAGCCAAAATGAACTCCAGTCAATAAAAGTCAATTCCTCTTATGCAGCAGACTATACCTGCATACAGTTTTTGTAGTTCAAAGTTATTTCTCAGTAGGATAAGCAAAATACTGGACATAAAGAGATTGGCAGGTGAAATTTGTTTCGAAAATTGTCTTCTGGTAGTGATATGCATATGTGAAAATTATTATTTTATGAAAGTGCTAATAATCATAGTCAAACGTCATATTTAAACCACATTAAGAAATAAAGAATCATTTTATTGAATTACTGGTGCCAAATTGCAACTCTCACAGCATTGCAAATTGAAAGATTGGTAGTTTGTATCTGCCTATACATTAACTAATAAGTTACTTTAAAAACTTATCACTTTTAATTTCTCTGTAAAGTAATACATGAACGTTATTTGATGATTATATTTTCTGTGGAATATTGACCCCAAATTATACATTATACTTCTAAGTCTAATGTATAATTTGGGGTCAATACTTCTAAGTCTAATCCTAATTCTGAGACAAAGTATACCGCAGTGCAGCAAGGATTGGACTCAAGACAAGTAAAGCTGGTCAAGAAGACTGCAAGAAATGATGCTTGAAAACAAATCACTGTGATTTAAATAATTATTTTCGTGCAGTGTAATGTGTAAATATAGTAATATGATTATATTTTTCTCGAAATATTGGCACAGAATTAGACTTTAAAGACAAATTATACTGCAGTGCAAAGCAGTCTTTGTATTTGACAAATGGTAACCATAAATCAGTATATATTTTCCATAAATCAGTATATATTTTATAAATTTTAGTCTTTGTTTCTGATTCTGATCATATATTATGCTTTGACGTATACATCAAGTGAATGCATTTCATATTTTAATCAATTACAATTTAATTTTAAAATGCTATGTAAAATAGCCAAATATATTTTTATTAACAGTTTTATTGGTGAAATTGTATAGTAAAGAATGCTATTAGTTAAGGAGAAAAAAAGTCTTTTCAGTAAAAAAAAATCACGTGTGAGCTAATAGACAACATGGTTAATTAATAACTTTTATACATATTAAACACAAGATAAAACTGTTTTCAATGATCATAATACAGTATAATAATGAGTACATGCATGTGAGAGTGTGATTGAGATTACTCATATATGCATAATCAATGCACATGCACACTTGTACATGCATTTACACACACATTCGCACACTAATAAATTTGATAGAATAGATACAGTCAAGGTGAGATTGATTAGAGAATTGAGAAATTATAAATTATTTTCTTTTCTTTTAATTTTATTTTACCTTGACTTTCAGAGCTATATGATTGAGCGTAGTTGGATGGGTAAGTTGAAAGTATTCAATACCACTGGCTCTTCAAGCCACAACCTATCGTTTGATATGCCAGAGGTCACTCGCGGAGTGTCTTATGACTTCCGTGTTAAAACAACTCAAGCAAATGCCAATTTCAGCTCTTCCATAACCGTCAACATCCGTAAGTGAAAAGTACTCTGTACATTTGTATTAGAGCCTTTTTAATATATTTTTTTCAAATTAGTGTTTGACATTTCTTAGAAGCACAAATAGTTTTATCTATACTTGTATAGGTAGAGTTTAGGTCTTATTTTTAAGATCTGCAGACTGAGTAGATGTAAGATATTTATCGGTTCATTGTGCTTTCCTCAAAACATGCCACACCTGGCAACTTAACTATTTGAGTGGTATTTTCATGTAGGTATTTGCTAACATGCCCACTGTCTTTTCTCTTAAAGGAGATTTTGAAAAATAAAATACTTAATTTGAGAACAGTTTAGTCTGTTGCATGTAGTTTTCAAGTTGGCTAATATTGACACTTTTATTCCCAGGACTTTGATTACAGTTCCTGTAAATCTGCAAGTTGCCTCAGTTGTCAAAACAACTAAATACACTTCTTTTGTTCCCAAGACTTTGGTATTGTTCGCTGTTTATTTGAGTATTGCCTGCAGTTTTTAAATTGGAATATACTCAGGCCTTTTGTTCTGAAGACTTTAATTATGGGTGTTTTAGTTTACTTTATAAATGGATAACAAATCATTTTAGGAAATAATTATAACAATTTATTTTCAGTGACAAACAAATTAGATTTTAGAGGAATATTTAGAATGTATGGGAGCAAATCTTTAGGTTTTGAAATGGGAATCAGAATGACCAGACAATTCTCATTAGCTAGGTCAAGCATTGGATTAATGTACTTTTATACACTGTTTTCTTCTTCTTTTTTTTTTTATAAGATCAGCCATTCACTGCTTACTAACTAGTTCACAGGTAATGGATTGATGTACTTTTATACACTGTTTTCTTCTTTTTTTTTAATAAGATCAGCCAGGCACTGCTTACTAACTAGTTCACTGGCATTGGATTGATGTACTGTTATATGTTGTTTTATTTTTTTTTTCATAAGATCAGCCAGGCACTGCTCACTGTCTAGGTCAAGCATTGGATTTATTTACTTTTATAGTTTTCTTCTTCTTTTTTTTTTAATAAACACTGCTCACTAACTGGTTCACAGGCATTGAACGGAACTTTTTATTCACTGTTGTTGTCTTCTTTTACCTTAAGACTTTTCATCTTTAAATGTGTTTTCGTCATAGGCTAAGCCCAGAATTTGTTTTCATTGTACTAAAGGTAGTCAGCCCTCCCATTCAAATCTTTTGCTAATATGATTCCTTTTATGTAGAATTGTGAAATGCTTTTAAAATTATAATTGTCATAAAATTACTCTTTTACTTTAGTAATCTATACAGTCATAAAGAGAAATTCAGATTGTAGAATTACATTTTCCCATATTAGTAAGGTCCTGGATATGGTGATCTACTCTCTAGATAAAAAGGAATTAATCTTTTAAAAGTATTTCATATCTTTTATTCGATTTACATTTATTTTTTGAATAACAAAGTTGAGTGAGTCCTACATAGTAGACACCTGGTAAGCTTACATTAGGATAACTTATTTTAAAATGCAAACAATTCTTTTTACTCTAATTATTAGGAAAAACTTCTTTTATAATATATGTTTTATTTTAAAAACAATTCCTTTTACTTAATGATCTGTGCACTCTCAAAGACAAATTCATATATCATGAACTTTGTCAGTAAAAGGAATTTCATACAACATAAACCTTGTCAGTAAAAGAAATCCATACATCACTTTTGTAAGAGAAATTCATACAACATGAAACCTATTTAGTAATTTATATAACCTAGTCAACAAAAGAAAATCATACAACATAAAACCTTGTCAGTAAGAGAAATTCATACAACATAAAAGCCTTGTCAGCAAGAGAAATTTATAATCATAAAACCTTGTCAGTAAAAGAAATTCATATAGCATTAAACCCTCTTAGTAGAAGAAATTCATACAACATAAAACTTTGTCAGAAAGAGAAATTCATGCAACATAAAACCAAGTTAGTAAAAGAAATTCATACAACATAAACCTTGTCAGTAAGAGAAATTCATACAACATTAAACCTTGTCAGAAGTTAATGACATATAAAAGTGAGAAATTTGCTCAGTACACATTGACACTATTAATTACAAGCAGGACTTCTAGTTGCAGAATGCACTCATTTTCTGGCATTTGTACCCCAAATCCATTATTTAATGCATTGCTCTCTTGTATGATGATGCATACTGACAGCCACAGTTGAGAGTTTGGTCATTTCTTATGTATCTCTTTCAAGGATCTTTATTGATAGACTTTGAAATCATCACAGAAATTTGTCAAACATGACACACCACTGAATAATTATAACAATCACCCACCATGCCCATATCACTGTCCACACACCATAATCACCAACACACCAGCATCAATACATCAGTGTGTGTGGAAAAAATAAAACAAATTGAAAATAAACACAGTAAATTCAATAAATAATACAATAAATTATTAAAATAATTTAGACTTTTTAAAATGGTAAAATTAATGGCAGTATATCTCTTATGCATTAAAATGTTTTTTCTTTGATAGGTTTATTTACAGTACAATACTGTATGGACTGATTCACTTTTCCTTTCGTACACCATGTCTTTGTTACTTATTGACACTGACTTCATTAGATTTCGAAACATTGAAATGTTTTATGAGAACTTAGTTCATTTGAGAATAACTACAGTTTTATCCCCCAGATACTCTACACAGTCATAGCTTTCAACTCTGCATGTTATCTTTTATGTTGCAGCTGAATACCCAGCTCCAGAAAATATCAAAGTGACATATTACCCTAATTCAACAGTTCAAATATTTTGGAGTGATCCACTTGATAAACCTTTAAAAGAAAACTTTCTGGTAAGTTTATCTTAATATGAGTATATTTTTATCCAGATGTGAATGCCTCCAGTGTGGGAGAGTCAGCAGTCAAAATACCTGTAATGTGAGAGCCAGCAATTTTAGGGTGGCCTGTTGAAAATATCTATAATGTGAAAGAGCCAGCAGTCTTAGAGTGGCCTGTTGAAAATACCTGAAATGTGAGAGCCAGAAGTCTTAGGGTGGCCTGTTGAAAAAATGTGAGAGCAAGCAATCTTAGAGTGGTCTGTTGCAGATAGCTAATGTGAGAGAGCTAGCAATCTTAGAGTGGCCTGTTGCAGATAGCTAATGTGAGAGAGCCAGCAATCTTAGAGTGGCCTGTTGAAAATGCCTGTAATGTGAGCAATCAAAGATTGGTTAGTTAATGAAGAAAATAAAGATATTAAGCCTTGTATGAAGTGTTATATACATCTTTGACGCATACAAAAAGAATGTTTAGTTTAATACTGACTTGTCTGAAACTGAACAGTAGTATGTGAATTGTGTTATAAAGAAATCAAACATAAGATTGTCAAAATCACTCCACCTTTTGTTCATAAATAAAGTCAAAATTAATGTTTTTATTGGTAGGTAAGCATGAAAGATACTGGAAATGAAAATAACTGTGTGTGTCATGCATAAACACTCAGCTACTTCTTTGTAAGACTCAGACTTTCAGAGTACTTTAGCCCAGATAAATGAATGTCAGACTCAGACTTTCAGAGTACATTAACCCAGATAAATGAATGTCAGACTCAGACTTTCAGAGTACTTTAGCCCAGATAAATGAATGTCAGACTCAGACTTTCAGAGTACATTAGCCCAGATAAATGAATGTCAGATTCAGACTTTCAGAGTACATTAGCCCAGATAAATGAATGTCAGACTCAGACTTTCAGAGTACATTAGCCCAGATAAATGAATGTCAGACTCAGACTTTCAGAGTACATTAGCCCAGATAAATGAATGTCAGATTCAGACTTTCAGAGTACATTAGCCCAGATAAATGAATGTCAGACTCAGACTTTCAGAGTACATTAGCCCAGATAAATGAATGTCAGACTCAGACTTTCAGAGTACATTAGCCCAGATAAATGAATTTTTCTAATTTTACAGAAGTAAATGATAAATCTCATTTTATCATTATGGTTAAAATAATCTTCACTATTATTTTTGTGCAATCTTTCTATCCCTTGAGAGAAAAAACAAGCATGTTCTTCCAGTTCAGGGTGTGATGTTATGCAAGTTCATAATTTGTCACATTCAGTTTGCTACATTATGACATTATGATGCTGAATGGTGGGAATAAGACAAGATCTATTTAGTATTCAGTCCTATATGTTGACAATTCATGCTGTGACAATACAAATATATACACATTGTCAGGTTTATGCATTATAACAGTTGGTTAATACAGATGCTGAATGGTGGGAATAAGACAAGATCTATTTAGTATTCAGTCCTATATATTGACAATTCATGTCATGACAATACATTTATATACACATGGTCAGGTTTATGCATTATAACAGTTGGTTAATACAGATGTAGGATCATGGGTAAAGGCCTTGTTTGAATTATGTTTAAAAATTCATTATATTTATTTTTCTCATATTTTATTTTGATTAATGCCACCTATTTATTAATGTTCTATGAATGCTGTAGTAAATTTACTTTTTCTTCTTAAATCTCATAGTAAAACTGTGAATGTATTGTATCTATCACAGCATCATAATCACTTATTGACTAAAATCTTACAGAGAAATGCTACTCAAAGTGCAACTTTTTATTTGCTAATGATTAACATTTTAGAACAAAAGGTAATTGCTAAATTATTTTAGCTTGTAGAAAATAAGTTATAAGCATTAGTGAAATCTTTCATAAAACTCTGAATCTAAGTTTTATTTTACAAATTTAATTTTGTCTAAAGTCAGGTCACATGACATTTACACTCTACCCTTCTTCCCTTTATCCACAATGTTTTGATAAGTTTGAACAAAGTACCATTTTTAAAAAGTACTATAGCATATATTTTAAAGTTTATTTCTCATATATATTATAAATGTACTTACTATTTACATAAAGTCATATAAAACAATCAGATTTTGCCTTAAATGATTTCAGCCTATTTTTGTTTTTCTATTTCCCATCTCTGATTGCATATTGTTGATAGAAAAGTTTTGTCCATTTTCTAGTCCCTCCGCCCACCTTTTCTGGATGTGATATTATCCATAAATTGATCAAGTATGTCTTAAATGATTTTAGCCCACTTTTTCTAGTCTTTCCTCTCACCCTTTCTGGATGTGAAATTGTCCATAAGATGATCAAGTTTGTCTGAAATGATTTTAGCTCTTTTTCCTTTTTCCATTTATGCATATTTTGATTTGGTAATCATGAGATCTAAAACATACATTTCCTTGTGTATTGTATTTTACTCTTTACTGTATAATTGTTTACATGAGTTCTAAACACACTTAACACATTGTAACATATATTTCCTTTGTTTCACTCAAGTTGTACCATATGTTTCCTTTGTTTCACTCAAGTTGTACCATATGTTTCCTTTTCTTTGATATAGTTTTATATTCTCTCAATATAATGTATGTCTGATGAGTCCCATTGCATTAATGGGATTACATGTACTATTGCTTTTAAAATAATTTTTATACAGGGATGAAATCTGATTAAAAAGAAAAGGTTTAAAATTTGATTTAAAAGTTGTTCACAGAAATCTCATTTAAACTGTTATACTGTGTGTTTTTTTGTTTACTAATTTCTTTAACTATTCATCCATATTTCTATTTCTTTAACTATTTCATCCATATTAACACTGGGATTTCCCTGAAAATCATTTGTGATGTTTGTAAAAATAAAATTAGAAATTGTTGTACATTTGCCATATGGGTTTGAAGGAAACAGAATATATGCTTGAGTAATGTCTTTTAATTAATGCATATTTAATTCTACATAGCAGTGAATGTGAAATTCTCTTGTTTGGTTTTTTTTTTAATTTTTGTTTTGTTTTTGTCTTGTGCAGGGTTACAATGTGACAATTTTACAGAATCATAAAGTAATAGTAAATAGAGTGGTGACAACAACCTACCTTCTTGAAAACCTTACCATTGATTATTCTTACGACGTGATTGTAAATATGATAATAAAGGATGGTCCACCAGGGTTGAGTAGCAGCCAACAGTTTTACTGTAAGTTTTGATGTGGCACTGAAGATTTTTGGTGTGAGTCTGAACTTTATATTATGGCTCTTGTTTTGTAATTACCGCTGGTCTGTCTGTGCATGTATTATCAAATATCTAGCAATGTGGAAAGAAGTGCTTACATCTGGGGTTCCCTGCTATTTTGTACCCAATGCTTATTTTGTAGTTGAGAAGAGATGGCAGAAAATCATCCAATTTAAGTAAGTTATGAAGAAAACCCACTGACCTGATAGGTCCAATGATCTATTATGATATAAACCGTTTGACCAGTCATTTATGGACAAAAGTAAGAGCATGTTGCCTGTGAGCACAACTTTGTGGATTCCTGATTGTCTCTTTCACAAATCATGCCAGCTAGGGAAATGAGGGGGGTTTTACCTGTTTATTGTTTTAAGACCTTAGATCACTGCTAGCTATAACATTTTTGTAGCCATAAAAGCACAGATTTATCCAGCTAAAGAATGATATGAATTTTCTTTTACAGGACTGTTTTGAATTCCAAATTTATCAAGCATAAATTCTTCTTTTTTCTTTCAGTCATGCTTGCAAAAGCAGACTCTACGCTTGTAAATCCTAAAAGTGAAGTCATCATCTCACTGAGCAAAACAAACTTGGTGGCCATTCTGGTTCCACTAGCTTTGGTGTTTGTTGCTTTGGTAGCAGTAATAATGGTCTTTGTAGTGCGACACCGGCGTCTGCAGAGATCATTCTTGGCCTTCGCTAATTCTCATTACAACACTAGGTCTGGTGCTACAACATTTTCTACTGAACTTGGTAAGTTTTTAATTTTAATTTTATAGATTTGATTATATATTTATGTTATTGACAGTTTATTCTAGGATAAACTGAATGATTGTCCAGCATTAATTGAACATTTTGTGAAGTGATGTAAATGCCACCACTCTTTTGATTATATTCATATGTTGTATATTTGATTGTTGGTTTAATAAATTTATTGACCTTCTTACACATATTGAAAGCCATATGTTAGAGAGATATTGGGGAAGGGGGCTCACTAAATATAGATTAAAGATGGATTTGTCTTCTCCTTTAATAAGAAGTTTTCCACCTACAGAAATATTGTGTGACAGTAAATGTTTGTCTTTAATGTTGTGGAAGAGAGAAATGTTTACAGCGCCTGCATGTCCGCCAAGTGAGAGAGATGAATAAAATAAATCAATATTCTCATCACTTATAATTAATTATGGGTGATTAATTAATAAAAATTATAACCATTAACTGTGGCATTGGCATTGGCATCACACCACCACATTGAACATATCTAATGCCATCACACTATGTCTAATGGCACTACATTGAACATATAATCCATCACAATGAGTATGTCTAATGGCACTACATTGAACATATAATCCATCACAATGAGTATGTTTAATGACACCACATTCCCTCCCAGGAATAACCTATCTTCTCTTCCCCCCTCCCCCATGATGTCATCTGGAACCTGGAACTTTCTTTAGAATGAAAAAAGGCTGAAAGCCTTAGTGGTCATTGCTATTATATATTAGTAGTCTCAAAGAGGTGGGGTATACCTCCAACACATCAAGCAACCAATACATCCTTTATAGTGGATGGTAAGAGAGAGCTTTACAATTCACCTTTCTGGATGTATTTGGATGTCCTGTGCTGTATGAGTAACTTCTATAGCATGCTATCTGGTTGTATTTGGGCTGTGCTTTATGGGCAACTCCAACAGTATGTTATCTGGTTGTATTTTGGCCCTGTGCTTTATGGGTAACTCATATAGTATGTTTATCTGGTTGTATTTGGGGGTCCTGTGCTCTATGGGTAACTCTATATTATGTACATCTGGTTTAATTTCGGTGCTCTGTGCATTATGGGCAACTTCTGCAGTATGTTCATCTGGTTGTATGATGGAAAATTAATGAATCAAATGAAAATATGAAATAGTATTTTAAAATATTTTAAAGCTGTTAGAGATAACTTTTTTTTTATTATTGAATTGTGGAAGCTGCCCTTCACTGTGCAAAGAATCTACAGTATAATTCTATTCATTGTTATTTTTAATATTTTCAAAATATTCAGACAGCACAGCTTATTAGTATCCGTTTTGATATATTTTTAGAATTAATTTTGTGATTAATTTTATTAAATTATTTATGGTTTTTTGAAATTACTTGTTCTGTACATATTTTTGTTCCAAATGAAATATTTATATATTTGTACTTTTGTCCAGATGGAACTGATGATCCAATGATCCAAGGGTTCTCCGATGATGAGCCACTTATCATTGCATAGTTTGCTCCCTTGTTGTGTCATCTATATTGTTTGCTCGTTTGCTGCATCATGTAATGTTTTGGTGCTGCCGATGAGGATTGTAATGTTTCCTTGTGATAGAAAATTGAAGCCTTTCAGGTGAAAATAAGCACCAACTGTAATATATATGGCTAGGTTTTGCTTTTTACCCTTTACATTTCATACAGTTTTCTACATTTGCTCCTTATGTAAATATGGTTTGAAATAAATATCAGTATGCATTATGTAAAGCATCATATTTATTTTGTCTAACTTTACATTTTATAATAGGTTCATTACAGCTCTTGTATCATGAATCTTGTCAGGCACAGGATTTGTTTTTCCTTGTATAAACTGTGTTGGAAATGTGTTCATCTCGGAAAACTAAATAACAAAAAAAATAGGAAGAATTGCACAGTAATCTTAGTGTATGAATACATAACTGAAAGAAATCTATTTATGTCTTGGTAAGCTTCTTTTGATTTTGGAACTTAAATTTTTCACAAGAAGTTCATAACAAACATGACTAGTTTCTTATGCTTGGTAGAAGATTTGAATAATTAATATATATTTGCAAACATTTATATAATTATTCTTTAATTATTAAAAATGATATTGTTATTTAAGGCATATCTCAATTTATAAACCTAATACATTCCAGAAAATGTGCTTATTATTCACATCCTTGTGAGTGGAACGTTTAATATTTGAGAATTGAGCTGAAAATTTTACATTTTGATGCAGACTTGCAAATCTGAATGTTTCCCTTCCAAAAATGAAATTATGGGCAATATTTTATCATGCTTAATTTCCAGCTATTTATTACTCAGATTTCATCTGATATTATTCAGCATTTTATAAGAAGAAAGAGTTATTTTTGCTGTATTTAATATTATAATTGTATTATAAAAAGTGTTGTTTTCTGTTTTGTGTTTCAGTTGAGATAATTAACTGTTCTGTAGATTCTTTTGTTGAATATTTCTGAGTGGATTCAATCATCTTTTGATTCCACATTTGTTGAAAGTTTTTAAAAAATGTTAATATGGAGATTTTATGTCTTCTCTCTAAAATGTTCGCTTGTCTGTTCAGTAAGGCAAATATTGAAATATTTTTCCATTATTTCCTGTATACATAATGTAATAATGTATCCAGTGACTGTTGTCATGCACATGTACTTTGACAAAAAGAGCCTTGTCAAGCGTAAGTTCCTAATGACTCCACCCTTTAGATAACAGTGCCTTTGGTTGTCCTTTTAACGATGGAAGCACTTTGTAACTAATTTCAGAGAAATCTTAAATGTAATTTCCTCTTTTCTGTTGGATTTAAAAAAAAATATTTCTGTTGGATGGAATGTTTATCTGATACTTTATTCTCTTTTTGATCATGTAGAGAAGTTGGGGTGTGATTTGAACAATATTTTAACAATTAGCCTGACCATGAAAACATATTATTTTATTAATTATTTTTACAACTTTCGATATTTATAGTATCAGCCTCTTGACATTTTGGGGTACAAATATCAGATTAAGCTTTAACACAAAGTTTGAGGCTTGACTCAGCCACATTGAAGTTTATTGCAAATGTTTATTTATTTTTTAAGATGACTGTAGCAAGAATCCTGCCATAAGGAAAATGACAATCCAACCTTATTAAAGATCCAGAATTATCAAGTATAAAATTAAGTTATGAAGCTGTATAAGTGTGTTTAACTCTACCAGAACAATTTAATTCAAGTGTTGTTTTAATAAGTTTTGGGGGATATATATCTTCAGCATATTACAGTGGGATCAGATGAAATAGTCTAAACACAGCCAGGATAATTGAGTTAAGCTTCTATTGGGTGATTTCATCATGATAATAAGTGATTTTCATTATCATTTTAAGTTTTAATTTGTGGCTTTTGTTATGGTTAATTTTTATTAGCATTAACATTATCATAACTTTTTAATTTGTGTTTTTCTTTATCATGATAAGAACATTTTTTCCTGCCATTGAGTGAATATACACTCAGGAGTTAAGGGAGCTCATTCAGTTGGCTATTAAAGCTTTCAGCATTGAAGCTTTTGTGTTTCTATTTAAGGATAAAAGCTCCCAATGCCTAATTTGATCAAACTGATTTTTTATCTCCACTTTGGGGGATTCTTAATCATGGGCTTTTTACTGTGAGTAATAGGAATAAGGAACAAATATAAGTGAAGCATATGAAAATGACAAGTGAATAGTGTTGTAGTTTAACAGCAACAAATAACATTCTGAAGTGAACATCACCACCATATCATCGTTTGACATGAATATGTAACTGCAAATCAAGTGAAATATTCAAAATCAGTAGAAAAAAAATTAGTTTTGGATAAAATGATCAAAAAAGTATCTCCAAATTTTTTGTTGTAGCTTAAGGTATTGTGAGGTATTACTATATTTATTGTATGTTCGTTCTTTCTTTTCTTTTCGAGTGAGTTTATTGTGTACTCAATTGGGAGATGAGCATGAAGAAGTTTTACATGAAACTTTTTGTATTTTCTATGCAGTACTAAACTTTTCTTTGACTGCTATTTCCAGTTAAGCTTACTTTACAGCTTTTGTTTGCTTTAGTTCTCTCATCTATCACTTCTTGTCACTTGCACTGATTTATCAAGTTTCTGGCACTGAATCTTTATGGATCTTTTCTATAAATATTTTTATTTTGAAAGGAAGGAATCTCTTGGTTTTCTTGTTTAATTTTATGTATTTTGATATGGGGGGTTCTTGTTATTTTAGCCTTTTTAATTTATTTTTAGAGGGGTGGACATATTGAAGAAGTTTCTTGTGCAGATGAATATACATGTACATTTTAAACAGATTTTATAAGTCAGCAATAGTTTGAAAAGAAAAG
Organism: Sinotaia quadrata; assembly: GCA_028829895.1. NCBI lineage: Eukaryota > Metazoa > Mollusca > Gastropoda > Architaenioglossa > Viviparidae > Sinotaia > Sinotaia quadrata. The sequence continues at coordinate 107,510,022 of CM054179.1, forward strand.
CAAGAGGAAGGAAAAGTTAAATAAAATATAATAAAAAAAATAAAATGAATTTTATTTGATAATATCATATCTGATGTAAAGGAGTTGATACTGTTTTATGACATTATATGCATACATTTTCTGTTACGCAGTAAAACGGACTTTTTGATGTTTGCTAATGTTGTCTATATGCCCACAATAGTGTGTGCATCATAATACATGATATCTCCTTAAAATATATATGTATTCTACAGTTTAAAAATTTATGTATTCATTTTTTTGTTTGTTTTGTTTTGTATAGAGGTGTATGTAAATTTTCCTTTGAATATGTATTTAGAGGTTTTCAGGCTGTTGATTTTGTTGTTGTTATTGTTGCATGCAGTATTCTTTAAAATGCAGGATTTTAAAAGAAAAGATGAAGAGATGATTCCATTTTCATTTTATTCAGGAGAATAGTCGGAAAATTGTATCGGCAATTATTTAATTTTAATGTTTGTTTGCAGAGAAATGATGGCACTTTCATTTGCTGCTTTTGTTTATATAAATACATATTATTTCTTTTAATCTTTCTGCTCCCAATCTCTCTGCCCACTCCACATTTTTGTTGTCATTTTCCAACACATTTTTTTTGTGGCTTTCAGCAAGATTTTGCAAATTTAATTTTTTGCTTGTTGTTATTTTCTCATGATATATGTATATTTTCTTCAGCTGATTGTGTACTTCCCTATGTTTAAAAAAAAACAACAACTCTGAAATTGAGATTTTATTCATTGAAAACATTTTTTTATTATTTATATAATATTTTTATTATTAGTTATGTCAATGGTATCATATTTTATATTCTTGCTTGTGATTTTTGTTTTGTATATATTATTACTGAAGGAACACTGTTATACATAATTGAATGAAGTTAATACTGTTGAGATTTGTAACAATAGTTACCTAACATATCATTTCACAAAATAATTTTATTTTATGCTTTCTTAGGGTGGTGTAATGCAGCATGTGGGATTATATTAACAAACTTGGATTTAGAAATATTTTGATCCCTGTAGAATAATTTAAAGATAAATATAGAAAAATATTTTTTAAGTTTACAGTAAGTTGTTGGCCAGATACAAAATCAGTGGACATTGAAAATGGACATTAAGAAGAGAAAATCAGCAATTTAGATAGTTGAAGCAGATTTTTATTATGATGCTATAATTTCTAATTTAATTTTTTTTTTTAAGAGTCTTGTGGCATTTTATTTCTTTATGTAAATGCTGTATTTTGTGGGAATTTATAGGGATAGTGTCAGGTATCAACAAGGAATTTAAAGAAGCAGTTCTGTTCTGTAAGGAAAATGAAAGTTGTTTGTGTCCATAAAGCAGCAATCACTATTGCTTGTATTTTGAATGGTTATCGGTTTTTGATACAATCTTTGCGGATATATATTCAGTACACTTGCGAGCTTGGTTGAGGAGTCTTGCAATGCATTGAAAAATTAGAGCGACACGAAGGTAAACACTTTCTTCTTATGTTCATGAAGTAAGAAGGGGATCAAGAAATAACCTTTCCAGCAAGTTGCACAAAATTGATAGTGGATTGAAGAATGTTTTAAGATAGATTTTATAAGGAGCTGCTGTTATGAATTATCATGACATTTTTCCTTTCTCTTTCATAAGCACTTTATTTGTCAGCTATTGCAGCATATGAGCTTAATTTCTGCTATACTGGTTAGTGAAGAAAGGATATGAAACTTTGGGTTGCTGTGTTTGACTTTAAAGACACATCAGACATCCACTTTTTTAAAATTCTGGAATAGATCTATTTAGCCCATATATTTCTAGTCTAATGGTTCTTTGTGCAGTAATCTAAGCAAGTCCAGCTTGTTTCGACCCAATATAATTTTATTCATTACTTTTTGTTTATTTAACTATAGCTAATTTACTTAAATATTGGTAATGCATGTATTTGAGGATTGTGACCTTAAATTAAACGTTCACTGCTTGAATTAAAGTTAATTAAACTATTAAAAGCAAAAATACTTAGTTAACTTAAAGTATGATCCAGTTTTGTTAACAAATTATAAATAGCTTTCTTATGCTATTTTATTTTAAATAGCTATTGTTGGCTACAGAATAGCATTTGTAAATATTTACTCAATGAATAAAAAAAATTATAATAAAAATAATCAAGGGAAAAATTTAACTAAACACTAAATAAGGTGTAGGACCTGATGTGTCTTTATTGAAATGGGTTTGAAAAGTCCAGTAAAGTAACATTAACATTCCAGTTTTATTTTTATTTTTTGCAAAATTAAAAACTGAAAAAACACAGTATCTTTTATTGTTAAATGTGTTATTTTGTGAGACTTGAGTATGTTTTTTAAATGTTGGTCATGCGTGCAGAATGGCAAGTATGAAAACACTTTAATGTTCCTGATCTCTTATGTACTGGTCCTTTCAGTCAAGCACACAGACTTGTAAACACCAATGGCTAGCCATGTCTTGCTTCAGAACTATGTGTATTATATGTTTTGGACCCAGTTTATTGAAACATTAATGATATAGAAAAGTTAAAATTTACTACCATTAAATAACTAGACAGCCATTAAGGTAGGTTGAGGTAGTTTTTGAACAACTGGAAAATGCTTGGGTTACAGTAGACATTGATCATCTGGGCAGCTTTTGTGTTAAGGCACTCATCATACAACTAGATGGTCAATGTGTTAAGGTGTAATCATCAAACAACTGGATAGCTATATGAAGATAGTCAAGGATTATCTATGTCATTAAAATGAAGGTAGTCATGGATCAGCTGGATGGACGTCATATGAAGGTAGTATTGGATCATCTGGATGTCCATTAAATGAAGGTATTCATGGATCAGCTGGATGGTCATTATTTTAAGGTGTCTTGGATCACTGATCTGGATGGCCGTTAAAATGAAGGTAGTCATGGATGTAGATAATCATGAAGGTAGCCATGCATCATGAATATGGACGGCCATTAAATGAATATAGTCTTGGATCATCTTATACTAAGGATGCTCTTCTTGTTTTGTGATTCTCAAGCACTTGGTGAAGACGACGTTACAAGTTCCTATAAACAGTGCAAGCACTTGGTGAAGACGACGTTACAAGTTCTTTTACAACCGTGCTTGCACTCGGTGAAGTCATAGGGTTACAGTTAGCAGCACCTGTATGCATGCAGGAGACTGATCATTAAAAAAAAAACACACGCACAGTGTAACCGAATAAAATAATTTGTGGGGAATTAGATACTTCGATGGTAAATGAATCAACAAAGAAAATACATTGTACACGTAATCTCTAAATCAATAACCATATAATATGATCATATGCACTTCATTATCTAAATGTAAATTGTAAGTCATGCTGTAAATCTAATCTAATACTTTTCAGACTCGGATCATTAAAGAAATTTGGCTGTTCATACCACATAATCTGCCATGGAATACAGCAGATCGTAAGAACTTTGTATATGGCATATAACTCGTCAAGTACCAAGGTTCTAAATCTAAGAGTTGTCAATCTTTCAAATATCTATAGATAATGGATAACAAGTCTATAAAACATTGTGATTTATTTTACTTTTTAACATATGATTGCAGCCAACACTTACTCAGTAAGTAATCACTTTAGTGTATTTGTACACGTTCAAGCAAAGACTCAAAAGCTGCTGCTTTAGAACTTAGATGCATGAGTCCTATTTTGTAATTTGCTGCTGAACTGTTCAGCGAGGTAATAGTCTTGTAATTAACAAAAAGCACATGGTGTAAAATTGTTCAGTGGCAATGTTATTTTAATCTAGCCCTCCCACAACTACTACCACCACCACTTTTCCATTCAACTTTTTCTCCGTCACACAAAACTTTATTTTCTTCCAGACAGAGCAATATAATAACGGAGCATTATTATTTTCCTTCGTTCTCTCCATGACAACAGCTATATAAACTGCACGATATCTTTCTTGTAGGAAAGAGCTTTCCCGATCTCACAGCTGTATTTGTTGTGTTTGTTTGTTTGTGAGGCAAGTGTGAAAGAAACGTTGGATTTGAAATGGAGTAGAATTATCGTCTGGCAGTTTATCTGCAGACTACTTTTCAGCCATTCATAACTTCTTTCTATCTTTGGCCTTATTTCTGTCTTTTTCGTTGCAAATATTTCTTTCTTTCTTTATTAGACTCCATATATATCCAACAAAATCTGCGCTTCCTTGAATGAAAAATCGAACGATCTTGTTTGTTCAGATGTACATTAGTTCTATTCTCATAAGAGGCGATAACCAGGAAATATATTTAGTGACGTCACACAAAAAGGACATTTGGCCGTTTTTATTAAATTTAATTCGATTTTTTTTTTTAAAGAAAGGCAGTAGTGTAACAATGGGTTGTGCAATGCACAGCGGCCACGCGGTTGGGGGTGGGGGGGGGGACAGCAAGTAGAGTCTGATTTATGTTGCATGCAACAGCGGGATTTTTACTGTTTGAAATCGAAAGGGCCCACCACCAAGAGCACAAGAGCCCGTCCCCAGACAAAAAAAAAAAAAAAAAAAAAAAAACCTTCCTATGCTACTGAGTATAGACAGTCTTTGTAAACGTTAGATATTTAATTAATTTATATCTGATTATATACATTAATTGCCCCTTATCTTTAGATTTACTCAACTGTATGGATTTCGATCGAGGAACAGAAGAGTGGAGACGCATGAGACACAAACCGACTTCTATAGGCCTACTGAATATCCGTCCCGGCTATCAAAGGTCAAAACGTCAGCATGAAAGTAAACTAACGAAATAAATAAATACAAACCAGTCTGGTAGTTACATATTTGTTCACACTAAACATGAGCCACTCAAACGGGGGCAACAACAAATAATATTTAGCATAGCTATTCACTCAGCACTTACAACAGCGTAAAACATAATGTAGGAAAGCTAATTATTCAGTCGAGCATCTAGATTGAAGATAAAATTAGATGGTTACATATTAAATTTACACACACACACACACACACACACACAAACCAGTGTAAGTTTCTGCCAATGGAATTATAATTTTGATGACAGCTTGTGACATTATTTTGTATAAGATTCATGCAGTAGTTTAAATACTGATTTTAAATTTATTTATTTCCGTAAAAGAGGATCTGAACTACATGACGAGTGATGCCAACGCTCATAGTCAAACACACCAATACACACAGTCCCAGAGAGCTCTAAATTATTAAAAAGTACTAGAATCAGACTTTATTCTATGAACGAGACATTTAATGGGAAAGATAAACTATAACCACTGACTAAAGCATTTTTGCTTCTTGTATAAGGAAACATCTCGAACAATGCAATCAGAGTTATCCTTCTTTGGTAAACATGAGCACCTTTGGTAACTATGCCAACCACTGACAACAAAGACAGAATATCGAGTGGGAAATGTAGGCCAGACAATCAGCCTTCCGGCAGCGTGTTGCGTGAAATTAAACGGACTGTGCTCAATCGCAATAAGTGGGGCTGCTGAACAGAGATGTCGTTTGGAATGACGAGAGCTATAATTTAAGTCTGTATCATATTCTATAATAAATATGTTTTCGTTTTCTTTACTTGTATTTTACGGATTGGCTCCCCGTGGGATCAAACTGTCAGTCTTGATCTATCATTGATTTAACAACACTTGCATATTTAATTGTTTTACAACTATTTCTTTTTAAACAGAAAAGGAATATTTGTATTTCCCTCATCTCTCAATGATTTAACAACCTTGCAAATTTAACTGTTTTACAACTTTTCAAATATAGAAGGAATATTTGCTTTTTTATTTTAGATTTTACTGATACTTTATAATAATAAAAATATTATGCACTGTGATTGCTCCAGAAATGGATTTGGCATTCCATTACAGTGATTACACGATACATTTTGCATGCTGCAGTTTATTACCAAGCCACCACAGACCAAGTAACCACTAAGAACCCGTCAAACATTCTGACTTTTGGGTTGGGTGGTGGTGGTGGGTGAGGGACTATTAGAAGAAGAACGATGACACTATTGTGACCCATTTTTACAAAATCACCCATAAGGTGAAATCTTGACTTTTGATAATATACGTTTTTAAAGTGCAAAAAATATACTTTAAAATGGTGTGTGTTTTATAACAATACTCCAACAAAAAAATGGTGGAGATAATAGTCAGTCAATAAGCGGTCTAGCAGCCATTTTGAGAAAACCGAGTTTATAGATCATCACTATATTGACAAACCAGAAGAGGTATACCATAAAAAAAAAAAAATGAAAATTACTATTAATTACAACTTTTTCTGACATAAATCCAAGCAGATAATGGAAGATGAATGGCTACTGAATTCGTTTTCGTTAGAAAGTAAAAAGCGAATGTTTTGACCCAAAACCCCTTACAGGCCCAGTATCTCAGAAAGCTTGTTTCCGACTTACGGGTGATTTTTTATTTCGTTTTTGTCTTTTCTTGACGTGTATTATGTTCGTGGAGTCAAGTTTAAGTTATTCCTGAATGCTGGTGAACTTCCACGAACGTCAATTAATAGTGATTGATATTTTAAAATGTTACTAATGCTATTAGAATATTTTTACAGGGATAGAATATACTAACTTTCTCTGGTTAAAGTTTACAATTAATTGAAACTAATAAATATTGCTTTCTTAATAAACTTTTCTGAGTGGCAAGAAAAGTTAATGAAATCGGAGTCTAAGTGCACTTCCTGTCGTAGTGGCCTCTGTGCATGTCATTAGGTGAGACAGATCGCATGAGACAGGCCGTCACGTGAGGGAACGAGACTGGGTTATGGAAACTGTATTTGAACTTGAACAGATCACATTAAATGAAGATTTTTCAGATCCTATATTACTTCAGCAAAAAACTAAGACGATGTTGAATTTTAGCCCTTCAATAATAATAAGCAATTAAATGAGAAGTCAAACATGTCCATTGTCACGGTAGGGAAGGGGGGGGGCGGTTTAATCGAAAATTTAATATTGTTCTAAGGTATTTTTGCCTCCCATTATCGGTATTAAGGTGTATTAATTTTTGTGTGGAATGAATGTTGTATCGATACATGCACTGTCAGTGAGTTTGTGTGCGTGTACATTTATTATGTACTTCTAGTATTTATAGATAAAATGATTTATCTATTTATTTGCGTCGAGACTAGTTAGTTAGGAGTAGGTACTACCCAGAACATTGAACAATTGTCTACACTCTACAAGTACTACCCAGAACATTAAACAATTGTCTTTTAGTACTACTCAGAACATTGAACAATTGTCTTCTAGTACTACCCAGAATATTGAACAATTGTCCTCTAGTACTACCCAGAACATTAAATAATTGTCTTCTAGTACTATCCAGAACATTGAATAATTGTCTTCTAGTACTACCCAGAACATTGAAACATTGACCCAATGCGATCATGTATACTTCTCAGACCATTATAACGTTGAATTAACGAACTTTTACTTCCTAGAACAATGACGTATTATCATTTGGTCCTCCACGAAACAATGAAACATTGAACATTTATAATTTACAATGTATTATCAACTGCTATTCTTCAGAACACTAAAGCATTGAAGTGTGTATCAACATCAGTGTTTATCAGAATGCTGAAACATTGAACTAATTGTAATCTTGTACAGGTATTCCCCAGAACACTGAACTGCTTCATCTGGTGCTTCTCAGAATACTGAACTGAGGTCATCTAGTGCATCAAAAAAACCCTGAAAATTTAAATATTAGTATTTAGTACTTCGCATTGTATGTACTACACGTATGAAAGCAACTTTTAATCCGTGTCACAGTTACCTACTGAACCGTGATCACGTGATACCAGAAAAAGAAAAGTGTTCGCTTCGAAGATTGTTTAAATAATTTGTCATACTATTATATTCGTTTGATATTTAACTTCAAGCTACACTAGAAGATTGAGAGGTGTTCTTAATGAGGTGCAAAACTACATGCTAGTGTAAATAGGAAGATTAAGAGGTGTTCTTAATGAGGTGCAAAACTACATGCTAGTGTAAATAGGAAGATTGAGAGGTGTTCTTAATGAGGTGCAAAACAACATGCTAGTGTAAATAGAAAGATTGAGAGGTGTTCTTAATGAGGTGCAAAACTACACGCTAGTTCATATAAGAAATTTGACGGTGTTCTTAATGAGGTGTCAAACTAAACGCTAGTTCAAATAGGACATTGGGTGGTGTTCCTAATGAGGTATCAAATAAACACTAGTTGAAATAAGACATTTTTTTTTGGTGTTCCTAAATTGGTCCCAAAATATTAATAAATAATGTCCGTCACGGACAGATATCATTATATTTTAATTAACACGCCCATTTGGAAAAAAAGAATTAATTAAAAAATGAAATATCTCTATTTCATTTCCATTACCAAAATTAAAAATGTTGACTTGGCGTAAGTTTTCATAAGAATTAATAAACTTTAGACTTACAAGTTATGTCAGAGAGTATTGAATGTAATCGTATATTGTTTCAAATAATATTCAGTGTATTCGGTTATTGGTTCTAACAATATTGAGTGTATTCGGTTATTGGTTCTAACAATATTGTGTATTCGGTTATTGGTTCTAACAATATTGAGTGTATTCGGTTATTGGTTCTAACAATATTATGTATTCGGTTATTGGTTCTAACAATATTGAGTGTATTCGGTTATTGGTTCTAACAATATTGAGTGTATTCGGTTATTGGTTCTAACAATATTGATTGTAATCGGTTATTGGTTCTAACAATATTGATTATATCAACATAATTTCAAACAATATTTAGTGCATTGGAATATTTAATCAGAGCGATAATGAACCATTGGGATATTATTTTAATCGATAGTGAATGCATGGAATTATTATATAACATAATATTAAATGTATTTGAATATTATGTAAACAGTATTAAGTGCAGTCGGCTATTATATAAAGCAATATTAAATGTATTTGAATATTATGTAAACAGTATTAAGTGCAGTCGGCTATTATATAAAGCAATATTAAATGTATTTGAATATTATGTAAACAGTATTAAGTGCAGTCGGCTATTATATAAAGCAATATTAAATGTATTTGAATATTATGTAAACAGTATTAAGTGCAGTCGGCTATTATATAAAGCAATATTAAATGTATTTGAATATTATGTAAACAGTATTAAGTGCAGTCGGCTATTATATAAAGCAATATTTAGTGTATTTGAATATTATGTAAACAGTATTAAGTGCAGTCGGCTATTATATAAAGCAATATTTAATGTATTTGAATATTATGTAAACAGTATTAAGTGCAGTCGGCTATTATATAAAGCAATATTTAGTGTATTTGAATATTATGTAAACAGTATTAAGTGCAGTCGGCTATTATATAAAGCAATATTAAATGTATTTGAATATTATGTAAACAGTATTAAGTGCAGTCGGCTATTATATAAAGCAATATTTAGTGTATTTGAATATTATGTAAACAGTATTAAGTGCAGTCGGCTATTATATAAAGCAATATTAAATGTATTTGAATATTATGTAAACAGTATTAAGTGCAGTCGGCTATTATATAAAGCAATATTAAATGTATTTGAATATTATGTAAACAGTATTAAGTGCAGTCGGCTATTATATAAAGCAATATTAAATGTATTTGAATATTATGTAAACAGTATTAAGTGCAGTCGGCTATTATATAAAGCAATATTTAGTGTATTTGGATACTTAGTGTAAATCATTGTTAAATGCTTTAAATGTTTATATGATATGTTTAATGTATTTCTCAATAAACCTGTAACGATTGTCATAATCGAAATACTAAATAAATTCGACAATTTATATATATATATATTTCTATATATAAATTTGTCAAATTACATTATTCTGTCACGAGGAAAGAATGTTAACATTAAGTAAAGTTTCAACAGCTGTCTAATTTCTACTTCTGCGGTAGGCTCTACAGAGCGGCCAGCATTAAAAAGGTTATACCGTTACCTAATTACTACTTCAGCTGTAGGCCCTACAGAGCTTCCAGCATGTAACACATTATACCGTTACCTAATTACTACTTCAGCTGTAGGCCCTACAGAGCTTCCAGCATGTAACACATTATACAGTTACCTAATTACTACTTCACTGTAAACCCTATAAAGCTTCCTGTATGTAGCACATTATACGGTTACCTAATTACTAATTCACTGTACACCCTACAAAGCTTCCAGTATGTACCACATTATACGGTTACCTAATTACTACTTCACTGTAAACCCTACAAAGCTTCCTGTATGTACCACATTATGCAGTTACCTAATTACTACTTCACTGTAAACCCTACAAAGCTTCCTGTATGTACCACATTATGCAGTTACCTAATTACTACTTCACTGTAAACCCTACAAAGCTTCCTGTATGTATCACATTATACAGTTACCTAATTACTACTTCACTGTAAACCCTACAAAGCTTCCTGTATGTATCACATTATACAGTTACCTAATTACTACTTCAGATGTTGATCGACGTGCGAACATGACGTCAGAACAGGACGAGGCTATGGTGGTGGAGAATTAACATCTTGCCCTTCTCCCAGAAATACGTTACAAGAATTACAAAAGGCCTGTCACTGATAGCTGTCAATATTCATGAATATACACACGGGCGCTAAGAATGTGACAAAACTACTAAAAGACTGTCACTGACAGCTGTCAAGACCTGCGAAAATTAACAATCAAACGCGACATAAAACTAATAAAATTATAGATCACATCTGACACTAAATTACACTTTTCGCACAGATATAATGATGTTTGAAGAAAGAAGTTGGGTAATTAATGGGACTGTCATAATAATGTTTGTAGAAAGTAGTAGGGTAATTAATGGGACTGTCATAATAATGTTTGAAGAAAGAAGTTGGGTAATTAATGGGACTGTCAAAATAATGTTTGAAGAAAGAAGTTGGGTAAATAATGGAACTGTCATAATGATGTTTGAAGAAAGAAGTTGGGTAATTAATGGGACTATCATAATGATGTTTGAAGAAAGAAGTTGGGTAATTAGTGGGAATGATAAGTGCCATAGTTCATTCTTTTCACCACTGGAAAATACTGCTTCCGAATAGCAAACCGAACAGGAATGAACTTTTCATACATGAACTGAAAGGTCATGTGCACGCATAACTTTCCGAAATGGTCTAATCTTGGACTGTAATGAGATCCTGAGTGCGTGTGTGTATGTGTAAATGTGAACATCTATAAACATACACATATATACGCAGGCAATTACACAAAATATAGGCCTACATACAATTAATTACATGCTTACACCTTCACATATATTTCCTTCATTTAACATTTAATATTACTAACAGCAATCATTTACACAGCCATTTATTAGAAAGACAGCAAGAAAGCCTACAAATTGAGGCTTGCAAGAAAACCTACAAATTGGGGCTTGCAAGAAAGCCTACAAATTGGGGCTTGCAAGAAAACCTACAAATTGGGGCTTGCAAGAAAACCTACAAATTGAGGCTTGCAAGAAAACCTACAAATTGGGGCTTGCAAGAAAGCCTACAAATTGGGGCTTGCAAGAAAACCTACAAATTGGGGCTTGCAAGAAGGATTTCGATTGCAACAAAGTAAATGCACTCGGAAGCATATTATAGCAACGAAACTTTGTCACATTATTGATTAATTATTCATATTTATTTTACGATGTTCGGGGTGGATGGGGAAGAAACACGTTCAATATTTTTTTCTTTTAAAGGAAACATTTTAGATTTAGGCCTATGACTATTGCGTTCAACAGCAGGATTAACCAATTCACGCGATTTCAAGATAAATCGCTATTGCTCACCTCGCAATCAACAGGGAAGAGTACAGGTGTGCGGAGGATGGGGGTGGGTGGGAACCGACACTTTCAAAGATGGCACGTATTCTGTAATGATCCGTGTTGTCATGGAAGCTGTCAAACAAATAACTGACAAATGACACCACTCAATGCTATCAACACGTTCGTACGAGCGAGTAAGGAAATGGCTTCTTTATTTTTTGCTTTTTCTTTTTTTTAATTCCCAGCGAAGGCATGCGTGCGATATGAAAACCAATCGACACAATCATAGGCCATCAGTAGTCTACACTACTTCTTGTAGAAATATAGATCTATTTAATTTTACCATATGCTCGTCATACACTACTTTCTTTGTAGATCTATTTATTTATTTATTCCATAGGGTCAGCATACACTACATATTATAGATCTATTTATTTACCCCACAGGGTCGTCATACACTTCGTTATTGTAGATCTATTTATTTATACCATAAGGTCGTAGTAGTCTACACTACTTGTTGCAGAATTGTAGATCTATTTATTTACACCATAGTGTCGTCATACACCACTCATTGTAGATCTATTTATTTATACCATAGGGTCTTCATACACTATTTATTGCAGAATTGCAGTTCTATTTATTCATAATGTACGACCTGCAGCTTTTATTGCACCTGGATATGAAGGACACGAATTTCACCAAACATATTCGAAAGAATTCTTGCTAAATTTATCGCTATGGTAACTCAATTGTGTATCACAGCAGAAAGTAAATTTAGCTCATTTTAGTGTGGCAAGTGTACCGCCTTACAAACTTGCAACGAAACACGTAGAGCGAAGTGTGTGTGTGCGTGTGTGTGTGTGTGTGTGTGTGTGTGTGTGTGTGTGTGTGTGTGTAGTAGTAGTAGTAGTAGTAGTTGTTGTAGTAGTACCTTCCCCATTGTTGTATGGGAAACATATCTTATTGTAGTATGGGCGGGAAGTGTCTCATTGTAGTATGGGAAACGTTCCTCATTTTAGAGCAGGAAACATACCTCATTGTAGTGTGGGAAACATACCTCATTGTAGTGTGGGAAACATACCTCATTGTAGTGTGGGAAACGTTCCTCATTTTAGTGCAGGAAACATACCTCATTGTAGTGTGGGAAGCATACTATATTGAAGCATGGGAAACATACCTCATTGTAGAGTGGGAAATATCCTATATTGAAATGTGGGAAACATAACTCATTATAGTAAGGGAAACATACCATTTTGAAGCATGGGAGACACACCTCATTGTATTTGGGAAACAAGTGTGGGAAACATACTATGGCAGAGTAAATTTGCCCATCTCTATTACTAAACTTAATAATTATATATTTGTTGCCAATGTTAAGGTGACACAACCTTGGACACTTCTTGGGATGATAATTTTTTAAATGTTGAAGTAAACAGCTTAGGTGGAAACTATGCTAGAAATTGCTGAAGCAATCCAAACCAGTTCCAGTTGGATGAGTAGTTTTCCCTGACTAATAATCTCACACTTGTTCATAACAATTTAATTAACACTAAATGTCTTCTTTTCCTCGTGTATTTTTGAGTGTCTTAAGTTCAGTTTAAAACCAGATCTTATAGCTCTCTTTTTATTTCATGTGTTTAGATTCTGTAAAAATATAGCTAAGTGATTTTTAAGTAAACTGGTTTAAATTTCATTTTAAAAAAATACATAAAAATAAGGTTGTCACTTTCAAAAGTGCAACATTGCTTTAACCGACTTCACTAAAATCGTGTTGTCATGAAACTTATGACTTATTTACATTTTGTTCCTTCTTCCCTTAAAAGATATTTGCTACGAATATAGTGTATTGTTTTAGTTATATTTATTGTCACAAAACGGGAGGCTCGTTACAAGCCGACCCGAGCTGAAGTTAGAGATGCAAGGGGTGAAGTCTATTTTTGGCCTGCTCCGGTGCACCTCCAAGAAAAGCCCGTGACGTGTGCCAGTACTACGTCGCGTCAAGTTGTTACATAGACACACATGACACACACCATTGATGTTTGGGTGGGGCCCAATTTATTAGTGTCATGCCAAGGAACGTTTTATTGGCGGTGTGTGTTGTGAGTGTGTATCATAAATGTGAATAAATGGACGAACAGACGAACGGTGCAAAACAATAGTACAAATTCTTTCGTCCCTCTCAAAAACTATGAATAACAAGAGAGTTGAAAGATGTTTAAATCAGGTTATTTATTCCCGATTTAAAAGGGGGCACTACTCTTTCGCACAGTGATTAATCATTCATTCAACTTTCCAATGTCATACACTCTGTGGGAAATAAGGGGAGATGAAAATGATGAAATTCAAAATATAAAATATAAAATAATTACACAATTCTTATGCGGCAAATGGGGCCGCTTTAACAATAGTTCACATGTAAAATAAGCATTACTTTTAACATTAGAGTTCTTATTTTACAAACGATATAATAGTGTTCATTTTCTTAAGAGTCCTAGACTTAAGTATGTGCGCGTTAGCCGTGCTAATGATTACTCACTATTAATGTCAGAGTTCCAAGGAGATGACGTAATCTCACACGTCACTTATAAGCGGCACTTCAAAGTGAAGAATCACGACGCAATTGAGGCGTCGCATTACAGGTGAAGATTCTGCAGAATCTAGGCACCACTTTCAGATTATCACTGGGGAGAAATCTGAAATTTAGCTGACTGTTGTCAGCCTCGATAATTATCGTTGTACCGGTTGTCGTGGAAACGGACACCCCAACGACGTTTAGCATTATCGGGTGGAGTCGTCCAGTGGGATGTGTCGTCGCATTACATTGAGTGTAGAAATCCGGATATCTGTAAGAAAATCTCGGTGCTAGCCTCTCAATTAGCGGGATAGACTGCCAAACGAACTCAGACAGGGGGAAGACAAAATTGGTCCCTCGTGTCGTTAACTGCATACAACCAGCGTCGCATGCATCGGGTTTTCTTTGACAGCGAACTTTCCACTTTGCCAAAAGTTATACTGAGTAATTTTGCCTCGTTACTCAATATATGGCATCAGACGGATGGAAAACGGATGGAAAGAGATTATTGCAGCTTTCCTTTATGAAATCTCTGTACATGAGATAATTCATACGTGAAGTTAGACTGGCTTCAGACGAATCGACGTTTTCAACATTGAGAGTAAAATCTTCATTTTGTCCCTTATATAGCTTTCACTGAAGGTTTCCAAAACTTCCAGAAGCTATGTCCTGTGACATGATTTTTGCCTTGGATATATAGTGGTAATCGAGATGCACGCTTTTCTGTGGTCAATTCTAATGCGCACTGGCCATTTCACTCGTCAACAACATGTGACGGTATTGCGCAGTTGTCCCAATTTATTTAATATACATATTCTTCATAAACTAATATATATATTCAATATGATAATTAACACACACTGCGTCACGAACGTCTGTCTACTAAAGAGATCTTAGGTGACCGTTACTGGAAGTTACATGCTACATACGAAAAATAACAAAACTCGGATTACTTCAATTAGTTTTGTTAGCGGTTTTTTAAAATGAAATAAAATATAATTTCGGTCCCTCATTTCCTGTGACAACCCCCTTCTTAAAATTGATTGGAGCTCACAGAGTGGAAATCAAATAGGAACAAAAAAAAATTTTATTTCACACGATAGTCCCCACAGGAATTATATACGCATCTGTGGAGAGACTATCCTCTCTCTTGTTTATATCGCGGTTATGGCATGCCGGGATAATGCATCGGCACCCGAATTTTCTCGGCCCGCGATGTGTTCGACAACGAAGCTATACTCCTGTAGCAGGAGTGTCCATCTAGTTAGCCTAGCGTTATCGTACATGCTAGTGCGCAGATATGTAAGCGGCTTATGATCGCACTGCAGGATGAATGGTTTAGAGTACAGATAAGCACTAAATTTCTTGAGTGCCCATACGATTGCTAAGCACTCTTTTTCAATCGTAGAGTACCGTGTCTCACGATCTAACAGTTTCTTAGAAGCGTATGCTACCGGTAGGTATTCGTCATCTGTCTCTTGGAGAAGTATGGCACCGAGGCCTTCGTCTGATGCGTCGGTCCTGACAATAAATCTCTTGTCAAAGTCTGGTAACTGTAGGACGGGTTTACTGGTCAAGATGTCCTTCACTTTTTCGAGGGCGGTGCTACACTCTGCCGTCCATCGTATTTTCGTGGGTTGTTTGTTTCCAGTTAAGTCCGTCAGTGGTTTAAGAAGCGTACTGAAGTTTGGGACAAATTTTCGGTAGTACCCCACTAGCCCCAAAACTGCCCTGACCTGTTTCTTTGTAGTCGGTAAGGTCATGTCACGAATGGCTGCAGTTAAGTCTAGATTAGGGCCTATTTGTCCGTCACTTATGATATGGCCAAGAAATTCAATCTCTCGAAAGCCCGCGCGTACTTTGGAAGGTTTCACGGTCAATCTATGGCGCTCGAGAATATCAAGTAGACCACCCACTGAGGATAAATGTTGGTCCCATGTTCCTGTTGCTACCAGTATGTCATCAAAGAAATTCAATGCGTCAACGCTCTCTAACGGTAATTTTCGCATGAAGCGCGCGAATGTTGCGGGTGCGTTCGCTAGTCCGAACGGTAGTCGGCAAAACTGAAATAAGCCTAGCGGGGTTGGAAAGGCTGTTTTTGGTCTGTCGTCAATAGCGACTGACAGTTGCCAGTACCCTTTGCACATGTCAAACTTCGAAAAGTAATGTGCCTTGGTTAGTTTTGCGAATAATTCGTCCTGATTTGGAATAGGTTCCGCATCGAATTCAGTTATCTCATTTAACTGTCTGTAGTCCACACAAAAACGAAGCGTACCGTCTTTCTTTTTAACTAAGACGACCGGTGATGAATATGGGGAGATTGACTGTTCAATCACGCCCTGTTTTTGCATTTCACGCACCTGTTCTGCTATGTACTTTGTGCTCTCATATTTCTGTGGGTACTGTTTTAAGCGTATCGGTTTGTCACTTAAAAGTTTGATGCGGTGTTCAACCAAATCTGAGTGGCCCGGTTGGTCGGTGAATATGCGCGCGTGTCTGTGTAAGAGCTTTGACATTGCGTCGCGCTGTTCGACAGTTAAGTTCGAGTCAATCTCGACTTGATCGACTGTAACTGCGGAGTTAGGCTGGGTTTCGGCGGACATCATGTCTGTTCTGAAATTGGAGTCTTCCAATTGTATCAGTGCGACATTCACGCTTTGTATCTGTTCGTCGCTGCGTTCATAGTAACGCTTGAGCATATTTATGTGATAGGTTTTCTGCTTATTTCCTATCTGTATGCTGTAGTCGTTCTGCTTCACACGCTTAATAACGCGATAGGGTCCACGCCAGTGCATTTGCATGCGGTTGTTATGCGTGGGCCGCAAGAGTAACACGAGCTGGCCTGGTTCGAGGTCACGTTCCACAGCAGTACGGTCAAAATTTCGCTTGTATCGGGGTTGTTTTTCGCGAATGTTTTCCTGTGCTAAGTGACATGTCTCGGTCAGACGTTGACGTAGATCGGCTACGTACGTGTGAACATCTTTACCATCGGTCACAGTGTCTCCCTTGACCCATGTTTCTTTTATTAGCTTAAGGGGACCACGAGGTTGCCTTCCGTATAGTAGTTGGAACGGTGAGTAGCCCGTACTCTCTTGTGGGAGTTCGCGATACGCGAAGAGTAATGGTGCTAGAAAACGCGGCCACTGGTCGGGTTGTTCCGAGGCCATTTTAATTAACATTTTCTTTATCGTACCGTTGAAACGTTCAACGGCACCATTAGACTGAGCGTGATATGGTGATGAGAACAACTGTTTACACGCTAGTAGACGCATTGTTTCAGCCATCATTGCTGAGGTGAATTGAGCGCCCTGGTCACTCAATATTTCTCGAGGTACACCAGTACGAGAAAATACGTCTATTAAAGCGTCTGCGACTTCGATCGCTGTGATGCCCTTTAATGCGACTGCTTCTGGATATCGTGTTGCAAAATCCACGATTGTTAGGATATAGCGATATCCTCCTTCGGCCGCGGGAATGATTGGGCCAATAATGTCTACTGCGACTTTTAGGAATGGTTCCTCTACTGTTGGTACTATCTCGAGGGGAACTCGACTGACACGCCCTCGGTCGATATGTTGCTGACACTGCGTACATGTACGAACGTACGAGCGAACATCCCTACTCAGGCCTGGCCAAAAAAAGTCCTCACGAACTCGCTGTTCAGTGCGCCGTGCGCCCTGATGTCCGGACATGATTGAGTCGTGTGCAAAGCTAAGAATCAGCTGTCTGAGTGGTGTAGGGGTAAATAGACACGTGGTGCTTCTAGTATCATTTTCCTTATAGTCGGTGCGCCGAAACGCTAGTCCGTCCTTCAGGAAATACGTCATGGTTGCGTACTTGCTGGACGTAATAGTGTTTTTCCGTGCCAGCTGTAGCATTGAGGACAAACTTTTGTCCTCCTGCTGCAGGTGACTGAGTTGACTTGGGGTCAACTGCAGAAATGTATTCTCGACTATCTTTAGAGCTGGGGGTCCTTGTTTACTACGTTCCCGTTGTGCTCTAGTGGTTACGGGGAGAACAGGATAGATGCCCTCAGTGTGTGTGTCACACTGCCCGGGCGATAGTATGAATCCGAACTGCATGTCTCTTATTACTGCGGCGGTGACTGTACCGGAAAATACGGATGACGTAACATGTACAGTGGCTCTTGGACATGTACTAAGGTGTCCCATAACACATCGAATGCGGACACTACCTCTTAGATACTGTTCAGGGCGTACAAGTTTAGCATTTATGCAGCTTATGGACGCGCCTGTATCGACCAGTATTTTGACTCTTTTTCCGTTTACTGTAGCCTGTAGGGTCTTTAGAGTTGCACCTGTTTCAGTGCATACCTTTACATCACGTGGACTGGGACAGTTCTGAGAACTATGCCCCTTCCCTTTGCAAGTGTAACATGTCATAGGTGGGGAGTCACGTGTGTGACGTCGTACGTCTTGTGACTTAGTATATGTCCGCTGTACCGGTTCGGGTTTTTCCGATTTCGTCATTGGTCGGTTCGGTTTCGGTGTATACTTCTGCCGATTTGTAGGAGGAGGGCGTGGTGCGCTCCTCGTAATTACCGGATCAGGGTAATCATTATACGTGTCTGCTAACCTCAACATATCACTGAAGTTAGCCGGGGGGTTTCGCTGCAAATATGTCGTCATTGCAGGCGGAGCAATATGGAGAAATTGATCTCTTAATATCAAATCAAATAGGCCCTCATACGTCTTCCGGATGTCTGTCAAATCAATCCATCTATCAAGATAATGGCGTAACCGGGTACCGAAGGCTTGCATGGTGTCATTTGCTTTAGGTATGGCTCTCCTAAACATTTTTCGAAAGCCTTCTGCTGTACATTGAAAAGTACGCATCAAACCCGTTTTGAGATCTGCATAAGTAATAGCGGGATCGCGCGTTAGATCAGTAAATGCGCGCGAGCTTTCACCTTGGAGTATTTGACCGAGTTGTTGTTTCTTTTCAATGTCAGTGTAATTAAAGTTGGCAATGAAACTGTCAAAGCGTGTCAAAAACTCGTCAATCGTCTCGACTTCAGGGTTAAAGAAAGCTAGCCGTGTACGGGGTTTATTTAA
The DNA here is from genome assembly GCA_028829895.1 of Sinotaia quadrata. Classification (NCBI taxonomy): domain Eukaryota; kingdom Metazoa; phylum Mollusca; class Gastropoda; order Architaenioglossa; family Viviparidae; genus Sinotaia; species Sinotaia quadrata. The sequence goes on from CM054179.1 coordinate 107,529,499, forward strand.
TTCGGCCTGTTGCTTAGCAGTCCCATCTAACAACTTCTCTCTAGCTGTTACCTCTTGCTTAGCTAATTCAAGCTGTTCCTGATGTGCTCTAGCTTTTAACTTAAGCTTTTTCTCTTCTACTTCCTGCCTTTTATCTTCTAAATCCCTAGCTGACTGAATCTTTAATAACTCTATTTCTCTCATATCTTGGATTTCTTTCTCTTTAAAATCTCTCGCCTCTTTCGCTCTTTTTTCCTCTAGCTCTCTCAAAGTTTGCATCTCTAAATCCTTAGCTACCTGTCTCTTTTCTTCTAGCTCATTTTTCTTATCCTCTAGCTCTCTCGCCTCTTTCGCCTCATTTTCTTTCGCAACATACCATTTAGCTATCTCCTCATCCACGTATTTCTTTAACTCGGCTTTTTCATACCCGAATTCTCTGCCCATAGCCATGAGTTCTTTCTTTATGTTTACTAGCTCGGCCATTTTTAAAATTGCTAGTTATCACGAGTATGGATAAAGTGACTTAGAATATTCGCGGGATTTTGACCACTGTAGGTCACAAGTGGTGCAATGGTGTGCGTATGAACACCAGCCACCGCGTGATTAGGATTATTACAAACACGAGTAAAAGAAATCCTAATCGGAAATTTGCAAAGTTAGCAAAATTAGCAAAACAACAGTTGCTAATGTAGCGTACAAAATATCGATCTATGTACGTCTAAACACGAGTCGGTACGCGTTAACGATAATAGCGTAAAGATAATAAAACTTATTTCAACACAATAATAAGTCTTATCAAAATCCAGTTCACCTAAGTCTCAATAGCAAAGCCCTAACATGCAATAACAATGCATAATGGTGATGAGATAGAAAAGCAGGAAAGAGATGACACTTTCTTACAACAACACAATTTACCTTGTCAGATCACGGTCAGTGGTCACCAGATGTTTACAAAACGGGAGGCTCGTTACAAGCCGACCCGAGCTGAAGTTAGAGATGCAAGGGGTGAAGTCTATTTTTGGCCTGCTCCGGTGCACCTCGAAGAAAAGCCCGTGACGTGTGCCAGTACTACGTCGCGTCAAGTTGTTACATAGACACACATGACACACACCATTGATGTTTGGGTGGGGCCCAATTTATTAGTGTCATGCCAAGGAACGTTTTATTGGCGGTGTGTGTTGTGAGTGTGTATCATAAATGTGAATAAATGGACGAACAGACGAACGGTGCAAAACAATAGTACAAATTCTTTCGTCCCTCTCAAAAACTATGAATAACAAGAGAGTTGAAAGATGTTTAAATCAGGTTATTTATTCCCGATTTAAAAGGGGGCACTACTCTTTCGCACAGTGATTAATCATTCATTCAACTTTCCAATGTCATACACTCTGTGGGAAATAAGGGGAGATGAAAATGATGAAATTCAAAATATAAAATATAAAATAATTACACAATTCTTATGCGGCAAATGGGGCCGCTTTAACAATAGTTCACATGTAAAATAAGCATTACTTTTAACATTAGAGTTCTTATTTTACAAACGATATAATAGTGTTCATTTTCTTAAGAGTCCTAGACTTAAGTATGTGCGCGTTAGCCGTGCTAATGATTACTCACTATTAATGTCAGAGTTCCAAGGAGATGACGTAATCTCACACGTCACTTATAAGCGGCACTTCAAAGTGAAGAATCACGACGCAATTGAGGCGTCGCATTACAGGTGAAGATTCTGCAGAATCTAGGCACCACTTTCAGATTATCACTGGGGAGAAATCTGAAATTTAGCTGACTGTTGTCAGCCTCGATAATTATCGTTGTACCGGTTGTCGTGGAAACGGACACCCCAACGACGTTTAGCATTATCGGGTGGAGTCGTCCAGTGGGATGTGTCGTCGCATTACATTGAGTGTAGAAATCCGGATATCTGTAAGAAAATCTCGGTGCTAGCCTCTCAATTAGCGGGATAGACTGCCAAACGAACTCAGACAGGGGGAAGACAAAATTGGTCCCTCGTGTCGTTAACTGCATACAACCAGCGTCGCATGCATCGGGTTTTCTTTGACAGCGAACTTTCCACTTTGCCAAAAGTTATACTGAGTAATTTTGCCTCGTTACTCAATATATGGCATCAGACGGATGGAAAACGGATGGAAAGAGATTATTGCAGCTTTCCTTTATGAAATCTCTGTACATGAGATAATTCATACGTGAAGTTAGACTGGCTTCAGACGAATCGACGTTTTCAACATTGAGAGTAAAATCTTCATTTTGTCCCTTATATAGCTTTCACTGAAGGTTTCCAAAACTTCCAGAAGCTATGTCCTGTGACATGATTTTTGCCTTGGATATATAGTGGTAATCGAGATGCACGCTTTTCTGTGGTCAATTCTAATGCGCACTGGCCATTTCACTCGTCAACAACATGTGACGGTATTGCGCAGTTGTCCCAATTTATTTAATATACATATTCTTCATAAACTAATATATATATTCAATATGATAATTAACACACACTGCGTCACGAACGTCTGTCTACTAAAGAGATCTTAGGTGACCGTTACTGGAAGTTACATGCTACATACGAAAAATAACAAAACTCGGATTACTTCAATTAGTTTTGTTAGCGGTTTTTTAAAATGAAATAAAATATAATTTCGGTCCCTCATTTCCTGTGACATTTATATTCTTCATTTTAAAAAGTTCGTATTTAAATTTCATGCGCAGTGTTTACGTTTGCTATAATTTAATATTTATGATCGTCAACAAAAGACTTTTGCTTCTTTGTTTTTTGTCATTGCCATTCACCTTTTCATTTGTGTGGAATCTATAAATCAGCTTTAATTTAAACTAAAATGCAATCTATGGTATGAAATAGCAAAAGATTATTTGTGTAAAATACTGGATGGGAGTGTGTGTGGATAAGGCTGTTTTCGTTTTGAAGACCAACAATTCTATATTGCCTTGTGCATTTATGGTATTTTGGTACTTAGGAAGGCCAACAATTCTATATTGCCTTGTGCATTTATGGTATTTTGGTACTTAGAAAGGCCAACAATTCTATATTGCCTTGTGCATTTATGGTATTTTGGTACTTAGGAAGACCAACAATTCTATATTGCCTTGTGCATTTATGGTATTTTGTTACGTAAGAAGAAAATACAGATTACTCCATGATTTGCAGTTTACATTTATGAAGTCACTACGACCGAAATCTTAAAAAATCTTTTTGGGGGGTTATAGTTGTGAGGTGGGCTCTAGACAATAAAGTATTAATATTTTTCAAATGAAATTTTGCGTCCTCTTTTTTTATATCATGGTAAATAAATATGCCATTTTACATTAGCATGCATGCGTGGGTGCTAAGGAAAGATTTATAGGAGATACAAAAACTGTTTTTTTTCCTGAATCATATTTTCAAAACAAACATTACTGACAAATTAGGATGCGTGCGTGGGTGCTAAGGAAAGATTTATAGGAGATACAAAAACTGTTTTTTTCCTGAATCATATTTTCAAAACAAACATTACTGACAAATATTCGTAGCTCAGTTTCCAAGAGTCCGATCTTTGAGCGGTTTTTGCCCATTAAAAGCGGCATTAAAACTGTACTGTAAAGACTGTACCAATAACTCAAATAAACAAATGGCACATTAAGACTCAATAAGACAGTGCCAATAACTCAAATCAACAATGGCACATTAAGACTCAATAAAACAGTACCAATAACTCAAATGCACATTAAGACTCAATAAGACAGTACCAATAACTCAAATCAACAAATGGCATATTAAGACTCAATAAGACAGTGCCAATAACTCAAATCAACAATGGCACATTAAGACTCAATAAAACAGTACCAATAACTCAAATGCACATTAAGACTAAACAAGACAGTACCAATAACTCAAATCAACAAATGGCACATTAAGACTCAATAAGACTGTACCAATAACTCAAATCAACAAATGGCACATTAAGACTAAACAAGACAGTACCAATAACTCAAATCAACAAATGGCATATTAAGACTCAAACCGTGTTGGGGAGTCACATATAGTAGGGTGACCCACTATAACTGGGAAGGAAAAGGAGGGTTGTGACAAGAGATGACTTTCACTGGAATCTCAAACAAAATATGATAGTAAAGTGTTTCAAAAGCATTATATTGTACTTGGAGCTGAAATTTATCATTTGCACGATAGAATCATGTATAATAATGAGTCATAGGCAACCAGAATCTCAAAACTCATAACCCAGTCACCCTCTCCTATTTTCAGTACTAGCACTGTTTCAGTTGAGGTATATTAAAACTTAATCCATGGTGGAGGGTCACATATATATGTCACTGAGACCCCAGACGTCACGTCAGGGAACCAAAACTAAGTGACTATAAAACCAACAAGCTGAACAGCTTCAGTCAAGTTGTGTTAAACTCTACCAAAGTACTTTTAGGGTTCACTCTGAAACATTCAGTGTTCTCTTATAAACCCGTTTATAGTCTGCAAATAATAATGAACCAAATAACCACTACAATGCCAAAGGACTCAAAAGGAACATTCACAACATCACATGATCATGCTTATGCAATATAAACATTGATAAACTCTAATTGCAATTGTTGAACTACTTGCTAGATGTAACCATTCTGATTTGATGGTTACATATAGCAAATGTTATACGTTATCGTCTGTCACCTGTATTTACTTACTATCCTGGTTGTATGTATCATGGGACTCGAGAGATCTTTTAGAACTATCACTCTCTTACTCTACACTATCTGTCAGTCATTTTTCTAATGTGTGGCCGGCCAGAAGGCGTGCCTTGGGATTTGCCTAAGGTTACGGGCGGCGACCCGTGGTGGTGGAAAATTAACATCTTGTCAACCCCCCAGCAAAACGTCACAGATTCCATAAAGGATCCAAGCCGTTTTTTTAAAAAAAACGATGAATGTTATAGATTCCATAAAGGATCCAAGAAACAAGAATCCTGCTATTGTGGTCCGCAAACATTAGTTTTGACGACGCCAAGTAACCACGTCATAGTTCACACACTTGTGGACAATTCACAAACATCTTCCCAGAAACAAATGGGAACTTAATTCTGATTTCTCATGTCTATTATTTCTTACTTCCGTATGTTTTCTTTCACCCGGACTAAACCAATAACTTAAATACACATGAACACTAAAGTGGGTCACATAATCGACAATGCTGCAGTCCGCAAAATCCCGACACCGATTTGTCGCAAATCTTCCAAAACCAACGCTTCATTCATTCATTTTTGTTGTAAACGAAATTGATTTCGTGATCAATGGTAATTTAGACGGCATTGTAAGAAAAACAGTGTTCTTCAGAACTTTGCCAAGTATTGATTTTTTCTATGTTACACGTACCTTACACCCGTTCTTTGTATGGTTAAACTGTATAGTTCACTAGTGTATGACGTTCGAGTGCCTAGGAGTGTCTCTCTTGCATTTCAATGTCTGCCCTTCAGTAGAGGTGAGTTTTTCTGAGCTTTGTGATTTCATATTTAAGAAAATTAATGTCCTATGCATATTATCTACTACGGTGACAACCGTACAAGTCATTTATGCACTCTTTTTTTGACATATCAGGAAGTGGTAATTATTTTACGGGTAAAGGTGTTTAATTACTTAGGTTTGGTGTATTGCTTCCATTTTTCCAAACTGTCAATTTTATCCCTGGTGTTGCGTAATGCAAAACAAACATGGGTGTCACTGTGTCTATAAATAGCACCAACATCATTCCCTAATTGGTATTACTTATATTTTATTCCTGGTTTTATTATTTTTTCGAATATAAAAATATCCCATGCAACAGTGTAATACAAATTCAAATTGATATTTATTTGACTTTATTTGACTTTCAAGAACTAGCGTAGGAACAACACTGTTGTACTATTATCAATTGTGTCTTGAAAAGTGTCTCAACAGTCAAATCTCTGTATCGTTTGAAATCGGGACCTCAAACCACTCTGAAATGTGACTCATTTATGAAAATCTGATAACGTAACGACTTCAGCAAGATCGTTTTCTTCTGTCAGTTAATCTTACTTTTATATTAATTTTTAATTTCACCTAAAATCTCTGCTACTGTACTGGAATCAAATTTCGGAATTTAAAAAAGAAAGTCTGCTTAATTTGATCAGAAAAGCATACTGCTCAAAGCGCACCAAGCATAAACACTGCAGCCGGAAGTAAGGTCAGGGTTGAAATGGGAATGAACTTGAGGTCATGGACGATCACTATTTCTTGTCAATATGTTTGCAGATGAATTTCTCGTTAATGGAGTGGTCTTTCATTTGTGTGTTTAACTTGCATTAATTAGAAAGTTAGTGTTCATGAACACTATGCTTGCGTTGCATTATCATTTTAATTTCCATTTAGTACTGATCTCAACCGTTGCTGACACTAATTCGTAGCTGTGTTGCATCATAGTTTTCTGTGGGCAACGTATATTTGTTTGGTTTCGTTTAGCATGACCATAGTATGACGAATCAGTTTCTGTGTGACCACTACTTTCATTATTGTAGAGATGTACCTTATCTTAAAGTTCTGTGGGGTATATTGTGAGGAATTTTATTTTTTTCACATCCCATTCTAAAATCCAAAGGATCATCATCAGGACTTTTCGTACACGGTGTCTTTCGGCCAGTGATAGGCTACTTGTTAAGCAAAGCAACGGAAGCTTCACGACAAACCGGTCAATTTTGTCATGCATATTACAACAAAATTTTGTCTCCGTTATTAACCGGACTGGACATGGCACCCATGGGTGTCAAGTTAAAAATCAAAGACATTTCGTACGAAGCCGAGCCGAGCCCTAATATATGAGACCCAGCAAAGACCATTCAATGAGGTCCAGCAAAGTTTACTGAACGAGACCCACCTGAGATTATTGTATGAGGTTTAGCAATACCACTGAACGCGGTTCGGTGGAGACTACTGAACAAGGCCCAACATATAAATTAAACGAGACCCAGTAAAGACTACTGAATGAGGTCCAGTAAATACCATTGAAGGAGACCAGCAAATAGCAGTGAATGAGACCAGCAAACACACTGAATGAGAATACCATTGAATGAGGTCCAGAAAAGACTAGTGAATGAGGTTCAGCAAAGACAACTAAATAAGGCTCATTTGACAAATGAATGAGGCCAGAAAAGACTACTGAATGAGGCCCACCAAAGACTATAGGACGAGACTGAGAAAATATTACCGAATGAGGTCCAGCAAAGACAACTATGTCAAATACTGCAAAGATAGCTGAACGAGGCCAAGTAAAGATGAGAGAACGAGGTCCAGTGACAAGTGAATGAAGTTAGCAAAGACTACGAAGTAAGTCTTAGCAAAAACTTATAACAAGACCTAGAAAAGATCACTGAAAAAAGACCTGTCAAAGACCCACTGAGTGAGGCCGGTAAGATAGCTGAGAAAACCCAGTAAAGACCACAGAACGAGGTAAAGATTCATGAGAAAGGCCCAGTAAAGAAAACTGAACGAGACCGGTAGAGATTGCTGAGGAAGGCCCAGTAAAGAATATTAAACGAGACCCGCCAAAGATCACTGAATGAGACCGGTAAAGATTGCTGAGGAAGGCCAAGTAAAGAATATTAAACGAGACCCGCCAAAGATCACTGAATGAGACCGGTAAAGATTGCTGAGGAAGGCCAAGTAAAAACACTGAGGAAGGCCAAATAAAAACACTGAGCGAGGCCGGAGAGACTGTCGATAAGGCCAATAAAGAACATTGAATGAGACTGGTAGAGACTGCTTAAGAAGGCCCAGTAATGATCACTGAACCAAGCCCAGTAAGAACTGCTGAACAAATTCTACCTAAGATCACTGAACGAAACAGATTTGTAATGAACAACAATACATATTACAGCAAATGTAAACAGTTAAGCCTGGGTGTGCCGTTTTTTCAAACAGATATTGTGTGTATGTACACACACACACGCACACAGACAAACACGCACGCACACACACGCACGCACGCACACACACACACACACACACACACACACACACACACACATATATATACAGACACATACGCACGCACATTTAGTTTACATGCAGAGAGAATTATTATGAATACAAAATCTGAAACATATATATATGTGAAATTCTTTAGTTTATATCACGAAATATGAACATTATTTTATTTCATAAAATGATTAAAAATAATGAAGAAAAATGCATTTAAGTCTTTCAAAGCAAAGTTGACAAAAGTCTTGACTTAAAAAAGTTTTTGATTATCTGCCCTTGTTTGGATGTATTATGCACAAGATAAAATATGTTTAAAGTTCGTCTCAGGAAAAAAAAATAATAATACAATACTCACAACAAGCACGCATAGAGACCAACAAAGTTAAATAGAAACTAACGAACATCAATGTATACACACTTGGACATTTAAAAAAAAGAATACATACTTTTGAGTAAAAGAAACAGCACATTATTTCCTGGCTTAGATGCCAGTCGTCTTGAAAGTGAAGATAAAATAGAAATGATAAGCGAACGCAGATCTAACGTGATTTTGAATTAAAGCATTCAATGTGTGTAGCATATCAGTATATGCTCGGTTGTTTTCCTGAAGAAAATAAAAAGTGAAGTAGATTTATCATTCCATTCTAGTAAATGAACAAATATGAGATGTTACCAATTTCCGGAAGGCTGTAAAGTAATCCATGACAACACTAGTAGGTCATGGCCTTGTCAACACAGGTGTGTTCACATGCTACGTGAATGCCTTACCGGTCAGTGTCGGTTTTCTCCTCAAAGTTTGTTCAGATATATTGAGGTTTTAGGGTTGTGTGCGCGTCTGAAATTTTCCTACAGAGTTTTTAAAATATATAAATATTTTAGGGTTGTGTGTATGTTTGCCATTTTTCCCAATAGTGTTTGTTAACATTTATTAAGATGTTAGGGTTGTGTATGTGTCTGCCGTTTTCGTATTATAGTTTGTTAATAGTGATATAAAACTTTATAGTTGTACGTCTGTTTTCCTACATAGTTTGTAAATATTGATATAAGGACTTTATAGTTGTATGTCTGTTTTCCTACATAGTTTGTAAACAAACTTTCATAAAGATTTAGGTTGTGTGTTTGCACTCTTGTGTATTCTCTTTTCCCTATGTACGATGGCTATCACTAACATCTAAAAGGTAGTTGTGCGTGTCTATCTATCTATCTATCTATCTATCTATCTATCTATCTATCTATCTATCTATCTATCTATCTATCTATCTATCTATCTATCTATCTATGTGTGTGTCTGTATGTGTGTGTGTGTGTGCGTGTGTGTGTGTGTTTGAGAGAGAGAGAGAGAGAGAGTATAAACGGCGCATATAAAAACCTATAATATAGAATTTCGGAACAAATTATAAAACATATATGTGCCACCGAATATGCAACACTTTTCATTTATGGCAAAAGTAACGAACATTCATTATAAAGTTTACGTATTGATAGGCATGTCGAGTTTTAGAGGCCATTTACAGACTACATTCAGTTAAACACTTGTTCAAAAACAACAAAAAGCCTATTACTGCTGGGGTTCAAATACAATAATCAGGTCAAAGCAAAAAGGCCGTCTTCTTGGAGATGTGTGATTTGATTGAAAATTACTAAGTCAGTCATTTGGTTATCAACAAGTATCTATTGTTTATTAAAGTTAAAAACTCACCCTGTTTGAGATTTGATAGTCAGATATTTATTTTGAGGATAAATTATGAAATCAGTTATTTAAAAATGGGGGCCAGATTATTAAGTCCATGAATTATTTGAGTAAAATATAACTCTACTATTTCTTATGGACCGAGAAACTATTAAAATAAATTTATTAAACAAATCAATCACTCCTTCTTTTAAATGAGATATTAATAAGTGATGCCTGATTATAAAGTTCATATTTAGGGAGACATAAACAACAAAAATAAAACCTTTCCAAGTTTACTGAAGTTTACAAGTGTGGTTACAAATTGTAACTGTATTTAATAAAATACGCATTTTAAATAGGATTTCTTTCGTAACATAATTCGAATTGTATTAGTTCCAAATGTCTCTAACTCTTAATATAGAGGTCACAGATCAAAATGCAGTTTGAAAGAGATTTTATATGGGTGTTTTTATAGCGCGCGCACACACAGGCAAGCACGAAGATTCTGCTCGAATTCCTCTTTAAAAAATAATAAAAATGGCTGTTTGTAATGCTAGTAGTAAATCAATATCTACACAATAAAATCAATGAGGAAATGAAGCTCTATTTAAAATATCATTGTCTCAAAGTCAGTTTTTGCATGGCTCTCTCTCTCTCTCTCTCATTATTTTCTGTGTACAGTGTCTTGTGTTGAGCCACTTTAAACCTTGTATGGAGAGAGAAATTAATTTTTTAGTACGGGAATAAAACGTAACAGTTTTTAAAAAAAACATAACGCTTCTCAGCCATCTGACTGAAACCGGATATTAATCATCTCTACGCCTTTTTATGTCCCATAGCAAGAGCAATCAACACACGTGTCCAAACTATTAACAAGTAGAATGAATATTAAAATTCCTCTCGAGGGGAAAAAATGGGTATTTCAAGGGGCCATTTTTATAGTTGATCTGTCAGGCCTTAAAAGTAAATATTTATTATCACACGTAATAATTTGTTTCCAAAAGACTAAAATAAATAAACACTGTATGTGGGCGTGCGTGCGTATATGGGCGTGCGTGCGTTGATTAGCAAGGTTTTGAGGGAGCGTCGAGATGAGTACATTTTCGTGTTTTGTCTGCAGCTAGCACACTTAGTTGGGCCAACACTGGGAAATGATTGGCTTTCAATGGCATGTGTTGGTGTTGGCACGGTGATGTTAGACCAACCCTGGGATAACGCTTGAGTTTGTCTGAACATCTAAGGCGTAGTCATTTGAAGTTCGTGGTCCAACGCTGGCCCTTATCCAATATCTAAATTAACAAATCTATAATTTACTTATGGTAGAATGTTGTATTTCTCATTTTACTTTAATTATGCGCCATCTTACAAGGGAATGAAGTTCATGCAAATGTATTTAAAAAATGGAATATAAAGAGTTAGTTTCGAATCTGTCCACTCCGTTTCCATTTTTAGAATGTTACCACCATTTTATATAATAGCAATCTTTAATAAGTGACAATACACATGACCGTAACAATTTCACCTCAGGTTGTTGTTTTTAAAAGAAGTAATTTACAGTAAGTCATTCATTTACCTGAGATAAATTATTTGAAGACCGCAAGTTCGAAATAATGAAGTCTAGTAGAAATAAATTATATTTAATTCTAGTTTCTCTCTTAATGTGTGTTGTGTATATCTGTTACTTTTGGCATATTTGTATTGTGTATATTGAAGAACACACTCTGAAAGGTATTAAACACTTTTACAGAATTATAAAAGTTACCCCCTTTCTTATTTAATTAATAAAAATGGGTTAATCTCATGTGTACAATTAAGATGAAAAGTGCGGAGTTGGCAGAAATGCACGTGTTTAAGGGAATTGCAGTTGGACCAACGTTGTGGAATGGCAAAGGAAGGTTGGACCAACGTTGTGGAATGGCAAAGGAAGGTTGGACCAACGTTGTGGAATGGCAAAGGAAGGTTGGAGCAACGTTGTGGAATGGCAAAGGAAAGTTGGAGCAACGTTGTGGAATGGCAAAGGAAGGTTGGACCAACGTTGTGGAATGGCAAAGGAAGGTTGGACCAACGTTGTGGAATGGCAAAGGAAGGTTGGACCAACGTTGTGGAATGGCAAAGGAAAGTTGGAGCAACGTTGTGGAATGGCAAAGGAAGGTTGGACCAACGTTGTGGAATGGCAAAGGAAAGTTGGAGCAACGTTGTGGAATGGCAAAGGAAGGTTGGACCAACGTTGTGGAATGGCAAAGGAAGGTTGGACCAACGTTGTGGAATGGCAAAGGAAGGTTGGACCAACGTTGTGGAATGGCAAAGGAAAGTTGGAGCAACGTTGTGGAATGGCAAAGGAAGATTGGACCAACGTTGTGGAATGGCAAAGGAAAGTTGGACCAACGTTGTGGAATGGCAAAGGAAGGTTGGACCAACGTTGTGGAATGGCAAAAGAAGGTTGGATGAAAGGTGGGGAGTACTGAAATATGGTTGGGAAAGTGTTGGCCAAAGAGCGTATAATAATTATAATGAAAGGAAGAATAGTGGAATAAAGGATAACGGTTAACTAGTGTGCAGATACTGCAATAAAGAGTTTAGCCAATGTTGGATACAGATTTTGGTCACCTTTGGTTAGTTTTGAAGAAGTGTTGGCAAATGGCTATATTCGAGCCAATTTGCACTTGATGTGACTGGCCCAACAGTGTTTTCCAACGATATTTCAACAAACAAGTATTTGGGTCAATACTGTGTCATATACTTTGTGCTAGTAATTGCTACTGACCTAAATACAGTGCCCGAACTGGAATGCCGCAATTCAGTTTTACAGGGGAAAAACCTTTTCGATAGAATGATACATCGTTGTCAAGACAGTTAATCTGATAATCTAGAATTGATGTTCAAACCAATTTCACCTGGATTTTCCTGATGCAAGATTAGGCCAGTCTTTCAGAAGTAAAACTGTCCACATTTTGCACATGACCCATAATTATAGACTTGTAGAATTATTTTTCCATCATATTCTTCAGAGATTGGGTTCCCATTGGTGACTGAGCCACATAGCGGATTAACACCATTTTGGTTTTCTAAAAATAAAGTCTGTTATGAGGTTCATCAATCGACAGAGTTTTCTAAAAAAAACAAAGGAAATGATCATAACAATTAAATTTGTTTACAAATATTATCATTCTGAATTATTTCTATTTCACTTCCTTGGTTAAATAAACTATTCAGATCTGGACAAATCACTAAATTTCATATGGCATTCATTTCACATCTTCAAGACACAACATAAATAACTTAAAATAACACAAACACAAGCAGGCTATTGTGCAAAATCAACAACAAAATACAGCAAAGGAAAGTAACAATAAAGTTAAGTACCAATTGGAAATCAAAGTATAAAGGTCATCACTCAAGCATTTCGTTCGTTTCCTTCAGTGGGTTCTTAAGAATTGGCTTCAGTTTTCGAGGGGGTATCACTCGGACATTGTTTCCTATTCCAAGAGACGGACCTGACCCTGTTGACACCTTTCCAGGAGCCATGTCCAAAACTTGGTGAAACGAGTTACGAACATTTTTGTTCTTTGCTACTCGGTTAGCATTGTTGTCTCTCACCGCAAGCTCCGAGTAGCGAGAAAGCACGCGTTCCATTGTGTCAGTGTACATCTGTTCGCGAGACAGTTTTGCGAAGCCGGAGGAAGACCCAGCAGAGTGCCCAATGCTTGCCGTCGTTTGAGAATGGCTTCCGGTCTGCGCAGCGCTCTTCGTGGCTTCATACTTAGACTCCAAACTCTGATTACTCTTTCTGCTGGCGTCCATGGCGTTTCCGATCTCCGGTTCACTCATGATGCGCTTTCGCGCGTGGATGTTGGTAACTGGCTTGACCATACTGTCACTGAACGCAGACAGGTCAGATTCCCCGCTGTGGTGACGATGTCTCGAGGTCTGGAAGGACTTGGGAGGCTTTGGGTGATGAAAGTGGTGATGATCGTGTTGCGTTTCTTCAGAAGACGATGACCGCAATCGACTGGGCAAGGGCGGAGAACTCTGAAAGCCCGAGACATGGGCAAGCAAGCTGGGTACTCGCTGCTGATGCATTTCTACACTTAGGTATGGAGATGGCTCTGACGGATCGGCTGCGAGTTCTTTGTCAATGTCTGCAAACAGGAAGTTGTATTAGGAATTAGTTTGTTAGTGATCAGTAAACACTTCAAGTCAGGATTTAGCACTTCATTCCCCGTTTTCATTTGATTTGGAATTATGAATAATCCCAGTAATGAAAATCATATTTCACTAATTATACAAAAATTTACAGGTTAATTCATCAACACTATTGTTTGTTTGTTCTTGTAAAATATAAATTCTCTTTTTCAAAACTCAGAAGAAACACACCTAACGTAAAAGAAGAAATATTGAATAAAAAAAATGAGAGAAAAATAGACCATAAAATTTGGCTATGCTGATACAAAAATCCCATTTACTTTTGTTTTCAAAGAAAAACAGAACCATGTGTGCATACGATTTTGTCAAAGCTTGCTACTGACCACATGCAAATAATCATACTCGTATAGGATTTGGTTAAACACTAGCTACTGACCAAGTGCAAGTAGTCATGTTTGTGGAGGATTTATTCAAGTTACTTACAAAGATGTAAATGTTCATGTTCATATATAGGATTTGTTCAACAACCAATTACTGACAAAGATGTAAATGTTCATGTATAGGATTTGTTCATATTTGTATAGGATTTGGTCAAACACGAGTTACTGACCACATGCAAATGTTCATGTTTGTATAGGATTTGGTCAAAAGTTCATTATTGACATTTGGCTCAGACTGCAGAAAAATCTCATCTGCGCCAACAACACCTCACGTTAGAATACTTATGAAGGTGAATCATAGAATTCTAAATTTCTAGTAGAAACATATTTCAAGTTATTAAGTTTCCTTTTTAATTTTCGTGTTTAGTTGTTGACTCACCTACTTAGCTAGAGATTGAAAAGCACCTGTGAAAATAAAAGTCTCTAAAAGTCTTAGGTTTCAATGTACATTTTAAAATGAAGATTAGATTAAGGCTGATATATTTGACTAGTAGTAAAAACAACTATAATAATAACAACAAAAGCAACAACAATGTTAACACATAACAATAAAATAACAATAACAATAAAACCAATAACTAAAAATAACAATTATAATAGCACCCTCTGTATATGCTGTAAATCTGTCATAAAAAATATACAATTGTAATTTTTCAGTTTTTGATTTGCAGTGGACCATAATTCCATTTTATATGTTGATCAACATCTTGTTTACAAAGAGAAATGAAGAAGGGAAATCTGCTGACTGTTTATTTAAAATACTTGCTTTGCTCACGTAAATGTAAATTTTCAAAGAGGGAATTATAAAAAGAAAATGTAGTTTGATCTCTTTAGGTAGGCATTGCAAACATAAGAGTTATCTTTACAGCGTAATGCAACCCACCAAATGCAAAATACAACATGGACATGACGTTCATTTGACATCTTCAAGACACAACATAAAATAACTTAAAATAACACAAACACAAGCTGTTGTGCAAAATCAACAACAAAATACAGCAAGTAGATAAGGTAAGCCTAAAATCTAATACCTGGAATGAGAAACACAGACGTCAAAGCAATGCATTAGCCAAGACCTGCATGCATGCACTTTTACTTTTAATGGAAAGTGTAGACAGTTTTAGGGCTAAAGGTAAGAGGCCTGAGCGCATGAGCTTTACTTTTATTGGAAAACATTCGTAGGTCTGGAATTAATGGCGCGCTCCCTTATAGGATAGTGTGGTTTTATAATAGCCTATCTTGATTTTGGGGCACTAAGGTATACAATTGAAAAAAGTCCTATCAAAATCTGTCCAGTACATTTTTGATTTAAGTCCGTACAAATCCACAACCATAACATTTTTATTATATGTAAAGGTAAAAAAACGTAGGCCTACACACAGACACACAGAACAGCGATTCCGACAACAAATGTTCTTCCCCCCCCCTCCCAGGGACCCATGTCTGTTTGTTTATCACGCGCATGCACTCAGAACTCACCTACTATCTCGATCACCCCATCCAAACAACTGTCGTCGCTGTCGTCGGTGTCGCAGTACTGAATTTGCCCTGCTGATTTGGGGCGGGTGGGGAGACCTCTCTCAGGAAGAGGATTCTTCGCCCCTTCCCTATCGACATACAAGTCTGATTCCTGTAGAGAATCGAACGGATCGTTTCCTGTTTGTGAAGTGTCGATTTCACTGTGGACAACAGTGTCAGACATGCGCAGTAAAGAGGTCTTTGAGATGGGAGTTGATTTTTTGTCTCCCATTGTGGCCGTTGTGTCTGAGTTATAAACCGGAGCTGTGACGTGCGCAACAGTGTGTCCGTCACGCCTTTCCGTCCTCGTAGACTTTGCTGCCACCAACTGTTGTTTGGTGTAAGCATCAAGCCAAGGGTGGTGTCTAATTTCCGAAGCAGGATGGGGGTCAACGACGAACGTTCTAGATCGTCGCGTGAATCTCGTGCGTTCGAGATCTGATTTCGGAAGTTTGGGCGCGTTCAGTTTTTCGTATTTGTGTTTCATCTTGCTAATTTTCTGTCGTTTAGGGTTTTTGCCAACGCCGGAGTCATCTCGTTTGTCGGAATAAGTGTGTGAATTTGGTTTCAGGAAGTTTGATTTTGTTTTATTAGCCGTGTTTGGTGATCGGAACCTGATATCGCTGTCTACCTTTCTCAAAGTCTCACCGTGTGCAAAGGCTTTGTACGAGATGAGAGGTTCCGTTGCGTTATTAATTATCTGTTTGGGGCTAAAGTCTATCACGCGACCAGAAAAAGTAGGGTTATCTTTCCCGCCCCTAAAACGACTTCCTTGCTCACAGCCACTGGTTTCATTTTTTTCCAAGCCGCTTTTTGGTGGCTGACATTGTGGTGGAGGGGCTGGTGGGTAAAAGGGAGAGTATCGGGGCTTCCTTTCCGTTCCAGCTGTGACACTTTTCATCTTGTTGATATGTGTTAATGGGCCAAAGTCTTGAGGTTTCAATTAACGGCAGCACACAGAATAGAATATTCTTGACAACGTAGCTTTATCTGAACACGTCATCGAGTTGCGTCCCGAAAGGAACAGAATAAAGCCATCTTTGAGACGGTGTTTAAACTATGAACCAATCTTCACCACTCTTCACCAATCTTCACCAATCTTCACCACCTTAGTAGACGACGAATAAAGCTATAGGTAAACGAAGCTCGCAGCATTCATTAAAAAATTAAAATTTCCTTTTCTTTTCTGTTTCCTACTCTGATGTCGGACCACGTTTATTTTTCGGTATCCTAGTGTCTTATAAATGCAGTCTTTCTTGTTTCCTTACTCTGTTATAACGCTACCAGACTTTTCTGTTATACTGTGTTAAATTGCTATTAGACAGAATTTACTCTTTCCTTGCTCTTTTATAATGTTACCAGATTTCTATTCTGTTTCCTTACTGTGTTATGGTGCTATTAGACCCACTTTCCTTTACTGAAGTTCTCTTCGTCGAGTTCATAAAAGCTTGTTTCAGATTATCCTTTGGTGCCGTTCACCGTATTGAGTATCCTCACTCTATAATTACATTTGTTTTCCACTAGCAGTCGCTTAGCATCATTGTTATACGAACTCGACTGCACATACATATGAAAAAGAAACCCACTGTATTCTAGGTCGTCACTGCCTCTAATTGCTGTTTTAAATCATAACAACAAATAATGAGGTATAGTGAACTGTTGTATATGCACCTTTGCGTGTGTGTGTGTGCATGCGTGCTTGAGAAAGCACTTAATTTTTTATTCAAGGTTTTGTGTCGTACCACGAGCAAGTGAGAATGGCAAATTGTTTCATTTAATCATAATTAATTTTATTTTTAAATAAATGTTTGGCATTGCATCGTTTTCTTTTCGACGGCTCTGTAATTTCGACGCGTTGTACCGGCTGACCTTCGAGCCTGCACTGAAGCGGTTGCAGGAGATCAGAGGCAGACACTGGTGACCTTGGCGAGTGCAGTGCAGTGCGATTGTCGGATGTGGTAGATGTCTGAAATATATTTATAAATAGCTCACAGCTACAGCTCTAATACGCGTTGGTGAACTTAACGAAATGCTGTTGGAAGGTACATTTTGAAAAATAATATTTCAATTATAGTGAGAAATATATCTCAGACAGCTGTAGCAATCACTGTTGAATTCGGGACTGTTTGTGTGTCTTTTGTTGAAAGGTTACATACGATCAACTGACTGAGACTGAGATGTTGACAGTTATATTCGCAAAAACCTCTCTGTCAGATTTGGTTGAAAGGTTACATACAGTCACCTGACTGAGACTGAGATGTTGACAGTTATATTCGCAAAAACCTCTCAGTCAGATTTGGTTCCCGTCTCGTCTTTGTTCAATTGTTTTATTTTTGGTTTTAAAATCTGCCTTCCTGAAGTGAGACTTGTCTAGCTCTCCGATGCAATAGATAAGTTCAGTACTGCCTCTCTGTCAGGATGCCAAGTATATCTCTCGAATAGTAAAAAATGATAGGGCAATCTGGAAAAAGAAACATTCACTTATTTCAAATATTGTTTATTGTTTTTAAAAAAATAATTAATGCACTTCAAGCAAAATAACATGAAAATCTTTAAAACACTAAATAACTACCTCACTGTCGACGACGTCAATGAAAATATTAATAATAATAATAATTAATATTTGATATTAATTAATATCTCTTGAAAAGCTTGAGCACACGTCCAATATCCTCTGCTAAGAAGAGAGTATAACGGCTGGTAAAAGATAACTTCAATGGAATGACCTGTGCGTGCGTGCGTATGTGTGTGTGTGTGTGTGTGTGTGTGTGTGTGTGTGTGTGTGTGTGTGTGTTCATGGGGGCTGAACGCTTTACCTCTAACATGTGATAGTAAGACTGTACAATGGATAACAAGTTTCACATCAGCTGTGATGTCAGCACTAATGATAACGCCGAGAAACCTGGCCAGCAAAAGTATTCATATCGTCCGCAAATTATAAAATTAAGCATTATAGCATTGATGATAATCATAACACATAATGTGTGTTCATTTGAACCAACAGGTAGTACACGAAATATATTATTCTAAACAAACAAGTGGTACACAAACTGTCATATCCAACAAATGTGTAATTCACAATATGTTATTCTGATCAAATACGTATCTGGAGGTGTTGCTCTAAACACGCAGTACAAACAAAATGTCATTCTGAAAACACATAGTACACACTATTTGACATTCTGACGAAACAAGCAGATGACAAAGTGTGTCACTCAGTACACAAGTGAGAACAGGAGTCCGACAAGGAATGAATGCTCTCCCCAATGACCTTCCTGTTAGTGGTCGACTGGGTGATGCGTCAGGCAACTAAAACAAGAAAAACCGGAATCCAGTGGTCCATGACTCAATTCCTTGAAGATTTGGACTTTGCGGACGACTTGTGCCTGATGTCCCAGAAATGCCAATAAATGCATCAGAAAACCGATAACCTGGCCCAAGAAGCATCCAAGACTGGACTGCAGATCAACCTGGAGAAGACTGAAACCATGACCCTGTTAAAAAAGCAGCAGAAGCCAATCACCCTTGGAGACAGCGAGCTGAAAGAAGTCACATCTTTCACCTACCTGGGCAGCACTGTATCAGCAACAGGTGGTTCTGACCAGGACATAAAAGCCAGAATCGGGAAAGCTAGATACGCCTTTATTACCCTGAGACCAGTCTGGAGGTCACCATCCCTGTCTGTCCACAATAAACTATGAATTTTCAACAGCAACATTAAATATGTCCTCCTCTATGGCTCAGAAACCTGGAGAGTCACCAACACCCTAACCAACAAGCTCCAAGTATTCATTAACGGCTGCCTTCGGAACATACTGAAGATCAGGTGGACAGACAAATTAAAGAACACCGATTTGTGGCAGCGGACAATCCAAGATCCCATCGACCAGCAGATTGCCAGGTGTAAATGGCTATGGATAGGACACAGCCTGCGGAAACCCCCACAGGACATCACTCGGCAGGCTTTGCAGTGGAACCCCAGGGAAAGAGACCGGTCGGTCGCCCTAAGACCACCTGGAGACGATCCTGTGATGAGGAAATGAAGAGCTGCCACCTGTCTTGGGGTGAACTGAAAAAGGCTGCCCAGAATCGAGTGCGCTGGAGAACTGTTGTCGAGGCTCTATGTTCCACGAGGAATCCAAGGAAATAAGCAAGTAAGCAGTACACAAGAAGTACTGCCACTCTGAACACACAAATACATTAAAATTATAAAATTGTATACATAGAAATACTACAAACAACATGCCAAAGAAATGCTCACATTGTATTTTACTCAGTAGAAAGAAGTACTACACCATGCTTGTAATCAGTACAAAAGGTATTACACAATGATTGTTATTAGTATAAAGAAGTACTACACAATGATTGCTATCATTATAAAGAAGTACCACATCAGGATTGTTATCAGTATACAGAAGTGCTACACGATGTCAATCAGTACAAAGAAGTACTACACCATGCTTGTTATCAGTACAAAGAAATATTATACGATCATTGTCATCATTCAGTACAAAGAAGTACTATACAATGATTGTCACTCAGTACTACAGAGTATAGTACTAAAGGAGTACTAAACAAATGATTGTCATCACTCAGTACAAAGAAGTACTACACAATGATTGTCACTCAATACAAAGAAATACTATACAATGATTGTCAATACAAAGAAGTATACCCAATGATTGTCGTCATTCAATACAAAGAAGTACTACCCAATGTATGTCACTCAGTACAAAGAAGTACTACACAATGATTGTCGCCATTCAATACACAGAAGTACTACCCAATGTATGTCACTCAATACAAAGAAGTACTACACAATGATTGTCAATCAGTACGAAGAAATACTATACAATGATTGTCGTCATTCAATATAAAGAAGTACTACCCAATGTATGTCACTCAGTACAAAGAAGTACTACACAATGATTGTCGCCATTCAATACACAGAAGTACTACCCAATGTATGTCACACAATATAAAGAAGTACTACAGAATGATTGTCAATCAGTACGAAGAAATACTATACAATGATTGTCGTCATTCAATACAAAGAAGTACTACCCAATGTATGTCACTCAGTACAAAGAAGTACTACACAATGATTGTCGCCATTCAATACACAGAAGTACTACCCAATGTATGTCACTCAATACACTACTACCCAATGTATGTCACACAATATAAAGAAGTACTACAGAATGATTGTCAATCAGTACGAAGAAATACTATACACTGATTGTCAATACAAAGAAGTACTACACAATGATTGTCAATCAGTACGAAGAAATACTATACACTGATTGTCAATACAAAGAAGTACTACACAATGATTGTCAATCAGTACGAAGAAATACTATACACTGATTGTCAATACAAAGAAGTACTACACAAAGATTGTCAATCAGTACGAAGAAATACTATACACTGATTGTCAATACAAAGAAGTACTACACAAAGATTGTCAATCAGTACGAAGAAATACTATACACTGATTGTCAATACAAAGAAGTACTACACAAAGATTGTCAATCAGTACGAAGAAATACTATACAATGATTGTCAATACAAAGAAGTACTACACAATGATTGTCAATCAGTACGAAGAAATACTATACAATGATTGTCAATACAAAGAAGTACTACACAATGATTGTCGCTCAATACAAATGACTGCGTAAGGTAAACTGGACTGCATATGGTAAATAGAACTGAATAGAATGGTGTAAATAGAATCGAACTGTCTGGTGGAAACAGGTTCGATCTCATTTATTTATATAGTTCTAGACAGATATTTATAACCAGGTATGGACAGCATGATGTAACTGGATAAAAACGACTTTGATTTCAACAGGACTGTATTGACCGATATAATAACAGGACTGAACTATTTGATGTAAATAGATCTGTGATACCTGATTTAACAAAGGACTGAAGTATTTGATGTCAATAGATCTGTGATACCTGATTTAATAAAGGACTGAAGTATTGATCTGTAATACCTGATTTAATAAAGGACTGAAGTATTTGATGTTAATAGATCTGTAATACTTGATTTAATAAAGGACTGAGCTATATGATGCAAAGAAATTTGTGATATTTAATTTAATAAGTTCTGTTTGATGTAAATAGATCTGTGATATTTGATTTAAGTAGAATTGGATTGTTTAATATACCCAGAACTGGACTATTTTATATAAAGAGTACTAAACTGCCTGATTTATGTGGAACTGGGCTGCTTTATGGTAAATGGAATTAAATTGCTGATGTCAATAGATTTCGGTATAACAGAGACGGATTACGAGATGTAGATAGGAAAGAGCTACATTAATTTGTTTAATCAGTATTGAGACTGAAATGAACATTTTTCGAAAACATGTCCGAGTCGAAGGACCAAACTATTGTAGAACATTTGAAATTACTAGTCCTGTGTATTATTCCATTTAGCTTGTGTCTCGTGATTGTGGTTTCTTCACTTACATTTGAAATTACTAGTCCTGTGTATTATTCCATTTAGCTTGTATCTCGTGATTGTGGTTTCTTCACTTACATTTGCAGTAAGTGAAAATATGTCTGAAGGATGAAATGAAAGACAAGCAGGACAATTATTTTTTAAAATTAAGATAAAAATAAGCCTAACTGATTAATTATTATTAACATAGTTTCTCGTGTGGAACTCATTACAGAAATAAGACTAAATGATAGGTTAGTGTTATAGTACTTTTTCTTGATAAGTTAGTGTTATAGTACTTTTTATTGATAAGTTAGTTTTAGAGTACTTTCTCTAGATAGGTTAGTGTTATAATACTTTCTCTTTTGGACCTCGTGACACTTGTAAGCAAATTCAAGGACAACAAAACACCAGAAGTAAGTATTGTCAATCATTCTGAATACGTTTTGTTTGCTAAAACTATTGAAGGAAAATTATTCTTGAAATATAATTTCGTGTGCATGCAGATTTTGGTCTAGTGTCAGTTTAAAGCAATGAAATATGCGTGTATATATTTGTGTACGTATACTCGAACTCGCATTTATACGTGCACGTGTACTAGACCTCGCATTTATACGTGCATGTGTACTGGAACTCGTATTTATACGTGCAAGTGTACTGGAACTCGCATTTATACGTGCATGTGTACTGGAACTCGCATTTATACGTGCATGTGTACTGGAACTCGTATTTGTATGTACACATGTACTGAAACTCGTGTTTGTGCGTGCACGTGTACTGGAACTCGTATTTGTGCGTGCACGTGTACTGGAACTCGTATTTGTGCGTGCGCGTGTACCGGAACTAGTATTTGTATGTACACGTGTACTGGAACTCGTATTTGTGCGTACACGTGCATTTGTATTTCGCAAGTGAGACTATTTCAAGTTCTGTGTGTTTTTGTGCTTAAGAATGGCTCTCCGAGATAAAGAATGTTATGCCTGCCTGTCACCAAATGTCCAAGAATAGAAGGAAAAAAGCAAATAAGTATACAGAACAGACTAGTCTAGAGAGTCAGATTAAACAAGAATAGACAAAAACCAAAGTAGAGTAGCAGACAAATATAGACAAAAATGAGGCAGACAAAACCAAAAAGACAAGACAGATAAAATTCTTGAGAAAGAAACACAGACGGCGGACAGAACCGAGAGACAAACAACAACAGGAACCAATAACGAAGAATAATTACTAGCGTGAACAGACTTTTTGCTACTCTGCAGATGTAACGGCTCTGCCGTGGCGACGGCAGCTGCTGTGCTTGTGATGTTAATTGAAAACATTATGTTATTTTTAAAACTTAGGATAACAGTAAAAAGTAATCAATGTCCTCTTATACATCATACAAAGTGGTGAGACTACCGTTTCATATATCGATCTAACTATAGCCGGGTGGGTATGAAGTCTTTTAGAAGGCTAGATAATAAAATCCCAATCAGCTCTTCTGTCTGTGTAGTAAACACTTCATTTCAAGTTTTCCTTTCTTATTTTCTCTCTTTCAAAATCTGTGCAGTCCAATATGTTTCAAATTTATTATTTCAGTTTATTTTTGTGGCTGATATAGGATAATAATTAACAAATATTGTGAAAACACAGTATAATAATTTTAAAAAAACAGTGTGAAAACCTAGGATAATTAATTAGTAAATATTGTAAAACATGGAATAATAATTAATAAGCAGTGTGAAAATATAGGATAATAATTACTAAGTTGCATGAAAAAATAGGATAATAATTACTAAGTAGCATGAAAAAATAGGATAAAATAATTACTAAGTAGCATGAAAAAATAGGATAATAATTACTAAGTAGCATGAAAAAATAGGATAATAACATTGTTAGCTGCAGATTTCAAGTGCGGCCTCGCTTACATATCCTGCCTTTTCAGGTTTCTAAGTGTTGAATTACATATCCTGCCTTTTCAGGTTTCTAGGTGTTGAATTACAAACACTGTGCTATTGACAAGTGCTTATGAAAGGGTCAAAGAAGCATCATCACCTGATAGCATCGCCTGGAAACTAAATAGTGACCATTCCCTTGAGAATGGAACTGCGAGAAGTGGATCACACCAAGCCTGAGCATGTTTCCAAAGTGCCAACACTTCATCATGAACAAACAGAACATATCTCACATAAAGAAAACATGAAACACTATATAACATTGAAGTATTCATTCAGTTCATATTGAGAACTTAATACGCATGTTACTCTGGAATGGTGAAATTTAAAAAAAATGTATGTAAATCCTAATTCTATTTATGTTAAATTGTTAATCGTTTATTCATTTTTTCTGAGCCTTTAAGAAGCACATTTGGGAGTAGAGCAAGACAGAATTGTTCGTAATGTTAGCTGCGCTTCCATAACTAATACATGTGTAAAAGTGTGTATATTGTTAACTACTTACATGTTACTTGTAATTCTAGTGAGCTCAATACGTTTGTACTCGCAGAGACTGGTTAAGTCGAGAAAGTGTCACTAGAACTGCTTAATATGTTGTTACTCTAGAACAGCTTAAAAGGTTGTTACTCTGATACACTGGTTAAGTAGAGAAAGTGTCACTAGAACAGTTTAATATTTTGTTACTCTGAGAGACTGGTTAAGAAAGAAAGTACTGCTAGAAAGCTTAATAAGTTAGTCTGAGACTGGTTAAGAAGTGAGAGTCACTAGAACAGTTTAATATGTGGTTACTTTAAGAGACTGTCTAGGAGAAAGTGTCATTAGTGACATATTCTGACCATCACCTTCTGAATGAATAAATTTTAAAAAAACAAAAGCCAGCCTGAGCTCAGATGTTGTCATCAGACATCATGTACTAGCCCTAAAAAAGTTATTTTGGGAAAGAAAGGGTGAATTAATGGCTAGAAAGCATGAGCTGTCAGCATCGACTAATACATGACAAATTGACGTGCACGCAATGGTGCTTTAGTGTTTAGAAGTTATCTGATTCCACCTCTTTCTAATTGTATATATATATAATGTTAATGAGTTGAAAAACTATTGTTTAGAGGAAATCCTTACCGGCCTTCCTCATGCCCATGTGAAGTGGATTTAAAAACAGTGTTCACACCAAACCCAGGAAACATTTTCCATCGTCCCCTGAGAAAAGACATGGATTATCTCCCTTGATTGAATGATAAGCATGCAAAGATCCTAACGGATCCTATTTCATTAATGCACTGCAGGAATTATAAATTATGTTTATAACATTAATTATGTTTAAAACATTATTTCATTCTTACTAATTCAAGGCGCATATAACTCTTTTGTATCAGCATTTGCTAGATTACCGTTTGTTACTTATTTTAGCGTGTGATCAATGTAACCTACTAATTGTCTTATTGGTATTGTAAACTTACTGACAAACAATACGTATCTTATATAAATCTATATTCTTTTAACAATATTAAAACGTTATTGATTGTGATTAAATACCGTATATTATTGATTGTGATTAACTATCGTATTTTATTGATTGTGATTAAATACAGTATATTTAACTAACTTGTGTAATGAATGAGAGGAGTGTCATGCCAGCTAATGTCATATCACGTCCTTTCTCGTCACCCCTCTGAATAAAGCTTGTGTGTTAACCAGTAGTTATAGTGTACGTTGTTGCATCTGAGAGAGGGAGAGAACTGGAGTCAATTCTAGCTAGAGTGAACTCATGTTAAAAGTGATCCCTCTTCCTCAGACGGCAGCATGCAACAGCAGCATGCAACAGCAGCATACAGCCAGTACATCAGCATATGCAGCAAGAACATGATCCTTGAGGCCTGTATCTCTGTGGCCATTGCGTAGGCTGTATTTACATCAGCCCGTCTCAGCCATGGACTGACGGAAGGTCTGTTCTTCACCGAATAACAGTGATACGTCAGCAACCTTGCTCCTGTCACTGATATTACTGACGATGACATTTTACAAGTCTCATGCCAGAGATCCACAACTTCGGTCATCTCGATGATTAGTATAAAATTAACATAATGGCATCATAATTATAGTTCCAACCATAATCGTACTTGTAGCTAAAGAACATTCATTAATAAATAGTTTGCCACTAGAACCACTGAGTTGCTCATTTTATTCACATTTTCTGTCTTCAGGATTGTTGTGTTCAGAGATGTAAGACTCCTGTTTATCTTATATCTAATACATCATTCACAGTTACTATTGCAGTTTAATCCTGGAATATGGACTCTGTCTATAATTTTAATTTTAATGTAGGGAGGGGTACATCCACATAACTATCATTTATCGTGACCACCCATTCCACCCGACGTCACACAAGAACAGGTTAATATGTTCTTACTCCCAGAAAGTGCCGCTAGGACAGCTTAATGTGTTGTTACTTTGAGAGACTGATTAAAAATAGAATCTGTCGCTAGAACATTTGATATGACAATAGTGAACAAAAGAAGAACGATTGACTAAGAGGGGAGATTACTTATCTGAATAAAATATTTTTTCTTCTTAATATCGCCTTTCACATTAAAAAAAACTTCAAAACAAGTAAATTAATTCCAGATCTCAAGGTAACACCTGAAAACAACTAAACTAAGCAATAGCTTTAAGCAACACTTAAAACATCTAAACGATCTAAAAAGATTGAACATAAACGTGTAGTATCCAATAAAACTAAAATGATTGAACATAAACGTGTAGTATCCAATAAAACTAAAATGATTGAACATAAACGTGTAGTATCCATGTCCAATACAATCTAAAAGATTAGAGGTTTAATATAAATTTGTTTAAAATTTCCTGGCATGTGAATTTTACAATATTTGACATTTTCTTTTCCCCAGGAAAAAGTCATCGACTTTATAATTCACCAGAGAATGTCACAGGCAAAAGAGTCATCCTTACCAGCATATGGTTATGTCATTGTGCGTAGCAACAACTAGAACACACAAGGGACAACTGCACTTACCATCAACAGGGGAAACATATTATACACTTCCAACAACTAAAACACACAAGGGACATCTGCACTTATAGCATAAGGTGAGCAAGGTATACATTGGTAATAGGTAAAATTACACAAGGGACAACTGCACTTACCGCCATCATGACCTGCTGAACGCAATTTGCTAACCACGTTGCCAGTAGCTAAAAAAAAAAAGGGGATGGATAGGGGATAGGTTGATCTGAGAGACAACTGTCCGTGAACCACATTACATCCGACTCTACACAAGTAACTCTTCCTAAAACAACGTGACAGGTAAATATGGTTGCATGTGTCAATGATGCATCGCAAGGTAAAAACTGGTTTACAACCCAGATCGCAAAATTTGTTGTTTCGGTTGCCGTGGTAACGCACTAGACGGTCGGTTACTCTGGCAGCTTCATATCGCACGTACGGACGAGGGCGAAGTACAGATTTAGAAAAAGAAAAAAAATTGGATATTGATTTCTTCCTGCCGTTCAGAATGTTCTACTGGTTTCCATGGCAATGAATCTCGACGCTGCACGTAGATTTATCTAAGTCGAATATAAACCATTCGGGGAAACAGATTTTGTATGTTGAATTGAAAATTGTCTTTGAGGCTTAGGAGAGTTTGGCTTTGACACAGGCACCAGCTGTGACATCGCAAGATCTTCTTTTACACTCTTAGAATAAAGCAGCGACATAACCGTTTTATTTATTAACTTTATTTATTATTTATTTATTAACTTAATAATGCTAGTAAGGGCTCAGTAGCGCGTTTTTTCCCTATAAAATGACTATGCACTTTGTAATATTTACGTATCAAAATACACAAAGGTCTTCCTATAAACAAAATACACAAAGGTCTTCCTATAAACAAAATACACAAAGGCCTTCCTATAAACAAAATACACAAAGGCCTTCCTATAAACAAAATACACAAAGGTTTTCCTATAAACAAAATACACAAAGTTTTCCTATATCTTCCTATAAACAAAATACACAAAGGTCTTCCTATAAACAAAATACACAAAGGCCTTCCTATAAACAAAATACACAAAGGTTTTCCTATATCTTTCTATAAACAAAATATACAAAGGTTTCGCCACACTCAGCTTCAGACACATGAAAAAACACATAATGATAAAACAAACAAAAATGAATCCATACTTTACTAAAATGATAATAACTGCATTAGCCAAATAGAATTTAAATAAAATATTTGTTCGAAATGATTTATGAGAAGAGTCAAGGATTGTCGAATTATTCGTGAAGAAAAATATTTTGAGACTTACAACAACAAATACCCAAACTGAAGTTAAAACACAGCAAATCTGAGTGTTCATTTACAAACGTCTGGATTACCTCTCATTTCAGTGAACCTATATATTTATAGTTCGAAGTTACATCAAGAGAATACATCAAAAATATATCAAGAGAATACATCAAAGTTATTTCACGAGAATACATCAAAGTTATTTCACGAGAATACATCAAAGTTATTTCACGAGAATACATCAAAGTTATTTCACGAGAATACATCAAAACTATATCAAGAGAATGCATCAAAACTATATCAAGAGAATACATCAAAACTATATCAAGAGAATACATCAAAGTTTTTTCACGAAAATACCTCAAAGTTATTTCACGAGAATACATCAAAGTTATATCAAGAGAATACATCAAGTTATATCAAGAGAATACATCAAAGTTATTTCACGAGAGCCGATCAAAGTTATTTCACGAGAATACATCAAAGTTATTTCACGAGAATACATCAAAGCTATAACACGAGAAGAGAAGCCCATTTTACACCAAAGTTAGTTATTTAAAGCACAAACTACTTCATAAAGAAGTTGCGTAATATAACTGAATTAAAATATTTACGGGAAATATTTAGGCCTAGCATTGAAAGTATATTAGTCTTGGACAATGAGCCGTAAGTAGGAGTGCACTTGAGAAAGAAACTGTAGCGTTCCCCCTTTCCCCACCTGCAAACAAATTTCTTAAATGACCCTCTTGTAAAGAAACGGTGAAAGGAGATGGTTGTCAAGAGATCCAGCATCTGGAGATTTACAAATATAAGTACTAAAAGATGTGCAATCTGATCAATTTTTCTTTTCTCTTGATAAACAATCTCCACGCAGATGTTTTGTTCAACCCTACAAAACTATGTGCACAGGGTATTCAACAAAATCAATGTACACAGAGTATTAAACAAAATCAATGCTCACTAGTATTAAACAAAAGAATGCCCACTAGTATTAAACAAAAAAATGCCCACTAGTATGAAACAAACACAATGTCCACAGAGTATTAAAAAATAATGTGCACAGAGTAGTAAACAAAAATATTTTATTTAAATTTATATTCACTGGAATATTTGGGGTTTAAATCACACAAATAATAGTGTCAGCATCACACAAAATATTAAGCAACACCACTCTAAGGTGAAGGTTACTGATTACTTGACATTAGAATCTCCACTTTTATAATCATTTAGTTGCTTAACGTACACTCTTCAGATGTAGAGGTTCGAACTGTCATCTCGCTCGTCTTCGCTATCCTCCAGTCTTGCGTTTGCCCACACTATCCTGCACAGTCTGTACTTGCCAGGATTACCCTCAGAATTGTGCTTACCTACACCATCCTGTGCTTGCCCACATTTCTCCCAACAATCTTGTGTTTGCCCACACCAGCCTGCAGAGTCATATGTTTGGCCACAATACCCTGCCACAGTCCTGTACCTGCCCACACACACTACACAGACCTGTGTCCACAATACCCTGCACAGTCCTGTGCCTGCCCACACACAGTACAACAGACGTTTGTCCACAATACCTGCACAGTTCTGTGCCTGCCCACACACAGTACACAGACGTTTATCCACAATACCCTGCACAGTTCTGTGCCTGCCCACACACAGTACACAGACGTTTATCCACAATACCCTGCACAGTTCTGTGCTTGCTCTCGTTAATGAAAGAAAGGTGTATGGAGAAGACTCAATAAGACCGACAGTGTTCATCGCATTCAAGTTAAGGTGGTGGTTGGCAGTTTTATTTTATGTCTCCACTATGATAGCATTTTAATGAAGGGGAGCTGTTAGCAATAAATTCAACCAGCTTTGCAGTTGAAAATGAACTTTCATACAGAGGAATGTGTTGATGAGACATTTACCTATTAGTAATCCCTGTAATAATTGCTCCAAACAACGAACTGACGTCAATAATAGGGGTACGAAAAGCATCTTTTTATTTGCGCTGCTATTTTCTTCATGAAGACAACAGCAATGTATTGAAGTTATTGAGATACTTTCACGTTTCTCACTTTCTCAAGATGGCCACCGTAGAACTATTGAAAAACACACGATTGGTTGAATATATATATATAAGCAGAGGTTGACAAAGCGACCATTACTTAGAACTCAGTGATTTTGGAATTCATCAACAACAATGACGAACTTTCTTCCAGAACAAAAAAACCCCACAATAAAAAATAAATATAAAGATATCTGATTCCTGGATATTACAGACTCACGAGACTGTGGGAAGACTTAACAGATGTGTTTTACTATTTCGCACGACAAGCTCACCTTTATTAAATAGATTTTAAAAAAAATATTTTATGTTTGCTTTCATCGAGAACCTTGGAATCATAATTCATTTCACGGGATTGTTCGTGAATTAGATTTATGAAATACTTAATACTGCGTAAAAATACCCGATGTCAAAACTGTTTTTCATTCGGGGTATATTTCTGACTAGAGTTTGAGCTTCTACCATCCTCCCCCATGCTCTCCCTCCTTTGCTTCTCACGCTGCCTGGATCTCCTGAGTATGATTGCTGCTTCTGATGCATCCTGGCGTCCCTAGTGCTGTCCTCTTATATCTACTGATGTAAAGTGTCTTGTAAAGGGAGACAACTCGACTTTGTAAGAAATAGTCCATACAAGTTACTGCTTGCCCCACATTTCTCTGTACGTCGCGAAGAAAAATGAAAGGAACTCCGACACATGCGCGCGCGATGTTATGTGTTAATGGCATCATGGATGATGTTGGTGTGCTCATGTTTTTCATTATTTCCTCCCCTTAATGTCGTTATGTTGGTAAATATTGATGACTGATGACGAAGTAGTAATGATAAACCAGAAAATATTGCTGTGTTACACATTATGAAATTATTCCATTGACCACTATTAACAACAACAATTCTCCACTTGTATTCTTCTAACTTCTTGTTTCTTCGCACTCTAATATTGAACAAGCGTTTTATAATTTGCACCCTGACCTATAGTTCAGGGGACAATATTCATCAAGTTTCTTTACACTCTGACCTATAGTTCAGGGAACAATATTCATCAAGTTTCTTTGCGCTCTGATCTATAGTTTATAATATACAACAAGCGTCTTTTAATTGTCATTCTGACCTATAGTTCAGGGTACAATATTCATCAAGTTTCTTTGCACTCTGATCTATAGTTTATAATATACAACAAGCGTCTTTTAATTGTCATTCTGACCTATAGTTCAGGGTACAATATTCATCAAGTTTCTTTGCACTCTGTTCTATAGTTTATAATATTCAACAAGCGACTTTT
Source organism: Sinotaia quadrata (assembly GCA_028829895.1). Classification (NCBI taxonomy): domain Eukaryota; kingdom Metazoa; phylum Mollusca; class Gastropoda; order Architaenioglossa; family Viviparidae; genus Sinotaia; species Sinotaia quadrata. Next base: position 107,561,273 of record CM054179.1, read on the forward strand.
AATTTGCACTCTGACCAATAGTTCAGGGGACAATATTCATCAAGCTTCATTGCACCCTGATCTATAGTTTAGAGGACAATAATGTCAAGCTTCTTTTCATTTGTACTCTGACTTTTATAGTTTATACTTTTTTAGTTTATATGACAGTGTTCGTCAAGGATCTTTTGATTTTTTATTTGTCATTTATCTGCAAAGTGGCCGATAGGTAACACTATTCTACAAATTTCTTTCTGTTGTTACACTATAACTTATTGTTATTATTATTAAGGCAGTAATTTTAAAGCTTTTTTCTGTTTACACTATGACTTACGGTTAATAAGACTTTATTTTGATAAGACAGTACTCTTCAAGGTTTCTGTTTACACTATGACTTACAGTTAATAAGATTTTTTTTTAATAAGACAGTTTTTCCGGAGAATCTTTATGTTGGTACACTTGCCTATCCATATTTATAATTTTGAACGTCTGTATTACTGTTTGTCGGCTGTAAAACCTAAGAATTCTCATTTTATGCCCAATATCTATCCATGGATTCGCCCTGATGACAGGAAGCTTTCAGATTCAGGCTCAGAAAATGAACTGGGATTTGAGGCTCCTAACTAAAAGAAAAAACAAAAAACGAATTTGTTACTCAAGAAAGACAACTCAAGAAAAAGGTATTTCAATGTAGCGCAATAGCATCCACTATGGAAGGTCTGCTGTTAACGTAAAAAGCAGGCGATTGCGGAATACAATAAAACTACCATGTGCGCTTTGGACATTTCGTAAAAACGAAATATTTACTCATCACGTCGCCTACGAGACGACTTGAGACAATAAAATAAAACGGAATCAAATAAGTACGATATGTCTACTCAGCATGCCATATACGTGTAAATCAACTAGAAGGGAATAATTGTTGACTGCATATAACGCAAACATATATCAATAGATTAGCCTCGATGATGAGAAGATTTTAAAATCCATTTTCTGCTATATTTCACATCATTCTGCAACAGAGATGATCTACCTTTGGAAAGTCTGCTTGACGCTCAGCGTAAAATGGTGGCCCGGGCTCAAGAGAAAGGAGACGAACGCCAACAAAGATTCCAAGTCCAAGCAAGCAGACAAGCCGTCGTAAGGACATCCGGAAACACCAGACAAGCCGTCGTAAGACAGCGGTAAACACCAGACAAGCCGTCGTAAGACAGCGGTAAACACCAGACAAGCCGTCGTAAGAACATCCGGAAACACCAGACAAGCCGTCGTAAGACAGCGGTAAACACCAGACAAGCCCTCGTAAGAACATCCGGAAACACCAGACAAGCCGTCGTAAGACAGCGGTAAACACCAGACAAGCCGTCGTAAGAACATCTGGAAACACCAGACAAGCCGTCGTAAGAACATCCGGAAACACCAGACAAGCCGTCGTAAGACAGCGGTAAACACCAGACAAGCCGTCGTAAGACAGCGGTAAACACCAGAACAAGGAGAAACTAGGCACCAGGTTGACATGGTCAGGCACAGAGTGTGAGAATTTGATTATATACTACAAGACAGTGGTAGGAGTGTGCTATCAGCTATGACCCTGATCAGGGTAAGAAAAACTAGTGAAAAATGTCCATATATCTAAAGCAGTTTATTGATGTTGAACAATTAGATTAAATAACTTATTGATATGTTAATAGTAGGACATATTGTAAGTAGCTAAAAGACATACTAATCTTTAGATGATGGTCATAATAATAATAAGTAACTATGTGAACATTTAGGCCTAGAATAAACAATTTACTTAAATGAACAATTGGAAAGAGAGTAAATAAATTGTTGACATGAACAGTAGGACATTAAGTAACTGAGTGAGATGTAAATATTAGACCGAAAGAAAACAACTTACTGACATGTCAATACTAAGACCTAGATAAAACAACTTACTAACATGTCAATACTTAGACCTAGATAAAGCAACTTACTGACATGTCAATACTTAGACCTAGATAAAACAACTTACTGACATGTCAATACTTAGACCTAGATAAAGCAACTTACTGACATGTCAATACTTAGACCTAGATAAAACAACTTACTGACATGTCAATACTTAGACCTAGATAAAACAACTTACAGACATGTCAATACTTAGACCTAGATAAAGCAACTTACTGACAGGTCAATACTTAGACCTAGATAAAACAACTTACTGACATGTCAATACTTAGACCTAGACAAAGCAACTTACTCACGTTAGTATTTAGACGTATTGAAAGCAGCTTACTGACATTGAGCACAAAGATATAATAAGCAATTTACTAACATGTAAACACGTGCATATATACTTTGCCTATAATATGCATTACTCATTTGCATGGCCTGTCAATGAACGGGATGTTTCTTTGTACTTCCTTATTTTCCCCTTCTCGAAATTCACATTCTGCTAAAAGCTTCGGCGAAGGCAGCTGTATATCAATTGCTATAATCTTGTACATTCTTTGTTTTCTTCCTTTGCAGAAAAGGTATTTCACCCTATTTTTAATGTGTATTATTTGTTTTGCGACTCCCCAAAGGCATGGGCAAACAAATGATAAAGTCAATACTGACATTCTATAACTCAATAGACAATCAATTTCAGGTGTTGTCGTCGCACAGTAACAAAGCGTGTTTCCAGTGCTTCCCAGAATGTAATCCTTGTCTTAATTAAACATTTTAAAGAAAGTATAAAGAAAAATTACTCGTATACATTTTGTCTTCATCAATATAAGGGTGATAAGGGGCTTCAGGCTTGCCCCATGGCACAAAGCGTGCCGCTGTAGGGAGAGTTGAATATGGTGAAAAATAGGGTGGGAGGTGGTAGACAGTAAAGTTATAGAATGGTGAAGAAGGGTGGCCTATTTTCCGTTGTAATCATGTCTGGCCGATAGAGGCATCCATTGGCCCGGTAGTCCGTGGACCAATGTCGTGGTGGTCGATGTTGATGGTGTAATAGCAGTCCCCGAAATTGGAGGGGTGGGTGGGTGTGGGTGTCCTACATCTATACATTTTGTAGCAACTGTAATATTTACATGCATCTATCTATCTATCTACCTATCTATCTATCTATCTATCTATCTATCTATCTATCTATCTATCTATCTATCTATCTATCTATCTATCTATCTATCTATCTATCTATCTATCTATCTATCTATCATTTAGTCGAGTAATTACTGCTTTCCCCGAGACTGAGAGACCAGATATGATAGTGTTCATAGTCAAGACTTAGTAAATAAACCCCTTTAATTTCTTGTTTTCTGCTTTTGGATAGTACAGAGGAGATAGTGTGACACAACGCCACCTTAGTTAATGGTTGTTATTATTATTATTATTAATCATCCATAACTAATTACAGGAGATGAGAATCTTAATTTATGTTATTAATAATTCTCCAGAATTCTCTCACTTGGCGGATATGCGGCGCTGTAAACGTTTTCTCTCTTCCACAACATTATAGACAAACTTTCACTGTCACACAATATTTCTCTAGGCTTAAAAATTCTTAACAAAGGAGAAGATAAATCTGTCTTTAATCTATATTTAGAGAGCTCCCAAGCATCCACAATCTCTTCAAAACAAGGTTATCAATATGTGTAAGAAGGTTAATACTTTTAATGATAAATTTATTAAATCAACAATCAAATATACATAGATCAAATACGATGATAAGATTATTTGACATCAATATTTCCAAGGAAACGTTCAAATAGTTTCAATCTTTATACAGTCTTATATCCTAACACATAATTTAACAGATAAATGTCAATATAAATCGTAGGATAATTTCTTATCAGAGAACAGAAATGGAGTTATAGACAACACAGTTTACTAGACATACAACCTGAATGCATCCACATATAATATATCTTTGTCTACCATCAAAATGGGTACTTTATCTTTTACATCATTAGCTAGATTGACTGTTTGAAACTTTCCAGTGTAGTCACTTTCCTTCACAAAACTAGTGTGTACTACTAACTCTACTCTACAACCAGTGTCACAGAAGATTGGAACACACTGTCAGTCTGGTGTCCAAACATAAAATACAATCATTGTCTCAATTTTGGATATCGATGGAAAAAAAGAATATCCATTTCTAAGTTACAGAGCTATTAAATTGTTGGTCGTATTTTCTACTACCTATTCCTGTAAGAAGACTTTTTCAGCCCTGTCAGAGAAACCGAATGGATGTCAATGCAGTGCCTGGTCTCTCAGAAACAATGCTGCAGCCATGGTTATCAAATATTCTAGCAAAGATGCAGCAGCAGATTCCCCATTAACTTTATTTGAATTAAATTTTGCTTTCTCAAAAGTTCAAGACGTTCTATTATTAGGATTTTTTGTTTACTGCTCAGTTTCTGGTTATTTTAAATAACTATGAAATTTTCATTTTATAATATAATATTTAAAAACTAACACACTAAATACTATATAAATAATGGCTTTTATTATTTTTACCTTAGCGGTCCACGAAATATTTCTCCTATTTCACCAGTTCGCAGCTTAAAAAAAAAAGGTTGAAAACCACTGGCTTAGCTGATAACAGCTTAAATATTTTATTCACAGAAACTGAAGCGATATTGATTGGAATACTGTGCAAGGTTATAACATCTGACACTGAAATTGTCACCACCAGTCTCGCTTATAAAGTTAAGGTTACCCTCTGGTCTGTAGATTGACTGGAAATTTACAAGCAATTGTTTTCAACTGCCACTTCTAAGGGGGGAGTAGAAGGGAGAGGTGATGAAAAACATGAAAACTTACTTTAGCTTTATACAGTATCTATGGGCATTTTATCACAAGGATGATTTGCCCTTGTGTCTATTTCAAAACTGTATTAATGTCAGTTTTGCCATTAAGGTAAAACAGTATTATATGTTAAATACTAGACGTGCAGGTTAAATACTCAGTGTGTATATCACCAGAAATCTGAGAAAAGATATAAGCATCGAGGTAATTTATGCACCGGATTTTTAATGAAAATGTGAACTTTAGTCACCTGTGTCGATTTGTTCATTGAAACCGTAAGAATAGACAGTTTTATTTCTGTTTGCTGACTTATATATGTGTTTACTGCCTTATTTCTGTGTTTACTGCCTTATTTCTGGGTTTACTGCCTTATTTCTGGGTTTACTGCCTTATTTCTGGGTTTACTGCCTTATTTCTGGGTTTACTGTCATATTTCTCGGTTTACAGTCGTATGTTTTATGTTTATTGCCTTATTTCTGGGTTTACTGTCTTTTTTGTGGGGAACACAGTTATCTTATTTCTGGGTTTATTGAAGTTTATATAGACCTTTCGTTAAGGAAATTTATAGATCTATCGCTGAAAGACTGTATAGGCCAAATTGTTTAGAAGTTTACATGGACCTAATCGTTATAACTAACGACAGACAGGCATGAAAATTTATTGACTTCGTTGATCGATATGGGAAATTTATTGACCTGATCATTAATTAAGATAAATGTGTTGTGCCAAACTTATGCACGTGATCGTTAAGAATTGCTTATAGACTTATAATTAAGAATCTTTTATAGACCTATAATTAAAAATATTGTATAGACTTAAAATTAAAAATCTTTTATAGACCTATAATTAAAAATATTTTATAGACCTATAATTAAAAATATTGTATAGACTTAAAATTAAAAATATTTTATAGACCTATAATTCAAAATATTGTATAGACTTATGATTTAAAATATTTTATAGACCTATAATTCAAAATATTTTATAGACCTATAATTAAAAATATTGTATAGACTTATAATTAAGAATATTTTATAGACCTAAAATTAAGGCTGTTTTATAGGCCTATAATTGAATGTTTTATAGACCTATCGTAAAAGACAACTATAGACATAAACGTTATTAAGAAATGTGTATAGACCTAGTGTTAAGTAAAGTGTATAGACCTAAGCCTACGTTAATGAAAATTCATAATCTATCATAAAGGAATGTTCAGAGACCTATCTTTCAGAAAGGTTTATAGATCTGATGGTTAAGAAAAAAATGTATTGACCTTCTTCAGGAATTTTGAACTGGATCGTTAAGGGAAGGTTTATTATATACACCAATATGTATGCTCATCGTTAAAGGATATTTATTGACGTGAGTGGGAATAGATGTCGCCCGAAAAGCATTAGCATGACGGCATTGTTAATTTTGTATGATGATTATGCAACTTGCAAATTCTATTTCTGTAAAATAATATTTTTGAAGTATTTAAGTTATGCCACATTGGTGATATGTTATCGGGACTGTCAGCAGGCTCAGACATCCGCCTTAGTTCATGGATCTAGAATCCTGCCTAACTTCCATCACGAAATGTTGTGTAACGGAACTGGTCATAAGACAATGTTGAATGGAAACGTCACGTTAATCCGTGCATGTTTAGGGATGAAGTCACATTAATCTGCGTATGTAGTGTGGTAAGGCCGCGACAATCTGTGTGTGTTGAATGTAAGTTAATTCTCTATTTTTTCTCTTTATGGTTTGCACATACTCTTTTAGTAGCCGCGAGTGTAAGAATGTACGCGTGCTGTGACGTACGTGCCACGTTATACATATACGAGTGTCTTGAAAAGGAAGAGTGCTATGGACTGAACAATAGCCTGACTGTCCGTATTCTTTTCTAATTGTTCCACTTGTTGAGTATCGAGTCTGACAGATTGCTACAGACCATGGTAGAACTATGTTCTGCAAATAACTTCCCATGTCTTTGAAAGAACAAAACATATGCAAATATAGTATTTGTATTTACGAATACACACTGATACATGCACATACACAATAACAGGATTACAATAAACTAATGCCTTTTATCGTAAGTTAAATAAGCCTACCTGTTTGTAAGAATCCCTGACGTCACAAGCCGGCAGTCCATTTTAAAGAGGCCAATGTTCGTGCATAAAAGAAACCAAACAATTACTCTATAATCCGCCAACCCACTCAAGAAACGACAATCAAACCAGATCTAAACACAAATTGAATTTGATTTGACGCTCATCAAAGTGCAAAGATTACTTCCAGCTAGCTTAGGCGAGAAAATGTAGCACTCGGAAATACGTCCGTCGTCTAAGTCATAAACCGCCCCCCTAAATACAATGAAAATAATTATTTTCTGCCAATCTTATGCTACTGGACCGCGATGGTAATTGTCTTTGCAACATTGCAGTGACATTGACGTTCCCTCTCTGTCAGCCAAATAAATTCAATGCAGTGTCTGTGGCAACGAGTAATACAAATATTCTCATCACATGAGTGGAATATACTCCCGCGGACCGCATGCAGCGTTTAGAATAATGATGCGCGTGCCGGCATTGAAAACCCGGTTGGATAGAATTGTGTTTTGACACGGGTGATGGTTATAGCATCTCGTCTAAAAGTGCATTTTCCACTTTCCGTGCTGTTGTCCACAAGCGCCTAGACTGGCAAGTTAATGCCAGAACATGAGCTGCACAGCAGCCAAGAAATATAAAAGCTACAGATAATAAATAATATACGTAATATATCCTACAAAAAAACTATACCAGGGCATAAGATGTCACACACACACATAGGTAGATAGATAGATAGATAGATAGAATGTGATAACATTAGGGAAATAATATTCACAATAAGCCCTAAAAGACATTAAAGAAGTCTTTAATTCATTAAAACACTATATCATATGCAAAGAGAAGTAATTAATTAATTAAAATACCATCTCTAAGCACGCATTAATTAATTAAAACAACATCTCTACGTGGCAATCTTCGAGTCATACACTTTCTGTGCAAAATGTCGAATTGAATTATAAATACATGTACACAAGTAACTGTAGCAATACTTGTACTTAAATAACAGTATTAGTATGTAGCATTATTTGTACTTAAATAACATTATTAGTATGTAGAATTACCTGTACTTAAATAACATTATTAGTATGTAGAATTACTTGTACTTAAATAACATTATTAGTATGTAGAATTACTTGTACTTAAATAACATTTATTAGTATGTAGAATTACTTGTACCTAAAATAACATTATTAGTATGTAGAATTACTTGTACTTAAATAGCATTATTAGTATGTGGAATTACTTGTACTTAAAATAACATTATTAGTATGTAGAATTACCTGTACTTAAATAACATTATTAGTTTGTAGAATTACTTGTACTTAAATAACATTATTAGTATGTAGAATTACTTGCACTTAAATAACATTATTAGTATGTAGAATTACTTGTACTTAAATAACATTTATTAGTATGTAGACACGCATACACATGGTTGAAGCTAAGAGATAATAAGTGAGTAAATTCTGTAATGGCTCTTGTAGTAAATGTTATGTTTTTAGCCTGCACAGAAATCCCTAACACTTGTGAATCTTCGTTGCCGGTGCTATCTCTTTGACTAAGCACCCTCCTGGCCTCTGAAGATGTCCCTGACCATAGTGCTCCCTGGTTACGTCACTTGTATCTGCCGTATGGCATGCAGTACCCTTCTATCAAGTTAAGGCTCAGAGTTCTGGCAAGACCCTCTGCATACTGTCCATTTCCCATTGTCTTCCATATACCAACATGGACTTGCCTGTAGCAGAATGCTGGTCGAACCCTGTAATCGGTTGGGTTGGACCTCAAAATATCTTCAAAGCTCACACTTAGAAACTTAGAAATATCTTCAAACTGGCCACTGGAAAGCTGACCCTGAACTGGTGACTTGACCTGTCATCTGAACTGGCGACTTGACCTGTCATCTGAACTGGCCTCTGACTTTCAAAGGTGTAAAATATGTAAGAATGTTTCGTGCATCAGTGCTCGGTTTACAAAGTTCTAAGTCTGTAATCTTATTCTCGTTCATCATACTTAATTTCTTTACAACCTTGTTCATTTAATTCTTTTACATTGAGAATAAATTTACAAGTTTCAATCATTCAAAAGTTGACAAGAAATTATGAGAAGAATAAAATAGAATACAATGAAAATCCAATAATATCTGTTTAAAGAAAAATCATTATTTACAGTCAAAGATTTAACTAGACTAGACGTACCTCCTATACCTCTTTTGTTATATGATTTTCCCATATATTTTATATAAATTTTCATGTTGCAATTTAAATTGAATTTGAATGACGTCATTTTGCATCATGCTGTTGACAGTGAGGTCCTAAGTCATGCATGGTGGCAGATTTACTGACCGGTCTTTAGTATTACGTCAGATAGGCGAGCGAGCGTTTGTTGTTTAAATTTGTGTGATCAATGACCAATAAACGGATTAATTTGTGACCAAAGGCCAATAAACAGATTAATTTGTAATCAATGGCCAATAAACGGATTAATTTGTGATCAATGACCAATAAACGGAGTAATTTGTAATCAATGGCCGATAAACGGATTAATTTGTAATCAATGGCCAATAAACGGATTAATTTGTAATCAATGGCCAATAAAGGGATTAATTTGTGATCAATGACCAATAAACAGATTAATTTGTAATCAATGGCCAATAAACGGATTAATTTTAATCAATGGCCAATAAACGATGAATTTGCGGCGCATGTGTGTGTTTTTTGGATATACAATGGAATACGTTGTTACTGGATGGGCAGAGGTAGTCAGAAGTTGTTAGAAAGTCATAATCGTATTAGCTCTAAGTAATTGGCCAGATCGAAGGCGCGTCTAACAGACACAGGTGTGATTTCAAGAGTAATAAAGGTGATAGCGAATTTTTATCGTTACTCTTTCTTAATCGTCTCTTGGGGTGAACGTTTTGAAACTGAGTCCCTCCCAACATTGGGTTGTACATGGAGAAGTAAAACACTGGCCGGATAAGGTAAAAGTGCCTTTGTATTGTATGAATGGTTAGGTTTTATTATGATGCTATATGTTGTGTTAAATTTAGTATTTATTAATAGAACAATTGACTGGACACCTAGACTCTGCAATTGATTGTAATTATTTACAAGAATTTTACATGACAAAACTGAAATGAATTTTGGCATAAATAAGAATTAATATAAAAATATTTAAAAAAATATATTTAATTAATTGGGTGCGTTAATTTGCATTTTTTCTGTTACACCATGTAATGAGGTCCTCCTCAAAACTGAAATGTAGATTTAATCCGTGTATTCTACAATCACTTTATTGCGCATCGTCGTAAATGCCACTAAGCTAGCATTTATTCTCACACAACAATAGCTACTCACCGCTAACCACTCAATCAAAACAACTTATCATTCTCACACAACAATAGCTACTCACCGCTAACCACTCAATCAAAACAACTTATCATTCTCACACAACAATAGCTATAACCCTACTCACCGCTAACCACTCAATCAAAACAACTTATCTTCTCTCCACTTCTGTCTAAGGCCCACCTTTACTTCATAAAGAAAAACTTTATCATAACATTCTGAATTATAAAATAAATATCTTATATCTTAACACACAATTCAAAAGATTAGTGTCAATATAAATCACAGGGTAATTCTTGTCAGAGAAGAGAAATGGAGTTATAGAGATTATGCCAATAATAGTTTGTACATAACTTGTCTAGGCTTTTGCCACAATAGTCTGTGTGCTTTCATAACAAAGTCACAATTCATAGTCACAATACAATTGTCAGTTCTTCATGTGTTTCTCTTGCACGTTGTAGATCACTGATGAGCTGCCATTCTCTCGAGGCTAATCCAGCACAATGCCATATTAGTTCCCTCAAACAGAACAATACATAACAATTTCCAGTCTCCCTTGTATCAGAAATTCTATGCTGTAGTCAAGCAATCTTTGCCACAATACATCAACAGAATGCAGTGTATCCTTACACTTCACACTTTAGGGCAACTTCTTGTGTCTACCATTGTCGTAGTGGTCTATAAATTAGTAAACCAAGAGATTCTGTTGAAAACAAAAAAGGCTGCTTTTTCCCTGTAAAATATAATCAGGGAACAAATGCTAAGTTTCCAGATTATTCATTTCTAACTCCACTATTTCTTTCATTCAAGTCTCAACTTACAGTTTCCTGCAACAGTATTTATTAGCCTGATACCTACACACAGCATAATAAATACAACATAATAGTTTATGAACAGTTCACTAAAAACAATGTCAAGTGTTTAGCATACTACATACAAGCATCATAGTCACAATTTGTAGAAATAACAGTCTACTTGCATAATACATCCCTATATAAAATGCAAGTATAACATATCAATAGCAAAATGCACGAAATATTTCTAAGTCCATTCGCTCTCCATCAGCGAGTTAACTCACCATTAAGCTAACGGCCGCCTTTCATGACTGAACTTCTTGTCACACCAAATTCAAAGTGATTAGATCATAGAATTCTTTACAGAAGGTAAACTTTTGATCTCAGCCCATTGACTGGTCTCGTCTCATTCTTGTAAATCTTAACAATTGGATAATAAAACTACTCATCCACCTAAAACTGGTTTAGATTACATCAACAAGTCTAGCACATCCTTTACCTGAGTTATCCACTTTCAACTTTGACACTTAAAAATTTCACCACAAACAGTGCTCAAGGTCGGGTCACTTTGACATTTAACGACTTATATAACAATTAAGTTTAGAAATAGGGGTAGGCAAATTTACTCTGCCACAGATCCATGAATGATCCAGTGGTGATGTTAAAATGTCATCGTAACCACCACCACCATCTATGTGTAAGGAGGAGAGTAACTGAGAATCATCATCAGTCATGACTATCCTCTGCTTCACATCTTCTTCAGTGATTCACTGAATCAAGGATGCAAGGCGATTTTCAGGGGAGACTGGGATAATGGCTTTGCCCACTCCCAAGCCCTTTTCAAGGCAGAAAGAACAGGTCGACCCACCCCCTTCAGAGCAAGGAAAACAGAACAACAAATGTATTCAACTTTAAGTACCTATCCAGGCTGCTTACACAGAAAGAAAAGAGAAGAAAAGTGCAATGAAATGCATGAAGAAGGAAAAAATGGACAGAAGAAGACTGCAGAATTATATAGATAAATGTCATGGCCTTGGGCACTGCTTATGATGATAATTTTAAGTGCCAAAAGTTGAAGTAAACAGATAGATAATATGCTAGAAATTGCTGATGCAATCCAAACCATTTATAGGATTTATAAAAAGCTTTGCTCAGAGTCAGTACATAAAATGTTCTTGCTCAGATTTATAAGAAATAATATTACAAATATAAAAGTTAAATAATCATACTATGATATATACACTAATTTATCAGCAGGTGAAAACAAGGTGTTGGCAGTTCTTTTGCTGAACAACCAAAGATGAGAAAAAGGGCTGAGAGTTCACATTTTTAAACACCATTTTTCTTAAAAGTTCCAAATCTGATGAGTTTGCTAGACAGTAAGATTTAAATGATTTTTGTTTTTTATTGTTTCACCTATGATTTCTTCTTGGCAAAGACAAATTATTTTAATTTAGGATTTTTAATACATTTTTTAATACTAAACCACTTCCTTTATTAGTGTGATATGGGTGTTTAAAGTGTTTTCTACTGTATTTGTCTGCTAGGTATTAGGGTTTTTTGTGTGTGTGTGTAGTTTGTTTTGGAGCGTGTCTATGGTGAATGGTGGTTCTGTATGTGAATTGTTATAGTCTGTTTTTGAGTGTTGCTGTTAAGCATTTTTACTTTTGATTAGATATAGTATTAAGAACTGTTGCATTTATGTGTTGTCCTTTTTGCAATGCATGCAGATTTTGGAGTCTGTGTTTATTTAGCAGAAGAGAAGTGATTTGTTGTCCTAATCTGTTATTGTACTTTCAAACTGGTACTGCATAAAGAATTACTTGTGATAAATGATAATGTTTGGGAGTGTGGAAAAGTAATATAGAGAGGTAACAAAAGTACATTGGTGAATAGTTTTATGAGTTTTCCAGCATTCAATTCTCACTTGTACTACTTTATGAACTTTCCAGCATTTTCTCATTCAATTTCTTAAATGTACCACTTTGTGAGTTTTCCAGCATTTTCTCTTTCATTTCTCACTCTTACCACTTCAGTTTTATGAACTTTTGAGCATTTCTCACTCAAACTATATATTAGCACACTGTGTATAAAGATTATTGCAACTGTTGGTCTTTTAAGGGAGACTACTTGTCTTAACTTAGGTAAATGCTAACAATTTATTAGATTTTTTTGTTTGTTACAAGTATTAATTTTCCAACACATTTATATGAAAACTGAGTTTCAATTTAGCTATTTGTGTACCAGTATAGAAAAAAGGAAGAAAATAACCCAAATTACTAGTAGAAAAATGTCAACAATATATTAAATACCATATTTGTTTTTAAAAAAAAGAAAAGCACAAAACCTAGTGTTCTGGGTGAAGCATACAATTCACAGAATCATTTCAAGTGTAATTATACTAGAATTCATAAAATGATTATTTACGCAAAATAAATACACTACTGAATTTCTTTTAAAAATAATATTACAATATTGTGATATTTAGTGTCTTGACTTTATAGAGTGTGTGTGCTTTATAGATGATAAATATTTTTAAAGCTTTATCAAATATTAACCCATTCCCTGATGGAAGTGCAAATTTCTGTCAGTTTGTAGATTAGCGTGAACTTCCATGTTAAGTTTGTAGACTTCATAAACACAAATTTCTGTAGTGGTTTCTCTATGACATAAACTTACCTGGGCAAATCTGTTTTCAAAAGTAGACAGTTTTTACATAATGCCAAATTGAGGCTGATTTTGAAGCCAATTGGAACTTTATTTTCAAATCAGTTTATGACATCAACTTGCATTGGTTATTAAAAAAATTTTTTGAAAACCTTTTTTACCCACACTGGCCTCATTTGTGGCATGTGCAATCAGAAAACGGCAGCCACACATCATAGCAGTTCTGAGTCAAGTGATGTTGACTGTTCATTCCCAATGATTTTTCTTCAATCTAGTGAAGAATGATCATTTTATGGGTTTCAGATGCAGGCATATCATGATTTGAATGTTTGAATGCAGATGATAGTGAGAATGAAAGTGATATTGTTTTTAATCAGGACAACGATGGTAGCGAGTTAGACTCCAACATGGAATATTGGAAGTAGATCCAGACCCACCAATTCAAACTGACAATGAATGGGCAGCACATCTTCATATACCATTGATTGTCAACAATTTTAATTCAGTTAGTACAGTGGGCTGTTTCCAGATGGATTTGATGCTATGATTACTACAGCATTAGATTATTTTTCTTTGTTATTTCCTGAATGATATTGATAAATTTCGTCTGTACCACAAACAGATATGCTCTATTTCGACAAGGTGCTCATACTTGTGCAAACTTTGAGCAGACAACTCTAGCAGAAATGAAAGCATACATTGCATGCATTAGTTTAATGGGCCTATCTCAGTTACCAGAGACAAATCTCTACTGATCTGCAGAACCTTTTTATCAGCAATGTTAGCATAAAATTGATCTTGGCCAGAAATCGTTTTATTAGCCCAACTTCAAACCTTCACTTCAGTGATAGATGGGCAGAGAAAACAGAGGAGATCCAAACTTTTGCCACTTATACAAAGTTAAAGGAGTGATGGATACTCTGGCAACCACATTTGCTGCTGCATTCATACCCAGCAACAGACGAATGAATGATTCATTTTACTGGGTATTTGCATGTATACAATATATGCCCTCAAAACCTGTCAAGCGTGGTATCAAAGTGTGGATGTTCTGTGACAGCGACACTGCATATTTGTGCAATTTAGAAATTTACCTTGGCCGTGAAAATCCCCAGCCAATGCCTAATGGACTTGGTCATTGTCATAAAGCTGTCAGCAGATTTAGATTACTTTCACAGAGTTATTTTTTTCAACAATCCTTTCACATCTCCCAGACTTAGGAAGATTTGCTCAAGAGAGGGATGAATACCTGTGGAGCTATAAGATGGCAGATAAAAGGTTGAAATAGGTGCAAAAATTGAAATAGGTGCCAAATCTACAATGAGATGAAAGCAAAATTCTGTGGAAGGGAAACAGTAATCTGATTGCAGTAGTGTGGCAGGATAAAAAAAAACAAACAGCTGTCCTGTCAATCATCAATGACTCAATCTCCATGCAACAAGCTTACCGATTCATTAGACCCAATAATATTCATCAACCTGTTTTCCAGCTACAAGCCCTCTTTTGACTACAATGCTCACAGAAGAGAATGAAGTATGATGTGGGCAGAATTCCAAGGCCTGGAAATACCTTTTTAGGGTATCAAGTAAATTCTGCCATCACAAACGCTTTCAAACTTTATGACCATCCTTAACTGCAGTCCACTGATCTAAACGATTTTCATCGTGAACTTGCCACTCAGCTCATTGCTGGATTCAGTGCCAGAAAACGATGACATCTTGAAGTTGTGAGAGTGCTGTCCTGTGATGATAAAAATGTGTGAAATCACGTCAACATCAAGCTGCCCTTGTCATCTCAAGCAACAAGTCTGCAAGGATACAATTTTTAGTTGTGCTCAGTGTAACATAAATTTATGTCTTGCCTCGTATCACCAATAAACTGTAAAGTGTTAGTACACTAACAGATATCAATCCCACATCCCACCCCAAAAGTAAAGGTGTTTTTTTTGTTTTGCAAGTATTTGTTTGTTTTACAAGCAGTCAAAAGTTTCTAATAATCACATTTACAGCAGCATAAATAGTCAATGCAACAAAAGAAAATACAAAAACATCTGTTTATTTATTATAGCTTAGATTCAAATTAAGTGTAAGCATACATTTCTGCTCTTTATTTTCTTTCTTAAACAGCCATGCCCTAGATTGTTTGTGTTGTATTTACATGTAAGTTTATTCTTGAATGTGCAAAGTTAATTATTAATTAGTTCCATCACCAAAGTGTGGAATCTTAACAATTTTGGGGGTGAGTACACAATTTTCCAAATATCTTTTATTTAGTTTTTACTTTAAAAAATATATTTTTATTCTTTCTTTTCAGCTTTTAGATTAAAAAAAAAATATATGTATCATCGGTTTTCTAACTATTTTATCAAAGCAGGATATTTTTAAAATAGATGTTTTAATGATAAAATCATTTTTGAGTAACTTTCATTTCTATTATAAACTGATTAGGACTTGTTTTGTGGCTGCTATAACAGTTCAAACATAACCCATTTTTGCTCCCACTTTATAAAAACCCACCATCTGTAGGGTGTCAGATCTAAACAAATTGACTTGTCAATAGGAAGCTGCTTGATCTAAGTGAGTGTCATTGAGAAAGCTGCTCTTTAAATAGCCATCAGGGAAAGAGTTAATATAAATAATTTTCCAATTTTAATTTCTTCTGACACCCTAAACTGAGGAAAGGATTTGAATGAATAAATTATTACATATATTGAAATGCTTATATATAATTTAATGAAAGGTTTTAGGCTAGTGAAAATATATTCTGGATGATTGATTGTGTTTGTTATGGGACTGGCTGAGTGTTGGGAAAAAAAATAACCTAAAATTTACGTCCCTGTAAACATGTTTGGTCTCATCTTCATGTATATATTCACATTTTTTTCACTAACTTTCATAACTTTATCATTTTCTAATTTTAAAAGAATTTTTTCCACAACAATGAAAGTATCTACTAAATGTAATTCCAAATCTTAAGCTGCAAACAATGTACAGTCAATTAACTATAAATAGCCTACATGGAATTTGTCTATTTATTTTGAGATTTTATTACGCTAGTGTTCTAAAGATGAATATTCAACATCTTATTAAATGATAATCCTGAACATGTATGACTTTTTGATGTAAACTACATTATTTTACAGCATTAAATTATTTTCAGTATGACAAATGATGGATGCATAAACATCAAGATTGGTTGCTTTGCTGAAGGGATTTAACTAATATTAACATTTACCTTTCTAATTTAGACAAAACTTTGTATTAATTATTTCAGATTAAAAAATAGCTAATTCACTTTAAATGCAGTTTTTTATTTTAAATATTGAATAAATGTAAATAGTTTATGCTGTCATGATGAAGTGACTAAAGCAATATTACAATTTGGATCCAAAGCCCACAGTTATTACTTTTCTATAATATATATATATATATATATATATATATAATTATAATATATAATTTTTTAAAAATAACCATAAACTGTTTCTGAAATGGAATTACTCCTTAGATGCTTAAATGCATTCTCTAAACGTTGAGTTATGCTGTGTAAAGTTATTCTAAATAGGATGATGCCTCAAAATTGCACATTGTCTCCATGTTTCTTTTGGTGTCGCTTTAAAGTTCTTGGATACAAGAAAGCTTCCCCGCACTGGTCACATTTGAATGGCCGTTCTCCTGTGTGAATTCGTCGGTGAGCCTTAAGACTAGAAGACTGAGTAAAAGCCATGAGACAAAACTCACATTTATATGGCTTTTCTCCTGTGTGAACACGTTTGTGTCGCTTTAACTGTGTATAGCTATGAAATATTTTCCCACAATTAACACACTGTAAAGTCTTTATGACTTTTGGCTCACCAGTATGTTTTTTACGATGTGCAGCTAGTGACCCAGATTGTGTGTATCGTGCACCACAAACTTCACAAATGTAAGGCTGTTCACCAGTATGTGTTCGCTTATGCCGTGTAAGGTGAGTGGATTCTACAAATGCTGCCCCACACTCATGGCATTTGTAAGGCTTAATCCCAAAGTGTCTGCGGCGATGTGCATAAAGGTTGCTCTCTCCTCGAAACGTTTTCTCACACTGATCACATTTAAATGGTTTCTCACCTGTGTGAAGACGCTTGTGACGTTTCAAACTCTCGTGAGATGAGAAACCATCTCCACACTCTTCACATGTAAATGGAATGTGGCCATTGTGCTTCATCATGTGCTGTTTGAGAGTAAACTCTCTAATGAAACCTTTACCACACTGTTCACATTTATATGGTCTTTCTCCTGAGTGCTGTTTCATATGCAGTTTAAGATTATAGCTGCACACAAAACCCTTACCACATTCTTCACACAGGAAGCGCTTATCACCAATATGGGCATGAATATGAGCACGACAACTTTCTTCAGTTCCATAGGCCTTGAAGCACATGCCACAGCCAAAAGGTTTTTCTGTGGAGGCTGTGTTGAAAATGACAGCAGTGTTCTGTACCTGCACACACACAAATATCCAAACATGTTAGCCAAAGTATTCTCTTTGCATGCAAAGACAGAAGTTACAGGTTTAATCAAACGCATCTAACTAAGAGAAATATCGATGTGAATGTGATTATGGGGCAGATTCCAGATCAAAATTCTGAATCAGGGCCTCATGTTAAATTCACCCCCATCCCCCCAATGCATACACCACCATTTGGCAAATAATTAGATTAAATGTGCAAGTATTATGAGCAAATCTACATTGGAGAAACCTGTGTTAAACAACAGTTTGCTTAATTGCAAATGGAAAGAAATATATTGAGCAATCTGAACCAAACTGCTTTCTTTTCATTTGAAGCAAATTTTATTCACGAAAAAGGAATTTTTAACAAGAACCTTTAAAGATATTTAAAAAAACTTACCTAATAGTAATACCATATACTTGTAACTATAAACATGGAAATTCAGTAAACTACAGGGCAAATCTTTGCAATGTGAAAAAGAAAAGAAGGAAAAACAATAAGGTTCAAAACAAAATTTTTCAAATGAACTGTGTACAGTTACTTGAAGTTTTCACAAAGATATTCCATGACTCAAATACACCAAGATGATGAACATGCATAGAAGAATGTGTGAAATGAAATTATCTGGAATACATGTTTGTGTGATCATTTAGAGTGAATGTGTTTAGGATATTTGAAATAATGTTCTAAAGTTTGTGAAAAACTTGTGTGAGGAATATCTGGAGTGACTGTGATTGGAAATTTAAGAGATGAATGTGTGCTTGAAACTATGTGCATAGAGTCAATGCCAAATTATTGAAGTGTATGTAATATATACGAATGTGTACATGCGAGCATATGTGAATGTGCAGAATGAGTAATGAATGTTTGTGAAGAATGAGTCTATGCAACCAGGGTTGTGTTATCGCAAGATTTCCACAACTTCTAGCAATATGGCACAATTCAATGGGCTCCTTTGTTTCCAAAAAGGCATGATATTTATATTGATAGTTTATTGAACTCCACCAAAGATTTATTTTCAAGAAATAAGAAAGATTCTAAATTTATGAGTTACAATAAATGTGGATGTAAATTTTTATGCATTTCAACTAAAAGCATCAAAGTACAAGAGAAAGGAGATGGTAGAGGGAATACGGAAATCCACCTAAATTAACATGAGCATTTCAAGAAAAGAAACGACTGGCAGAGGGATGTCACACTAACAAGCAAAAATGCAAAACAGCAACAGTATATTAAATCTTCCTTACCAAAGAGGCCCATAAATGACCACATGATAAAGATCTAGAGGCAAGCTGTAAATCACAAGTGAAATAAATATATTTACAGCTAGATCTAGGATTTCATTGCAGATGTTATGTGTCTACAAGCTGTCAAAATTTGAAGATGATGGATACAAGTTGCAAGACAGTTGATGAGCATTTGACTTGCTAAGTGGTTCAGTATGTCCATGAACATGGTTTTCATTAAATGAGTGCTTATTCCTGAATCTTCAATGCTGACCAAAGTACTCTTTAAGACAAATTTAATTTAAATTTCCAAGATAAATTAGAACTTGTTGCAATTACTTCTGAATTATTTTTAAACATACTGTAGCTATTAGGCAAAAAAGCATGAAGTTAATCTTTTGGCGTCCAAAGAAATTATCCATCTTGCTTCAAATCACATGTCTTTAATGATTTAAAATTGATGTAATATGAGAAGTAGTTTTATTACTAAAAATTACGAGAAGGGATCTTTTCTCCAAAATTGCTAATATGCACCCCTAGCTTACAAATTAATTATGTGCCAGCTTGACATCCACTTTCAAATATGAACCAGTTTTTTTGTAAAGAAACCAAATTAACCATATTAATGCACATCATGTACATAAAGAAATTTCAAGTGCATGTTATAGTACTGTAATATATTGCCGCCATATTAGTTTTTGGTAATCTGGATCATCAGTTATCTCGACACTTTTTGGCAAACCCCTAGGCCATCGACATATCCAGGTTCGACTGTAACAGTTTAAGGTAGTTGTTTATTATTAATTTAGTACATTTTAAACAACAGAAGTAAAAAGTGCTTTGTTAATTTATTGAAATAGTGGAGAAATTAACTCTTCAAATGCAAATAAAAAACCAAGATGCCAGTGTCTGATTTATAGATTAGATAATTTTTTTAAAACTGTAATTGTTTAAAAGAATAAAAAAGTAATAAAACCGAAGTATTTCTGATTATTATGACAAATATGAATATACAGTCAGCTATCTTTTTTTTTCAATCTGCACCTATTACTATATATTCAATGTTAATAGATGTCAACATCCCATCACCACCCCTGTTGTTGGCATTCTGTGTTCGTGAGTGTCATAATAAACTGCAAGTTACTCGTGGCTTTAATCTTCAAGGGTTTCATCCACAATATTATGCTACTTTTATTTCTTTTAAAACAAACAATATTTAACAATAAAAATAAAAAATAAAATTAAAGAAAAGCTTTAACTTGCTTTAACTCTCTGTGATGCACTGAAAGTAGAGAGGCTATCTGAAGGTGCTGACTCTGGGTTTGCAGAAAATGCAGACTCTATATTTTTCACATCTTCTTGTGCATCTTTATCACCCTCTGGATCACTTGCTTGCTCTTCAAATGTTACTTGCACAGTATCATCATCACTGTCAGTGACTTCACCATTATTATTGCTGTGTCCGCTGTCATCATCAAGCAATTCCTCTTGACATGACTTTCCTGTGACTGTTGAAAGTATTTATACATTTATGAAAGTAAACAAATTTACTCACTGAAATAAGATGTCAATTATTAAAGTGTGTCTAGGGAGCTAACTCTGTAAATGAGTGCAAAAATTGATAGTATTCATTAGTACTTTAATATTAATAATTATTAGATGTTTGCTTTCTTAATACTATACCATCTCAACAACTCTGGTTTTAATTTTGTTTGTTGTGTAAAAAATTCTGCAAGGGACATTTGTATACCTTAGGACAAGTGAATACTTGTAATGAAGAAAGTATCTTCAAGTTCAGTGA
Organism: Sinotaia quadrata; assembly: GCA_028829895.1. Lineage (NCBI taxonomy): Eukaryota > Metazoa > Mollusca > Gastropoda > Architaenioglossa > Viviparidae > Sinotaia > Sinotaia quadrata. Next base: position 107,582,445 of record CM054179.1, read on the forward strand.
TGGATTCCAGGTGACTATACATATAATTTCTTTTCTAACTGAGCCAAATTTTTTTTACATTTTGTGTGGAGTTTAAACTCCAAGATCAATGAATCCAACAGTCAGCAATGATATGTTCATAATTTATGCTAAATGAACTATACTCTTTTGTATAAACATCTGTGCATACATTATTTTACCTATTTCACTGTGTGTAAATGTGTGTGACTTTATTTAAATGAGTATGGAACAAATGTGAAATTATATACCGGAGTGGCCACCTTGTGAGAGACCTGTGTAGATGATTAATACAAAACTAGAGTTAACTGTATAACTTTTCCATCATGACTTACAGGTACTGACCTATATATAATTTTAAATCTGTATTGACTCTGGCAGTTATTCTACTGGTAAAGCTTTCCTGTTGAACATGCATGCACTGATTGAAAAACAATGTTAATTGTGAATTATGAGAGTGAAAGAATCAGTGTTAGTGTTTGATAAATGTGTTCAATATAACGCTTTAGGTTTGCATAGAAAGACTGTTGTTGATTGCAGAGTGCTCTGTGTTGTAAGCCAGTCTACTGAAATACTGTTAATGAAGTGCTCGTTGTAATCTGATTTACTGTTATTGATAACAAGTGTTCTCATTGTTATAAGCTAGTGTACCGAGTTACTATTACAGATGAAGAAGTGCTTATTGTTATAAGCCAGTGTTTTGAAATACTATTATTGATGAAGGCTCAGTGTTATAAGCCAGTGTTTTGAAATACTATTATTGATGAAGTGTTCAGTGTTATAGGCCAGTGTTTTGAAATACTATTATTGATGAAGTGTTCAGTGTTATAGGCCAGTGTTCTGAAATACATGTACTATTATTGATGAAGGCTCAGTGTTATAAGCCAATGTTGTGTAATACTATTAATTATTGATGAAGTGTTCAGTGTTATAGGTCAGTGTTTTGAAATACTATTATTGATGAAGGCTTGTAGTTGTAATTGAACCAGAGAGCATTGCTCTTGTCTAATGTTGTGACAATGACATTACAGAAAATATAAAATAACAACTTTTACCTAAGTATAGATTCAATCACTGTAATTAAAAACTACAAATAAAAATGCTTGTGGGCACAAGACCATAGCATAAGACACAATTTTTTAATAACATAAGGTCATGGTCCTATATGAGATTATTCATTAAATTAATAGAAAGCATTTAATTAACATATTGTAGATGAAAAATGAGAACAACCACAACAAAACGCACATTTACTGATTGTGCCCAAAATGCAGTGGTTCAAGATCTAGTAATTCTAACAGTTAATATAAAAAATCTCATACCCATAACTGGACATTTCTCATTTTTGTCTCCAAATACAAGCGATGCCATAGTTTTCTTGCCTTCATATTCTGAAGATTTGTGAAGTTCCAGCTGAAAAAATAAATCTATTACACATATTTTTAAAGATGATTACGGATATTGCAATTTAATACATATTATCCAATGAAACAAAGGATAATATGCAAAAGGAAAAAAGTGAATAGAATCAATAGAGCATTGGTCAAAGGGGAACAACCTGTAAAGCATAAGAGACTGGATAACTACTATCATTATTATACAACTACATACATAAAAAGTAGATTAAATGAGTAAAAAGTATAAACCCATATTTTTCTCAGACCTGATCTTGCATACACAGTTTATTGCAGACAGCAGAAATTTGCATTTACAATTGTAATTTAAAGTCTTTCTGAATTAGCATTTTAATTTAAACTTGGCATCTCTCAAATGACAGTGTTATTCTCTTAAGGGTATTCCAAACTCTCTGCATACAGCTTCCTTACTGACTCAAGGTCATTTCTGAAAATTAATATACCACACTCACCTTGGTTCTGAACAGCTCTTGAAAAATTAAAAATATCTTAACTTGGGCAATAACATATACATGCCCAATACCTAGTTAACTCATATTCGCACTTATACTTTATTAGCTAATGTTTGTTTATTAATATATTGTTTGCTACTAGATCCACCTTGTAGCTTATTTTATTAATATCTTCTATTTTCTAAATAACCAGTATTGTTGGGGAGCTACAGCTAGATCTGTTAGACTATTGTCTATCTTGTATCCATTACATCAGCTATAGTTACTCTGCAGTCCTCTCCTGGAATATGGACCCTGCCTGCAATTTTAATTAATGCAGGGAGGAGAGCATTCACACTAATACCATTTACCATGATCACTCCACCACCAATGCCACATTACTGCAATCAAGCATTTTCAAAAATCCATACCTCCACTTTTTTTATATTATATTTTATTTTTATTTTTACAATCTACTTCAATGTAAAAAGCACTTTCTCTCCAAGCAGTAATATATATATATATATTTTAGTATGACTAAATGAGAATTCAAGCTATTTTAGAATATAAAGAGCTGGTCTACTATTAGGAAACAAAGAATTATTTCAACTGTTACAGCACACTTTTATAGAGCATTCTTATTACAATGGCAGATAAAAATTAACACTAAACAAAAGCCAACTTCTGTTGAGACAATCCAACCTTTGGATGGTGAAAAAGCATTTACAGAAAAATCACAACTTTTCAAAACCTGACAAAAAACAATCTGTATTTTTCCTAGTTTTATCAATTCTAGAAATGGTAAATGATCTCCCACACTTTTCCATTCTTGCAAAACTCCATTTTGAGACATGTCTCAGAACATGTTTTCAGTTTACTGCTGGATCTTGAGTTACAAAAAACTGCTGAAAAGAAAACTGCCCATAAGACCCACAAATTTTTAATTTTTCAATTCCAAAATAAAATTCCATTACATGATATCCATTTGTCACTATTTACGAACAATGTGAACTATTTCAAAAACAGCTGAACAGCTTGTGTACATATACTGAGGCAAAGGGATATGTCATTAATTTGTGCATTTGTTCACTAAATACTTTGATTTGTTTGTCTTTTACAATTTACTGTATATACTATATTACTACATTGTCATTATTATTAAACTTGAGGTTTTCTTCCATAAAATAATAGTTATAAGGCATTATTTTTGCCGATGTTTCATTAATGGACATGAACATTATATAAATTCCAGCTTTTGTATGAAACTGGGTTTCTAGCATCCTAAGACCCAACTGTAATAATAAAAATGACAATTTCACTTACATCAATCATTTCTTCAGTTGAAGTTCCAAATTTCATATCAAGCATAGAATCTGTAAAACTAGATGAATGGTCAATGACTAAATCTTCAAATGGTGGTAACGGCATAGGAATTTCCAGTGCAGAAAATACATTTTGGACGACATAGGCTAGCATCCCACACTGCAAAAGACCTGAGATAATAAATGAGGCAGGTATAAGTTACAGATACAAATAAAAAATCTGCAGACTATAATTTTATAAATTATATTTTATACTGATTAAAAGTGTACTTTCTATAGTTCTAAATTAATTAATATTAAATTATTATATGACAAAAAAGGGGATAAAAATCATGTGCAGTAGTTACAGGTGATTCAATAGTGCAAATGATTAATCAATATGGGCATTTTGATTGGCATGCTAGTCTGAGAGATCTAATTTCAAAAAGCACTGATTAGCGGACAGATGTTACACTGGAAACTAATACAGTAGTAGAAATAGGAAAAACAGCATAAGTCTGCTACATACTTATTAATAAAAGAACTCCAAACATGAGTCCACATAACAGAATAAAGAGATTTGAAATGAGTTCTAAACTGAAGTGAAAGCAAAAAATATATTTTCAGTTAGATCTAGGACTTTATTACACATTTATACTTATACTTTTATAGCAATGCCAATTATCACTAAAAAATGAAGGCCATCTGATTCTGTTAAGTCTCTAGCCCACTTACTGCATGAAAGATGTTTCAAAATATATGTGAATTGTGATGCAAAATGATTTTCACCAAACAATAGTTATCTCCAACATCTTTAAACTCAATGTGAATGAAAATATTCTAAGACTGACTTTTATAGTGTCATAATTTTACCTGCTAATGTTTTATGCTTTTTACAAATCATTTTAATCAGGCTTACAAAAATATGAATGGGTCCCTTAAGTAAAGAGTTTGGCTAAGAGATTCCCCCAGGACCCTTCTGGCAGTTCTGTTCACAACTTAAATTCAAGTTGAAGCCCTGCTTAATATTAAACATATCCAAAACATTAAGATACAAAGAATTAGAATTATATAATAGACAGTGAAAAAGAAAGAATAATAAAAAGTATGCACATACCAATATTTGTGATTAGATATTTATAAATTAAATGTGATGGGGTGATGGGTGTAGTAGTATAATAAGTGCGGTGGGTCACCACAGGATACGACGTGAAAAACATGATGAAGATGGAGGACAATACGTCACATGCTTGATGATTGATAGCCACAACAAGAGATGACAACATGCAGCACCATGTTTACAGCTTACATGAGGCCTTTATTCATGGCAGCATACTGCCAAACTCTCTCTTTACTTAGCTACATAGCTCTCTGTTGCTCTGCACGCATACAATTACACTGGTTGTGCTTATTGTATTTTGGGAGTACAGCCACCATTGAACAATCCTACCATCACGAGGAACAATCAATACAAAAAAGACTGCTAAAAACAGTTTTTGTGCTTCCTTACTTACTTCAAAATATCAATTACAGCTAAATGCCTAAGAGCTATGTAACAAATCAAGTATATAATTATATAATTTATAACAAAACTAATATGATGATGCTTTAAAACACAGTTATTTACTAATATAAAATTTAAAGGAATAGACCTAAAATAAAATAAAATGTATGTTGGTGGGCTATAAGTTTAGGAAAAGCATTCACTCACACACAAATCACAAGATACAAAAAAATATAATAGCATCAGTCATCATATAAAAATACATCAATTAAAAATATAAACTATCTGCTTCCTAAATACACAAACTTCTTATATGAATAAATAGTACATCAAACAACATATAAGAATGTACTATATAAGATATTACTAGAGCACACACTGTGTGTGAAAAAACATTGAAATGTGTTAATGTAGGGTACCATTAAAAACAAAAGCAAGGGAAGTGACCCAGATCTGCCAACACATCATGAATTTAATTATTCTCGTTCGCTCAACCATACAATGATACATACAGTGATACACGCACAGACACCTGCACACAAAACATTAACTCATAATAAAAGGGGGTTACATATAGGCTACTACTCTGTCAACAAACAGTACGAATAAATAGCCGAGATCTTGAAAAAAAAAATGAATATGGAAATTCAATTTAAGGAATACTACCTTTATATTTATGTTGTTTACTTACTAGATGAGGCGATCATATTTATCACGTACGCCATCTTTCCGTCTGATCTAATCTGTTTACTGCTGGTATGAACATCATTAGTAACACCGCAATGGCAAGCAATGTAAAAAATGCTAGCGAGCCCCAATCGTATTTCTCGTTCAGTTCGATTCAGATCAAGAACTGAGCTACACTGTTTACAATGCATATTTCTAGCGAATTCTGCCATGTCAATAAGTCTTCTTCCTTCTTTCCAGGCTGCCATGTTTAGTAATTAAGGAAAGAAAGGGAAAAGACGAATTACGAAAGTAAACATTTTAGTTATGTGAACTTATGTCGTAAATCTCAATCGAAATATCCATGTATAAATGAACGCATTTTTTAATCTACCAATGCTTTTATATATTAAGTCTTAAATTAGTGCAAAAAAACCTTTAATTTTGTTGGATAAAGCAGGTGTATCAGTCATTAATATAATACTTCGTAACAGTGTTGAAGCTAAGGTCACCTAAAAGAGTGTCTTTGTGTTATGTTACCATGTCCAAGAGCGCCATTGAATATTTCTCAAATGGTTTAAGAATATTTGTAGATACAGTTATTTTAAACTTGAACAGTTTGGTGATAGAATCGCATTGGATGTATCAGTCAAACATTAAAACTTTAGTAAAATATATTCATTAAATGAAAAATATTATGTAGAAAAAACATGAGTGAAAGTGTCCATAACTGTTTTATTTTTCAGTATTGCATAATTTTACTGTTAGCTTGTGCATGTGGCCTCACTTAAAAAAAAAAATAATAAAGAAACGAAAAACAAGTAGAAAAAAGAAAAGATACACATTCTTAATAATAATGTAACGTGGTTGTTTGTTTGACGAAGAGCATTTTTAAGTTATAAAATTGCTTAACATTTACTACCAACGTACTATTGATTTCATGAACGATTGGTAGTTAGAGACAGACAGATTCACGAACAGATAAACTTGCGTACAAAGCTCGGTTTGGAAACCGTTAACACTCTCTTAAATAATTATGCATTCAAAGTTTCACTCAGCTCATTCGCCCCCATCCAAACCGTAAATTTGGTCTATAAAATATGCATAAAAATTACTACGATAAGAGGTCTTAACAAGAACAATAACAAATTAATTAAGAATAGACGACATTCGGTCTCCTAAGCTATGAGTTATTATTATGCGTTAGTCTTTACAAATGCTGATATATAATATTGGTTTAAGTGTCTTAGAGCGCTGCACTTAGCTGTTCATAGGCACGTCGTTATGGCCACGTGTCCCCACAGTTCAATTATGGTTCAGGATCACGATCGTAAGCAACAAAGTTCGTCACAGTACTTGTCCAGATTTAGATATGCCAGTCCTCCATCAGACTTTACAGGCGACACTGGTAAGGTACTTGTAATGAATGTATCACCAAGATACAATACAACAGGCAGTACTTGTCACAGGCAAGCAAAGCCACAAGTTAACGAAACAGCCAAAGGATGATAACGAAGATCAACCAAAAACACGCTCTTCTTTATGTAGACAAATGCATCAAAGACAGCGGGTCTCTTATACTTTTTCGTATCGACTACACGGAAATATCGGAAGCAGGGAAGCAGCGATGTCGTGTTCTATCGTCCGTGTTCCCTCGTGGGCATGATTTTCTTTTGTTTTGTAGGACCTCTTTCAACGACACCACATGTTATTAACAGTAAGGAAAACCGTTGGTAAACGCACGCAGGCAGTAACACAGAAACTTCTCATCCCCACCCACCCCCACCGACGGAGGGCGGTTGAGGGTGCGCGCAAAACTGGTGCAACCTGTTTCACCCCCTTCCACCAGCCATCCTGCCCTCCACCTCAGACGCACCGCGAGGCTGTGGGAATCCCCCAGAAGCAGATCAAGACTAAGACAATCGTGAAGATGAAAGGTCTTAAAAAAATAAAGTCAATGTAAAACTGTATTTATACACCAAAGCAACAAAACGATTTATAGAAATTGTATAGGCTCTTCTTTGTTATTACAAATGCTAGGCCTATAGTTTCTCCTTCAATGACATCTTTGATTTTCTTGAAACCTCTGCCTCCCATTTTCCGAGATAAATAGAACCTGTCTATCTGCTTTGGGATGTAAGATTTTATGTATTGTGAGTAGTTTCTGTCCAGATCACTTATTTCTATGATACCTATAGTGTAACGGATTACAGGCATTGCGTATGCTTTAAGGGTTTGTATTTTGTTATGCCCATTTAGCTTGGACTTAAGGACTTGTCTAATCCGTTTTTTCATACTCTCTCTCTTAACTTGGACTTCACTCTGCGTATTTTCTTGGTATCGTGTACCCCGTGTATTTATATCCCCCTTTCCATTGAAATAGTTGATTTTTCCAATGTAGAATTTCAGGCCTTCTTTTTTTTTGATCCTGCCGTTCTGGACGATAATTCTGCCACATTTCTCATGGCCAAGCTGCAGATCTTGACAGTATTAATCAGCGATGTCGTTCATTTTTACTGTAAAGCCATAGATCGTCCATATACAGTAAATGGCCGATATAATCTGTCTTGATTTAATTTTGTATCATCCTGTTTTCTGGATGACTTGACTGAGAGGATTTAGGGCAATGAGGAACAGCAGTGTTGATAGGGGATCATCTCTTGAAAGATTCCACATTTTATTGGTATGTCTGCATTTTTTGTGTTCTTGCGTGAGAGTGTGGTTTTCCAGTTTCTCATTGATTCTTCATCTTGAATTGGATTCTGTACTGATGGTGCTATTTTGTACATTTTTATTGTTTCAAGTATCCATGAATGTGAATCTATGAATGAGTCATAGATCTTTTGGTAGTCAGTCTATGCCATTGCAAGATTTGTTCTTCGTTTCTTGCTGTCAGTAACTCTGGCCTTATCAATTGCCAATTGGTTCTTGTTCCTCTGCTGCCTGATCTAGTATCCTGTTGTTCATTGGTCAGATATAATTCCTGATAGTAATTTCCAGGTTGTTGATAGGCATGCGATTGGATGATAGTTATTTGATAGGTGCCTTTCTCTGGATCTTTCATAATCGGGCTTGTATTTCCTTTCACCATCCAGGCAGGTAAGGCTTGTGGTTTGTTGAATATGTCTTGTACTTGTTTAGCGAGTCGACCATGTAAGAAGTTAAGATCTTGCACAGCCGTTAGGACTGATTCAGTTTCTGCTTTCAAACCTGTCTCTTTCAACCACCTTTATGTTGGTATTTCATCAGTTTGTCACACATATACTGGTCATGAAGAAGTTTGGGGCTCCAATTATTTGCTAATGCCTGTTTGTTGTTGTCTTCCATGTTTCTTTGTCTATTTATGGGCATGGGAGTTGGATGGGTGGTATAATCCATTCATCTTTACTGCATGTTTCAGTGGTTCATTTTTGTTGTTATTCCATATGTAGTCCACCGGACCCGTGGACAATTTGCTGTTCAGTCAGTTATGAAAGTTCATTTGATTATTTGATTAATTCTTGCTAGGTGATGGATGCTTTAAATATGGACATATATCACTTTATATTCCTTAGTTATATAATTATCATAAGTCTTTAAGAAAATGAAAAAAATAATAGCATAATATTTATTAATTTATTTAGTTTTTTTCTGTTGTTGTGATTCTTTTAGGGGGAAATGTGTACTTATTAAAGTGTCTAAACTAGCATATATATGAATTCTTCTGTAATACCAATGTTATTCAGTTTGTTTTATTTTAAAGTAAATTACAATGTGTAATAATAATAATAAAGCTCATTTTTTTTCTTTGCATCTTGCATTTTAAAACTGTATTTTATTTCATTGTTTAAGTTCATTGTTATATTTTAGTGCTTAGAGCCAAATTATTATTGTAAGCTTTGGGGTGGACTTTTGAACTCAACAGAAGACATAGTGATTATGTAAGTTATTATAATACCGGGAAATACGACCAATGACTACTGAGACAGAAGCATGTTATTTGTGGATAAGAGAGGAACTTTAGTGGGTGGAAATGGAAGAAAGTATTCAAATGGATGAATGAATGAAGGAGGGAGCTATCAACTGGTCGGGATACATATAGAAGGTATGAGGCAGAGTAAGTAGACCGTCATCTAGTAGTCACGTCTGAGCCGATGCAATTATAATCATTAGTCAGAAGTAAAGGTGCGTTTATATCCCATAGCCACACTTAAATCTACAAATAATCCAGACACAATGCTACTAGACAGATTGCTCCCTAGAGATTGTATTCAGAAAACCATATGAAAAAACTCTAAAGGATTGAGTGGATTGCATCATATGAACTGTATGTATGTTGCGTCAACTATAATCTTTGTAAAGTGGATTGCATCATATAGACTTTGTATGTCTATTGTGTCAACTGAAAGCTTTGTCATTTTTTTTAAAGCATGCCTATTGCTGCCATTGGTTTTAATTTACCTTTTTATGGCCTATTACAAATATTCAGTTCATTCATCAGATTCATTGTTGATTCCGTCAATTTTCGACACCTGTCCTAGGTGAATGAGTGTGCCAAAATATTGATCAGTCGATGTGTCTGGTGTGACCAGTCAAGCTATTTTGTGATGGTACTGGTGTCTAATCTTTTGGTGCATGTGCCACCTGATGCCAACATCTTAAGTTACACCCACCCATCAGCGCATCGGACCGCTTATAAGTCCATCAGAATTACCACACCTGTCCTAAAAATTATAACTAGATAAATTAGGTGTGAAGAGTGATAAATTTTAGCACCAAACTGCACTTTGATAATAAGAAAATACAACACACAGTGACCTCAACACGTGTGCGCTCGAGCAAGTACAGACACGCACGCGCGAACACACACACACACACACACACACACACACACACGCAATATATGAACATTTTGGCGTTTATTATTTTGAGCATAACTCGTATGAAAATCCTTAACACATCACATATTCGCAACTTAGATAATGTTTTTATGAATAAAATATCAACATTTTTAATTACTCTGAGAGAGGGCCTTTAATTGATAGAATAACTCTAAGAAGACTAAATATTTTCTGGTCAAAGTTAATATTTAGCACCAATATATAATAAACAATACGACAGAGCAGATTTAAAAAAATTATAATAAGCAATGTGACAGCTGATATAAGTATACTCCTGCTGGAGTTTGAGAACATTTTTTCCACTGAAAAATTCAACATCTCCAAACTGAATCAGAGGTACACAGCTTTTACAAGAAGATCTGTTAGGACAGCACGATGAAGATGCTTCGGTTATAACACTATGTAACACAATTTTTGTTCCTGGCTTCTAAGTGTTATATTTCAATTGTTTATGTCTAAAATACGTGAAAAAATGACTTCATTAAGCACAAACTTTGCTTACACGACAACAGCACGAAGAAAACTCGTTTTTTTGTGAAAATAGAACGATTTTTTTTCATTTTCGTCATTATGATCAGGTAAAAACAAAAATTGCACAAGGAATAGACAAACACAGTCGGAAACCACTCAACAAGGTTCAGAAATGTGTAGATTTTCTAGATTTACGATTGTACTGTGAATCACTCTCTCGAAGTAGCCCCCAAATGTAGTCCCCCATCATGTTTTCGTTATACTGTCCTTGGTAACGACGTTCAAAGTTCAATATATCTTGATGAAAGCGCTCGCCTTGCTCCTCCGAGTAAGCGCCCATGTTCTCCTTGAATTTGTCGAGATGCGAATCAAGGATATGGACTTTCAGAGACATTCTGCATCCCATTGTGGCGTAATTCTTTATGAGAGTCTGCACCAACTCCACATAGTTTTCAGCTTTGTGATTACCTAGGAAGCCCTGAACAACTGCAACGAAACTGCTCCAAGCCGCTCTCTCCGTCCTGTTCAACAGCTTTGCGAAATCCTCACATTCTATGATCTTCTTGATCTGTGGTCCAACGAATATACCAGCCCTGACCTTAGCCTCGGACAGCTTTGGAAAAAGATCTTGGAGGTATTGAAATGCTGCTGACTCCTTGTCAAGAGCAGTGAAAAATTGCTTAATGAGGCCTAACTTGATGTGCAGCGGTGGCATAAGCACTTTATGAGGTTCTATCAGCGGCGCCCACTTCACATTGCTCTTCCCAACAGAAAACTCTGTCCGTTGTGGCCAGTCCTTTGTGCGATAATGCGCCTTAGTGTCACAGCTGTCCCAGAGACAGAGGAAACAAGGAAATTTCGTGAAACCTCCTTGAATACCCATGAGGAATGATACCATTTTGAAGTCACCGATGACCTCCCATCCGTAGTCGTCATACTTTAATGCACTCAACAACATTTTGACACTGGTGTACTCCTCTTTGAGATGCACAGAGTGGGCCATCGGGAGAGACGGGTAGTTGTTTCCATTGTGAAGCAACACGGTTTTGAGGCTCTGGGATGAACTGTCTATGAATAGGCGCCATTCAATAGGATTACATGCGATATCTATAGCCTGGAATAGACCGGCAACATCGTTGCAGAAGCACAGCCCATCACGCTGACTGAAGAAGTTGGAGAATCTTTGATGCCGCTTCCTCTGATCCGTGACTTGTACGCTATCATCAACCAAGTTCCACTGTTTGAGCCTGGATATCAGAAGCTCAGCATTCGATTTCGTAAGCCCGAGGTCCCTAATTAAATCGTTCACGTCTTTCTGGTTAGGGAAGTACGGCTTTCTATCCCCAACTTCATCTGCGGAATCGTAGTCCATATCTCCAGTATCTGCCTCGCTATCTGACTTGCTGCTGTCTCCTGAAGATGGCCGATGAATGAATCAGCTGGATGCAAACAATCTCTTGATGCCATATCAAATAAATAACTTCTCTTCAACTACGAATCGTTATCCTTTCAGTCTGCAATAACACGAATTGGAATCTTGGTTCGAGACACCTGTGTTTTTATACTTGTACAGCTACTTTTGGAACGTTCAAGAACGTTCTAGAAAGTTCTGAGAGTTTCTCGAAAGTTCTGGAAGTTTCTTGAACGTTCTAGAGTGTTCAGGAGAATTGTAGAAACATGTGGACAACTCTAGCAGTTCGGGGAGGAAGCTCGGCATTGAAAGGAAATCGAGAATTTTCTCGAACACACGCGATTTTCCAAATTTCATTCCCGGTCACAGAAGCAAAGTTTTTCTGGAATAACAGCGATTTCCTTTCTGTTCTAGACCTAACGGATTAGGAAAACACACTTTCAACCCAGGAACAGAAAAAAAGTAAAAATTTGTTACATAGTGTAATCTTAACACTGACACAGGAAGTTAACCCACCTCCTTGACCAACTGCGCTCATGTTTCGCGCAACCTAATTACGAAAGGTCCGTGTTTCTCTTGATGGTTGCTATATGTATGTATCTTTGCTATGCTTCTCGAATGTACCACGTGATTGTTTCTTTCCAATGTTTCTCTTTGAAGGTTGCTATGTGTATGTGACTTTCCAATGTTTCTCTTTGAAGATTGCTATGTATATTTTACTGTCTTTCTAGCTCTGTACTACATTAGTGCATGAGAAGTGTGTACAGGCCTTTCTTGAGTCTTTCAAATCTTTATAAAATATAGATTAAATCATTAGTTGTGTGATACGGCTTTTTTGAAACCTTTCACAGTTTCATATAAAATTCCTTTAAAAACATTACCTGTATGACACGGCCTTTCACAGTTTCATATAAAGTTCCTTTAAGATTGAAATATTAGCTGTATGACACGGCCTTTCATAGTTTCATAAAATTCGTTAAAATTAAAACATTAGGTGTACGACGCTGCCTTTCCGAAGCCTTTCACAGCTTCACATAATATTTATTCAAGACTAATGTCTAACTCTATGTTAGGATCTTTCGCTAGTATGTCATGACTTCATATACTATTTATTTAAGATTAAAATACATATGTGTTTTCTCGGTGGTTCAGTGTGTATTAATTTTCTTTTCATTAACATATTGCCCATTATATGTAATTGGGCAGGAGATGAAATTATTGTACTTCGACAAGCAATACACCGCCTGTCTAAATCTTTTCTCTAATCGAGGATTTACTTACTGTCCATTTATTCACCATTACTGCCATCACCCCTTTCTCCAGATTCCACCACCCTTACTACTGAGGTACCTCCCATATTCTTCACCGCACACACTTCATAAACCGTCATTTCTAAGCCAAGCAAATCCCGATTTTTCTCAGCAAACATAAAGATTTATTTTTCCAATGATCGATACCCTATAGCCATCATGGATTCAGTCCTAAACGCAAGTAGCGCGCCATTGCTAAGGAGAAGTTTTGCTGACAACAGCACAGCGCCAAAGGCTGCGTCTGCAGAATCTGTCTCAAGGGAAATAAGCACGAGGCTCCCATCAATCTTTCTCTGAAAACAAACAGAAAGGGGCATAACCCGATTTGTCCTCTTACAATCCAATTTCCCGTCAGCAGAAATAATCAGTGTGAGAATGTGTACGGAGAAGAAGGATAGAAGAAGCCTCTTCAAGATAGCTGCGCGTCAGCTTTGCATCATGCTGCGACATTTATTTGTTGTCTTGTGTTTATGTCTCCATTGCTTTGCAGCTAACTTAGAGAACGGTAAGTTAAATCTTTAATTGACTTTCTGTTTTCCTTAAGTTAATAGTAACCAAATTAAGGGGAAAGAACTAAGGAAAAAATATACTAGCTGATATATTGATATTTTTTTTTCTAGTTTGGAATACGTCTTCAATTAAATAATTAATATTTTGTTGAAATTTATTGTTCCACATAATTATATAGCTTTAGCAACCAATTTCAGTAAAGATAAAATGTAATTCTTTAGGCCTGTACAGTTTTGTAACATGTTAGCCCTATTTAGAATATTTTCAAATAAATTTCTTTCCTTATCTTCAGATATTACAAATATTCACAAAATTTCTCCATGTAGATGCACATAGATACGCATTTCGAAACTGATAAAGAAACCAGTAGTATAGTACTAAATTTGTTTTACACAATGCTATCCAGAAATTTGTTAAATAAATATTTGACCATTTTGTTCTAACAGTTGTTTAAACTCCGCATGATTTGTGACTATTCTCTGTGTTATACAACTTCTAGTGTCTGTTTCTAGAATTTCTACCACAGTCAGGGAGTCAGGTCAGCTTGTTAGTATAAAGGGGGAGGGGGAGGAGGGAGTAATAATTTTAACTTAATGGCTGATATATATTTTTGGTAACATTCTACATCAGTAGGTCACACAACTTAGTGGTGCCTCAGAAATATGTTTTCTGGACTTTTATTTATCGTGTGATTAACAATTTGACTAATTGTTTGAGGGGTTTTTTTTTTTGGTGAAAATTTAAATTTGAGTTTTATGTCATTAATAAAAACTTCGGCTGACAATAAATCATTTCTGTTAATTAAGACTTTCTTCAGTGATATAAAGAGATGCTTCTGGTATGAGGTAAAGAAAAGGCCCTTCCAATGAAGAAATGTAAATCCCTTGTAAGAACTTTTCACATTTAATACTGTCACTGAAGTCTTCGTCAAAACTTGGAACCATTTTAGTTTCGGAAGAATTCAGCATTATTTCAATTTTGAAAATGTGATTTTCTGACAGGAGTTTAGCAGTAATTTCTTAATTAAAATGAGAAATATCTGGTAAGAATTTCAGCGATAGCAGTAAATGTTTATGGTAAGAATTAACCGAACCTTATTTCAGTGGTGAAAATGAAAATTTAGAGTAATTTTAAGGATGAAAATGAAAGTTTATTATAATAATTTAATATTATTTCTTTGATGAAAGTGAAAGTTTTGTTAAAAGTTTAGAATCATTTCATGGTGGAAATGAAAATTTCTTGAATCAATGTAGCATCTTTTTACTGGACAAAATAACAATTTCTGATAGTATATTTCAGTGGTGAAAATAAAAATGTCTGATTAAAGACTAGTATATTTCAGTGGTGTAAATAAGAGTTTGTGATTGCAGATTCATACCATTGCAATGACGTAAACATATCTTTCGGAACTCTCACAACACATTGCTACCAACAGTATGTGTGTCTGGTTCAAGATTAGCATATTAGTGTGGGTGGTGACACATTGTTACCAACAGTATATGTGTCTGGTTCAAGATTAGCAAAATGTGTGGTGACACATTGTTACCAACAGTATGGGTGTCTGGTTCAAGATTGCATATTGCTGTGGTGACACATTGTTACCAACAGTATGTGTGTCCGGTTTAAGATAAGCATATTGGAGTGGTGACTGACACATTGTTACCAACAGTATGTGTGTCTGGTTCAAGATTAGCAAATTGGTGTGGTGACACTGTGCATGCGAAAGCTACTCGCCGTTTACTGGTTTTGAGAAGATAATCTTTAATGGAATTCTTTAATACTTTGAATTCATGCCCTCTTCTGAATAGCTCGACATAGCAAGACCTTAACTGTGTTCTGATTACAGTGTGTTCAGATAGTAGATATTGGATATTTTTCTCCATCGACAATTTTTTCTCTATGGATAAGTCTTTTTTTACTTCGACTATTTTTCTTTTGGTCGTTAGCTAATTTTTCTCCATGGACTATTTTATCTCTGTCGGCTTTACTTTTTTCTCCGCCGGCTATTTTTTAAAGGTTACATTTTTTCTTTGTTTGGCAATTTTTTTTGGATCGATTATTTTGTTCTCCATCGACTGTTTTTATTCTCTGTCGACTCTCCTTTCTTCTGTATGTACTGACTATTTTTGTTTCTATCGACTATTTTATTCCCTTATAGACTACTTGTCTTATCCTTTATTGACTACATTTGTCTCTATCGATTGTCTTATCTTTATTGACTAATTTTGTCTCTATCGATTGTCTTATCTTTATTGACTACATTTGTCTCTATCGATTGTCTTATCTTTATTGACTAATGTTTTCTCTATAAATTGTGTGGTACACTCCACCTAAATTATTATTATTATTATTATTATTATTCATCCATAACATATTACAAGTGATAAGAATCTTAATTTATGTTACGAACAATTCCCCAGAAGATATCACTCGTCTCTCTCACTTGGTGGTTATGCGGGCGCTGTAAACATTTTCTTTTTCCACAACATTAAAGGCAAACATTACCCGTCACACAATATTTCCCTAGGTGGAAAACCTCTTACCAAAGGAGCAGATAAATCTGTCTTTAATCTTTATATAGCGAGCCCTCATCCACCCACTATCTCTCCAACATATTGTTTCATTGGGTAAAATAATTACTTCCCCTTATATATTGTATCATTTCTACTATTTATATAAAGATTTCACAGCATTTAAATAGACTTATGTACTGGACCCTTTCCATTTCTACTGCTCTGGACAAGTAGTCAGCCCCTACATTGTTTATGCCTTTTTGATTTTCACAGTATATCTATACTGTTATAGTTGTAATTACAACCTGGTCAAATGCCTATATGCATTAGTCGAGTGAGATAAATAGGCAAGAGGCTGATGATTTGTCTGAATAATAAAATGCTTACCATATAGATAGGCTTGGAATTTCTAAACTGACCAGACCATTACAAAGAGATTCTTTCTCTGAAGATGAATAATTCTGTTCAACCACATTTAATATACGACTGGAATAAACTACAGGATACAGAATATCACCGTGTTTCTGTATCAGAATAGCACACAGTTCTGCATTGCTGGCATTTGTTCTGAGAATGAATTCCTCATTGAAGTCAGGCAAATGGAGGACAGAAGTTCGTGGACAGGCAGTTTTCTAAACTAACAAAACTGGCTTCACACTCCTCACTCCAAATCACTATCTCAGATTTGCCTTTCCTCATCAAATCAATGAGTGGTTTGGCAATGGCATTGAACTTAGGAATGAATTTTCTATAGCAGCCAGCCAACCCCCAAAAAGGGATTTAACATTTGTTTTGGGGAGGGGTCTCTCCATGTCTTCAAGTTTTCTTACGTTTGATGCCTCTGGCCCCAGAAGACCTTGGTCCACACTGTCCCTCAAATATTCAAGTTTGAAATGTCCAAAGAAACATTTGGTTGGCAGAGCAGTGAGGTTACATTCCTTTAAATGCTGGAATAACTTCCATAACACTCAGGTGTTCTTCCAGGGCCTGGGTTACCACCAAGATGTTGTTCATGAAATTAGAGACAGATTCATTTGTCATGGGTTCAATGAGCTATCTCATCATCTTAGTGAAAACAGCTAATGCTGTGAGAATGCTGAATGCCATTATCTGCCAAAGATATTGGCTATCAGGTGTACTGAATGCTAATTCTGTCCTGTCTGCATTACAGACTGGAATTTGCAACAAAAAAAAAACAATTTTGTCAAATCTAGTTTAGAAAAAAATATTTTCCTCCACTGAGCCGAGTAAAAAGATGCTCTGGTTCAGGCATTGGTTCACCTGGCAAAAAAATCAACTTGTTCAGATGTCTGTAGTCCAAAATTGGTGCATGTATCCTTCTTTTCAACTCGGACAATAGGAGACTATACACTATACAGGGACTACACCTTCTCAATCATACATAAGGCTAGCAAAGAGTTGATTTCCTGTTTTACAGTAATTCCATTTAGCATAAGGTGTAAACATACGGTTGCATGTGGATCAGATTATGATCCCTTAGTGCAGCTATAGATTTGCACTGACTAATTATCTTGGTTTAGCAGTAATAACATCATGAGTTTCTTTTATCACACTCCATAACCATTGATCATCAGAGTCTGAGAGTTCTGGATTTAAAATAACATCATTAAAAGTTTCTACATCTGTTAAATTTGGGTGTGTTATGGATTTGGCATCGGGCACATCATCCTCTATTACAATAGTTGTCTGGGCATTCATTTTATGCTTTCATCGGATTAGCATGAAACATTTTTGCTTAGATCTGATCTGAATTAAGAAATTGCACCCACTCAATTTCTTGACAACTTCAATGGATCCTTGCCCTGATACATATAATTTGTATCGGTGCAGAGGTAACAACACCTGCATACTGACTTCAATGTTACATGCTTTTCTTTTAGAGTTGTACAGACACGCTTGTCTAGCCTTACTTTTGTGCACATTCTCAGCTGCTATCTGACATGAAGTATCATTATGGTTTGCAAGTTCAATCACATATTGATATATACTTTTTACAATTCTGCTAGCTCACTCTCTGTCCAATATTCTCATAATGTTGGCATGGGTCCCCTAACGGTTATACCATATAAGAGTTCAAAGGGTGAAAAATGGGTCGAATCTTGTGATACTTCACACAAAACAAACAATCGTGCTGGCAAGAATACATTGCAATCATGTGGTCTTTCTAGAACAGCTTTTTCAAGGACTTGCTAAGAGTAGTGTTCAGATTTTTGACTAGACCATTACACATAGGATGGTAAGGAGTAGGTCTAATCTGCTGTACTCTCAATAGTTGATTAATCTCTTTCATTAACTAGCTTGTGAATTATGTCCCTCTATCAGACAAGATTTCTTTCAGAAATCCTACAAGTAAGAAAATGAGGTGCACCACTTGGTTCTATAACATTTATGTTACCTGGGCAATAACGTTTAATATAGCCTGCCTTTGCCACAGTTGAAGCATAGTACTGGTTCATTTTTAACACCTTATTCTGGGTGGCTAAACATGATTGCTTTCTTTCCATGGGGGTGAGGAGTGGGTATCCTGTCTGTCATCTTACTAAATGGAGGGGGTGCAAGAGAGGATCCCACGTTATGCAGTGAAACCTGACTTATAGTGTGTTGTGATACAGTGAAACCTGACTTATAGTGTGTTGTGATACAGTGAAACACATGACAGGATCTTTCGCATTTTCAGACTTCCTTTATATGTACAATATTACGACTTTTGCTGTGTACCTGTTGCAGCCATGACGATCCACACTAGGCAAGGCATTAATTTTTCCCATCTCGACTTTTACTGTAGGTAAATTAAAACGACTTTTGCTGTGCAACTGTTGCAGCCCTGAAGACTTGCACACGGCAAGGCATTGTCTAGACTTTTATTTTAGGTAAATAAAACGACTTTTGCTGTGTATCTGTTGCAGCCTTGAAGACTCGCACATGGCAAGGTATTTCTAGACTTCTATTTTAGGTAAATATAACGACTTTTGCTGTGTACCTGTTGCAGCCTTGAAGACTCGCACATGGCAAGGCATTACCTCCATCCAAGAAGTGGAATGTTCAGGTGAAGTTTTGGGTTCAGATGCGGACTTGTTGACCATGGCCCTGTACTCAGTCACTAACAGCCTCGTTCTGGCTGCTGTCAATTTGCGAAAGAACGAATGCTCCACCACTTTCGTTTACTCTGCATGTGCACTTGACCATACGAATTCTCGCAAGACTCGACTGATGTCGTTAGTGATGGATTTAAATGACAACGAGACCCGGATGTTCGGGTGCAACATATCGAGGTACATGACTGGAGGGCTGACTACTATTGGATCCTGGTTACTTCCGGTCACGAAGAGTCCTGGTAAGATTAAAGTCCGTTTTCATTTCATTGTAATTCTGATGCTAAAATGTATAAATATTTTCAGCTTAATTGAAATATTTCTGCTATTTCATTTCATTTTAAATTTTTGGACAAAAGTTATTTTCATATAAATCCAGCTTTATTGTTTGTTCTAAATTTAATTTTAAACTTTCATTTTAGTTTCAATTCTTTACCAGATGAAAGTTTTAAATTTGTTATTTTTCAGTTTCAGTTCTGGGGCTTAATGCTTTCTTAATTTCAATCTAAAGTTTCACTTTTTGGATCCACATTTGTCTTCTTTCTTTCATTTCAGTTTTATGTTTTGCTTTTGTATTTTTAATCAGATTATTCTCATCATTCTTGTATTTAGATATATAATTAAATAATTCAATTTTACAAGCATTTTAATGATAATCATACATATAATTATCTTTATTATATATGGCTTGGATTAATTCAAACAATTAAAAAAAAATCCATTTCATTCATGATTTATTTCTAAACTGTTCTTTGTTTTCCCATTATAGTTTGTTTATTTATATATTTATGTTTTTTTGAAAATTGTTCTTAAATGTATTCGTGCAAATTTAAGGAATTATCAAAAAGAAAGCTACATGAATAATAAATAAGAACCCAGTTTCACATGGCTTCCTCATATAGTGTTTCTCCTTTTTCCTTTCTTTTTCTATCTGTCTTCCTTCTTTTGTTCTTCCTATGCATATATATATATATATATATAAAATTGCCCTGTTAAAAAGAATTTTTAAACATATTTCTTTTTTTTCTTACTGTCTTTGCATCATTCTTTCTTTTTTTCTTGCTCATACCCCTTCCTTCACCATATCATCCAATCATTCAATATTCTTTCTGTTTTCATTGTCTTTCACTTATTTGCCCCGTTATTTGCTTCTCTTTCTGTATTGTACATTGTTAAGCTTTTTTGTCTTGGTAACAGTGCTTTCCCTTGCACTTCCTGTGTTCAGCCTGTTCATGTGTCAGCACATTCCATTTTGATTTATTTGCTACAATAACTGATTACTGATAGGTATACAGTCATTGTGCGGTTGGAAAAATTGTTTTGTTACGAAAATGATTTTTACTGACCGAGTTACTATTGACTGTTTACAATTGCTGTACACCCATAACGAATTCCGCATTCTCATTCGTTGTATCGATATAATCTGCGAGCGAAACCTTTCAAGTTCCGTATATGAGGCCGACTTAGTCCGAAGCACGAGGGGAGAAAACCTTATGTGAAATAAGAATTACAGGGAAATAACTCGTTGGCAACACTTGCAATCCAATTTCCTCATGGTAATAATCAGGTTGAGAATCTTAAAAGCTGGCTGTTTTGCTACAATGGAGTCTCCAAAACCGGCGAAGCTTTGCAAAAGACTGCTGGTGTCTATATTTTTGGAAGTGTCTTTCGTGTCGTTGGCCAAGACTGACAACGGTGAGTAGAAACAACTTCTTTCTCAGTTTTTTCGTGTTTATTTTAAGTTTATAGTTTATGAATGTGAACTAGACTAATGCCATATGCTGATTAAGTCCATAATTAATCATGCATTCTCGATGAAGGGTAGGTAGGCAGGCACGCACGCACGCACATACAGGCAATGTATGAATCAGGCAGTCTTTGTAATACTTTTATTTATGTTTAATGCAAATTACAGATACATGACTAATATTAATTTTAGAACGTTGTGTATTTGTAGATTGTTTCTACTGCCTATTGATCTATTTGTTATTATATATAATTTCCACTCAGAGATCGGCTAAAGTCTTGTAAGACAAGCAGACTAAGCAATGTATATTGTACATGACTGGCTGCACGTGTTGGACTTTTCTTGAATTATTATCTGGCTACTCTGCACAATCATGCATTTCTGCCTGGCTTAGAAATTTATGAATGAGCACTCTTAATTTTATATTTAAAATCATAATTTATGAATGAGCACTCTTAATTTTATTAAAATTATAATGCAGCCCAATGAAAACGAACACAGCAATAAATAAGTAATATTATAATGAATTGTAGCTGTAGTATTGAGCATTGTCGTAAATGACGTCATAGTTGGCAGGGCCATAACTAAATTCACTGGAAATGGTATTGATCAATGACGTCACGGTTAGCAAGGTCATAACTAAATTCATTGGATATGTGAAATTATAGCTGCATAATATATCCCTGACAATCAACAGTGAAATGAAAGAAATGTAGACATGAATTTGTAACAGAGACTGTAAACTTAATTCACTTTTGAATTAATGAAATAAAACAAGCAACATTGCTTGTGAAAAACACATTTATGTAACACACCCATAAAATTGTTAATACAGCCATGATGTTATAAAGTGAAATAAAATAAAAGCAATCATCACATTGTACAGCCATAATTATTGAATATAGCCATACTACGAATACAAAACAACATATGAACTAAAACCTTAGATTAGTATGCAATTTATCCCGATTCTTTTTTCAACATGAGCATAAAGCATCACTTTCAAGGCCATAACTATTAATAGAACATATCTGGAGTTCTGAACAAGTGTGGCACAGTAATATTTGACTGCTGGGAAGTATGGACTGTTGATAAAATGTCACAATCAAGATATTTTATCTGCGTTTAACTCTTAGTGCTGACTGTTGATAAAAATGTCACAATCAAGACATAACTTTACCATTCATTTGAGAATGTGTATCAATTGCTGATCAAGTATCACAATCAAGATATCACTATCATTCACTTGTGAACTTAACCCATATGTATCGTTTGCTGATCAAGTGTCACAATCAGGGTATCGCTTGTGAAAACCGTGTGTGTCGATTGCTGATCAAGTGTCACAATCAAGATATCACTTCACTATTGACTTGTGAAATTAACGAGTGGGAAAATGTAGTCAAACTGAGGAAATTGCACATGTTTAGTTATTGAAATAAACGTAAAACCTGCCCTAAAATAATTTTTTAAAAAATGGTTGGATGGATTTAATTCAATGGCGCTTTGTACTAATTGCAAGATTTCTTATAGTTTAAAGACCAGTTCTGCTCTTATTTTCCAAGATATAAGACAATACTCTTTTTCTCAATAATAAACATTTCTTCGTTATGATGAAATGCTAGTAGAAAAATTATAGAAAAATGTCTGAGATATGGCGATATCTCCTCTTTCACCCCTCTCATATGATGGTTTGATGACAATACATTTTGTAAATACATTAAACGTCAGTTTATTTAAAATACTATTTTTGTTTGTTCACAGGAAATGAAACTATATTTCAATATACAGTATGTTAGCCAGACAGACAGATACAGAAAAAGAAAAATAATATTATATAGGAAATCAGATGGATCCTGGGATATGAGAGAGAGAGAGAGAGAGAGAGAGAGAGAGAGAGAGAGAGAGAGAGAGAGAGAGAGAGAGAGAGAGAGAGAGAGAGAGAGATGTACAAGTTGCACTAGAATAGGGAACAATATGTTGAACTAAATTTATTGATTTGTAAGCAATCAAAAATAATATTTTTATTTATTCCGTTCCATAGCACTAATGAATACAATAGTTAATATAAAGCATATTTCAAGAGAATTTCTTCCCGTCGTAATCGGTTTAATGATATTTTGTTAGTAAGTGTTAAACAAATATTAAATTACTTTCCATTTTCCACATCTGATAAATCCA
This sequence comes from Sinotaia quadrata, assembly GCA_028829895.1. NCBI lineage: Eukaryota > Metazoa > Mollusca > Gastropoda > Architaenioglossa > Viviparidae > Sinotaia > Sinotaia quadrata. The sequence goes on from CM054179.1 coordinate 107,605,892, forward strand.
CAATACTGCACGCTGTAATGATGCAGTATTTATGCATCATTATTAATTATAATCGAGTGCTTTCATTTCTTTCATTTAACTGAATCGTTTTTCAGAGGGTTTCAGCTGTTGATTATTTAATTAAATTTTCCGTCGTTGATAACAGTTTAGAGAACATTGAATGGACCAAACATTGCTGTGTAAAGTTAGAAGGCTTGTCTTGCTTATTAATAAGTAATATCTTTCGGGCTTCGCCCTTTCGCCAAGAGAAATAGAAAGCTATTTCTATTTTGTTGTTGCTCTTCTGTTTTCTAAAAATAGTTCCATAATCTGATGAAAAGTGGAATAAAAAAAAATAATTCTAAGCAGCCTAAGTTTCCCATACTTTTGTGTCCATCGATCTGTTTTCTCTTGCTGCTAGCCAAAGACTGAAGGGGTGTGGGGTGGGGAGATATTATTGGCATTCCACGAATCCATAGTGCCTGTGGCTATAGTATCAATTCTCTGTCTGTCAGTCCACTTGCAGACAGCTACCCTACCCATGTGAACGATCGTTGACGTAGGCAGTATTAACCCCCTGCCGGACTTTTGCCCATTATTAGCCACTGGAGTGTTAAGGTAACATAGGCGCGATGTGCATTTGTTACACGCATTTCATGCCATGGCAACACTCGCTTTAAATAAATACACACATACATTCATACGCACGCAAACACAACTGCACATCAACTATATGTGTGTATGCATGTTTATGTATACATGCGTGTGCAGTTAAATGTGTTGCAGACCAAGTAATAGTGAACACGTGCTAGGGACAGCAGCCATCATTGAAAAGTTATGTACAGTGACTACAATTATCTCTCTAAAACTCCACTCTCAAGTCTATGACGAAATATGTATGTATGTGTGTATGTATGTATATATACGTTCATGTGACTGCTGATGTCGATGCTGGGATAAACTGAACAATTGTCTGCATTAATCAGACATTGTTGTGAAGTGGTGTAAATGTCAGCTCTCTTTTGATTATATTCATACATTATATATTTGATTGCTGATTTAATAAATTTATTGTTAAATGTATTAACCTTCTTGCACATATATTATAACCTTATGCTGGAGTAATATTGTATGGACAGAGGCTCTTTATATATAAATAAAAGCAGATTTTATTACTCCTTTAGGAAGAAGTTTCCATCTACAGAAATATTGTGTGACAGTAATACATTTGTCGTATTACTGTGGAAAGGAGAAGACGTTACTACACCCGTATAATCCGCCAAGTGACAGAGGAGTGGTGTACCTGGGCGAATTATTAATACACAAATAAATTTAGATTTCTCCATTACTTGTAATTAGTTATGGATGATTAATAATAATAATAATTATAACCAGTAACATTGTGTCTGGCAGGGATTCCTGAGGAATAATAAACACCTGTCACTCACAAATGGTTTGAATCTTGACTGCAGACCACGGTATAAAAAGGTTTCCTTCTGCCTTAGATTAACCACGCGAAAGCGGCGGAAGCCGGAAGCGTTCCCCACATTCAACAATTAGATTAACCACCACCAAAAGACAACCTAATATGCCGACCCACCCATCAAATATTTAAAGGGATCATAACATTTTTACATTTAAGACTGTTTACAACTGTTCATTCATAAAGTTGATGGCTTCTGCAGCTGACCACTTTACCTTCGTCTTTTGTTGCTAGATGCTAGATGCTCCACACTCTCTGTTCACACTCAACCCAAAATATTTCTGATAGTTACTGGCTGTTCATACTCAACCCAAAATATTTCTTATAGTTACTGACTGTTCATACTCAACTCAAAATATTTCTAATAGTTACTGGCTGTTCATACTCAACCCAAAATATTTCTAATAGTTACTGGCTGTTCATACTCAACCCAAAATATTTCTGAAAGTTACTGACTGCTGTGCTCATAACTTCCACCACATGACCCTTAGCTGTACTGTCTTGCTCTATGCCTTCTGAATGATAATCTACACTGATGAAAGTTTCCCATAACCACCTTGTGACTAACCTCATGATTAACCTTGTGATTAACCTCGTGATTAACCTCGTGATTAACATAGACCGATGAAAGTTTCCCATAACCACCTTGTGATTAACCTCATGATTAACCTGGTGAAAGTTTCTCATAACTACCTTGTGACTAATCTGCTGCTTACACCTGTTCCAGTGGTACTGACCCCGCACGCTGCTATTTTCAACTAACGTCACGCGTCATTAATTCGACCACATATACACACCTTTACAACCTTTGATGTAAGGTTAGAAAACAAGTTTGTAATGGCAGGCAGAATAATGCATTCAATAAACAATTAGTAAAAGTGGGTTTACAAGAAGTACAGCATCAATCAATTTTTAACATAACAACAGAGTTAAGCATAATACAACAATAAAGGAATTAATATTTTAATGAATCAACATAAATGAATAATATATAAGTGGAAATATGGTGGGATAGATTACTATTGCTACAGTATTAATGCAAAAGTATTACATATTTTAATATGGAAAATACATTAATGCAAAAGTATTACATATTTTAATATGGAAAATACATTAATGCAAAAGTATTACATATTTTAATATAAAAATTCATGCTGTAAATTTTATAGCCAACGATAACAATCATATCAACTTACTGATAAAGACCCGAAAATAAAGTTTTGAATTTGTCCTTTCATAACAAATCTAAATTAATTATAGAAATATTGGTAGGAAAAATGCTATTGGTTAGATGAAATATTCACAAACCAAGCATACAGCAACGACAACAATAATAATAATAATTCTTGCAATGTCATGAATTGTCTACCAAACGCCATATGACTCATTTCCACATTCATGGATACTTGAAGTAATAAAAATGTACAAAATAGCACCATCAGAACAGAACCTAATTCAAGAATCAATGAAAAACTGGAAAACCACCCTCACATGCAATAATATAAAAATTGCAGACATACCAATAAAAAGTGGAATCTTTCAAGTGATTCCCTATCACCATTGCTGTTCTGCATTGCCGTATATTCCTCCAGTCAAGTCATCCAATAAACAGGATTCAGTCGTCATCCAATAAACAGGATTAGGATAAATATGGACCGCAAGTTAATTTGGGTTCACGCATTTACAGATCTAACTTGAGCATTTAAATTCCAAAGCGAAGTTAAGATCTTGTTTTCCCATCGTACACTTGAGATCTTTTTTCATGGCGCGCATCAGAGTCGAGATATTGTGGTATGCACTAATAGTGTCCAGATATTGTGGTATTCAATAGCATAGTGGAAATACTGTGATATGCACTAGAAACGTCGAGTAATTGTGCAATGCAAAAGCATAGTTGAGATTGTGGTATACACTAGCCGAGTCGAGATAGTAAGAATTTTGCAGTGATATTGGTGCTGTAGCCACAGATGTCAAGCTGATAATATATTCAGCATTAATTTATAATCTGAACCTAGTGGAATTAAAACGTTTTCTGTAATTTTTTAATAATGCTTTTCATATCAATAGCTGATCCAATCTGTTATCTAGATTATTTCTTTTCCCCTCCCAATAATAAGGCTTTTCTTGTTTTGAACTAAATTACGAAAGGGGATGGTTGGTAATAGGTGCATAAATGACATACTACACACGTATTTAAAAAGTCTGTCATCTTTGACATTAAGAATGATTAAATAAATTTCCATTAACTGTAATAAAGGGAAGAAAGTACGTAAGAAAGAGAAAGAAATTGCTTAAAGACATTTCGTTAGAAAAGAAAATGGATTGTCTCTTAATTTCAGGTTTGACAACCCAATCTTTCCAAGGAATTGAATCAGTAAAGGAAATCTTGTGTACGGGTAAAAGTATACAGACGATCTCAGATGTAATGTCACTGTCTGTCTTTCGTAAGGGAGACAATAAAGTGCTGTGTTTTGTGAACATAGCCAAAAGAACTTGTGTGGCTGCCGACGACTTCGCTTCGTGTCACATTGATGGCAAAGACACACGCCAGTCGGAAGCCAGAGTACTTGTGACGGATCTAAGTCGCGACGAAACCAGAGTTTATGGGTGTAACGTGACTGCTGTCCAATCTGTAAGTCTCGTTCAGATGTTGTCATGGTACTCTACCGTCAGGCGAATGAGTAAGTATATTATCTTCATGTCTTTTGGTTCTTTCCCCTCCTCACTCTCACAACCTCTTTAATTCACTACCCCCACCCATCCACCCACCCTTTCTCTCTCTCTCACATACACACACACATACACACACTCTCGATAATCACATTAATAAGATATTTTATTGCATTAGTCGATTCTCTCTTTAAATCTATCACATTTGATTTTTTCAATTAATTTGTGAATTCATGTTATTAATGAGAATTGGCTTGCTGTAATAATTTTAAAACACATGAACTGTATCAGACGTCTCAAATACAGTTTTAAATTGTGTAGTTATCAAGGATTGTTGGAAGGCAAGCCGTAGTGCTTACATTATCTTCGTAAAATAAAGTTTAATTAGTTCAATACAGTCCCTTCCTATTTATTTCTATCTCTTTTTTCTTTATGTACACATAAACACACACACACACAAACACACACACACACACACACACACACATTCACATACAAACCAAATCACTCAATCATACCAAACAGCATTAGACTAATTAAAATCTAGTATAATACAACAATTTCAGGCCAGCACTTTCCGGTTGCTCTGCGAGCCCCCAGTGAGTATTCCTCACAAAAATATAGAAAAAAACATAGGACAAAAAAATTACCAGATTACATAAAATTAAGATGATAATGAATGACAAAAGATGAGTGAAAAACTAATAAAGAATTTATAATAAGAAAATAGAAAACAAGCAAATCAAAATTTACATAAATTACAATTTTAAATAATTAATCTGGTGATCTCAGAGAGATCTATCCTGCCCTAAAAGTCAGTCTCTCTATCTTCTAGTTTATCCCCAAAGAAATGTTATAGTTCTTCTACAATTCTTCCTTTAACATATTGACAAAAGTCTCATGAAATATCCGACACAAATAGAGCATACACTCTGTGACAACAAAACAGTCTCATGAAATATCCGACACAAATAGAGCATACACTCTGTGACAACAAAACAGTCTCATGAAATATCCGACACAAATAGAGCATACACTCTGTGACAACAAAACAGTCTCATGAAATATCCGACACAAATAGAGCACACACTCTGTGACAACAAAACAGTCTCATGAAATATCCGACACAAATAGAGCATACACTCTGTGACAACAAAACAAATGGGGAAGACGTTGCACTGTCTGTTGACTCCATTTCCAGATGTGCAGCTAGTGACTGATGTCATGGTATGGATTATCTTCTCAACTTGCCCATCCTCTCTCCCTCCCCCAGGCAAATGATAGATATGGCTAGATTCAGCAATGTCCCCAAACCACATGGTGGAAGGGTTGAAGAACTGCCACACAATCAAACTGAAGAATGGTAAAGCACCAACAGGAAAGACAGCAACAATCCTGCAATTAATAATAATGTAGTGAATATTCTGTCCCATTAATTGGCACTGGGCCTGTATCAGAGGCAAAATCTCTGACTACGAAGTCCACTAACTGAATAGAATTAAAAATTAAAACACATGATATTCTACTTTAACATCATAACACACACAAAAACGATTTAAAATAAAAATTGTACCTCTCACACATAATACAAGAGCAAATTATCATACCTTATAATTCTGCAAAAACAAAGGGTAAAAAAACACTGTATTGGTGATTCCTGAATTCATTTCTGGATCATTTGCTCTTTTTTCAAAGTCTGTTTAGATTAATTCAATCAAGCAATTTTTTAAACCATATCTCCAAATCTAGATTGGATCTTTTCTTGCTGAAGGATAGGGTATCTCTAAGAGTGTGATTCAAATTTGTCCATTGATCTAAGTTATCACCTTTGTCACGTGATGTCTACAACACACCTTGACCCATGGGTCAAGTTATTTTTCCATGCCTACTCATTCATGATGAAATACATTACCATTGGTTCCTATCCTAGACTAAGATATCTAGTTTTATTTCCATCTTTCCACTGATACTTCTGGGGTTTTGCTTACTACTGGACCAGGGTCAGATCTACAAGTTCGATAATTTATAAGAATTAGTTTCACTGTATTTCAACTGAAAAAAAATCCAATCTATCTCACCTTTAACAATTGACCGGACTAAACGTGTATGTGCACCTTTTACTTTTCTACCAGTACATCTTGCAATTTTTGAATTAATATATTTTAATTTTTATGAAATGCAACCTGTTAAAATTAATGACCTAGTCTTTTGAGAGATTGACAAGCGCCACAACAGTGTTTGTTTGTTTTGTGTCAAATGTCGTTCTAAATATTTATATGCACACAATAACATACTAACCAAATCACTGAATCCTATGTATGTTTGTTTTCCGTCTAGTGTTGCTCTGAATGTATACTTACACACATTCACATTATAATCAAATCACTCAATTCTAGCAACACACACTTACATCATGTATGCTTGTTTTCTGTGCCTTGTGTTGCTCCAAATATATACATTCATTATTCACATACCAACCATTTTACTCGATCCTACTAACAAACACCTGCAAAATGTATATTTGTTTTGTGGGCCCAGTGGTGCTCTAAACACACACACACACACACACACACACACACACACACACACACACACACACACACACACACACACACACACACACACACACACGTATGTATTCGACGCTTGTCGCGCATTTAAAGAAGACGAATCCCTTGCATATACTGTAAAAGGATTATTTCGTTATGGTCATTGCCTTACAATGAAATAAGTGGAATGCGGTTTAGAAAAAGATTTATAAAGTACACTTCTGTTTTAAAGTCGTATTTCTTGTTTTAAAAAAAGACCTTTCTAGCGTATTCCTTCACCCAACCTCAGTGAACTTGGACAACAAATTAAATGCCTAAGACAGGAAGGAAAGAGAGGTGTGTTGTTAAAAAAAGAGCAAATTACAGGAAATGTTCGACTACTCTCCTTTCTGAAATCTTACTTCCCCTCATCCAAATACCGCCGCTCATCCTGAGAGCGAAAGTTTTAATTTCAATAATCGATATTTCTAGAAAAGACGAACGGTCAACTATATTAGAGGACTGTAAAGAAAAAGCAGTTCAAAATATTTGCATGTACACATATACAAACACAAGCTCGCACACGCACATCATATAAATATTATACACTCAAGCAAAGCACACCATGTACATACATATCTCTGTTGAAAGCACAAAGACTGTCATTAAGTCGAACCCGTTTTACTCATTTCTAACATTACATTAAGTTGGAGGATATCCAAATTACAGGTGACATTGCTCTTACCTCTGCCCTACTGGCCACGAAAAATTGATACGTAAAACACTCTGAATAGTTATAGGAGAGTGACTCACACACACACACACACACACACACACACACACACACACACACACACACACACACACACACACACACACACACACACAAAAGTAAATGTCCCTAAACATTTTAAAAATGCAACATGCTCCCTTCTTACGAAAAAAGATACCACAAGGAATCTTACATAGAACAAATACTAAATCTAAACTAAAGCGAAGTGCAAATTAGCAACAACAAAAAATTAAAGCAAAACAACAAGAAAACAAAAAACTCTAGCTTAAATTACAAAACTGAATACCTCCATTTTGTCTAAAAGAAAGCGATGTCAAACATATTTGTGTGGAGTGCCATTTGTTAACCGTAATTGCCAATGCATTTTAAAAATCTGTTCTTTTTCCAAGGGGAACAATACTACTGTATTTTCTAACTGTCTTTCACTCCCCCCCCCCAACAAGGGGAATAACTTCACTTTATCTTTCATCACAGGGAAATAACTACAATTACCTGTCGGCTGTCGATCAGTGATGGCATTTTTGGAATATATTTTTTAACAGTCTAAAAGTACATCTCAGTAATGCAAATTAATTTTGGTTGCATCTAGACAGATATAGCGGAGAAGGATAAGGTATATTTGTCAAAGACGGCCAAAATAAATAATATGATGTTTTTTCACAAGGTCTTGTCAATTTTCATATTACTTTCATATCCTGGATTACAAATGAAAAGAAAACAAAAATGCCTGAAGGAGAGTAAAAAGAAGGAAAAAAGAATGTATATACATATTCAAGTAGTAGCTCTCTCTCTCTTATATTAAGAGCCCCCCTTTTATTTATAGAAATGGAAGGAGGCATCGAGACGCAGGTGGCGGACCCGCATCCCGCTAAAAAATTATCTTCCTCTCTCTCTCTCTCTTTCTCTCTTTCTCTCTCTCTGAAGTCGTGATTGAAGCGCTTATGAAAGGACCTACCGACAGTATTATGTAATCATGCTTATAAAGCTATAAACATACAGACATTTATAATGACATATGTTTTAAATGTATTTAGACTTGAAGAGAAAGTACCAAATAATAAAAGAAGTAAAAGTTGCAACACCTGTTACCACAGCAAGCAGTAGTAGAAGCAGTAGTCGTAGGAATGGTATTAATAGTAGTAGTAGAAGCAGTAGTTCAAATATGTGGGGTTTTTTTTTGGCACACATGGCATAAAAACGAGCATTATCAGGTACTCGTTAATTTAACTCTTGTGTTCCATGCTTGACACCCTGGTTCACATATAATCAAACAAGTGTGCATGCACTTGTATATGTTTGTAATAAACACCGTGATCAAAGTACTGATTCACATATGATCGGACAAGTGTGTCGGCTGGTGTGTGTATTTTGTAATAAACACCGTGATCAAAGTACTGATTCACATATGATCGGACAAGTGTGTCGGCTGCTGTGTGTATTTTGTGATAAATACCGTGAGCAAAGCATAGATGTATCGTTTTCTTTACTTTGTATACGTCAAGTCTTATGCAGTCGTGAAGAATCCACCGGCTTACAGTATACTTTGTGCGTCTTTCATGTATATAAATGCTCACTGTAATGAACGCATCTGATGCATAATTTGTGCGTCCTTCCTTTATGCAAATCACCCCACCCATCCCCTGACCTAGTTTATGTTTAATTTGTCTTTCAGGTACACAAATGTCAAGTATAGACTATAGTGTACAAGTGTGTTGAGTACTATATGGCTCTCACCTCTCAGTGGCCCGTCAGCTGCACAGATCTTTGACAGTGATTAGTATGATGAGTGTTGTCGGTGTAAACTGTTTTACATTTTGCTGTAAAATCACATAATTCATCCAGCAAATCTTGTGATTTATTAAAATCAATAAACTTAATCATCTATATTTTCATTACAGCAATTTATTAAATAAAATTATTTTACGGATTACTATTATTTTATTTATTATGTAATAGATTTTACTAAATTGTTTTACTTTATTATATATTATTATATTAATATGTGTTGTTAAATTAATAGATAAACTGTAAATTATGCATATTCCATTTTTATCTAAGTTAAAGTTTAAAAACGGGAATACTCAAGTAAAAGTAGATAAGTAGATAATTTACCTACTGTAGTCAACGTCTATTTTGAGTGCCTATAACTGACAATACAAAACTGCTCATTGGAATATAAAAGACAACTCTATTATTGCGTGTTAGTATGTTAGCATATATGATTGTGTAAACACTAAATCTCTCTCTCTCTCCCTATCTATCTATCTAACTATCTATCTATCTATCTATCTATCTATCTATCTATCTATCTATCTATCTATCTATCTATCTATCTATCTATCTATCTATCTATCTATCTATCTATCTATTTATCTATCTATCTATCTGTGACACCAACGCTACTTAGTTAATGGATATTATTATTATTAATTAATTAACCATCCGAAACTAATTACAAGTGAGGAGAATTTTAATTTATTTTATTAATGATCCTTCAGCAAACACCACTCGTCTCTCTCACTTGGAGTATATATGGGCGCTGTAAACGTTTTCTCTCACAACATAAAACAATATTTACGGTCGCACAATGGTTCCATGAGTGGGAAACTTCTTACCAAAGGAGCAGACAAATTCGTCTTTAATCTGCATTTAGCGAGCCCCTATCCACTCACTTTCTTCTCCAACATAAAGTTATCAATATGCATAAGAAGGTAAATAAATTTAACAATAAATTTATTAAATCAACAATCAAATATACAAATGACAAATACATTGAAATAGATTACTTGACATCAATATTTCAATGAACCACATTTGCATAATTTCTATGTTTCACAATCTTATACTAAAATACAAATCAATAATAAGTCAATACAAATCACAGGATAGTCTTATCAGAGAAGAGAATTGGAGTTATTAGGGATAAGCGATAATAGTTTTACATAACCTTGTTTAGCTACTGTCTCAGTAATCCTATGCGTTTGCAACAAAGACACAAGTTATGGTTGACAATTATCACGTCAGCTCCACGTGTCTCACTTGAACGTTGAAAAACACTGTTCTACTACTTAGAGTTCACCTGGGTGAATCTTTTAACCATGTCAACACCTTCAAACAGAACATTAAAAGTAGAAATGTCCAACAACTTCTATACACCAGAAATTATTCAGGTAGTCAACACTAGAGTGTAATGTGTTCTTACGCTTACATGCCACTTCAAGCCTTTACTATGGTCGGCCAAAGAGTTTATAAACAATAAACCAGGAGGTGTCAAATCAAACATTGAAATGGAAACAGAAAAGTAAGCTCTTTATCCTTATCTCATGCATGATGTTTGTTTTCTAATCTGCTCCATCAAAACAAGATCAAGAATAGCTAACGAGTAAGACCTGGATCTATACAATCCACTCTTTACTGTCATATGATTTTCTTTTCTGATTATCCGTCTGTCAACAACCATGCTTAGTTTCTCTCAGCAATGTCATTCTTTCTCTGCTCATCATGTGGACGCAATAGACAGACACAAATTCTTATAATCACTTCTCACACAGACACAATATTAAACTGCCATATCTTTCACAAAGACGTACTAGTCTCTCAGACTTGTTGCTTGACTCTGACACTGATCGACTTTTCAGTGAGTACTTGACTCTAAAACTGTCATAATGGACTTTTCACTGACGTATGAAAAAACTAAAACTGTTGTATTGGACTTTTTACACTGACATACCAGACTCTAAAACTGTCGTAATGGACTTTTTACATTGACATACTGAACTCTTAAACTATTGTATTGGACATCACATGACGTAATGAATTCTAAAACTGTCCTATTGGACTTTTCACATGAAGTACTGAATTCTAAAACTGTCCTATTGGACTTTTCACATGAAGTACTTATTTCTAAAATTGTCCTATTGGACTTTTCACATGAAGTACTTAATTCTAAAATTGTCCTATTGGACTTTTCACATGAAGTACTTAATTCTAAAATTGTCGTATTGGACTTTTCACATGAAATACTTAATTCTAAAATTGTCCTATTGGACTTCTCACAATGACATACCGAACTCGTCGTATTGGACTTTCCACACAGACATATCAAACTCTAAAGCTGTCGGATTGGACTTTTCACACTGACACTCTGAACTCTCTTTCTCCTCCGAAGCAGGACGGCACTGAAGAAACGGTAGTAAGTGCCTGTCTGTGCGAAAACAAATTTTAATCGTCGTAAAATAAATGTAAGCGTACATTATACTTTCAATCGCCATAAGTGAATCCACAGATTCATTGTGAACTGTCGACTGATATAAGAATAACGTAGTGAAACGGAGTCCATTCATTCATTTTTCTAAAATTTGAAATATAAGAACCTGTCAACATATAACACATTTGGTACTGGAAATATTCATTAATGAAATTCGTTTGTATTTAATCCACGTCTGCGCACGCGTTCACACACACACACACACACACACACACACACACACACACACACACACACACACACACACACGCGCGCGCGCGCGCACATACACACACACACCTACGACTCTCCACCCACCTACACATCAACTGAATAGTAGGAACGCTTGTGTACCAATGCTGAAGCTTTCACTTGACCAACACAGACTCTCACTCGCACTCATATAAGACACTGAGCGATGGCACTAAACTGGTGAAGTGTATGAAGTATACGATTTTGAGAAAGCAAACGGGAAAATTGTCAAAAGCTTCAGGGGGTAGCTGTGGCTAAATTAAACTCACAAGCAAAGTACAAGAAAAACGGAGCGAGACACAGCTCAATAAACGCAGTCTCTTACTCAGTTTTAAATTGCTGCCTCCCGAAAGGCACGCCACCTGTCGTATCAAGGGGAATAAGCGCAATTGCTCGTAACGAGCCCTCTGCAGCGAGGAAAATACCAAGGGGGGTTATTTGATGCGGACATTTTCTTGGCTTACCGCGCTTTGTGGAATTCAAGCTATCAGCGCTGAGATGAAGAGCTCGTCTGCAAGATGGCTGCAGAAGGAGCAGACATGACGTTACGGATACGAAGTCTCTCAATTCTACTCATACTCGTTTGTGGGAGCAGAGTGTGTTCCGCGGACATCGGTAAGAGCCTTTATTTTGTAATTTATGTTTTTATTTATAATTTACATTACCAAATGAACTCCTATAACTAAAACATTTATTTACACTAAACGTAGTCGATAACTGGAAAATTAAATCGCCTACACCTTTCATGAAATAGAACATATAACTGATACTTTCCGTTGACATTTTTTTGTGGTGTGCCTGTACACTGTACAGGATGTATAAACGACTCTCTCTCTAAAAAAAAAGTACATATCTACAAGAGAGTTGAGTATAAGATATACTGATGACTTCTAGTGATCACAATTCAACTTAGTAGGAAACGGCTCTGGGAAAAACAAAATCTCCATGTGCACACAAAAAAGTATTCACTTTAAAACAACATATTTTTGTGATATTAACTCTTCATTTCTTTTTTTTCAAAATTCCTTATTTTAATCTTCAAACTGAATTATTTTACAAACCATTATATTAAATAGGGCTATCAGCCTAAGTCAAATTGTGATGATTACCTACCCGAAGAGTCATTATAAGATTTGGATGCATTAAGGAGCAGTGTACATTGATGGTGTGTTAAGATAGTGTTTGCGAGCTTGAGGCATTAAGAAGTATTAGCAATATAATCATATTCGATCAATACATATTTATTTTCTGTGAAAACATTTCTAAATTTCAAAGATATTTTACAATCAGTAAAATATTTGATTTGTACTCTTATTTAAATATTTCAGTGACACTTGCCTCACATAATCATTATTATCACAGAAATAAAAACAAACATACTAATCGGTTTCTAGTAGAGATAATTAACCTTTCTGTTATAAAGGCGAGTGGAAAAATGCACCTTAAGTATTATGTATTTAGAAAGATCTATACATGCATATATGTAGATAAAATATAGGTGTGCATCAGGCATCTGTACATTTGTCTAAAATAGTGAAAAGTGTATTGGACTACCTCCAAACTAAGGATTCCTTTCAACTACAAAAGCGGAAAACATGGCAATTTAAAACCAACATATCTAAAAGGATACATTGCTGCTGTTTAAAGTAAAGATTTTACTCATAAACTAAGACACAGCGAATTATAATTTAGAAAATCAGTATTAAAATATGTTGATGAATTAGCTTGACTGTCCTGGTATGACCTTTCTACTGCTGGTCACAAGCACTGTAAGTGGAAACTAGGACAATACTGTGCCTAACTTGGAATGAAATTCACAAAACAGGGTGCGCACTTGGGAATGATCAATTGCGAGATGGGGTAGGAGTGGAATACATGAAATTCCTTTCCTCTAATAAAGCAACAGCGGCGGCAATGACGCCATATTCGGAATTCGATCAGATAGCGACGCGTCTCACGTGCAGGGTCACTCAGAGTAGTGTAGGATTCTCATTTCTGTTTTAGACTTCTAGTCACTTTGTCAATCCAATTCACATGTGCAGGTGCTTAGCTAAGAGAACAACAATTCGTTCGTCTGAAGCAAATGTAATCGAGCTAAATTTGTCTTTGTTTCAATATCTGTTTGTCTTTCATTTGTTGCTATGTTTGTGTTTGTGCGTGAGTATAATTAGACATACGGTGATAGACTGGTTCATTTTAAAGATGACATGGGTATTTATTTCAAAACATAAGTTGGGAGTAACACTATAAATTATAAATAAATAAAATAATTTTTTGTGACCTTGTGAACAGAATTGCACGTCGCTAGTTACTATCTGCAGAATTAAGAAAGTGAAAATGTTGTTATTCTTCCGATTAATTTTAAAAGATACGAAAAATAAATAAAACATCAGAAATCAGTGTTGATGATCATCACAGGAGAAAATTGTGCGTGCGTGCGTGTGAGATAGAAAGGAAGAAGCATAAAGGAAGACGGACAAGAAAGACACTTAGAGACAGATAACATTTGAAATAGTGCTTTTAATGTGGTCTCAAGATAATGTGCTAGTAGGGGTCCAGTTAAGAAAAGAGAATATAGGAATTAAAAAAAAACCATGATAATACTTAATCAAGAACGTTACCTGAGAAACATAAAAAAAAAAAATGCGAATAGTGAATCAATCTGTAAGTTGTAACTAGCTTGTAGTCAGCAGTTCTGAAAATAGATAAACTTCAGAATGCGTGTACATTTTTCAAAGTGTCATCCTGGATATAGTTATGATTGATCCAATGCATAACAGGTAAACATAAGATTAGATGTACTTTGTTCAAAAAGTCACTTTACAATGGTTTCGATTTTGCTAATAGATGAACATCAGAATACATGTACATTGTTCAAAATGTCACTTTACAATGGTTCAATTTTGCTAATAGATGAACATCAGAATACATGTACATTGTTCAAAATGTCACTTTACAATGGTTCAATTTTGCTAATAGATGAACATCAGAATACATGTACATTGTTCAAAATGTCACTTTACAATGGTTCAATTTTGCTAATAGATGAACATCAGAATACATGTACATTGTTCAAAATGTCACTTTACAATGGTTCAATTTTGCTAATAGATGAACATCAGAATACATGTACATTGTTCAAAAAGTCACTTTACAATGGTTCAATTTTGCTAACAGATGAACATCAGAATACATGTACATTGTTCAAAAAGTCACTTTACAATGGTTCAATTTTGCTAATAGATGAACATCAGAATACATGTACATTGTTCAAAATGTCACTTTACAATGGTTCAATTTTGCTAATAGATGAACATCAGAATACATGTACATACATCGATCAAAGAGACCTTAGAATGGTCCTGATTGTTCTTGTCAGTGATATCGTGCTAACGCCACACCAAACACCAAACTTTGTGGTCCTAACTGAAAGACAGGGAACACAAGTACTATAACATATTAAAACACCCGGGTTTAATTTTAATAAATTGGACATGAAAGACGTTGCGATGTAATATAAGAAATGCAATTACAAACTAAGAAAACGAAATGGGTACTATTTAGAGAGACAACTGACTTAATATAGGAAAAATATGCCATGTGTCTTTTCCATTTGCCTTCTTGAATTTTAAATGAGTACATGACAGGGAACTGTCGCTGTCTGAGCAGTGGAAGAGAAGTGGTGTTGACAACAGGTTACATGTTTCAAAAGTAAATCTAGATCAAACGAAAGTCACCACAAGATGGATGAATTAAAGTAGGCAATATATATATATATATATGTGTGTGTGTGTGTGTGTGTGTGTGTGAGAGAGAGAGAGAGAGAGAGAGAGAGAGAGAGAGAGAGAGAGAGAGAGAGAGAGAGAGAGAGAGAGAGAGAGAGAGAGAGAGCCTTTGGTGCTATGATCGACTCAAAACTTATATAGGGCTTACGTGAACAGAACATTAAGGGAAAATACATTCCACGTTTCGACAAAAAGATCGATAATCACCCTTATTCAATTCACATACTTTTCTTACAATATTGCTTTCACGATACGTATATTACTTATCAGATGACGTGTATATAAATACTTCATCTTGTAGTTGTTTTTGAAACAATTGGACTACATATCTGTATTTTTATCAGTTATTCCTTAATACCCCAAACATCACTCCACTGTGGTTTATAAAATTAAAAAAAAACTAATTATTTTCCACACAAATGCAATTTTTGACGTCATTGGGGCTTCAGGGACGTCAATTACATGTTGTCTCTATTAGCTCTTCTTACAAATAGAACACGAAGTCGATTTTTTTCCCAAGCTACGCCAAAAAGTGTTATGGAAGACTCAAACTATTGTCTTAGCTCTTAGGATAGAGTTAAATATTTTAGATTAGACAAATTAGTGTTACTCGCCCATTCCTTTTCCTTACAGGTAATGCTGCAAAATTTCTTGTTTCGTGAAACTAGCGCTGTTTCGATTTATTACAGTAATTCTTTTCTCACTGTTAACTATCGCTGTCTCGAATTATTACAGTAATTCTTTTCTCACTGTTCTAACTAGCGCTGTTTCGATTTATTACAGTAATTCTTTTCTCACTGTTCTAATTAGCCCTGTTTCGATTTATTACAGTAATTCTTTTCTCACTGTTCTAACAGCGCAGCAAGAACGACAGAAACTCCTTTTATCTAGTCAACCGTTATGTCCCGAATTACAGTATTGTCTCGTCTACCACTGTATTAAATACCACAGTATCTTCTTCTAACTGGTCAGCCAGCATCCCAAAACCTCCTTCAGATTCTAAACACCAAGCAACAATGATTATTCGCAGAGCACCTTGAACCAATCATGTCACTCCACATATCCTCAGCTCCACTGGCTGCCTATCCACAACAGAATGCAGCTTAAAATCTCTGTCCTTTGTGATACTTAGCTGTCTGGTAGCAGTCCTTAGTGTCTGCCTCATGACCCAAATGTGTACACTCTTTCTAAGAGCTTGTGCTCATCATAAGACATACACATTATCAGTGTTCCGACAACAATGTGTAAGTCATGAGGTCAACATTCAGTTACTTATCTACTGGAATGTATGTGCTGCCTTTTGTTTCGACACAAAAGAACTTTGGACGTTTGCACAAGAGCTCAGAGGATACTCCTTATCATGACGTTTTGCTGGGAGATGGGCAAGATGTTAATTCTCCACCACCACAGGCTGCCTTTAACTTTAAGCTAATCCCAAAACACACTTTCTAGCTAGCAACATGTTTTAGAAAGATGAATGATAGATACTGTAGAATAGAAGAGTGATAGTTCTAGAAGATAGCTCGAGCCCTTTGATACATCCATCCGCGATAGTAAGAAAATACACGTGACAGACTACAACATATAACATGTGAATCACGCTAACATGAGTGGTCTGTGTATCAACAATAAATGTATTCAACAAGAAACAACATAAGACAGTATGGTTATATGTTCAACTGTTACAAGTAGAATTTACATATTCAAGTTCATAATCAAGACCAATTGGTGTCATAAGGGAATGTTCATTTTGAGTCCTATTGCACTGTAGTAGTTGTTTGGTTCATTCATATGAGTGAACTATAAATGAGTTTATAACAGAACACTGAATGTTTCCGACTGAACTCTAAAATTGTACTTTGATTAAAGTTCAAGTGAATTCAATAGTATCTTGACTAAAGCTGAGTGGTTGTTAATTTTATAATTACATAGCTTTAGTCTTGAAGTGTAGTCTAGGGTCCCAGTAAATGTTGTTAGAAGACATGCACGTAGTCATTGAACCAGTCATTGGCACGTGGGTCATTATGCTCTGCAGTGCAATACTCATCAAAGTCAACAACCCGGATAAAGTGGTTCTGTTCAGGCATTGTTTTGCAGCTCAATGCTCGTCAATCGACATCCCAGATAAGATCTCAGATAAAGTGCTGATCTGCCAGTTATGGGCTAAGAATTCTTCAGCATGTATCTCTGATAGAACACTCTTACTTACATGGTCATCAATAACTTTAATATCATAAGCAAAATATAACAATATAAAATATAGTTAAAGTCAAGAGATAAACATGAATATAATATTAGTTAGGCAAGCAAAACCACATACCATTGACTGTAATATATAGAGAGGATGATTTCCTGCTGTGTTGATAACCAGTGATAAGGTTGGTAGTATGATTGTATTTTGTTAACACCAGGAGCCAAAATATGTGTTGTCTTAGTGATCAGCTGCATTCAACTGATGATTTGATTGGTTATTTTATTGAGTTGTCTGGAACATTCAGACAATGTTTCCAGCCCAAGGATAAGGATCAGCCTTTCTAGAAGGTAGTTTTATGTGTAGTCTATTTTTTGAGGAGGATGGATATGGGTTACATAAGCCACTATATATGACACTTATCATCAGTACAACAAGTACTCACTTTCCTGGGTCTTGAAAATCTCAAATGATTCCAAATGTAGACTTTGAAATCCATGGATGAGACAACACAGCACATACTATCTGGATGTCAGGTTCTGGCTGGAACAGAATACACCATATGATTTACAATGAAGTGGCAAAACACATACATAGAAATCTATGTGAGAATTATGGCATAAAACCCCCAGAAAGAACATGGATGCACCAACCAGAAGCAGTCACCAAAACAGAAAAAGTCAAAATACTGTAGGACTTCAAGATAAGAACAGATCGGGTGATTTCTGCACGAAGTCCAGACGTTGTATTTTTCAATAAGTCCAACAGAACAGAAACAATCATTGATGTCGCTGATCCAAGTGATAGAAACATAAAAACAAAAGAAAGAGAAAAAATAGAAAAATACCAAGACCTCAGACTAGAAATTCAGAGACTGTGGAATGTAAAAGCAGAAGTGATACCTATAGTGATAGGAGCCTTGGGAAACATAACATCTGAATTGGAAGGCTATCTGAATAAACTCCCTGGAAACCACAGACTCGCTCCACTTCTCAAAGCATCGCTCCTCGGAAGTGCCCACATCCTCCGTAAAACCTTGGATCTCCAAGAATCTTGGTAAGTTTACGAGACCTTGGATCACAACCGACAGTCATGGAAGTATTGAAAGAACGTGGATAATAATAATAATGATGATGATGATGATGATGATGATGATGACGACGACGACGATGATGATGATGGTGGTGGTGGTGGTGATGAAGATAATGATAATGATGAGTATGTTATTAGCATTTAATATCCTAGAAAATCAACGTGGTTCAAATCCAGCTATCATTTACTGCTGCCTAATGACGGCGAATGACTTCGCATTAATTTAATAAGTATACCCACAATATATTATTCACTTAGTAGACATAATTCCTCATCAAAAGCAAAAGTAATTTGAAACACTCTACTAACCTCCACTATTTCTGATATATATCCTCAACTGAAAAGATTTTAATTTTCAGTCTACATGACGCGCAAAACGCTAATAGTCCTGTGAATAAGGGCATCATTCCATATTAATCATGCACACTGTGATGATTTGACTTCGGGTACCAACACTGGCTTTCTGCCTGGAGGATCTTTCGGAATCATTCTTAGAATTTGTTTAATTCGTTTGAACTCAGACCTCCTCCCACACACACGATTTGTTGGTGCCGGGTCGTTTAATAAACTGTTGGAATTAGTGTCCTCCTGCACCATTTACCAGACATTAGCTGGGTCAATGTTGCCTTGCATCGCCCAAACGATCTGTTGGTAACCCCAGCCGATTCTATTCCCATTTTACCATTCCAGTTTGGCAAGGCTGCTGAAAGAAAATCTGATTAAACTGACATTTCCATGCTGCAATGGAAGCGAGGGTCAATCTCTGAAAAACTGAAAATCGCGTCTCGCCCTCATTGAGAGGTCTCTTTGCTGTAGCGCAAATCTGAAATCGATGAAGAAAAGTTTGTAGATTGTGGAACGGCTCTAAAAGGAAAGTGGTGACGAGAGAACGGTTCGGGGAGGAAAAAGAGAGGAGGGGGGGAATCAACTCCGATCTCGGCCCGGAACACGTTGGTTAGAGGATATTTAGACGCATCACTACAAAGCTTGTTACTTCGCGATCTGGCCTGGCTTGACTGAATAGAGTAATTATAACTTCTTTCCAAAAGAGGCGTTGTTGCTGAAACAGACGCAGCTAGTCAACAGGCCCAAAGACAAAATAAATCTTCATGGAAATCAATCAAATGAGCAAATTTAATAGCAAATTCGAGGTAAGAAACGCCTTTCTCCTGAGAGTTATGGTTCCTGACTAACAGAAAGCAGACAATGTGCACACATAGTGCACCGAGGACTGGCGCTCGTGACGTCAGAAGGAAGGAAACAAAATGTGGCAGTTTGAATTTA
This sequence comes from Sinotaia quadrata, assembly GCA_028829895.1. Classification (NCBI taxonomy): domain Eukaryota; kingdom Metazoa; phylum Mollusca; class Gastropoda; order Architaenioglossa; family Viviparidae; genus Sinotaia; species Sinotaia quadrata. The sequence continues at coordinate 107,626,195 of CM054179.1, forward strand.
TAGCTTGGCTAAGGAAATTTGGATGTGGTCAAATGGATGAAATTGTGAGGCGTCTTAGGGACAATCCAAACTACAAATTTAAGGGGGAAAAAAAGAAATATTTCTGAATTCTAAATTGGCAGTGATAGCTTTAAAGAGTGAGAAAAGTATGTCAGCATTTCCTTGACTTTACTGTGAATTGTAGGTCAGTTATTCATTGCTCCAATCTTTCTCATTACAGCTACTGGAGACGTAGCACAGTACAGTGTAATGTATTTCACAATACTACCAGCCATTTTTTAAAATAGTAACAGTAGATCTCATTAATGTGAAGTAAATTCCTTTGTAAGAGGTAGAATCATTGATTTGCAATTTGATTGTCTGGTGCGGGTTGACAGCAAAACAGATCTTGAGTGAAGCGAAGAACAGGGCAGGACACAGAGCTTTTATGTCTTTGTGTAGTGCTTTTGTTGTTGTAATTTTAACACTGTAAAGAACATACGGTAGCTATGTACTTGTATTTACTGAAATCGGCAATATTTAGTTACTATATGAAATTACTTTTTTTGTCGCTAGCATTGTAAATTTTGTTATCATCGTCGTCATTGTAACTCTTATTGTTATATCCTGTAATATTTCTTTTCTTATATTTTGTGTTCATGAATGTACGCCATAGCCTGGTGGAGGGGCTACCCCTCCCCGCTTCGTAAAGATTAAGATGGAAAATTAATTATCATACTTAATCCCCAAGTTACAGGCTAGCTATTTCTGAGGTAGGTGGATAGAATATAATCTTTCTTTGCCTATCTATTGATCGCATGTGGCTCAGCTCCCCCAACTCTATAATTAGGTAACATGATAAGGAAGATTCAAAATGAATACTAACATTAATTGAACCCACGAATACGTCATATGAGCACAACGATACATACAGTTGGGGACAACGACAGAAAGAGCAATGAAATATTACAAATCCTACTATTTAATAACATATAAGAAAAGAATAAAATGGTGAAATGATATTAATGGGGAACATAATGAGTTACAGAAGTCGATTGTCATAACATTAGCAGCTATCAATTCTATGCATTAAATTCAAAGTTCTAATATTAATCAGAGTTCCAGTTTTCATGAATGTCACAATGCTCTCAGATATCTCCCTTATTATCAATAAGATAAAATGAAAAAGAAACACTTTTGAAAAGACCAAAACATCTTAATTAGTGTTTGATGAAACGACAAAGAAGGCGTCATTTGCCCTTTAGACATTCAGGCACATTATATGTCCATACATATAAATACAATATAATATTCGATTAATACATATACCCTCTGAGAGGCATTTAATCTACTTCCCCCCTGAACAAGTGGGGAAACCATGAATTCTGTAATGCTGTCTTGAATGAATTCTGTAATGCTGTCTTGAATGAATTCTGTAATGTTGTCTTTAATGAATTCTGTAATGCTGTCTTGAATGAATTCTGTAATGCTGTCTTGAATGAATTCTGTAATGCTGTCTTTAATGAATTCTGTAATGCTGTCTTGAGTTGTTGGATGAGATGTGTATTCTGAGGAGGTATGGTAGTCATCTATGCCATTATCATCATGCTGTAGTACATAGTGAATTGGGGGAGGGGGTCTGGTGTATTCTGTTGTTTTCCTGTCACGAAGTGTGCAACGTATTGAGAAATTTTGGGAGTTGCATCTTTGGTTTCCACTGAAGCCATCTTGTCGTTTCTGTATGTTTCTTTTAGTGACTCTGTAATTTTTTCAGGGCTCTGTAGAGTCCGTCTGGTGGGTTGAGAAGCTAGTAGTTTGCATTATTAGTGACCTGTGAGGTTCGTCTCAGGTGTTGCAGTGTCTTTTACTGCAGTTGTAGAGGTGATGTCTAGATTGTGTCGCCATACTGATTAGTTCAGCTGTGTATGTTGAATTAAACAGTATAGAAGAGATGAACCCTGAAAAGGACAGAGTGAGAGTTAACTTTTTCAAATGGTAGTAGAAGATAGTAACGGCAACAGAATGATCACGAATAGAACAAATTGGAAAATAAAAGATAGTAAAGGCAACAGAATGATCACGAGTAGAACAGATTGAAAAATAACAGATAGTAAAGGCAATAGAATGATAATGAAATTTTGCCGGTCTATTCGATGATGTTCAGGTGGTAATGGCAGTGTGAATGGATCAGTTAACCATAGACCATTCAATAGTTGCTTGTGATGGTTTAACAGAGTCCAGGTTGAGTTTCTACCAAGTCTTTAAATGGCAGGATTCTCTACACGGGATGGAACACCTCTGTACCATAGCTCGTACCATTGTTTATTGGGACATTTGATGTTCTATCCAATTTTTTTCTATTCGTTTTTGGCAGTTGATCCCAGTTTTTATTTTAGATCCTGTGGATATTTTTTGTTTCCTTGGAGGAAGTGGAGGGAGCGACCGGAAGAGGTGCTCTAACCTGTGTTGAATCACGTCTGCAATGTGGTGGTTATAATATTATGTCTGCAATGGGCTGGTTGTAGATGACGCCTTTGAAGTTTTTGTTGAGTTTTTGCTTTCTTTGTTGTTGTTTTTTTGTCTTGTTGCTGTTGATCAATGTTTGGGTGTTCTACTTCATTTTGTTCATTTTCTTGATTTCTTTGTCTTCTAATATGCGGTTGTGGCCTGTTTCTATTTTTCTTCTTGTTTTCGGTTTTTAGAATTTGTTCCTATTGAAGTGTTTGTAATTACTGAAAGTTCTAAATTTTGCAGATCGTGTCGGATTCTGGTATAGTTGAAAGTGTTAATAGGAGAGGATTGTTTACCATTAATTCCTTTATTGTTTGAAGGAACTTGATGCTGTTGGTTTGATTGCTTTTCTCCGTTGATAAGATTTTTGGCGTTTGAGTGTTTGCAATGACGAATGGTTGCTAAGTCATATGCACGTATTGCGTCACTGTTGTGGCCGTGGCTTGAATTGGCTTGAGTCTTTTGAAGTAAAATGCCTGTTGCCTGGGTGAAAGATTTAGTTGTCATACTGTATGTCTTTGAAGAGTGTTGTTTCCTTTTTGTAGGGATTACCCACTGAATCTTGAGTATTTGTTTCTTTGTCCTTTGATGGTAGTTTCCTTCTGTGTAGTTGAATTCTTGGATTCTTTGGACATTGCCTTTGTTTATCAGCATTCTTTCATTAGGTATCTTCCTAGGATGTTTAGTTGGTGGTTAGTGTGATGTACACTGCTGATGGTTACGATTATTATTATATTCTAATTAATAATTCATATAACTAAATACAAGTGACTGGAATTTAATTCATATATTAAAAATAGATCCCAACAAGACACTCAACTTGTCTCCCACTTGGCGGATCATCTGGCACTGCAAAATCTCTGCCCCTCACTCACAGCATTTAGATAGACGTTCAGCTGGCACATAATTTCTCCCATAGGTGGAATGTCTTACATAAGGAGTAATTAGATCCATCTTTTAAGTTATTTTAACGAGCCTCCACCCACCCTCTATTACTCTAAAGATATAATTTAAATAGTGTGCTTAAGAAGGATAAATTAGAAACAACAATAAATGTATTAAATCAACAATCAAAACATGTAAACGAATTCAGTTGAAAAAAGAGCACAGACATTTATACTACTAAAATGTTGGAATAATGTCAACCACTTATTCAATCTCTATCCTAACAATGAAATAGTCAAGTTAGCAATCAATAATCAAATTGTGAGTCTATTATCTATATTGTAGTTACCGTTGACATATTTCATATTTCAATAGTTTTTCCTGTGAATTCAAGTGTGGTTTTGAAGGTTGTATATATACACTGAGGTCCACCTAATGCTGGTTTTTAAGTAAAGCATTGTCTACCTAATGCTGGAAGTAGGGTTTATACACACACACATATAAATGCACGATTTCAAACTTACACATATGCATACATATAATTTGTAAAACATATTCGAGATATGAACGTACTCTCTCTCTCTCTCTCTCTCTCTCTCTCTCTCACACACACACACACACACACACATTCCGTATTTGTGTATATACACACATACACAAACTTATTTATATACGCGCACATAAGAATGAACAAACACGCACTCACGCTCTCTCTCTACACACCTAAGCGCAATTCATTGTACTATATATGTACTTATATAATAATGTATTCACACTCACAACACACACATACGTATTGGAGTGTAGGCGTGCACACGTGTACAGTGCTATAAATATCCAACACAAAGAATCAGTACAAGCAGGAGCCGAACTAATCCAGATCATAGAGCTAAAACACCGATCAGAGAAGATCGATAAAGGAAAGACGACAGGAGCCAGTAATCTGTGCATTGTGACAATGACAAATGACGCCAGATTGGCCTCAGGAGGTAACTCGAAGAGCTGGTGCCTCAGCAAAGATCTATTTAACACAATTTTCGAAAGATGGAGAACCGTCATTAAAAATGTAAACACAGAACTCGGACGGCCTGAAGTACGCTACAATGTAGAGAATATAAAGTTTCCTAATTGAGATATCGGCGTCCTTGAACAATTAGAAGATTTACATACTTGTGTTTAGAATGTGTGCATTGAAAACCTTTGCAGTTTGCCTATACGAATTTTAATGAGTTATGCTTTGGACTTTATTTATCAAAGAGACTAATGTTAGACATTACATTTTAACAACTTAAAATCGTATTATTCCCGTAATAATTTTATGATTAATTTTTAAAAGTAATAGTGCATGAAAGCCTTTTAGTAGTAATACTTTTGCGAAATATTTTGTTGTTTTAAATTAGCAAACATTATTATTATCTTCATTATTATCTTGTAAGAAATGAAATGAAAATAATAACTTTACATAAATCTTGTAAATTATGAAACATATTACTGTTTTAAAAGTTTAATATTGCAAAATTCTTACACTTTATAAAACATACAAGGTAGCTTGCAAACGTAAGTACCTGTTCTGCTGTACACATTATTATTATTATGATGATGATTATTTTAGTAGTAGTAGTAGTAGTAATAATAATAATAAATGATTGCTTTACTTTACCTGTTCTGCTGTAGTACACATTATTATTATTATTATTATTATTATTATTTTAGAAGTAGTAGTAGTAGTAATAGTAGCAGCAGCAGCAGCAGCAGTAGTAGTAGTAGTAGTAGTAGTAGTAGTAATAATAATAATAATAATAATAATAATGTTACTAATAATACTTTACATAAATCTTATGATTACCAAAATTCTTACACTTAATAAAACATACAATGTAGCTTGCAAACATATGTATCTGTTCTGCTGTACACATTATTATTATTATTATTATTATTATTATTATTATTATTATTATTATTATTATTATTATTATTATTATTATCCAGTCTCTTTCCACGACTTCTGTTTGACTGTCGGCTATGATCCAAGGTCTCGGAATCTTACCAAGATTCTGGGAGATCCAAGGTTTTACGGAGGATGTGGGCACTTCCGAGGAGCGCTGCTTTGAGTAGTGGAGCGATTCTGTGGTTTCCAGGGAGTTTATTCAGGTAGCCTTCCAATTCAGATGTTATGTTCCCCAAGGCTCCTATCACTATAGGTATCACTTATTATTATTATTATTATTATTATTATTATTATTATTATTATTATTATTATTATTATTATTATTATAGTAGTAGTAGTAGTAGTAGTAATAATAACTTTTTTAAAACTTACATTTCTCTAGTCTTGCAGTGAAATGTTCTTGTCATGGTCTTTAAAATAGAGTTTCCTTTTCAGTGCTGCCGATAGGATTAACTGTCAACCCATTCCTCAACATGTCACATGTATTGGAAGTGCAGTGTTCTGGCGACGTGCTGGATTCAGACGCGGATCTTTTGCTGTTGTCGCTGTTCATGGTGCCTAGTGACCGCGTCATTGCGTCAGTCAACTCAGGAAATGTTCGCTGCTCGACTTCGGACATGTTTTCCTCCTGTGACGTAGGAATCGGAAATTTCCGCAACACTCGAATCAGGACGTTGTTGGTGGACCTAACAGAAGGGGAGTCGCTGACCTTTGGCTGCAATGTTACTATGACTAAGTCTTTACGGGCACACTTTACAACGTGGCTTTTGACTGTAAAAATGCCGAGTAAGATTTTATCATCATCATCATCATCATCATCATCATCATCATCATTATTATTCAGCCTTTTTCCACGACTTCTGTTGACTGTTGATTGTGAACAAAGGTCTCAGAATCTTACCAAGATTCTGGGAGATCCAAGGTTTTATGGAGGATATGGGCACTTCCGAGGAGTGCTGCTTTTGTCCTTGATAATTGGAATGGTTTTTGTAACTGAAGGTACCTTTTTGTATTGTTCCAAGCATCCAGGAATGTGAAAGTGAGTCATAGGCCTTCGGTAGGCAATCCATGCCATCGCAAGATTTATTCTTTGTTTCTTGCTGACTGTAAATTTGGTCTAGGCCTGGAGCATTCCAGTTTGCCATATTTCTTTTCTTCTTTCTCATTGATTGTGACGTTGCATTTCTGAGGTGTGTCTTTATGCACATCTTTCATTTCCTTAATAAACCTGGCTGATGTATTAAGCATATTTGGATTGCTCCAAATCTTTCCCAGAAGGTTTGATATATGTTGTTTTGTGGACTTTCCTTTGAATTCTTGGTATTGTCTTCCTGGGTCAGATTTGCAAATTTGGTCTGTTGGAATTGCTGACCTCTCGCAGTGTATCTCTTCAGATGGTGGCTGAGTCCAAGCAACCTTTGTTTTGCATCATTTACTGCAGTCTTAATGCTTTTACAATTGAGATGATATTTGTTGACTAATGTATCTTTCAGGTTTCCTTTATTATGTATGGGTGATGTTATTTGGCTTATTTCTTTCCTAGTGCACTCCATTTTCATTTCTTCTCTTCCATGGCGGGACAGATAGTTTCATTGTTTGCTTGTATGCTGGCATTGTATACCTTTGCAGTGGCATATATTAGAATATTGATTTCCGTGATATCTTTTATGTTTGGGTGTGCCTTAATTCTTTATTTGCATTATGAATTGCTGTTGTTAGCGTTTTGCAGCATTTATTTAGGGGGTCTGATTATATTTAACTTATTGTTGTCCATTAAACATTTTATGTCTTTAACAAGCGTTAATTATTATTCGTCAATTAGATCGTTGGTTATTTCTCAAATGTGGTCATCAACTGGGTTTGCTTGTTGTGAGGTTGTGAAAGTTTCATTATCTTCTACTTCAATGCATAGTGTTGTGATATGTGCTTGTTACTGTTCTATCGTTTGTAGTTCTAGGGTTGTAAGAAGCATATTTGCATGATCACTCTCTTCTGGTCCAGGAGCCGCTGTTCACTGATAATATCACCTGGATAGTGTTTGAGCCAGAGTTCGCACATTCTCTGTCTATATCCACTTACTGTGGGTTAGCTTTGATAGTAAGAGGCCATTATTTGTATGCTTTCCTTTCTGGTCTATCTCTTCCAAGTTTTCGCTAGCATTCCAATAGGCTATGTGTCGCTAAACACTGAAAACTCTGGTTCAAACTCAAATTTTGCTTCCACCATCATAAATGGGATGGGCATAGATGTACTTTAGACAGAGTCACTTTTTCCTCCCTCAAAAGTTCAGAGATGGATTTGAAGCTGTCATCCAACAATGTTGTTGACCTAGACGAGGTATCTTAACTTTCTGAATCGCCGTTACCACCATCACAACCACCACCCCATCACCACCACCCCACCACCCATCAGAATGTGTGTGTGTGTGTGTGTGTGTGTGTGTGTGTGTGTGTGTGTGTGTGTGTGTGTGTGTGTGTGTGTGTGTGTGTAAAGGAACTGATCTTGAAACTCTGTTGTAGATTTCCGTTTTTACTTTCCTAAACATTTTACTTTGACTTATTCACTTACCTTGACTTTCACAGATTTCAGAGTAAAAAGAGAAGTTAGGAAAGTAAAAATGTGTAAAATAAATATATTATAATTTATATGCATTTATTGTTAATCTGCTCGAGATTATAATGATAATGGTCAAGTCTATTGTTTAGTTTAACTTGTATATGAGTAGATGTCTTGTGCATGTGTAGATGACTTTTATAGGTATGTGTGTAGATGCCTTATGTGTGTGCAAATGACTAGTACATGAATGTGTGTATATGCCTTGTATCTGTGTAGATAAGTAGATAACTTATATATATATATATATATGTGTGTGTGTGTGTCTGTAGACATCCTTTAATGGCTTAATTAAAGTTTCCTTATTTTCATCTTTCTTTATTATGGAACTGCTTTTATCTTTTCAAGATTTGTGTAGCTTTCTGAGTAATCTGCAACTTATATTAACAAGTTTATGATTCAGACTGAGAGTACATGTATATGATTTCTCAGATTGAAGAGTACATTTTTATGGCTTATCAGACTGAAGTGTACACTTTTATGATTTATCAGACTGAAGGTACAATTTTATGATTTATCAGACTGAAGTGTACATTTTTATGGCTTATCAAACTGAAGTGTAAATTTTTATGGCTTATCAGACTGAAGTGTACAATATTATGATTTATCAGACTGAAGTTAACAATTTTATGATTTATCAGACTGAAGTGTACAATTTTATGATTTATCAGACTGAAGTGTACAATTTTATGATTTATCAGACTGAAGTATACAAGTTTATGATTTATCAGACTGAAGTGTACTTCATACAACAGAATGCTGCAGAACACCTTACGTAGACAAAGGTGAGTGGATAGGTAGATGGAGGACTGATTTGGAAATAATTGGATAGTTGAGAAGTTGGATATATGAATGCAGAGTGAGTTGTTGAACTAATCAAGCAAATATAAAAAATATTACTTGCATGTGAAACCTCATAGATATAACAAATATATATGTTCTTTTCGTGTGTGTGTGTGTGTGTGTGTGTGTTTATGTTCGTTTGTGTGTGTATTTAAATTTGTAAAAGTGCATGTATTATCTAAGTCAAACTACTATTTAAAATTGTATTAGGAATTCATTGTTTCTCCTGATAGCTACTTTTTATACTCGACTGCCAAATTGAATTCGCTGGCGAAAGAAATTACATAATCACATTAATGAAGACTTATTAAATGCCGTATGCCATAGTTTCTTTCCTACTGTAATCTGAATGCTAAAATCATTTGAGGAACTTACGTACGCAATTAGTGTCGTATTGAACGAAAACCAGTAAATAAAACACACACGCACGCACACACACAGCAGAATACATTATAATTCTAAATGTTTTAAATTTAGAGATTCAGAATCTTGAGAATCCCCTTGCTGTTCACTGAATATTTGTTTCCCACTCTGATTTTCCTTTTGCTTCCACAAAAAAATTAATGTGTTGGGTGTATAAACAGTGGTTTGGAATGCGCATGAAATTAAATTAAAAGAAAAGAATAGTGTTGAACAAAGTTTTAAAGCTAGAATTGAAGTTTATAAAATTGATGGCTAAAGATAACTTTTATCCGAATAAAAATGCTTTATGTAAGAGTGTGAATAGAAAAAAAAAGTGTTTCTTCTAAACTGTCATGCTAGAGCAATTTGTATAATATTATTGTAGTATTAAAACCGGACAAAGTACACTAAATTCAAAACAGATTGTTATATAGATGGATGGATGGATGGATGGATATATAGATAGATAGATGGATGGATGGATGGATGGATATATAGATAGATGGATGGATGGATGGATGGAATGCATATACCTCTGGTTTATAGACTGGTAGACACCTACTTGAAAAAACCCAACAATTAATCGAACATAGATAAACACTAAGCAAAGGGAGGTAAAGATTTTCAAACTTTTCTTGGAATCGGAGTTTCTGCTATTCTGTCTGGGTAGTTATCTTTTCCTTCTCTTGCCTACTTAGTTTTCACACCCGTACACTATGCAGTTGGTCATATGTAGTAAATCAGTCATCAGAACCGCTCAATGCATCCAACAGATTGCACAATCAATAAATATTAATATTTTTGCGGAAGCAAAATTAATATAAATTTTGCTTTATTGACAAGGAATTAAAAATATATTTTCATTTTGTTCTACATAATCTGCATTTGCTGGATATTGCAAGTGTTGCAAAAATAGTTTCTTTTGTGTGTTGCTTGTAAAATAAATAAATATTTATTAATAGAATTAACCCAAGATAAATATATATATATAAAACAAGGGAATTAACCCTAGATAAATAAATATATAACAAGGGAAATAATCCAAGATATACTACCGGATCAAACTATTATTTAAAAATTAAATGCATAAAAACTACAAGAACATGGAGAATTTAAATAAAAATATATAATATGACACCCCTTACCCGAAAGAAATGCAAAACAAACAAACAAACAAACAAACAAACACACAAAACTGTAATAATCCAGAAAAGTTTGATTTCGATACTAGACATTTTTATGTAAATATAATTTCTAAACCATCGCCTTCATTATAATGGTTTTACAGGATCTCTACAAGAAGATAGCACCATGTCGATTTAATTATTTTCTTTTATTTTCCAACTGTGAAAATCATACATATTTTATTACTGATGATGATGATGATGATGTGGCCATAATTTCTCCGAAATACACTTTTATTATTTCTCTAACCTTTGCATGAAATAATAAAGTGTTTACAAACACTTTTGCTTCCATTGCTTTCATACTGTGGATAAAAACCTTACTTTATGTTCAGACAGCCATAAAACGTCTGAACAACAGTTTGCTACGTAAAAAACATTTCTCTTCCTATGGACGATTCTCGTTGAAACACGAACAATTGCATCATCATTACTTCTGGGTATCTGCCAATAACTGAATTGTTCAGTGCATATTCTATCCATCTATCTATCTATCTATCTATCTATCTATCTATCTATCTATCTATCTATCTATCTATCTATCTATCTATCTATCTATCTATCTATCTATCTATCTATCTATCTATCTATCTATCTATCTATCTATCTATCTATCTATCTATCTATCTATCTATCTATCTACCTACCTACCTACCTACCTATCTATCTATCTATCTATCTATCTATCTATCTATCTATCTATCTATCTATCTATCTATCTATCTATCTATCTATCTATCTATCATTAATCTTTGACTTAATAAGGAAGATATCAACCAAAACGTTAGAATTACATCAATTTCTTTCTTACGTGGTTTCGGCATTTACCTGATTCATTCTCACCTTTACAAAAAAAAAATATATTTTCCTTAGCAATGCACCAATTAAATAGTTATCATGCCATTATCCAAATTAAAAATCCCCCCCCCCCCTAATGAAATGGATATCATATCATTACCCAAATTAAAAATTCACACACGCGCACGCTTGATATTCATTTTGAACACTTTCTCTGATTGTTGTTATCGATGCAAAATTCACATAATTTACGTGTTTTACTTAATAGTTCTAAATTTAGTCACTACCTTTATCACGAAAATGAAAACCTTTCGTTTTATTTGTGTGCCTCCATAAGAATTCAACCATAACTGTATTGGAATTAAATGTGGAGTAATTGTCACACATACCGAATACACACAGTTGTCTTTGTCGCGAACTGGTCTTTGTTGTTGATGCTGTTGTTCGGAATTCATTTTATCCATTTCGGATCGCGCATGGTGAAAGTGGTCTAGACAAAACTCTACATCGCGTGCAGGCACACGCTTGTGTCCACTCATGTGTACAACAGTCTATTTATCTTGCAGTGCTCTGTCAACTTGCGTTCAACGGGAGACGACTCCGTTCTAATCCACACTGTCTCTTGGAAATGTCAGGGGAAACAACCCCTTTTGCTTTCGCCTTTTATTATTGTCAACGTCTGTCCCGAGACTAAGAGCTGGGCTAGTTGGCCTGTGTTTGGCGGAGTCGTAGGACAGATAACCGCGATGACTTGTTGGTGGTTAAAGCACCTGTTTGCCTCCATTCTAATTTTAACAGGTGCGTTTGTTGCTGCTGTGGGATCTAGTACCGGAGGTAAGTCATATTTTTTTCTTTCGTTATAATTTTCATCAGTGTCAAAGTCACAACAGCGTACAGCATTGACAAAATAAGTAACTGTCTGGAAATATGAACCAGCGTCTGATTGCGAGTACGCATAATCGTGAAATTAGTTAGCCGTGAGTAGGCGATGATGCGGATTATATATCCTCTGATGTAAAGACTTATTAAAGTGATAATCTGGGACAGCGAAGTGAAGATGGGTATGGTTTTGCTAATGATAGTTGAAAGGGGGTGGGGGCGGGGATAGTGTGTGTGTGTGGGATGATCTGCTGGTCGAACTCGATCAAAAATGATGTCCATGAGGATTATTTACTCCTTGGCGTCAAGTATGATCGTGTTCCACCAACGATAATGCACGAACATACGTTTGTTGCCGTATTTCTACGTCACAAGCTCGGTGCATTAGGAAACCGGCGGTACGTTGTGCGATTTGTTGTACATACGAGTCCTGACTTGAGCGCTATTCTGACGTCGGAAAGTTGTCGCACTTGTTGTTTTGCATCTACGATGCAATCTTTGCCTTGGGCATTCCCATTCTCGCTTGACGGACGATGTCCGGCCAGGCGACCTGCACTATCGACGTTTGTGACGTTCACAACGAATGACGGCCAAAACTGACAGGCGGAAACCTGATGCAATTTCCTGTTTAGCAAACCAAAACAACCTCAATTTAAAATAACATTAAAAAAATATACAGCGAATGATCTGCCATTCCGGTTATTCTGTGCATGAAGGTTGCAGAAGTCGTGATTCCCTTCTGAGCGATTCGTTAAGCCAAAGCAATGTTAATATTTTTATTTATAAGGAGAGAATATGAATATATTCACAGGAACACATAGATGTTCAAGACACATATAACATCAGACTCGGTTAACGTGTTCTCTCGTGAAATAGAATTTGGTCTACAGTAAAAAAAAAAAAAAGAGAGAGAGAAGCTACCTTCTGTTGTCAAAAACAAACGTGCTAAAAAATGATTATTCCTTTGGTAATCATACTTTGTTAAGTATTATATATCGTTAGACAGTATTAATTATATACTGACTAAATAACATGAATATATTGTTTAATTAATAATGATATATCATAAAATATTATAAATAACATATTCATATTAATTTTGAAAAATAATAACATTAGGCATCTGCACAGATTTTAAAACCAATTTAAGATTGCGATTGTAACACCAGTTTTTAAACCGTGCATACGACTGTTAATTTTTCTTGAGTACGCCTTTTCTGAACATTCCTATTTATCCAAGATCTTGTCCCAATTCTTGCAGGAATGAGCGTGCGTCTCTTTTTGGGTGTGCCGAGCATACAGGAGCTAGAGTGTTCCGGCAGTGGCCTCGATGCCAAGAGCGACTTACTGTCTATGGCTGTGTTCACGGTTAAGGAAAACCGAGTGCTGGCCTTCGTCAACTTCGCCAAGACCGAGTGCTCCACATTCAGTGGCTTCTCAGCCTGCGCGATGAACGCCAAGGATTCTCACAAGACGCACCTTAAGATCCTGGTACTGGACTTGAGCGCCGAACAGGCCAGAGAGTACGGTTGCAACGTGACGGAATTAACTCCTGACGGTGTGACTCGAGTAATCACGTGGTACATAGTCGTTAAAGGGACACGTAAGTGTTGAGGGAAGCATTTTAACAGAAATTAATACATTGTGATGAAAGCCAAAATATTTGGGAGCTGTTCTTACATTAAGGAATATTTTTTCACAAATAATTTTACCCGACAAAAGACGAATGGTGAAGCGTAAAGAAAAAAAACCAACCGAACACCATGTAAGATAAAACTAATAAGAAAATAAATAACACCCTTAATGAGGAAAATAAATGAGAAATAATTCAAACCCAATAAACGCAGCCAGACCATCAAGCAGACGCTAAATCACTCAACCATACATACTAAACCATCAAGCAGACACTAAATCACTCAACCATACCTACTAATCCATCAAGCCGACGCTAAATAACTCAACCATACTTACTAAACCATCAAGCAGAGACGTTAAATCACTCAACCATACCTACTAAACCATCGAGCCAAAGAAACAATATAGTATATAAACCTACTGTTTGTATCCTAGACTAGAGGTATTTGTTGTACCAGTATGTTTACAGTTTTCGTCTTTTTCATGCAAAACAAATGTATCCTAGACTAGAAGTATTTGTTGCACCGTATGTTAGTTTTCGTCTTTTTCATGCAAAACAAATGTATCCTAGACTAGATTTATTTGTTGTACCAGAATGTTTATAGTTTTCGTCTTTTTCATGCTAAACTCGAGGTATTCATTTTGGTCTCAGTTTAGTCTTCTTCATCTCACTGTAGATTTACATGTAAATGGCATGTGGTTGTTTATCGTGCCAGCCAATTTACAGTCTTCTTTTCTCACTAAGATTTACCTGTCAGATACTTGTGGTAGTTTATCGTGCCAGCCAATTTACAGTCTTCCTATGTCACTGAAGATTTACCTGTCATAGACTTGTGGTAGTTTATCGTGACAGCCAATTTACAGTCTTTCTATCTCAGTGAATATCTACCTGTCATAGACTTGTGGTAGTTTATCGTGACAGCCAATTTACAGTCTTCTTATGTCACTGAAGATCTACCTGTCATAGACTTGTGGTAATTTATCGTGACAGCCAATTTACAGTCTTTCTATCTCAGTGAATATCTACCTGTCATAGACTTGTGGTAGTTTATCGTGACAGCCAATTTACAGTCTTTCTATCTCAGTGAATATCTACCTGTCATAGACTTGTGGTAGTTTATCGTGACAGCCAATTTACAGTCTTTCTATCTCAGTGAATATCTACCTGTCATAGACTTGTGGTAGTTTATCGTGACAGCCAATTTACAGTCCTCTTCGTCTGAAGTAAGATGTACGGATCCTGGACTCGTGGCATTTTACTGTGCCAGCAAGATTGCGGTCGGTCATCTTCTTCTGACGATTTAAAATATTTAAAATATATGCAGATTACAATTACTTGTTCAGGTGATTATGAAACTGAGTGCGTTTAGTTATTTATTTAGTTCTTTATTCCTTCTACCGAACCAACTCCTTACTTGAGTGAACAAAAATAATTAAGAAAATATTCCTTCTACCTAACCAACTCCTTACTTGAGTGAACAAAAATAATTAAGAAAATATTCCTTCTACCTAACCAACTCCTTACTTGAGTGAACAAAAATAATTAAGAAAATATTCCTTCTGCCTAACCAACTCCTTACTTGAGTGAACAAAAATAATTAAGAAAATATTCCTTCTACCTAACCAACTCCTTACTTGAGTGAACAAAAATAATTAAGAAAATATTCCTTCTACCTAACCAACTCCTTACTTGAGTGAACAAAAATAATTAAGAAAATATTCCTTCTACCTAACCAACTCCTTACTTGAGTGAACAAAAAATAATTAAGAAAATATTCCTTCTACCTAACCAACACATTACTTGTAGAACAAAAATAATTAAGAAAATATTCCTTCTAACCAACACATTACTTGTAGAATAAAAATAATTAAGAAAATATTTCGAGCAGAGATCTGATCTTTAACACAATATATAAGACTATAGAACATTTTTAGCCATATGGATTGTTATAAGGTGCAGGGGTTTCATGTATGACTTCACATGAACTACATTATGAACTATTGAATTTCCTTTCTCTAAAATGAAAGAATTTTTCACTAAAACAGAAAATTATTCCAGTCTGAAGTGCCTTTCAATGTTTCAAAATCGAGTACATCTCACAAGAATTGAACTATTCAGTGTGTCTGTGTGTGTGTGTGCGCGCGCGTGTATGTGTCTGAGCGTGTGTGCGCGCGCGAGTTTGTTCACATACCGCTTTTAACATTTAACCCTTTCATGAGCTTATCTCTTGACATTTTCCCGTGCAGTAATTTTTACGAAGATAATGCAAAATAAACATCAATATAAGACAACCACAGTCCATGGAGTAATCCAATTCTAACGCAACTAAACATCACGCGGGCACGCACGCACACACGCACACACGCATTAAATGCTTTTAATAATGACTTATTTAGAGCTCGATGCTTTCTTAACTCAATCGTTAGCAAAATGCCAAGTGACAGAGTCGGAAAACTGAAGCAACAAATGTGAATGAAAGGCGCAGAATTTCAAAATATATTTAATGCAAGAGATGAGGAAAGTTTCTTAAGAAAATAGTTCGACTGACTTTACATAAGGTATTTATTGGTGAATTTTTATAAAAGAAGTTGAGAGGGTGGGGTAGGGTGGTCGATGGGAGAATATTCATAGGATACCGTATATACATATTACACGGAAAGAGGCTTAAAGAACAGAGCTTATGTTATCTAGCATTATTATACAAAAATGGGTTAAGAGTTCTGACATATAGAAAATCTGGGCTTAGAAAAGTTCTCAAGTTTTATATAATTATACCAAATCTGCGTTGGAAAAAAGCTTTCACTTTAATGGGGAGCAAAACAACTCCAACAGATATAACAAAATTACGATGGGACAATGTTTTGTATTATTTCACTAAATGGGAGTTTTTACGATTTTTATTTCCATTACAAAATCTTGTATTATAACATTAAGCGACGTTCGGAAGGGGTTTCAACGTCTTGCGTTCTTTCACAAAATGGAGTGGTAAGGGCTCTCATATCTGGAATTATTACTCCAATATCGGGTTTGGAAGAGTTGTCTTAAATAATATCTTGAATACATACACCTGTGTAAGAATGAGAAAAAAAATATAATCAATATCATGACTTGTGTTCGGACTCCTCATAAACGGGGCTGAAAGTACTTTAAAATGGCTGGTGGCAGTTCACCAAAGGTGGGATTGAAAAGACTGCTCGTAATAACTATTGTTATTACTTCTGCTATTATTCAAATGGCAACTATTATTTAATGTTACATGTTCCCCAGTTTGCTTTAATATAGTTCTGTTTGGGTGTGGGATGACCTACTGATTATCGTTTTTAATTATACCACTTTAGAGAAATAAAAACAATTTCACGGCCCGGTTTGCTTATTACATTATCAACAAGTTGCCTACTGCAATTATTTTTACGGGATAATATTGTATAATAACATAGTTGTTACATTGCTATTAATAACAAACATCCCGTACGTGGGAAGGCATACGTTTACCTAAGAAGCATTATGCTAGTAACTTTGCATTATTCTCATAAGTCATCCGGCCCGCCCCACCTTACCCCAGGTCATTCCACTGAAGGCAAGGTAATTTTACAATTATATACAGTAAATATTTAAAGAGAGTTTGACTGAGTAAATTCATGATCCGAGTGAAATCAGTGTTGTCCAGTACTGTGAAACACAACACGACTGATGCCTGTGTTCCAAACACGTGCCTGTTCACTCTTGATGTCACGATTGTGGTAAGAAGAGAGCTAAGTAAAATACTTAGCAAGACTTATTACCGAATTCAGCAGGATAAATAGACACTGAATTCGAGACGAGTATTTATGATTAGACATTACAATTTCCACAAACCAAAATGTATCATCTCATGTTCGTCACTGAATATTTTCCAAGTATAAAATTGTACGTAAACGAATGTGTTTGGAAAGAGAATCTTTAGCAAAATAGAACTCTCTCAACATGATTTCAAAGTTAACATTAATACAAAACATACGAATTTATCTCACAAATGATTGAAAAGCGTAGTACATTTTCCACTTAGACAACTTCACCTCTAAATGACATTGTTTCATTTATCCATTCCAATGACAATCTTATGACGTTATTATCCGTTAACCACCCCTCCCCTGCTTAATTCCTACCTGGTACTCTACTAATATATGTGAATAGGTCACAACATTTTTTTTACCACATACATGTGTATTATAATCTACAAGGTGTTTGTTTAAGTACACAATATTATTATTATTATACAACAGTTTTGTATTATAGTCTTCAAGGTGTTTGATTAAGTACACAATATTATTATTAGTATACAACAGTTTTGTATTATAGTCTTCAAGGTGTTTGATTAAGTACACAATATTATTATTATTATACAACAGTTTTGTATTATAGTCTTCAAGGTGTTTGATTAAGTACACAATATTATTATTATTATACAGCAGTTTTGTATTATAGTCTTCAAGGTGTTTGATTAAGTACACAATATTATTATTATTATACAACAGTTTTGTATTATAGTCTTCAAGGTGTTTGATTAAGTACACAATATTATTATTATTATACAACAGTTTTGTATTATAGTCTTCAAGGTGTTTGATTAAGTACACAATATTATTATTATTATACAACAGTTTTGTATTATAGTCTTCAAGGTGTTTGATTAAGTACACAATATTATTATTATTATACAACAGTTTTGTATTATAGTCTTCAAGGTGTTTGATTAAGTACACAATATTATTATTATTATACAACAGTTTTGTATTATAGTCTTCAAGGTGTTTGATTAAGTACACAACATTATTATTATTATACAACAGTTTTGTATTATAGTCTTCAAGGTGTTTGATTAAGTACACAATATTATTATTATACAACAGTTTTGTATTATAGTCTTCAAGGTGCCTGTTTAAGTACACAATACTATTATTATACAACAGTTTTGTATTATAGTCTTCAAGGTACCTGTTTAAGTACACAATATTATTATTATACAACAGTGCTGTATTATGGTTTACAAAGTGCCTGGTTAAGTACAAAAACTACTGTTATACCGCATAGTGTTTTATATAAGTACCACTTTACCATGAGACGTGTATCGCTTGCTAAATGAATTTTAATTTTTTTACCCAGCAAATCTTGTACAGTTGTAAAGATCCTACGGTTGTAAATTTCTTGGTACACGCTCTGTATTCAAAATGTTCTTTGATTACGTAGACAAGCATGGCGATATTCATAATGAGATCTTGGTGTTGTTACAGCGTCATCTTGTATACACATTAATGCATTTTCCATGGTACTACTGTGTTATGTTAACATGATATTAAGAATAGTGCTGTGTACGCAGTGCATTGTACATGGTATCAAGAACCAGGTTATTTATAGAAAGCTGATGGCGTAACATATAACTTTATACGATATTATGTACTAGGATACTTAAACAGCTTGTTAGTATACAATACATTGTTCCTGTTTTGCAAAACCTCTTGACAAATAATACATTTTATATGGTGTTAAAGTGTCAGATTAACGTGCGAGGTTATCTAGAGAAATCTGATTGTACAATTGAATTATATATGGTGTTAATTTCAGGGTTGCATGACAAAACCTTTGGACACACAATGAAATTTATCTGGTATAAAAGTGTCGGATTGCATAGGGAAATCTTATGGTACATAATGAATTTTATGTGGTGCTAAAGTGCCAGCCTACCCATGGAAATCTGATGGTATATACTGATGTGAAGTGCTGGATTACCTAAGAAACCTGATGGTACACAATGCATTTTATGTGATGCTAAAGTGCCGGGTTATCTTGAAAAACCTGATGGTATACAATGAAATTATGTGGTGTTAAGTACATGGTTAAATACCGCAAAGTGTTGGCTGACAGTACTTTTGACAAGGTGTTAATATGCCTGGTTACAGAGAGAAACGTTGAAGAATTAATTTAATACGGTGATAAAGTTACTTACAAAATATATTGATATACATTCTATATGAAATCGCTAGATTACTAAGAGAAACCTGTTGACATGTACATTGCATGCAATGGTATTAAAATGCCGGGTTATTTAGAGAAACTCGTTGGTACGTACATTGCATGAAATGGTATTAAAATACCGGGTTATTTAGAGAAACCTGTTGGCATATACATTGCACGTAATGGTATTAAAATGCCGGGTTATTTAGAGAAACGTGTTGGTACGCACAATGCATATAATGGTATTAAAATGCCGGGTTATTTAGAGAAACTTGTTGGTACGTACATTGCATGTAATGGTATTAAAATGCCGGGTTATTTAGCGAAATCTGTTGGCATACACATATACGTTATGGTATTAAAGTGTAGAGATACATAGAAAAAAACTTGTTGACACACGAACAATGTATGCAGTATGGTGTTCATGAAAGAAAACTATAAAAACCGTATGCACACGAAAACATTGCACAACGTATAGTAAACATTTATATTAAATAGATAAACGTTACATTAAATAGATAACTGTTTACATTAAATAGATAAACGTTTATATTAAATAGATAAATGTTTACATTAAATAAATAACTGTTTACATTAAATAGATAACTGTTTACATTAAATAGATAAATGTTTACATTAAATAGATAAATGTTTACATTAAATAGATAACTGTTTACATTAAATAGATAAACGTTTATATTAAATAGATAAATGCTTTGTGCTTTGTTTTATCTAGGGCAAATTAGTCGTATTCGATGTGAGATGACAAACTTCGAGAAATGTCTAGTAAACTAAAATATTATATATTTATTTTATGGAAAAAATCCAAACATTTGAACTACATACACTTGTATACATAGGTCTGTTTTACACAATACTTAAGTACTCGTTCACTTGAAAATATGGTGCACACTTCAGTGCGTTTGGATGATAATGTTTCTGGTATTGTCTTGCAATGAGGAAATGTCTGCAGAAACATTTTGCACACATGTTTGTGTTTTAAATGGCAGTGTTCCTGGTATTGTTTTGCAATGAGGAAATGTCTGCAGAAATATGTTGCATACTTGACAGTGTTTCTGGTATAGTCTTAAAGTACAGGAGTTTCTGCAGAAACATTGCAATGCTACAAGTGTTTTACATGGCCATAATGAACGAAACGTTTTACACTGAACAGTATTGTTAATATAACCCTAGAAAGCATAAACACTTGCAGAAACCTGTTGTCTTTGGTGTGATTTGCAGTGGGTATGCCTTAGGTAAACGAAGGTAAACTGCACAGAAGCTAAAATTACTTCACTAATAGTGTTATATAGAGAGTGCTTTTTCTGTCTTTTTCATTTAATCAGCAACTAGAAGAAGTTAGCTGTACGCAAACTAAGTGCTTACTATGTGTTGTCTTTAATTTGATTTATTCACTTTATTACATGAAACTAAAACTATATGTGACATCTCTGGGCACCCACCACTCGTTATGGTTATTATTTATTAATGAATAACACATAACTAATTACAAGGGTTATTATTTATTAATTAAAACACAATTACAAGTAATCGAAAATCTTCATTTATAGCTATTAATAATTCCATCACACGACCAACATGTCTCTCAAGTACATGGGGGATTATAAGAGTGTCGTTAAACTCTACTCTTTACACAATAATAAGATAGACGTTTTACTGTCACATAATGTTTCTGCAAGTGGAAACGTCTTACTAAAGGAGTAAAGTAATGAAAATCCATATTTTATTTAAATTTAATGAGCCCCCATCCACCAGATATTACTCCAAAATAAGGTTATAATTCTTGTGCAAGAAGGTTAATAAATTTAACAATAAATTTATTAAATCAACCGTCAAATATATAACATATAATCAAAAGAGCATTGACATTTACATCACTTTGCAACAAACGCTAGACACCAACAGTCAAATTAACATTCACCATATAAAACTGGGAGGAGGGCAATAAATCTGTTCTCCCAGCCTGCCCTGAAAAGGACTTCGGCGTAGTGGCTGCAGATAGGGTGTATCACTTCGACATATCTTCTTTCCCGGTAATCGGAAAGATGGAGCAGTTGAAGTTCAGTGTTACGATAACTATATGCATAGATAAAATGACAGACGAGGGGAGGTAATTCTAATCCAATATGCTCAAACCTGTAGAGTTCACGTCGTCTGCCCCATAGGGAGCGTTCTAGATGACTGAAACAAGACCACCAAGGTTTGATGCACATTTGATTGGTAAAAAGTGCTCGTAGTATTTTAATCTTAACCGGTGAGAACTTTGATTGGTCAGAAAGTGCATGAAGTATTTTAATCTTAACGGGTGAGAACTTTGATTGTTCAGGGAAAAAGATCTAATATTGGTCTTCTCTGGCGATAAAACATAGCGCTATTTTCACTCTTGGTAGGCCGGTCTTGCCAGGTCACGTAGCTGATTTTCATTTGAAGATTCGTGTGCACTTGATATTTAAATCGAATGTCCACATTTATTGTAAAATGCTGTTTCATTATATATATTTATTTACTTCTTAGGCTCATTATGTGAATGCATGAACATTTATCATGAACGCTTACAATTCTAAAATGGGTGAAAATTATAATTATAATGCTGAAATCGAAATCAGCCTTAATTATGTATTTTTAAAAGTCTAGTTTAGGTCTAAATTCGATAAAAATCGACTCCAAAGAATTGCTTCATTTCTTGTGTTGAAGTAGTACTGCAGATTGTTGATAATTTGTAGCGCTGATTATATTATTTGTTATTAAGAATTCTGAAATATGTTAGGTAATTGGAATTATTAAAAAGAACTTTATATAATTTAATACATTTAGTCCTTTTGAAAAAATTTTCAAATAGCTTCGAGTGAAAAATAATAAAAGCAAAGCACCCAAATTTGACATCTATCTATCTATCTATCTATCTATCTATCTATCTATCTATCTATCTATCTATCTATCTATCTATCTATCTATCTATCTATCTATCTATCTATCTATCTATCTATCTATCTATCTATCTATCTATCGATCTATCTATCGATCTATCTATCTATCTATCTATCTATCTATCTATCTATCTGTGGATAGTAGTAGTAGTAGTAGTAGTAGTTATAATAGGTGGTAGTAGTAGTAGTAGTAGTTGTAGTAGGTGGTGGTAGTAAGAGTAGTAGTAGTAGTAGTTGGTAGTAGTAGTTGGTAGTAGTAGTAGGTGGCATTAGTAGTAGTAGGTGGTGGTAGTAGTAGGTGGTAGTAGAAGTAGTAGTAGGTGGTTGTAGTAGTAGTTGTTGGTAGTAGTATTAGGTAGTAGTAGTAGGTCGTAGTAGTCGTAGTAAGTGGAAGTAGTAGTAGTATGTATGTATTATTATTAGTAGTAGTAGTAGTAGTAGTAGGTGGTGGTGGTGGTATTATTATTATTATTATTAGTAGTAGTAGTAATAGTAGTAGGTGGAAGTATTATTATTATTAGTAGTAGTAGTAGTAGGTGGTGGTAGTAGTAGTAGTAGTAGGTGTTGGTGGTATTATTATTATTATTATTAGTAGTAGTAGTAGTTGTAGGTAGCAGCAGCAGTAATATTAGTAGTAGGTGGTAGTAGTAGTATTAGTAGTAGAGTAGGTGGTAGTAGTAGTAGTTGTATTATTATTATTAGTAGTAGTAGATGGTATTATTATTATTATTATTATTAGTAGTAGTAGTAGTAGTATTAGGTGGTAGTAGTAGTAGTAGTAGGTGGTAGTATTAGTTGACAGTATTAGTGGTATGTTGTAGTATTAGTATTAGGTGGTGGTAGTATTAGTAGTTGTATTAGAAGTAGTAGTAGGTGGTAGAAGTAGTAGTAGTAGTAGTAGTAGTAGGTGTTAGTAGTAGTAGGTTTTGGTAGTAGTACTAGTTGTAGTAGTAGGTGGTATTAGTGGCAGCAGTAGTAGTAGGTGGTATTAATAGTAGTAGTAGTATTTGGTAGTAGTAGTAGGTGGTGGTAGTAGTAGTATTTGGTAGTAGTAGTAGGTGGTGGTAGTAGTAGTATTTGGTAGTAGTAGTAGGTGGTGGTAGTAGTAGTTGATGTAGTAGTAGTAGTAGTTGGTAGTATTAGTAGTAGTGGTAGTATAAGTAGTAATAGTAGTAGTAATATGTGGTAGTAGAAGTAGTAATAGAAGTAGTAATAGTAGTAGTAGGTGGTAGTAGTAGTAGTTGGTGGTAGTTGTAGTAGTAGTAGTCCCCGAAATATTAATAAACCGAATAGCAACGACCTAGACTAATTACTTGTACAAGAAACTTATTAAACATGATTTTCAGGTAAAATGAGTAGTGTCAATTTTTTTAACTGACTGTCCGTATCAGAAGTTTATTAAAATATCATTTACTATCTAGCAACAGTTTTGTCTATCTTCTTTCCCACCCTTCCTTAAATAAAGACATTTCTGTCCTTCCTCACTCACAACACGTCAGAATTAATATTTAGCAAAATTATGTGGCGTTCATTTTCCAATTCCCTAAATCGATCTACATCTAGTCGTTGGGAAAGGCAGAAGGCAGTCGTTAGTCAACCCCAACCGATTGCTTTGAATATAAATGTCGTCATAAATTCGACAGGATAACGATTGTAAAAACTGTCTGGAAGATTTATCGTTTGAATGAAGACCTGAAGATGCGCACGCACGGGTGTGTAGAAAGTGGTCCTGCTGGTTACTTTTTGTAGAAAATGTGTGGAGAAAGTGGTCCTGCTGGTTACTTTTTGTAGAAAATGTGTGTAGAAAGTGGTCCTGCTGGTTACTTTTTGTAGAAAATGTGTGGAGAATGGTTTTGCCGGCTATCAGATGTAGAAAAGTTTTAATATAGAAATGTGTAGAGAGTGACTCTGCTTTCACTACATTAACTTGTATGTATTTAATGTTGAAACGGATAGAGATGGACCCTGCCTTTATTATATCTGCTTGGAGGTTATTTAATGTACAAATGTATGGGCATTATGAAGTTAAGTTAGACTTTGAACTAATACAATGCCACATAGAAACACTAGACTAGGGAGCGAGCGAGAAAGGTAAATCCTCAAGAACGGCATGAAACTTGGAAAAGTTGAAAAACGTCAATAGTAGAATGACTTAGAATTATAGCAGAATTTTGGAACAGAATGACACTTAATTAGCAAAATGGCACTATATTGTTCTGTGTCAATACTTGTAACAAATACATTCTGATCTTAGCAGAATTACAAAGCAATTTTATTGTGGCAGGAGTTGTGGAACGCCATACTACTAGCAGATAGAAAGATTTTCTTTCATGATTACCCTATTATTATCAAATTGTAGATTGCCGCACTACAAGCAGAATGATAAAAATTGTATATTGCCATTATTCTGGTACAATGGTAAAAGTTGTATATTGCCATGATGCTAGTAGAACTGTAAAAGTTGTAGATTGCAATGGTACTAGTAGAATTGTAAAGTTGAAGATTACCGTAATACTAGTAGAATGATAATTAATAGTTGTAGATTGCCATGGTACTAGTAGAAAGAAAACGCACAGAGAGTGGCAAGTATCAAGAAAAATACATGGAACTATAAGAAAGACAGGATACATACCAGAATGACAAAAAAAATTGCAGATCAGCCATAATTATAGAAGGATACACGTATGAATTTATCAGAAAAGCATAGCATTATTAAAATAGCCCAAAGATCTGGCATATTATAGGAAGGTGTCATAGAATTAGCAGAATAAGTGAGCGAGATAATGGTACGGGACTAGCAAAGTGTCGCAAAAATAACAAAATAGCGACGAATATCTTTTTCACTATCGTTTATCGCAATTAGAAATATTTTTATTTTAGCTGACTTAACATTACTGTCATCTACATGGCTAAGAAAACATTACTGTCATCTTCATGGTTTGGCACCAAACATCATTTATGTACATCATAATCACGTTGTAGATTTTTGATTCATTATCAATAAATATATGTCATTAACATTTTTGAAACAGTACCTAAATAATTAATTGTAGTCATGATACACATTAGAAAGTGTAAGCCATAAGAATTAATCATCGATAGGAACTTTGGGTCATATTAATTAATCATCAGAAAGTGTACCTTATAATAATTAATTATCATCGGGACCATTTTTTATGTATTAATAATTATTCGTAATTTATCGTAAACATGACCGGAATATCAAAGAAAATAATCAGTCATATCCATAGTCCGTCGTTATAGTAAATAATTATTACTACCTAGTATTTAATTAATGATCCTAAGTAAATAATGATCCTAAGGCCTGTTGTTTGTAACTGCGATTTCGGGATCTATACATCATACTAATTAATTATCTGAAGGATCTGAACATCATTCCTTACAGTAATTAATGATTCCATGAAATGTGCAGCATAGTAAATAATGATCCAACGATCTTAACAACAGGGATCTCATGGCTTTTTTTAATGATAGTATTTAATCACCAAAGGAGCTGAAAGTCATAGTGATTAATCATCAGGATCTGTACATTATTGATCGTCATAAATAGTGATCTCAGGATGGTATATCATAGTAATTTATCATTACCAGGATCTGTACATTGCTGACCATTGTAAAATTAGTGATCTCAGGATTGTATACCATAACAATTAATCATACTAGTACCTGATATTAAAATTAATACTCACCAGTATCAGTACCTCCTAATAATTACTTGATGAGTATATGCTCATCATAATAATTAAGTATAAAGAGTACTTGCTCATCATAATAATTAAGTATAAAGAATACTTGCTCATCATAATAAATAAATATCTATATGCCAAATTCATTCATCATTACTAGGACCCGTATGTCAAAGTACTTTATTTCAATTAGAGCTCGTGCCAGAAGCATTTATAGACATTAGGTTCTGCGTGTCACAGTAATTTATTTTCATTAGGATCTGTGCACCAAAGTGATTTATTGTCATCATTAGAACTAGTCCATTATAGTAATTAAAAACATGTGCGTCATAGTAATTTGTTATGATCGGAATATGTACGCCAATAAAATTAATCATCATAAAGACCCAGACATGAAAGTCACTGACCTATTGTCATTAAGATCTGTATTGGTCAAAGCTATACGATGAAGTCAGTGACCTGTTGTCAATAAGATCTCTATTGGTCAAAGCTATACTTGAAGTCAGTGACCTGTTGTCAATAAGATCTCTATTGGTCAAAGCTATACTTGAAGTCAGTGACCTGTTGTCAATAAGATCTCTATTGGTCAAAGCTATACTTGAAGTCAGTGACCTGTTGTCAATAAAATCTATATTGGTCAATGCTAATAAGTGTTGTAAATACGTCAACGTCCTGATTGTTTGTCATGGGATCTGTAAATCATGTAAGAATAATTTTTAAAATGTACTGTATTTGCTTTTTGAATTTCTATTTCATTGATAACCAGTTGTACTCGACTAGCCTTTCCGAAAGTTTGAATTGTAACGAGTATTCTAAACAACTTTTGCTGACGTAACAATAACAGTAACTAGTTAATGTGTGTGTAGCCTACACATGTCATATGCCTAAAACTAGTTAATGTGTGTGTAGCCTACACATGTCATATGCCTAAAACTAGTTAATGTGTGTGTAGCCTACACATGTCATATGCCTAAAACTAGTTAATGTGTGTGTAGCCTACACATGTCATATGCCTAAAACTAGTTAATGTGTGTGTAGCCTACACATGTCATATGCCTAAAACTAGTTAATGTGTGTGTAGCCTACACATGTCATATGCCTAAAACTAGTTAATGTGTGTGTAGCCTACACATGTCATATGCCTAAAACTAGTTAATGTGTGTGTAGCCTACACATGTCATATGCCTAAAATCTCTCTATGCAATCGAACTCTTCTGGAGATCAATATAAAGTGGTGTCTGGGAGTCGATCGATATGGTGAGGGTCGTAATAAAAAAAGAGGACGAAATAAAATAGCGCCTGCCTAATCAAAGCTTAAGGAATGGCTGTTTTGACAGAAAATCGTGCCCTTTACTGTATTGCCCCCAGCGGTTAACTCCTCATCATAGTAACGTCAGACCACAGCATTAGCTGTTGCGAGGGCCATGATGAAAAAAGCGACTGTTAACAAGGTTGCAGAGTATCCAACTTAATATTCACAGTCGTAGTCAACGGCCTTAACATTGGCTTAGATCATACCGCTTGCATTACCTCTGTGACCAAGTAACCACTACATAACTTCTGTTACAAGGAATCCATGTTATAATCCAGTACGAACTGTGCGACCCATGACGACGTTACATTCTGTTACAAGGAATTCATATTATACCGCCAGCGCTCACAACGGAACAGGATTATGATATACTCAAGCAGCAACATACTAAATGTATCTATAGACACATATCTCTCAGTGCTAGTCGTGCACATGCCAGCAACATACTAAGTGTACCTATAGATACATATATCTCAGTGCTAGTGCACATGACAGCAACATACTTAGTGTGTAACTATTGACACATATATCTCAGTGCTAGTCGTGCACATGACTGTAACACACTCAATTTAAATCCAGCTAGACATATCTAAGTGCTAGATGTGCACAACACCGCATTATATTTAGTTGAACCTCAGCTAGACAAATTTCAATTATAGTTGCATGACAGCAACACACCAAAATTGCATTCAATCACGTATACTGCAAATTTGTAAATGTCATGCAAACCGGAAGTTTATTGCTAGTATATCTATGAAAATATTTACAGACTCACATGTGAGCGCTACATTTTCATGGACTGTTTTTCTGGAGTTTGTGATTTGATTTAGGACCGAGAACACCCTTGAACGAAAGGCCCTATGCAGGCACTGGAGTTTTAGTTTTAATTTAGGACCGAGAACACCTTAAGACGAAAAAGGAAGGAAGTTAACGCAACCATTATCACCACCACTACCACCCTTGGGACAAGTAGTGGGGGGACCTCAATACCAAGCATTTCGTTTGAAGTGGTTTGACTCCCTGTAATCCAGTGAAGAGAGTAAGGTCTTCCAAGGTCAATCTATAACTGATAGCGACAAATTGCTGTATGGTTCTTATATGACTTGGAGATGAAAAACGTTAGAGTAGCCATCACTATCATCATCACCACCACCAGCACCATCTTTTTTTCTCTTGCCCATTATGTATTGAACTTTTGAATCTCCTGCCCATTATGGATTGAACTTTTGAATCTCTTGCC
Source organism: Sinotaia quadrata (assembly GCA_028829895.1). Classification (NCBI taxonomy): domain Eukaryota; kingdom Metazoa; phylum Mollusca; class Gastropoda; order Architaenioglossa; family Viviparidae; genus Sinotaia; species Sinotaia quadrata. The sequence continues at coordinate 107,655,071 of CM054179.1, forward strand.
CAATATGGATTGAACTTTTGAATCTCTTGCCCATTTTGATTGAACTTTTGAATCTTAATTCTTCATCTTAATTTCTTCCTAGCTCTTGGCACCTTTCCGCAAATATACAAATGTTGGAAGTAGATCGAAGAAAAGTATTTTAAAATGATATTTACCTCAGGCATTATTTATTTCATTGGGACGACTCCTTTCCTCCAAAAATATTTGGTAAATTTTTATATAAATGGGATCGGATACAAATGATTTGTAGTTAAGGTTCTGCATAGATTCTTAAAAGCTGATACTACACTACGACTACTACTACTACTACTGCTGCTACTACTGCTGCTGCTGCTACTACTACTACTACAACTAATATTATATATCGATTGTGCTTATTGCTGTTAGCTCACTTTAATTTTGCATTTAATTATTAGTCTTACTGCTTTCAATAACAATGTTCAACTAATGCAGGACAATTGTTCAATTTATCCTAGCATAGACATCAGCAGTCAAATTAATATACTTATAATCAAGTTTATGGATATCATGCATCGCAATAAGAGTGGACTTTTATTGAATAATGGCAAATTTCACTAGCACGCGTTCACAATCACATGGTTTGCAACAAGTCACTGTCTTTCTTATTTAGATGGTGGTCCCATGTACCCCATCTAGGCACTTTACACACCTGTTCCAAAAATCTTCAATGAGCTCACAAAGCACACCTTGAAGAATCGTCCAGAACTTTGCATGCACTATAAAGCACATCATGCGGAGTGTTCTAGAAACTTTGTGTGTGGTATTCAACACACCACAAGGAATTTTCAAAATAATCTTCGTGAATTCTCGAGACCAAACTCAAGCCTAAATTTTTTTTGTCATATTGGCTCTCATACAGAATTCATAGGAATCAACTTATAGCAAAATATTTACTGATAAGATCAACGACAACTCTGGATTCACACTCTAACATGATCCAGTAAAGTACAGTAGTCATGGTAGTCTGAAGCAGATCAAGAAAAAAAAAGAACTCTTCTCTAGTCAAATTAAGGTAGTGCTAAATTATTTTAGGCATATTTTATCTCTAAACTCCTTTCTCCCTTACACACATTCTCAACTTACAAATCCTGCTACAGCATTCATTAATCCAATACACACGCATCTAAAAAATATAGCATCAACCAAAATTCAGAAGTATAAGGTACAATGTTATCAAGTTAGTGATCATTAGAAATAATGTATGAAATAAATCAAGTCCAATCTTTATCAGTCATTTAACTTACCATAACTAATGATCGCCGTTACGACCGGGTTCCAATTATGTCAAATCAAAGCGATTAGAATATAGACTTTCTTCAACAAATTAACATCAAGTCTTTCCCCATTGGATGAATTTGTTATGAACAAGTGTGAGATTAGTAATCAGAAAAAAAACTACTCATTCAGTTGAAACTGGTTTGGATTGCATCAGCAAGTTCTAGCATATTCTTTACCTAAGTTGTTTTCTCGAACTTTCACATTTAAAAAAACTATCAGCATAAGCAGTGCCCAAGGTTGGGTAACTTTGACATTTATAAAATATATTAACAATTAAGTTTAGAAATTGGGACACGTAAATTTACTCAACCACAGATTGATAGAGGACAAATAAGGAATGCTAAAAATAAAAACTTTTATAATTTAAAAATGCGTGCCTGTTCAGTACTACTTTATCACCATTTCCTTTTCCCTATATCCTTCAGACGTCATTACAACGTCAATCATTGTCAGTCGGCCGTCATAGTCAATGTCAGCATTTTCCTTTCCCTCTATCCCTAAATGTCAGAAAACTTTACAGTTACTATCTTTATTTGAACATTCCATACAGCTCTCACTCACGCAGTGTCGCGTCTTAGTGTCATCTTCAAGATGTTCCATGACATACTGTCAGTATCAACAATAGCTTATTTGATTGGTATTCCAGTCTGTCAAGACTAGCTCATTTCCACGTGTACTATAATTATTATCTCCACTTGGTCATTTGACTGTATCCCGTTGTTATTGTTCACACTAAAAGTCACTCCCAATCATACCACAAGATGCCAGCATTAGGACATTACTCTTATTCGTGTCACTAACAGCATTTGGCCCTGACCTTTATCGCACTATCAATAAAACACGGTCAATGCCCTGCACCCCAAAATCAATGTCAATACTATGCCATTTTTTTTTGTTTTTAAGTCAATGATAAATATTAGGATATTTCCATTTGTACACACTCCATAAGAGTATGAGGACATTTTTCTCTGTATCACATCATAGGGTTTTCTCCTTGTATCCCACCAGTCAGTCGTTAGCAGTACATTTTTCATGTCTCTTATTGTAAGTGTCAGGATATTGTACATGTCATTGCTAGGTTATCCCAGTATTTCCCAATTTATGTATGTCACGCATTTGACTTCTACAGTTCCTAAGTCAAGGATCACTACTCCTTCACGGAAATAGCGAAGGATTAACTATTTCCGTGAAGTAGGCATGCATTGGGTTCCATACGACAACTCTGCGCGATCTCAGACTGCATGAAATATATTCGCATGTCGCCCAAATACAATGCTGAATTAGGTCAAAGTTAAACGTGTAACACAGTGTAAAAGAGAACTGCCTTGTGCTTTGTTGTGCTCTTGGTTTAGTGTGTGTGTGTGTGTCCGTACGTGTGTTTATATGTGGAAACAAAAATGCATAAATTTTGGAAGGCGGACACACCTGAAGTTTGATACAGTTCTTAAGTCAAATTATGTTTCTGTCTGCATACAGTATTCTTTAACAAGTTCGGTACCTATTCTCTTCTTGTCTCTAAGAATAGCTTCGTCCATTCTTGAACTCGCAGACATCATGACTTCCAAGTGTGCAAAACTAGTGCGCGAAAACGCACTTCAAGTATACCCAACCATTTACTGCTCCAAATGTCATTTTGCGTGGTGACAAACATGGCAGAGTTATCGTTCATTGATGGGTTCCAAAGCCGTGGAAATGCCTGATGGCCCGATATACAAGTTGACGACGCACTTCTCCTCTAGGAAGGTTATATCGGCCAAACTGTTCGGAAAAATTAAACCAGCCAAAACGCTAAATGAAGTGGCGTGCTTAGTCGAGCCGCATTGATTATTGCCATAGCGTACAATTCTCCTCTACAACATTATCATTGTAATAAAAGGGTTATACTATCTGACAATTCTCCTCTACAACATTATCATTGTAATAAAAGGGTTATACTGTCTGATCCAGGTAGATGAATTAAAACCAGAGGAAGAAGTCTGTCTTCTACAGGAAATAAATAGCAATAGCCACATATTTAAATAATGTTAAGTGCCACGTTGAACTATTGTGTAGTAGATTCTTTTAACATTTAAATAACCGTTATGAGAGTGCATGGTATATGCATATGTGATTGTGTGCCTGCATGCGCGCATGAATATGTATATGTGCATGTATGCTGTGTGTACATTTTGGGATTTGCGCATGCCTGTTCACGTGCGATGGTGTTTGTGGAGCATTTCTTGTATTAGAGATCTTGTGAATGAAATACATGGTCAATATTGTTTTAGAGATCTGTTTATATTTCAGTATTAAATGATTGCTTTTGTACCGGAAAAAAAACATTCATACATATATAATTAAGATTACATGTCTTTTCTCGTTGTTTAACGTGATCGTTGCCATGAAGCATACCATAACTTAAATAAATATTTTTCAACCAGCAGAAATGAAAATTTATAACGCATATTTTGGAACATACTCTAGCATATGAACTGATCATTTATAAACAACGTCTACTTTTTACAAAATATTATTATGATTTCCACTTCATTTTAAAAGAATGCAATTTACTTACAAGTAAACAACAAACTAACGAACAAAACGACAAATTAAGAAGCACAAATCAACACTAGAAGATTGTTTTGCAAATATCAAGTAGCTCACTGATTGCATATCACTTTGATGAGTCGTTGTCAAACTGAATGTCTGTAGAATGATATGTTGCGTCATTTTTGTTTCGCCTGGATATTCAGACAGACGACAGGAGGTATTGCGCAATTTATCTCCCCTTTTTGATGCAGCCTTCTAAAGAACACCAGCGGTAATTTACATCTGTATGCGTCACAGCTGGACAATTACCACGAGACGATTAACAAAAAGAACAGACATATCTATCACGTGACTTCCGTTCTAAGTCACTAACCGCGTTGAAAACGTGCCAAGATAGAAATAGTTATTACATATGGGACAAAGTTTCGTAATAATCATGATTAATTTGTTTAATTAGCTTCATGTGACGCTAACGCCATCTACTTAATGCTTATAATTATTATTATTAATTAATCATCCATAACTAATTACAAGTGAGTAGAATCTTAATTTATGTTATTAATAATTTTCCAGTAGACACCACTTGTCTCTCTCAGTTGATGGATATGCAGGTGCTGTAAACGTTTTCGCTCTTCCACAACATTAAAGACAAACATTCACCGTCACACAATATTTCTGAAGATGAAAAACTTCTTATTAAAGGGGAAGATAAATCCGTCTTTTAATCTCCCTATCCACCCACTTTCTCCTCCAACATAATATTATCAATACGTTTAAGAAAGTCAATAAATTTAACAATAAAATTATTAAATCAACAATCTAATATACAACATATAAATAAAATCAAACAAGCATTGACATTTAGATCATTTCACAACAATGTTCAATTAATGCTGGACACTTGTTCAGTTTAACCTAGCATAGACAAAAGTAGTCAATTAACATAAATACATAATCATGTTCATGGAAGTCGTCATGGGAATGAGAGTGGAGTTGTAGAGAAATAGTTAAAGTCAATTCACTTAACATGCTCAAAGATGGCATGCATTTCACAATCATGCATTTTGCAACAAGTCACTGCCTTTCATATGTAGGTGAGGTCCCATGTGTTTTCTAGAGGAACGTTATACAACTGTTCCAGAATCTTCGACACATTCTCCAAGCACGCCATAAAGAATCGTCCTGAATTTCACAAGCGCTATCAAACACATCAGGAAGAATGTTTTTAATTTCTATGTGCATTTACTCAACACATCGTGCGTTCACTTATGACGTGCTGGTAGTGGGAGGTAATGAACATCCACATACGTTCAGACCTCTTTAGTTCTAGCACAGTGCACACAGAGACTTTTATTGGAGGAGCTTACATGCGGAAATGAATTTGTAACCCCTCGCCCCAATTCTCCCGCCACAAACCACCCATTTAAAAGTACGTGATGACATCGACTGGAGTTCAGTTTGTTGGAAGCGGTACGAATGCACCAAGACTGACAGGACCCACCCAGCAAAGTCACTCGTCTACAATGACAACCACTAGACCCACCCAGCATGCGCAAAGTCACTCGTCTACATTGACAACTACTAGATCATTTACAATGATAAATACTCTATCTTTCCCAACAGCGCCTATGTTCGAAAATAATATCCGTAAATAAGTAAGAACTATATTTGAACAGGAAGGCAAGTAGGGACGAGCAACAAAGGGAAATAATTCATATCTAGCATCAGGACCGCGTTTCTCATAACTGTATGTCTGTATCCCCAAGAGCATGTCATTCAGAACCTCTGCACTTCATTCTGTCCCCCCGAGGTGGGTTTGTATCTACGACACGTAGACGCCAGATGGTAATTTGGTGGGTTCGGTCATAAAATAAAATTTTATCTGTATTGAAATTTAAAAAAAAAAACAAAACTCGTTACTATACCAAACCGTACAAGGACACTAAATTTGGTTCTCGCTAACAACACTGTGAATATATGATTTACAAATCAACCTTCTTTCACAATTTGTAATTGTCGCCAAAAAAACCTTAGAAAGCAAACGTGTAATTTCAGTCAAGCAAGTCATCTTCTCAGTGGAAGGTTTTTCCCTCTGTAGAAAACAGCCAGTCATCAACAGGTCTATTATTGACGACATCTTCAGCTTCCAGTTTTCAATTCCCAGAAAGCGGTCTGTTTAGCTTTATTCAACAGGGGATATTTTTTTTTGTATGTGTGTTTCTGTTGTGAGAATGTTGAAATTATAATTAGTGTTAATTAATTTAAAGCAAAGGTTTTAATAGCAAGTTTAGGCTAAGAAATATACTGCAAATAGTATTTAATATTATTATGCAATAATAATTTAGCTCTTAATATTATTGTACATTTTATGAAAGAAGCAAATAAAATAATATGAACTATTCCATTGCACACATAACGGCTTACCCACCACTGAGATTTGTATTACTAAAATCAAATATTTTCTGCGATGAAATGTTTAATGTATCCGAAATTATAATCCAATAATAATTATAAAGGAGTTATTTCTTTAAATTACTTCAAGCACCCGATATTATCTTTCAACTTGTCGAATTTAATGTCTGACAGCAAGAGGTGGGTGGGTGGGGGAAGTGGGAGGGTGGACACATGTGTTTGATGACCTTGAAAGGGGCCACATGTTTCGGTCGATTGCTTGCCTCCCCTTTGAGCCAATGCGACCAAGTCTTTTGATTCTCTCCTCTAGAATATAAGCACGGACTGACTGACTGACTGCCAGATATGGAGCGCGGTTAGAGTTCTTAACGCTGAGGAAATAGCTTGTGTGCAGTCCGCTCCAGAAGGGCTGAAGCGCCAGCCAGGCAGGCCAGGGAACGCAATTGTCTGAATTGACCTCCACCAGATAGCAGACCGTTAATGGTCGCGCGTCGTTGTGTGTGACATTGACTGGGACACTCTTCCAGGCGGTTGCTTCCACAGCAGACCAAAGTCGTTGTGCAATTACTGTTGCATATAGATAAGTTGTGCAATGTTAAACTCTTATGAAGGTACCATTGTAGACAAACTGTGTTTCGTTAGACTTGTACGGAACGGCTGTTGTAGACATATTGCTATTGTTGCGATTGTACCATTGCAGACAATTTGCGGCTGAATGGATAGCTAAAGATAAACTACGTGTACTCAGAATTATGAAAGTGGTTTTGTGGACAAGTTGCTGCAGCACCAGTTATTGTTATGGGCAAATCACTGTGGACAAATATCATTGTATAATCTGTTATGATATTGTATACAAACAAGTTCCAATTGCATAAATATTTAAAGATATAGTTCTATAGATCGGCAAGGTCTGACCACTTTAAAAGTATCAGTCTGTTAGGACATGAGTCATGGTTATGTATTTTGTGTCCTAAATTTATGTTTGAAAATAGAGTGATGGGCCGAGTGAAACACCAACTTTTGTGCAGTCATTTTTATCATCATGCAACGCTTTAATCCATTAGGCATAAACAGTAATAACTATCACTACAGTATATTTGATCATTATAATGAACAGCAGTTTGCTAGATGTCGAATATATTTGTTTTAAATCAAATATTTCGCTGGAAAAAAAAAGAGGCTTGCCAACTGTCAATGGAAATATGTCTGGTTTGCCTACCGGAATATGTAAATGCATCTCTTCTCTCTTCTAATTGTATATTCGTTCTTGTGTAAACCTAATCTAAATCCTTTATATTGAAATATTTTACTGCAAACAATTTGCGGCAGGTCTATGTAAATATATCGCGCGCGATGGTTTCAGCATAAGACAGTGGAATATTTAAACATGTTTCTAGTGAGTTCATTATTCTTATAAAAAAAATATACATATATTTCGTTTTAGCCAACACCTTCATTACTTCTGGAACATTTGTGCTGCTGCATACTTTTCTTTGTTTTAATTAGTTTTCCTCGAGCTCATGAAAACTGTCGACCTATTTAATACCTGAAACATATATGATCACCCCGAGTTTAAAAGCAAAACAAAACAAAATTCTCCAATTTCAAGACGACCGGATATATAGTTTCAGCATCGCCTGTAAATTATCTGGCACATATGAAAGTGTCACTTTACAGATTGTCAAACGCCTGAGTAGGCGTGATAAGTTACTAACTATACTATCACTGTATGATACAGCTCTTTTTAGGATCTACGAAGAAACGCGTGACTATTTTTTTTACATTTTGCAGACACCTGGAATTGGTCTTGTAACACTAAACTCTCGGCAGGATTTGTGATATAGCTTGCATATTTTATTCCAAGGATATTTTAAAATCACTTGTTTAAATACTAATAAAACGTCTAATGTGGAATTCTTTTTCAGTTGTCTGTTTAGTTTGTAAGATAACTGGACTTACAGGAATTTCTCTCATTGACAGTGTGCAGTTTATCATAAGGGTTTCACGAGGAGTTTTGACACATTTGCTTGTCAGAACCACGAGTGACTTTTTCATTGACTTTTTCACTTTTTCAAATAATACGCCACAACTCATGCTTGTTTACTTGGAGAAAAATATATATTATATTTTTTTATTGGCGGGGAGGGGAGGGGGGTGCATGTGTGTGTGTGTTGAGTTTATCTATTGGTTAACTCCTCTACTTTGTTCTAAAATCAATTTCTTTTGCAACAAGACATCATGAACGGAAGTAGACGGTGATGGTAAAAATGTTCGGCATTCAATGAGGAATGTTTCACCAGAATCGCAGTGATTTGGATACATTATAACCAGTGTCGACATTGGTTTCATTATAGTGGATTAATTAGTTAATCATTACTGACATTGGTTTCATTATAGTGGATTAATTATAATTATAATTATGATTAGTTAACTCTGGTATCATTATGGTGAATTAATTATGTTCAGTATTGACACTGGTTTCTTTATTATATAGATTACGATCATTATTGACTTTGGTTTAATTATTATATTAACTGATTTTTAAGTGAAACATTTATATGGTTTATTTAATTATTTCTGTGCCTATTAAAATCTTCAAATTATTCATCATGAATGGCTTTTTTGATCCATTATATTTGTAAAATATTTAATAAATAATAAATTAAACTAATGAATTAAAAAATATTATACGTATTAATTAATCACTTTTCTGCTTTCACCAAGAATGTTATTTCAGTTAGGCTCCAGACTACGTATTCATTACTTCAGTTAGGCTCCAAACTACGTATTCATTACTTCAGTTAGGCTCCAGATTACGTATTCATTACTTCAGTTAGCTCCAGACTACGTATTCATTACTTCAGTTAGGCTCCAGACTACGTATTCATTACTTCAGTTAGCTCCAGACTACTCGTACACGAGTTTAGTTAGGCTCCAGACTACATATTCATTACTTCGAATTTTAAATATTATTTGTATATTATTCATTATGCCACATTCCATTTTATAACACTGCATATTACGCAGGGTTTCACACTTATTATTCGTACATGGTCAATAAATCATTAAAAGTTTTCTGTTTACTGCTATATCATGTTAAGAAGTCATTCATTCGATGTAGGTGTTGGGTGTTATCAGAATGCAGATGAAGAATTCGATTGTATATTATTGTATCAAAGTACTAATAACATGTCAGATAATATAGATAGTCTATTGTAATGTACAAGACCACGGACGACGCGTTAGAGCTTACAGGTATTCTCTTTTGCTAGACTACAGAAGATGTATCAGTTTATCAGCGTGCTTACAATGTGTCAGACAGTATTGTTATTCTATTTTAACAGACTATAAAAGACGTGTTAGATCGTATAGGTATTCTATTGTACCAGACTACAGATGACTTGTTCTTCAGTCGAGGTGTTAAATCGTACAAACATTCAGTTTGATCAGACTGTAGATAAATCACACGGGTATCCTGTTGTATGAAATTACTATTTGACGAATCAGACTGCAAGCGCATTCTGTTTGTTTATGGATCATGTAGATATAATATTGTATCTGATTGCTGATGACACATTAGGTCCTATAAGCGTTCTGTTTTATCATATTTGTTTATGGATCATGTAGATGTAATATTGTATCTGATTGCTGATGACACATTAGGTCCTATAAGCGTTCTGTTTTATCATATTTGTTTATGGATCATGTAGATATACTATTGTATCTGATTGCTGATGACACATTAGGTCCTATAAGCGTTCTGTTTTATCATATTTTTTATGGATCATGTAGATATACTATTGTATCTGATTGCTGATGACACATTAGGTCCTATAAGCGTTCTGTTTTATGATATTTGCAAATAACGAGTAAAGTATCGACAAGGTATTTTTATTGATACTGTACATGTATTGTATTATTCTATTTAATACGACGAGTTAGATCATCATGCATTCATTACATTCTATTTATAGATTACATATAACGTATTAGATCATCATGAATTCATTATTAACATTCTATTTATAGATTGCTTATAACGTGTTAGTTCGTCGGTCCTAAATCTAGTCGTGGAACCACCTGCATCTACTACGACCGTAATCGGTTTTGTCTGCGACAACAATTGGGTGGCTTTCTTCGTGGCGTTTAGGCCAGCTGCGATCCTGATAGGCTTTCAGTGACGTCACGAGAGTTGTATCGACCTCGTGTTCCAGTGTCCATCATCCACGGGAATATAACCGGATCACCTCGTGTCGTAACGTGTGTGATGGCTAGATTTACAGTAGCTCTCTAGTGCCAAAGTTGCAGAACGTACATGCTACTGTGACATCAACCCCACCCCCACCCCCCCAACACACACACGTACACATAGACCGTGCGTTTCCTACACGAGCAGGATGGTGAAGTGGACTTTGGCCAGTGCCATTTCTCGGAATTTCAGTTCAGAAAACTTTTTTGTGTGTCCGGTGTTTTCCTAAATGGGATTTGTTAGTTTCTGAGACACTGACTGCGTTTCTGCTGTAAGTTTTTGAACAGCTAGAGCAGTATTATATTTGTTTTGATCCGTAGAGGTTTCCGTAGTAATACGTGTTTAGAGTGGTCTCACTGTACACAGCGCAGAACGGAATTTTAATGGTAGAGAACAGTGTGAGGAAAATATATGAATCAAATAAAGTAAAACAACGAAAGCGTCTTCTGTTTTACGACTCTTGCAACGATATCCAGATCCACATTTCAAAAGTACTTACTGAACCAAGAAAAAAACTTCACTGACAGTTTAACACACCCGATGGCCTTGGAAAAATCCTCTCAGTCTTGGCTGATTTTCTTTATTGTCTTTGTGACCCACATCGGCTCGCCAGTCATCACTGAAAGTGGTAAGTGAATTGACTTTGCTTTTCCATGCATACGATCTTAATGTTCTTCATCCTTTGTTCATAATGCTGTTTAATTTCAAAATAATAATTCTATCCATTTATGTCCACGAACTGTATTTTATTCTTTGTAAAAGATTATTATAGAAATTTTAGATTGAGCGAAATTGTTACACTTTTGCCCGACTTTTCCTACACCCCTGTAATCTCCGTCAATTACATCCCCTTAATGATTTATAACTATTATTGATCACAATCCCGGGTTGTGTCGCCTACTCATCTCCTACCTTTAAACTCTAGCACTGATCAGTAGTCCAGCGAAATGCTGTCAAATTGATTGTAAAAATAATTTACCATTTCAAAATAATTACGGGTGGGTGGGAGGACGCTTGGCAGGGTGGGAAGACGCGAGGAAAGTTTGGTTGTAGGAAGTCGAAAGACGTAAATGATTCTCCCTAGAAAGTGAGACAGACACTCGTATATGTTCAAGATTTATTCATTCAATAATTCCATCTCATATCCAGATTAAAGTTTCAATCATCAAATTAATCCCATCACATATTACCTGTTTTAAAGTTAAAATCATTAAATTAATCTCATCACATATACCTGTTTTAATGTATCAATCATTAAATTAATCCCATCTCGTATACGAGACCTGTTTAAAACTACTATCTCTCATGCGGTGTTTTTTAAAATTTCGTATATTTACATTTATAATAAAGAAACACGTTGAATATTAAAAAAGCGTGAAAGAAAAATTAAATGTTAAATCAATAAATTTCAGCGCTTTAGAAAGAGAAAAGCACAAGAAGAAAGAATGTGTGTTTCTTTTTTTAAAAAAAATATCATTCAAAATTCTAAGTATTTGAGTCAAAGCATTTAGACACTCTATTTGATTACGTCAATATTTAATTGTATGAGATACAGTATTGTATCTTGGAGATCGGACAGAAAGAAAATGAAATAAAATTAGACGGGTTTTTTCCCTTTTTATTTTTGTGCCATCGATCAGGGCCGTAGGCTAGCGTATCATTAAATCCAGGGACTTACAGGGTTTGATTGATTGACTGAGATGTTTTGAAGATGAAACCCCAGGGATTCAATCTTGGAATTAATAGGCAGAAACAGAGGCGAGCTTGTTATTAAACGGGATTGCTTTCACGTATTCGTGTTGCAGAGGTTATTCCCCCTTTGCCCCAAGAATTCTCTTTTCTTACTTTTGCAATGCCTTTTCTGTCTGCCAGAAATTGTCTTTATGTTACATATGTACCTGCATACTGACTTATGCAAGAATTTCATTTACTTGTACTTTTTAACTCTTTTCTCCCCCCCCCCCCAACCACACCCTGCCCGCAGTTGCCGTTAGTTATACGTGCAGCTTGACTTAGCCAGAAATTCTCGTCGCTATACACATGCGTGCTATCTAATTCAGAAATTCTCGTCGCTATACACATACGTGCTATCTCATTCAGAATTTTTCCTATTGGTTTGATATGTGCATTCTTCTATTTCCAGTAATTCTCCTGTGATATTAATTGTACATGTCAATTTCCCCTGGCAGATTTGTCTGTGCTGCATGTGTGTACTCATTGAACCGAGACTAATGATTACGCGTCCATATTGTATGTTTCCATATTCCACGCAAGACTGCCTCGGCCGGATAATATGTCTGTCCACTCGCCCACTAAATGTTTTGATAGATAATTATAGGTAGACAGATAGATAAATAGATAGATAGATAGATAGATAGATAGATAGATAGATAGATAGATGCAAGATTGCATTCACAATATATGCAAGATTACATTCACAATAATAATGTGCTAGATAACATTCAGAATACGTGCAAGATTACATTCACAATACGTGCTAGATTACATTCACAATACGTGCAAGATTACAGTCACAATAATTGCAAGATTACAGTCACAATGCGTGAAGATTACATTCACAAATACGTGCAAGATTACAGTCACAATATGTGCAAGATTACAGTCACAATGCGTTAATATTACATTCACAGTATGTGCAAGGTTACATTTACAACATCTGCTATGCTATGGTTTTCACATCTGAACATGTCTTTGCCCCCAGATTTCTTTAATCACTTCTGCATTTATATGTGCATTCAGTAGCTATCGCCATTTCACCTGTAGTTTGTAGTAACTTCCCGTCCCCTGTATTTTACAATACTGTACATTTCTTTCCAGGTATTCATTAGAATTCAGTATAAATTACCAAAATACTTCATGTATATTTTCAGTTGGCCGTTATTTTGCGTTTAATCCACGCATACTATGTACAAAGTTGGGCCAGTATTCTGTTTTGCTTTTACTCAGTCAAGTTTAGACATTTTTTTGTATTCTAAAAGCAAAATTTGGCCTAGAGTCTATTTTTCATTTTGAAATGTAATATTTGTCACTGCTGTACTCTGAAGTGACTTTGAAATAATGAATAATATCAATATTGTCATTTAGTTATGATACAAAACATCTATAAGTGCCGATGCAGAGTATGGGCCACTGATTACATATCCATATCTGCAATTGTTACGCAATTATATATGAGTGCGCCGACATCAATTCGACTCACGGCCCCCACTCAGTTATTAAACTTAGAAATAGATTTTATATATTAGATATATAAATAGATGTGACGTAATCATGAGACTATCACTACAAGTCACGATAAAGAACAAACAGAATTCACGTTTCACTAACAGATACTCAAAAGTGAACTATTAATAAAAATGTAATAAAAGAAAAGTTTAACACTCTTCAAAAAGCAAGCAGACTACATTATGGCCTTGTTTCTCACCATAAAGTGATTTTGGGATTAAAAAATCTGATTAAGTTCAAGTTGCACTGTAGTCTGTCACAGTCAGGACAACTTCAGCTTCAGCTGGCACGAGGTATGTCACGCTGGTAGAAACTCCATGTGATATGGCACCCAAAACCCTCATCATAGATTTCAGGATATGATGGAAAATGAACCAAGACAGAGACAAAGAGAATGAAACCCTCCAAGTGTATGTAGAAATAGTTTTATAACAATGTTAAAAGTTAAATACAGGAGGTCCCAGAGTTACAGTGAATCAATTTACAGCAGACGGCGCTTTGTCCATATTGGTTCGCAAAGAGCGAAGAAGTAAAAATGGAGAGGGACAAAGGGGGTACCGAAATGCATTCATGAACCTAACCTCAACCGCCACATACCCCAAAACACGGAAGGAAAGAGAAATTAGGAACGGATGGGCATTAGAAAAATAAGTGAATAAGTAGAAATAGAGACAGATGGCTAGACAGATAAATAACTAGAAATTAAACTGAATGTATGTAGAAATGTACACACACACAAACGCGTGGATGTATACATGTACAAGCAAGCAAACAGAAAGTGAGGAAATAGCAGTTCGATAGACAAAAGAACAAACAGAATACAAACATAAAGTGAAAGAAAAATATACATGTACAGGTTACAAGAACAAACAGAATATATACATAAAGTGAAAGAAAAATATACATGTACAGGTTACAAGAACAAACAGAATACATACATAAAGTGAAAGAAAAATATACATGTACAGGTTACAAGAACAAACAGAATATATACATAAAGTGAAAGAAAAATATACATGTACAGGTTACAAGAACAAACAGAATACATACATAAAGTGAAAGAAAAATATACATGTACAGGTTACAAGCAGAAAGCGAGAGAACAAAGACGGACAAACAGATAAATAAGCAGAGTGCAAGAAGAAAGCGAGAGAAAAAAGAGAAAAGAAAAGAGAAAAGAGAGATAAATAAGCTTATTACAAGCAGAAAGCGAGAGAAAAAATACTGACAAACAGATAAATAAGCTTATTACAAGCAGAAAGCGAGAGAAAAAATACTGACAAACAGATAAATAAGCAGAGTGCAAGAAGAAAGCGAAAGAAAATGACGGACATGAACATGCAAACAAACAAAATGAAAGTAAAGGAGGTGAAGACCGAGGGACGGGTAAGTAGATGGGTATACAGACATTAAAAATAAAGGGAAATAAGTGATAAGAAGTTCGATTGATAAAGTTGACGACCAGGAAGAAGAATGATAGCCTGATATTGTTTTCTTCATTTATCAGAGAGAGAGAGAGAGGGGAGAGAGAGGAGAGAGACAGAGGAGAGACAGAGGAGAGACAGAGAGGAGAGAGAGGAGAGAGAGAGAGATTAAAAGAACCCCACACATTAAATTAACCGTCACATAATGCAGTACATCGTTAAACACACATTTACACTGGAGAAGATTTTGTCTATTTTTCCTTGGAGAGAAGAGTTGGCGTGGTAGGAGAGGAGAGAAAACATATGACGAACTGAATTCACTTTGCTTGAACATTGAAATTTTTTCTTCCTATCAGGAATACGGAAAAGCTATTTTCGAGGGATAGAATCTATTCAAGAAATAGAATGCTCTGGTCAACCGTTGGACTCCGATGCGGATTTAAAATGCATGATTTTCTACAGTGTTCAAGACAAAAAAGTTATCGGGCAGGTAAACTACCCGTCAGAGTGTTCAACCTCCGAAGTGTTTGTCTTGTGCGAGATAGACAAAAAGGATTCCAAGAGAACCAGGTTAAAAGTGCTGGTATCGGATTTGAGCGCAGGCGAGACCCGGGTTTATGGATGCAATGTCACCAGTTGGAAGTCTGGCGGGTGGACAAAGACATATGTTTGGTCAGTTAACGTTACAAGTTTAGGTGAGTACTCATCTTTCGGAATTTCATCATCATCATCATCATCATCATCATCATCATCATCATCATCATCATCATCATCATCATCATCATCATCATCATCATCATCATCATCACCACCACCACCACCACCACCATCGTCGTCGTCGTCGTCGTCGCCACCATCATTATCGTTTGTCATATTATGTCATATTATTGTACGTTATTGCACGTTGTTTTTTTGATGTTTGTTTCGTTTCTGTTGTTATTGAAATGATGTGTTCTGTACATTGAGTTGCGGTGTGTTTTGGGTGTTATATTTTTGTAATGTTCTGTAATATTGTGTCCTGTCCCTACATGTAGTAATAATTTCTTCCCAAGACATACAAATTGGTTCTAGGTTGTTTGTTATTATAAAGTAAAAGCTCATAAGTATATCTATTATGTATATTGTCCTGAAATTATTTCATCTCACGCCAATACGAAATTCGTTTCATTTTTTGACAATGACGTAATGCATTGTATTAATGTGTATCATACGTTTTTTTTATAAATAAAGCAGGAAAATGTCACTCTGTCTGCTGGTGTATCTGTATGTCTTTCATGTCCGAAAGGCATGCGGGTGTGGTTTATCTCCCGGAACAGACGTGCATATGTATGTGTGTGAGAATTCAGGGGTCCGCTTCCGACCTTCCCCCCATACCCGGTGGACGCCATCAAACTCCTCCCCCTTCATATAATAAATGAAAAATAATATCACATAGAAATACATTATGTAATGGTGGTTAATCGCATGAGGAAGGGAGCTAGGAAGCTGAACATTATGTAATGGTGGTTATTCGCATGAGGAAGGGAGCTAGGAAGCTGAACATTATGTAATGGTGGTTAATCGCATGAGGAAGGGAGCTAGGAAGCTGAACATTATGCATACGGACAGCTTGTTCAGGAAAATATATAGTGGGGTCCGGGATCGCTCACGGGGCATAATTAAAATTTAATTATTTGTGTTTATAGCAATCACTTGCGGTACCCGTGAATTAGCTCCCTTTTATCATAAATTCACTTCACTTTCGTCAATATTCAATTCAATGTTAACATTTAATGCAGCTCCCTTACCGAATACGTTAAAGCAAACTGCTCACAACTGTTACAGGAAACAGTCCAAAGCACATTCGTGTTAATTATGTTCGCTAACTGGATTTGATTGTCGATTTTTTTCACTTTTTCGTCCTCACTAAGTCCTTCAAAGCGCCCGAAATCGGATTTTGTTGTGCGTGTTTGCACGTCAAAACTGAAAAATAAATTTCGTCTTGAGAATGTTCTCAGTGATTTTATTTTATCTTTTTAAAAAAATGCACATTTCTTTTTATTATTTTTTAAAATTAATTGATTTGTCTAACTGCCATATTTAAATAGATAATAAATAATTATAACAAAGTTTAATACTAATATATTAAGTATTAAATTTAATTTCTTAAACATTGAATACTTTATATTTATTTCTCTCCTGTAATATCTCTCTCTCTCTCTCTCTCTCTCTCTCTCTCTCTCTCTCTCTCTCTCTCCCTATCTATCTATCTATCTCTCTGTCCGACCGACCGCCTGTCTGTCTGTCTGTCTGTCTGCCTGTCTATCTATCTATCTAAGTACGAATTTAGGGTCGAATATATCATCGCGATTAATAGTTTAAAATAAAGTGGAAAACAGCGAACCGTTTAAAGTCTAGATATTTCATTTTGCATGATTTTCTTTCAGTTAAAAAACTTGGAGGTAAGCTTTTATTGGATTAGTGCCAACGAATACCTTAAAACCGACCGGGATTGTTCCAGGAAACGTCAGTATGTGTGAGATAAATCATGATTACGATTATTATTGTTTTTTTGGTTGTTTTTGGCTTATATCAGATTCTGGACGAAGCCGTTTGCAATATGTACTTAAGCATCTTCTGTTGACAAAGTAATAAAAAACGGAAGTGCTTTTTTATAAGCCTGTATTGCACGTTAACTTCGTTGTAAAAGTATAAATTACCTTTTTCAGTTTCATGTTCACGAGTGGAAGATATGACATATTTTATAATGAGCCATGTATGATACATAATGATCTGTCTTGTGATATTATAATGAATCTCCAACACATACTTGTATTACAATCAGATGTGTGTGACACATTTTATAGTCATTTGCGGTGACACATTGTACATTGACCTATTTGTGCTGCATATTATCATCGATTATATGTTACATATTGATACATGAGGGATTATTTTACAATGATTGTCATACATTTGCATAAAATGTCTTAAATCATTATGACACAGCATGGTGTTCGAAGATGGATGGATAATAGATATGCATGATTACACACACAAAAAATCTCACCTACGAACGCATAGATTTAGATTATAAATATATTCATATAAATGTGTGTATGTGTGTGTGTGTGTGTGTGTGTGT
This sequence comes from Sinotaia quadrata, assembly GCA_028829895.1. Lineage (NCBI taxonomy): Eukaryota > Metazoa > Mollusca > Gastropoda > Architaenioglossa > Viviparidae > Sinotaia > Sinotaia quadrata. The sequence continues at coordinate 107,673,354 of CM054179.1, forward strand.
GTGTGTGTGTGTGTGTGTGTGTGCGTGCGTGCATGCGTGCATGAAGATACTATTCTGATAGAATGTCTTATTGCTTTACTAAAAAAACATAATCTCTGCTTTCTTTCTAGTGGATAATGCGTTGATGATGGCGGTATTATAGTTGTGTATTATATGATTATTGCTTGCACTCTGTTTGTTTTATTTCTCTGTTTTGCTACCATAGACCGGTCTGTAACTGTTCCGAAAGCATTTCATGTGATCGATAGTAGTTGTAGTGTCTGGCTCACTTGGTTAGTATTAATGAATCGCCCTAGCAACAGATAAATTTGGTTCTAATATTTTATGTACTCATATTTTCACCCTGTTTGTGTTTGAACACAGTTTATTATATCTTAAGATTTATGGTCTTACTGAATATGCCGGACTTTACTTCCAGCACAGTTCTGTACACAGAGCAAAGCAAAAATGTTACTGGTATCTGTAATTTGTATCTGGCATTTTTTATGGACTCGTGTTTCTATGAACATATTCAAAGTCAGATAATAAGTTATATTGTTTTATTGCATTTTTCAAATCTTCTTTTGATAATTTTGCTAATCTCTTCTTCCCCACCCATAAAATAATATTAATTTAACTTTCAAAAATAAAAACTTTAATAAATTAATTATTTTAAATAAATGTATAAATGCAACAACAGAAAAAACACAGAAATTAAAAAAGAATATAAAAATAAATGAGTAATTAAGGCAATAGATAACAAAGTAATGACAATAAAGGCAATCCAATAACATAATCGAATAATTAATTAAATTAATTAATATAAAGCATAAAATGGAAAATAAATATACTAAAATATTATTGAACAACAAATGTAATTAAATATATAAATACTTAAAGTATTTAATGAGTCTTATGTATTATCGTGTAAATTGTCGTTATGGTGTCAGCCAGGGGTTTATCTCCACTATCACATTGATGGTGGTGGTGGTGGTGGTGGTGGTGATGGTGGTATCATTTGACCTACTCAAGGCGTCCCTATCTTTCCATTCACTGCTTTAGAACTAATACAATTCGCCTCGCTGTCATGGTGCCAATGCTGTCTCGGATATAGTTTACCATCAACCTGATCACTTGGGCTCAATCTATTGCTCTCAAATGCGCAGTTAATACGAACCAGTTTTGTTGACTTTAGACAGAGAGAGAGAGAGACCACGCTATATTACGTTTCGTCTCGATCAATTTTCATCAAACAGTAAATAGCCGCAAAGAACGGTAACCGAGGTAAATAGCCGCAAAGAACGGTAACCGAGGTAAGAGTAACCACGGAAGTAATTACGACTACGTTTAGTTTGCCGACAGCACTCGATACGCGGAGATTCATGAATAATTTCAGTTACGGAGTTCTTATGAGAATAATTTAGGTGGAAAAAATATAATTATATATTTGAAATTGCTATTCGCGTTTTCATACTGCCCTCATGTACAAAGATATTTAACAGCTGTTGCTCTCCATCACTGAAATTCCGTGAGAACGTGGCACAACACAGTGTCTAGAAATACATTAGGAGACAAAGCAGAGATTTTATTTTCTGTGAGAAATGTGCTTACTACGCCTTTGTTGAAATCGTCCCTTTTCAGTGGCAAGCCGCTCGCACCAGTTCCTTCGTTTTCAAAAGTAACCGATTTGAGAGGAAGACTTCTTGCCTATAGAAAAGCAGGCTGACTCCGGAATGAGGCACTATCTTCAGTAATTGGTGATTTCAAAACTAGTCATCATTCTTAGCAAACTGAATTTACAATCAATAATTATATTTTGTAACCTGAATTCAGTCAACTGTATTTAGGAGCCTAGATTCAGAATCAATGAATTGTCATCAGAATCTTAAATTCACAGACCTGATATACTGATTTCGCGGACGGGTATGAATTCAGCGTCGGTGAAATGGTGTTTAGCAGCCTGAAGTCAGAATCAGTCAACCGAGTTTAGTTCTGGATTAAGAATTAGTCAAGCTTGTTGACTATTCTGAAATCGGAATGGGTGAAGCATGTTTAGTATTCTCATTCAGAATCAGTCAAGCATGTTCACTAGCCAGAATTCAGAATCATCCTTGCGTGTTCAGCAGTCTAACGAGAGTCAAACTAGAGTGTATAGACTCCTGAAATCAGAATCAACCAAGCGCGCTTAATAGCCTGAAATCAGATAGTCAAGCGTGTTAAACACCTTAAATTAAATAAAACAAGCGTGGAGTAATTAGCATTCTATGTTAGGAATGTCCTGAGTGCATTTCTCTTTGAATTCAGAATAAGTCATCTTCTACTAGGAACTAGACAGGTATGCTTCAAAGCAAAACCCCACAACTAGTCGTTCGATTCTCTAATGAGTGCGAATCGAGAATTTGTTAGCTTGAAATTAATTAAATCAGGCAAGTCTACCTGTCTGATCTGTCAGACGTAGGAGGTAGAGCCCATTTCTTAAATAGTGTATAGTAATCTGACCTTATAACTAATGCACGGTGACTATCAGCCTGCTCTAAAGAAAATGTTTATGTGTCTGCCTGTTTGAACTAAAACAAGTATGCCTATCAGCCTGATCTTAAAACTGTTCATCAGCCTGATCTAAAATTTAATCAAATATGCTACCTAGTCTGATTTCAACATTAACCATACAGTGTATTTATCAGCCAGATCTAATCTAATCCAATCTGTCATTTACCCTGATTACCATGATGTGCATTTATCAGCCTGATCTAAGAATTAAACCAATGTGTCAGCTAGCCTGAATTAAACATGCCAGCTAGCCTGAATTAAACATTAACCATATAGTGCATTTATCAGCCAGATCTAAAGTATTGAAGTGTATATGTTAACCTGATCTGTGTATTACTCAAGCTTGTCCATCCACCTGTTCTTAAAATGCCAATTATGTCGATCAATCTTGTCAACAATTAAAAAAGACAGTTATGCCTATCATCCTGATTAAAAATAATAATAATAATTGCGCACCCAAGCAGACATATTAATCTCATCTATTCAAGCGCTTCTGGTAGATAGAAAAACCAATCAATTGTCTATCACCTTAATCTAAAAACTAATCAGGTGTATAACCTGATTCGAAAGAAGTCAACCGTAATTATAAACGATAGAATCTGATTAGATCGACTAACGGACTGCAAAACAGCTCTGGTGCTTTCAGCAAACGGAAGACATAAATTTCGTGATGTTCACTGTGAAGGTACAACATTAGAGTGACTGCGTGTTGAGAAATCTAGGTGACACTTGACCAATCAGAGAAGATGGATGGATCAACTATACTCGTCGTTGTGTTGTCGGCAGTGTCGTCCATCGCCTTTCAACAAAACGGTACGTTGTCAGTATACCAGTTTATTGCCTGCTTTCTGTTATTAGAAGGATAAAGATATTTCTCTTCAACGTTATTATAAATATCTCTACTTTCTGTTATTAGATTACTTTTATTTCTCTCTGATTTCTGTTATTGGACATCCTTCTCTTCGGAGTGATAAGAATCTCTTTATGTTAGGTATCTATCTTTCTGTTTTCTGTTATCAGATAGTACAAGTCTTTCTCTAATTTATTAATTATTTAATCTCCCTCTCTCTCTCTACTTTCTACTATAAGAAATCTCCCTCTAATTTATGTTATTTAATCTCTCTCTACTCTATCCTATTAGAAATTTCCCTCTAATCTTCAGGGTTGTGGGGTCTGAGTTGTCGAGTCGGCTGTATTTTGGAAAAGGTAGAGTCGGTAAAAAAGATAAAAAAAAAGAATAAAAACTATTTAAAAAATTGAAATGACTTTTAAAGGTGGTTATAGAAGAAAAAATATGGTACATTTTAAGCAAAGAAGTAAAAAGTACTTTGTAAGTTTATGAAATAGTGAACTAAAACTCTTTTACAGTATAAACTAGAAGTTTTATAGTGATGTGACATAGGGATCTTGACCCCTGGACAATAATTATGCATACCACACGCATTATGATTAGTAATAAACTATAGCTATAGTCGGAGTCGAGGGTCGAACCTCTAAAATTTCAGGAGAGGGACATTTGGGCGATATATTCCACAACCCTGGTTAGATCTCTCTCTCTCTTTCTCTCTCTCTTTCTCTTTCTCTCTCTCTTTCTCTTTCTCTTTCTCTCTCTCTCTCTCTCTCTCTCTCTCTCTCTCTCTCTCTCTCTCTCTCTCTCTCCCTCCTTTCTGCTGTTAAAGATCTTCCTCTAATTTCTGTTTTTAGATCTCTCTCATGCTCTCTATTTTATGCACTTAGAGATCTCTCTGATCTCTTTTTTAAAAATATCTCCCTTTCATGTCTACATTCTGATATAGCTCTGTTTTTAGATCTCTCTCCCTCCTCTCCTCTTTCTGCTGTTGTCTCTGTGATCTCTGCTTTTAGAGTTTTCTCCTTCCTCTCTTCTTTCCTGCTATTAGAGACTCTCCGATATCTGTTTTTTAAATCTCTTTATACTTTCTGCTGTTGGAGATCTCCATCAATTCTTTGCTTCTAGATCTTTCTTCATCTCTCTTAATATGCTGCTATTAGGAATCTGTCTCTTTCTAAGAGGGCCTACTCACTCTAGTGTTTAATGCTGAATATCATACAGTTTGTCATATTATTAGAATATATTATCTTTCTTGTTTCTATTATTAGAAATCAATCACTGTCTTCAATCTGATATCTGAAATCACTCAAATACGTGTATCTGTTTTAAGATCTGACCATGGCTTATTCCTATTAATAGACACGTATTTATTTTTGGGGGGGAACCCCATTCCTAAGAATAATCCATTTTTGCTTCCTTGCTACTGTTATTAGAAATCATATTTCCTTCATTCTTTAGTTAGAAATTACTCTTTCCTGCTTCGGTTATTCAAAGTCATTATTGCTATTATCTTACATCGTTTATCTTTCCATTGTTTTTGTTTCAACTTTTAGAAAACAATCGTTTATATGAGACAGTTGTTAAAAATCACTCTCTTTTTTGTCTTTAGAACCACTTTCGTCTGTCGACAGTGACACATTTTCTGTAATCAGTACCTTTTCACTATGTCTTTAATACCTCCTGTTTCTGACACGAATATCACTTTCTTCTGTCATGAGTACAACATTTTCTGACCTTAGTACCAATTTTTCTGTCATTAATACCACTTTCTGTCATTAGAACCAATTTTTCTTTTTAATACCATTGTCTGTCATTAGTACCAATTTCTGTCATTAATACCACTTTCTGTCATTAGAACCACTTTTTCTGTCATTAATACCATTGTCTGTCATTAATACCATTGTCTGTCATTAATACCACTTCTTATCGTTAGTACAACTTTTTCTGTCATTAATACCATTGTCTGTCATTAGTACCACTTTTTCTGTCATTAATACCATTGTCTGTCTTTAGTACCACTTTCTGCCATTAGTACCAATTTTCTGTCATTAATACCTCTTTCTGTCTTTAGTACCATTTTTTCCTAAATAGCCACACCATTATCCCCTAGTAAATAAAACTGGAGTTGTCTTCTTTTACACGATTTTGGGCATTACAGAAAAAAATTCACACCTGATTACACATTATATTTTTCTTTTTCCACATTAAGCGGTTGGTTATCCGACTGTGACATTTTAAAATAAAAATATCCATTATCTTTCAATGTCATACATATTTAATTAAACAGATTAGTTGCAAAATTCCATTAAAGATTTTAGAGCACGATTAATTTTAACTCTAAGAAATATAACCATAGAAGATACGAGAGAGAGAGAGAGAGAGAGGGAGAGAGAGCGAGGAGGTGAGTGTTTACTTAAGAATGGGAGAAGATGAAGGGACAGAAATAGAAAATAGTTTAATGGGGTGACTGCATGCGTGCGTGCGTGCGTGCGTGTGTGCGCGTGTATGTGTGTTTTGTGTTGTGTTTGTGCGTGTGCTTGATGACACAAGAAAGATGATATACAGTATGAAGGTCCTTGACCATAGACAGGAAACCGGAAGTCAAACATTGCATCAGTATTAATCGGAACTCTGGGAAACGTCACGTCGCATGTAAAATTGTAAGTGATCAACAGTGTGTGGAAATCAGCAGTAATTTCGTGCTAGAGAATCAAGAACTCTTTTGTAGCGCGAAATTAACGAATAATTTCATGCTAGCGGATCGAGAAGTATTTCGCAGTAGAGAACCTGGAGCGACGTCACACCGAGGATTAGCGAGCTGCTATGTTTCCGAAAATCGCGAAACATTTCCTGGCTGGGAATAGTTAATCATTTTCTAAAGGAAAGTCACTAATACTCTTCTTTCTATGAATTCACACGCATGTCGTGCATTGCATTTAAGTAAAACCTTTCTCCACTGAAATAAAATAATACTTTTTCGCCGGAGAATCGATAACAGTTTGAATCGGGCTCGCAAAGAATTTATTACCAAGGATTTACAAAATTCTTCATGCCAAAGAAATCTTGAGTCTTGTCGTACCAAAGAAATCGTGTGCCATATATTATCACGAAATTAATAGTCATATCGTACCAAGAAAATCATGAGCCATATATTATCATGAAATCAATAGCCCTTTCATACCAAAAAAATCATGAGCCATAACGTATCTTGAAATCAATAGCCATTTCATACCAAAAAATCCATGAGCCATATTGTATCATGAAATCATTACCATTATCGTACCAAAGAAATCGTGAACTATTTCGTATCAAAGAAATGTTGAGCCATTTTATACCAAAAGAAATTATGAGCGATTTCTTACCAGATAAGTTATGAGATATTTCGAACGAAAGAAATTGTGATCTATGTCATTCCATATAAATCCTCAGCCATTTTATACCAAAGAAATCGTGAGCCGTTTCGTACAAAACAATCATGAGCCATGCATACCAAAGTAATTGTGAGCCATATCATTTAAAGAAATCGTGAGCCATGTCGTTTAAAAAAATCATGAGCCATTTCACACCACGAAATCGCGAGTCAGTTTTTACAACAAATCACGATATCTGTTTCTGGCTAATCATTCGCACGAAACTTGCTTGAATCCTAAGAAATAAGAGGTGGAGGAAAGTCATTGTATGGTATGGACGAAATGAGAATTAACACCTGTTTAAGCCGGTGTGGTTCAACTATCTGAGCTTTGAAAGCGGTTTGTTCTAGTCATTTGACCCTGCCTTGAACGGAGAAAAAACTTTTCTTCCATATTTATCTTGGATCTATCCTCATGGAACTGGCCGAGGATCTATCCTCATGGAACTGGCCAAGGAACTATCCTCATGGAACTGGCCAAGGATCTATCCTCATGGAATTGGCCAAGGATCTATCCTCATGGAACTGGCCAAGGAACTATCCTCATGGAATTGGCCAAGGATCTATCCTCATGGAACTGGCCAAGGAACTATCCTCATGGAACTGGCCAAGGATCTATCCTCATGGAACTGGCCAAGGATCTATCCTCATGGAACTGGCCAAGGATCTATCCTCATGGAACTGGCCAAGGAACTATCCTCATGGAACTGGCCAAGGATCTATCCTCATGGAACTGGCCAAGGGGTTTCATCATAAATACTATTGAACGTTACTCATTTAGCTTTTAAGGTCTTGACTCACTTAATACTGAGGACTTTGACTAGTGAATCACTAAGGGACTAGTGAATCAATGAGGGACTTGACTAGTGGGTCACTGAGAGATTTGACTCAGAACGTGAAGTAATTTACTTGCGAAGCATGATCGTAACTCGTGGAACTTTTAAAAGTCTTTAACTTAATGGATAAGTGGGAGCCTTGGTTAAGTTATCACTGAGGGCCTTGACTAGGTGAATGAATGAGGGCCTTGACTAGATGAATGACCTAGCGACTTGAATATTGCATACGGGACGCTCTTATACTCATGACACATTTTAGTTTACTCTTGGATAATTAATTGAGGGACCGATCATAGAGTTCTGAGTTGTACTGAAAACAATAACATAAAAATGCTGAGTACACAGGATATTTTTGTACACGCAGTATCGGGAACTAACTGATGGAAAAGATTATGTTTTTGTACACCCAGAACCAGGAACCAAACCACACTTAATTGATGAAGCAGTTTATGTTTTTTGTACACCCAGAACCGTTCTCATTTTTTCATTATCCAAACTCGAACTACGCATGCGTAAATAGTACTTAAATATATAAATCAAATATAATGTATTCATTTATATTTTCATTTTAGAAACTAAATGTCGTTCACAGAACGGAATTATTTTATCTTGCAGTGAAAGAGGTTTTGTTACATAATTTTGGATCAGTCTTTCTTTCTTTCTCTCTTTTTTTTCTCTCTCTCTCTTTCTTTCTTTCCTTCATTCCTTTCTTTGCTAGTTTATCATGCCCTCTTGTCATATTCATGACAATTTCGTTTTGTGCTGCTGTTTCCTGTTGTTTCTTCCATCAAGGACTAAGCACGCAATTATTCCGCGGAGTACAAACCATACAGGAAGTGGAATGTTCTGGTGTGTCTTTAAACCCAGGAGTTGACGTTCTTCTGCTGACGCTGTTCACTCTGCCGCATGATGACGTCATTGCTTCGGCAAATCTTCGCAGCAAAACGTGTTTGTCGACAGAGACGTTCTCCTCATGCGTCATCGACGACAGCAACTCACGCAACACTACGCTGACGGCTCTGGTCCTCGACCTGCTGGATGGAGAGAAGCGAGTGTATGGATGCAACATCTCCTGTTCAAGGTCAGACGGACGACCTTGCTTCGAATCCTGGACTCGCTTTGTTACAAAAACAAGTAAGTTCCTCCTCCCTCCCCCCGACACACCTAGCCAGCCTCGTAAGACTGGTAATTTAAAAAAAATCTCAGTCACGAGCTTACCAACCAGCCGTCCCTCGCAATTTTTCGCTTCGGTCTCAGGGTACAATGTGGGGCGTTATAATCTCTCTCCATGCTTGTATCAGTAATACAATACAAAGATGCTTTTACCTTATATCCAGCCAGGGTTTTACTGCTCCATGTACAACCCAATGTAGCGAGGGACCCAGTTTCGAAAAACTCACCCAAAGAGATGATTGAAGAAATGAGTAAAGAGTAAAATTTTCTGTCACTTTTATTACCCTTGAAATTACACCTGTGGCCAATTACTTAGAGCTAATACTATTATGTCTTTCATAACAACTCCCGACCAACTCTGCCGATCCAGTAACAACACATCCCTTTGTATATCCAAACACACACACACACACTGCAAATTAATCTCTTGTCCGTTTATTAGCCATTGATCACGCAAATTTAAACAACAAACACTCGCTCACCTATCTGTCGCAAGTACTAAAGACCGGTCAGTAAATCTGCCACCATGCACGACTCATTCTTCAGGACTCACTTCCTGTGAATGGTATGGTGTCTCTGATTGCTTAATGTGTGACAATATTCATATTTTAATAATTATTTCTCCACATTCAATTGATCCGCTCAACCGACAGGGTATTTGTCTTTAGCAGTCTGGGAGTGACTGGGATACGTCACTAATTACCTCATTCCCGAAGTGTTACTTGTCCAAGATAACTGCCCCTAGCTGAACTATCTCATCCGTCTAAGAGTCGTTGTCTTTGCCCTCACATTACCTCCCAATTCGATGATGGGCCTATCCTAAGAAATGTGTTTTTAGACCGTCTTTGTCGTCATTATTATGTCATTGGCTGAGTCCCCACCATCATCTACACATTTACCCTCTTTAGAAATAATGAATTTAGAATTTATATTTAATTTAGGTTAACATATTAATCTGCATTTTTGGCTTTACACTTCCAAAACAAGCTTGATGCAATATATGTCATTCAAATTACAAATAGGTTCAATTTAAATTTGCAACATGAAAATTTATATAAAATATATGGGAAAATTCCCCATCATGTAACACTTTGACAGGTCGTAAATATGTTTTGGGTTTATGTCTTTGTTACCAACTAAATAACCTTTTACTTTTTCTTCATCTTTCTCCCTTCCCTGTGATTAGCGTTTAGGTGATTAAGGTAGAGCGGAAGGGAGAGTTAAAAACCAAACATATTACCTTCTATAATATGCTATTCATCTAAAGGCGCCACCGCATGAAACGAACGTGAGACTTGTTATGAAAAGAGCATTTATGACTGTTATGTGTTTTCTTAACTACATTTATGATAATTATTGTATATTCACTCTGTTATGTGTTTTCTTAACTGTCTAACTGTTTTCTTAACTACATTTATGATAATTATTGTATATTCACTCTGTTATGTGTTTTCTTAAAAAAGTATGCATACGCCTAACTGTCACTGAACTTCACACTTGTTCGCCCTCACTAAGACACACGACACCTATTTTGCCTTGAACGTTAATGCTATTGCCGTGATTTGAGCGGTTGAGGCAGACACCCCTCTATCATGTTAATGTTGCAAAGTTTCAGTATTCTAGTTGAAGTATTCAGTATAATGGAAAGATAATTTCCATTTGGATTGATTAGTGAATGTTTCGCGTGAACATATACTAATGCAAACACGATTTCCATTTGAACGTGGATTGCTAAATAAGTGTTTTATGTGGATATATACTAATGCAAAGACGATTTCCATGTGAAGTGGATGGCTTAGTAAATGTTTCTTTTGTGAATATATACCAAAACTTGGAACAATGTGAGTGAACATTACGTCACAAAGTCAATTGCATGACTGTTAAAGATCTCATAAGAAATCAACGGAAATTGACAAATGAAATGAAAGTGATTTTTCAGCTATGTAGCTTTGATTTAGTACAATGCGGTTATTAATTAATAATATAATAATAATGATATATTGATAGTGTTGCATAGCAAGGTCATTGATGCATCCAAAACAACTTTGAATAATCGGTGAATCTGGTCGTCATACTGGAAACGAGCTCTATGACGTTCCATTGTCATTAGAAATTCAAAACAAAAAAAAATCAACAGTATGCTTCATAATTTAATCATTCTTCTACCATGTATAGTAATATCTGCACGGTGCTGATAAAGTATATTTAGCTCAGACGTGGGTCTTGTTGCTGCTTTTGTTGCTTAGTGATTCTTTTGTTGTTTTCTTTTCAAGGTGACTGTCTTATGTTCCCAAAGGTACACAATAGAAATACCGTGGGGCTGTGTTCTCAAAAATGTGCGCACGCAGCACGCAGCAGGCTGCCTAAGCATCCAGCAGGAGTAATCAGAGTGCCCACGCGCTCAATCGATCGATCGCAGAACTATTATTTACTGGTCTTCGGAAGGGTTGGGTTCTGTGCTGAGGAGCTGAGTTTTAGACTTTTTATTGAGGCCGATACAGTCCCTACCCACGGATCACCATTGCACTAAACACACACACACACACACACACACACACACACACACACACACACAAACGCACGCACGCACACACAAACGCACGCACGCACACACATCCGCGCGCAAAACACTCTCTCTTTCACTGCCACCAGCAGCTACATCCTCCTGTCCATACACACATCAACTCAGATTTCTCTAAGATCATGAGGAGTTTTCATCTTGATCTTCATGGATCGTCGATGAAGTTATTAGCGTTGCATCAATTATGTCTCGAAAGGGGGCTTACATTTTTGTGCCGCGTTTAATGCCCAACACGAATGCCCATGCACGTATGAGAAATCGACGAATCAGTGAATGTGTGTGTGTGTGTGTGTGTGTGAATAATTTAGCAAAATCAACATTCATTCATATTATCTTAATTATCTTACCATAATGCAGTTATTTTCATTGAATTTATTTAATCAGGTTTCGCTACACGTATATAGATAGGCTAATATTGAAGGGAGTTTTTGTTGTGCTTTTCTTTTCCAGTATTGCAAAGTGCACTTGGGGACGTGCGAACTAAAATTTCATATTCCAGATAGAAATTTTTCTCCCATTTATAGACGTACGCGACACGTTCATTATACGTTTCACAGATAATTCTCATCTTTTTCCAGAGTTATTTCTGGTTTTAGTTTTGTGATATTTTTGTTAAAGACAAACGCTATCGGGTGAAAATGGTAATAAAAGCAAGCATCAAATATCGTATAATAAAATAAAAATAATAAAAATAAGCAACATTGAAAACAAATATAACAGATACACAAGTGAATGAAATTATTTGTATATGAAGAGTTTACTTATTGACCGATCGAATGTTTTATTTAATTTTAAAATGTATTTATTAATCTTAGGCGCGGAGGTTGAATTAAATCGGCGTTTAAGCTATGTAGGCTATTTCCCGGCACTCGCTAAAAAAGGGCTATGAAAAATTACTCTGTTTACAATAAATTGATATAGAATTGTAAAGAATGTAAACTTATCATCCTGTATGTTTTTTATTCCCTGACAACCTTACAAGGTGATGTTGTGTACAACTTAGCACTCTATTTGAATATCATGTGATGTCCTCAACATAGTACTTTAATGTTAGGTGTCATGTGATATGTGAAACATTACACTCATAGCTGTGTCGTGTGATGTGTGCAACATAGAACTCTATAGTTGTGTGTCGTGTGATGTGTGCGTGCAACAAGCACTCTAAAGTTACGTGTGTCGTGTGATGTGTACAACATAACACTCTCTATAGTAGTGAGTCGTGTGGTGTGTGAACATAGCACTCTAAAGCTGTGCGTCGTGCGTGCAACGTAACACTCAATAGTTGTATGTACTATGTAGCAATCTATATTTGTGTATCATGTGTGTAGTGTAGCACTCTATGGTTGTGTCACGTGATGTGCCAACATAGTGCTATATTTGTGTGTCGTGATGTGTGCAACAAATCACTTAATAGTTGTGTGCTATATGATGTGTGAAATTGGTTACAGGTCACGCGCGTTGTCATCATGTAATATGCAATAATAAATTCCCTCAATGTGAAATCAATATGTCTAGACGTACAGCTAAACATTTGCCCATTCCAAGATTTCCATTTGTCACAGTGGGAAAAGCTCTGTGGATGTTAAGAGCAAGCGGAGTCAGCGATCCCCATATAAAATACATATAACTGTATGCTTGTCTCATTATGGTATTAACACAACATTTACATTGACAGGAACAGAACAGTAGCCGTGCCTGATTTCTTTATTTTATGTTTCTTGAGATTTTTTTTCTTTCTCCCCCACCCTCCCATCATCGGATTTGCTTCGTTCTGTTTCTTTGTTAAAACTTAGCATTTATATTTCCTTTGCTGAATTATTGTTTGATATATTTGATCCAGAAAGAAACACATTTTGATATATCTCATCATCCGTTGCTCTATTCTAAACGATTAATTATCACATAAAATGTGCGTTTTCAATTTCCTCTTTTATTAATAAATTTTATCATTGTATCTCACAACGGTATGCGATATCGGCTCCCCTTACACCTCTTTAACACTTTCTATTTTTTTTTTGCTCTCCCTATCTCTCCTCTAAACGTTTAAATCACCATGACTGCTAATTGATTCCTCTCTAATATTAAAAAAATATATATTATCATCCCAGCCATCACTTCCATATTAATTATTCAAAGTTACTAGTAACACTTACTGTTTCGCAGCCATTCTCACTCCTTCATCGAAAATCGCTGTTTTGCGTCTCTCTTTGCCGCAATTATATGGAGTCCGAGAGCAGGCATACATTTTCATGGTGTGTAATGATATTATTAGTGGTAAATAATGTTACATATTATTAGTCGTTGTAAATAATGTTACATAATATTAGTCGTGGTAAATAATGTTAGATATTATTAGTCGTGGTAAGTATTAAATATTTTTAGTCGTGATAAGATTGTTAGTGATGGTATATAATGTTATATATTATTAGTCGTGACATATAATGCTGTATATTATTATTTTTGGTATTTAATGATATATATGTTCAATATTATTAATCTTGTGTTTCGATATCAGTTTTACGTCACCACTGAAGCTTGCGCCGATCATTTCGTCATCAGACATTATCTGATCTGGAGAGCCCCAGTGGGACCCCACAGCCTCACACTTGTGTTTGGGGGGGGGAAAAAGGCGGGAGGGCTGGCGGAAAGTGGTGAAGGACGCACTAGTTTGGCTCATCCTCAACCACCTTCCGTCGTGTTATAGATTATCAGTCGTGCTATATAATAGTATTATCAGCCGTGGTATATAATTATACAGTTATACAGTTATACATGTTATACAGTTCAAGTGTTAAGACATAATATCGTACGTTATTAGTACTACAGTATTTCAGTCCTCAATGTATTGGTAATTTACATGGCAGAGGATCACTTGTTAATGGTCTCTTTCCTTACTTATGCACAGCAGATTTGCTTTTAAATAACGGTCATTTACGCGGCACGGTAATTAACGCCTCTACTTTTTCCGCACACAAAGAGTAGACGGCTGAAAACGACTGGTACTGCCGGCACGCTCTTCGCGGAAAACATGAACGCTTCCGAAAAAGACGAAGATAATTGGGAACCTACGCGAAGGGAAGTAACTGTGAAGCGCGTCCAGATATGGGGCGAGGGTGCGAAGCGCCCAAGGGAAATAACCGTGACATATATCATCCCGCGGCTTAACTTTGCATGCGGAAAGAATTATCCGGGTGAGGAGTGTGCAGAGAGACTGCTCGCCATCATGGCATCACTAGGAACTGGATTGTTACTCAGGCTTCTGCCAGTCTTTCTTCTGGCGTCTGTCTCCACAACTCTGGAACCAAAAAATGGTAAGTTGTTTGATGTACGTTTCATTATTCAACCTATTTACAGCATTGGTTTTTCGCTTGGAGGGTTAGCGTTGCTTTATGTTCGATTTTGTTTTAAATAAAAAAATATATATTATTTTAATTTTATTTGTATGACTTTCTTCTTTGCGACAGAGGGATGGCTAAGGGTTTAATAACGTTAGGAACGCTATTAGAGTACTTAGAGAGGTGTGCTAAACTGTGTTCCTTGTGTACTGATTATGTTGTCGGACACCTAGTTATTTACGTTCCTTGAATTATTTATCCTTCCAATTGATGTACATTCACCTGATACAACAAAATATCTCATACACAGTTGGAACCTTTAATCTCTTTCTCCCGCTGTTTTTTTCTCGTTCCTTCAAGGTTCCACCCTCTTGCTTCGGAAGGTAATTTTTGATTGCTTTAATTTTCTTCAACAACAACAATAAAAACTATTACTTTTTTATGCAATTTTTGTAATTGGTGGGAAATTCGTGTGGGAGAATGTGTTTATAGTTTATAATTTGAATTGCGCATTTAACGAGTTCAAAGTAATGGCAGCAACTCGACTAGCGCAAAAGACCAGCGAGTAATTGTGAATTGTCTGTATTAAAGAGTTATTGATACCTCATTCGTGTAGCTTCACTTTCACCAATTTAGAAAGATTGTCGAAATAAATACGACGTTATAACATTACGTCTTTTTCTTAAGCAATGTAACAATTGCATGTTACAATCTCAATACATGACGATGTATCACATTAGTGATATATGGGTGCTACAACGTATATGTTACATTCTCAGTTTCATTCATATCTGTATATCATGTTAGCGACATATAGGTATTAAACGAATGGACATAACAATATTATCTAGTTGCATAGAAATGCATATACTACATTTTGGAAGAAAAAGTAATTTTTTTTTATGACAGAAAAATACATATACTACATTTTGGTAGAACATATAAAGTTGACACAAGAATACATGTACTACATTTTGGTAAAACATATAAAGTTGACATAAGAATACATGTACTACATTTTGGTAGAACATATAAAGATTTTATTTTAGTGACATAAAAATACATACAGTAAATTTTAGTAGAACATTTAAAGATTTTATTTTAGTGACATAAAAATGCTACACACCATTGGAAATGGAATGCTTATTTTAAAGAAATAGCATATTATAAATTTATGGAATGCTAATGTTACATTTCAGTGGCATAGCAATGCTACATTTTGCTGGTTTAGGGATGTTATATTACAGTGACACAAAGAGGCTACCTACTAATGAAAACACGTTACAGTAAAGGCTAGATACCTGTAGTGGTATAAAGATGTTGTAATGTAAAGACGTATAACTTATATTTTAATTACTTAAGGATGCTCCCCTATTCTGGTGGCAATAATACGTTTTAGTTTAATAATATAAAATGCTACATTGTATTGGCACAAAAATTTACATTTTAATTGCATAGAAATATAGTATTTTAATGGCATAAGAATGCTATAGTATATAGAAAGTAACACGTTTCAGTTTGGGGCATATAAATGTTACATTTTCATGGTATAAGGATGCTACATTTTTTGGAATTGAGTTGTGAATTTAAGTGACAAGTAAATGATACATAGTAATACCATATAGATGTTTTTTTTCAATGCAGGACCTTGCTGTTATTGTCAGTTTATTAACGTTACATTTTAATGCAAGATCTTACTGTTACTGTCAGTATATTAGCGTTACATTTCAGAGTAGGTAGGACTTTGATGTTACTGTCAGTATATTAGCGTTACATTTCAACGCAAGACCTTGATATTATTGTCAGTGTATTAATGTTACATTTCAGTACAGGACCTTGATGTTACTGTCAGTGTATTAATGTACGTATATAATATAATTATACATATCTACGTATATACTTGTCACTGTTATTTTCCGTGTATTTGCTATGTAGTAATAAACTGCCATTTGGGATGTAGTATCTTTAGGCCTATGTTATTCACCCATGACCCCAAATTGCCACAATAATGTAACGTCATAAGCCATTAGCATAAAACCTCTGATTGCTATTAGAATATAACAGTCAATTGCTCAGAGAAGCAATTTGCCCCGTTCAGCGTCCACACTGATCTCCCGCTAAGCAATAATTGAATGGGTCAGTGTGCTAAAAAATTAAAACCGACTGTAATTATCAATGGATTTTTAAAATTTAAATTACTACTTATTTTAGACGTATTCATTAATTTAAAAAGTTGAGGCAGTACATATGTTTACTTCAGACTGATTGGTTAAAATTAAAATGGCAAGCATGCTAAAGCTAAGCCTGCGTGCGTACGTGACCCATTTCATCCCAAGGACGCTGAACGGGTTTGCCACCGAAATGTAACGTTAATATACTGACACTAATATCACGATCGTGCATTGAAATGTAATGTTAATACACTGACAGTAACATCAAGGTCTTGCATTGAAATGTAACGTTTTATATATATATGGTTTTGCCTTTACAATTATTAAAGCAAATCACAATAGTACATACAACAATACCATAACATATTGTGTAGCACTTTCATTCAACCTGGCATACAATTCTAGTAGATGTTGCATAATAGTGGCACATGATTACAACTGGCAAATAGACGTTTCTTGTATAGTGAAAATTAGGTGCTATATCATCGTGGTTCATGCTCGTAAAATTGAAAAGAAATTTGATTTTATATCATAGTGGCATATATCATAAACTTCATGTTCTAGATTTTCTACTTGTTGGACTCTCATTTCTCTCTGCGTTATGACGTGTATCTTTGTTCCTATGACACTACTTGTTGGACTCTCATTTCTCTCTGCTCAAGTTTTATTGATCTCGCTTTCGTAGAGCCATGGCTTTAGTACTCGTTATCTGCGACATCTGTTTTGAGCGTATTGCCAGGTCACTATATATTCTCTGCAGAAACAGAATAAAACTGCCTCCCCATCCACCACCACCCCAATGCTATTAAATAGAATAAAACAGCCCACACCCGTCCACTCTTCCCCAGTATTATTAAACACAATAAAACAGCCTCCCCATCCATCCACCCCAACGATATTAAACACAATAAAACAGCCTCATCATCCATCCACCCCAACGATATTAAACACAATAAAACAGCCTCATCATCCATCCACCCAAATGCTATTAAACAATAAAACTTTATGTTTCTTAAGTGCAAAGAAACAGAGAGACGAATTCTCAGCAAACAGAGTGAGACGAGTCAGGGAAAAGTAGACAGACAAACTCTCAGCAAAATCAAGGGAGACGAGACATGGAAACGCAGACAAACTATCAGTAACTAGAGTGTGAGATGAGATAGAGAAAAGAAGACAGAAAAACTATCAGCAAAAAAGAAGGAGATGAGACAGGGAAAGGTAGACAGACAAACTCTCAGGAAATAGAGAGATATGGGACAGGGAAAAGTAAAGAACGGTGACATTTAGAAGATTGTATTGTAAGTTATTGCCAGTAAATACCTTTTCATGATTATTATCTGACAGCTTTATAAAAAGGATTTAGGTTGAATTTTTCATCTTCATTGTTGAGATGTCTCTGAGTGTGTGAGTGAGTATGTAAATATGTATGTGAGCATACATATGTGCATAGAGATTGTTTCCGGTGATTGGGATAGATGACTATCCTATTTTCATCATAGAGATTGTTTCCGGTATATGGGATAGAGGACTATCCTGTTTTCATCATAAGACTTTTCTCGTTAATGACGTGCAGTATTCTCCGCTGTTCCCTGGGACAAGAAGTAGTTCAGAAGTCTCTTCACACCTTCTGTTTAAAAGAAGTCCGTCAATGGTAGACAATGGTAGATGTTCATCAAGGTTAGATATAAACCTCTCAACCAGTGGTAGATAAAAGCAATTGTGTTTACCAAGGACAGACAAAAGCATTTGACCCATATGTGGACAAAAGGAATTTTATGTAACTAAACAAGAATAGACAGAATTTAAGACCCAATTGGTAGATAAAAGCAACTGTTCACCAGGGTACACAAAATCTCTCTTCCAGTGGTAGTCTGCAGGTTTCTCGTCAAATTCCCGGCAGTTATTAAGTGGGATGTTCGTAATTGGTTTAACAGTTTGATTCCACCAATCAAATTCATTAGGGTGGCAAGTGAACTGAATAATTATCACGTGACGACAAGAAAGCTTTCACCACTGGCTGTCATGCAGCTATTGAAGAGTTCAAATAGTGTGACTTGAACCTGGTGACGTTTCTGAAGTGATTAGTGCTGTTCAGTGCAAATGTTCAACAGGCATTTAAAAATTGATAAAAGATCATTTAAGTTTGATGGTCAAAAGTCACTTATTCCTTACTGTATTTTAGGATAATTTACTCTACATTTATAACATTAGACGGGAATTCAAAAATAAAATTAAAAATAAAATAATTATTCAATATTATTTAAAAATAAAATCCTAGCCCAGCAGAAAATTGCTTCATATTTTTATGTGCCACTACCCACTCCTCTCGCAATCCAATGAACCAAGCTACAAATTGACGTGGTTGGACGCACACAAAACTAGCAGAACACAGTTTAGGTTTGAACCAAGCTACAAATTGACGTGGCTGGACGCACACAAACTAGCAGAACACAGTTTAGGTTTGAACCAAGCTACAAATTGACGTGGCTGGACGCACACAAAACTAGCAGAACACAGTTTAGGTTTGAACCAAGCTACAAATTGACGTGGCTGGACGCACACAAAACTAGTAGAAACGAAAGATGGAGATAGCGCACCCCGATCACCTCCAGGCATGATTAGACGAATGAAGAGAGTTGATAGAATGGACGGTGTCTGAATGAATTGATGACAAAATAGTTGACAAAAAAAATAGAGAATGCAAAAGTTAAATACAAAGAAAGAGAAAATATTTTTGATAAGCAATACAATATAACTACACACACACACACACACACACACACACACACACACACACACACACACACACACACACACACACACACACACACACACACACACAGAACCATGATTGGCATATAAATAGCACATGTTCACTTTGTGTGCAAATTATACATATCATTCATGTGACTAAAACTAATTAACTCCGTTTGTGAGTATATAAATATCATAGGTCTGACAATGGGGTTTTATTTATGTACTTTAATTATAACATTTTCGACTGTAGTAATTCATATTTACTCATACATATATTACCCTTCTATTTATTATATTATTTCCAAATCATATACATATCACTCTTTAACAAAGTATGATTAGATTGTTTGAAAGAGTTGTCCACGAAACAGTAAATATGCATGGAGCATTTTTAAATCTCTGCAATGTAAACTATAGACAAGAAAATTAAATTTTTTTTCATTTCATGTTTCATGTTTCATGTTTTCTTCATCAGAATAAATGACAATATCGTGAATTGGAATTTAGCACAGAATGTAAGTAATGTAAAGACATCTGGTCAAATTTTAAAGAAAAATATTGATAGATAATAATCAATACTGTTTTTAAATTTTAAATAAGTTATTAAATGTACAGAATTTTGTTCATTATTAAAAATTATTTGACAATCATTAGTATTCAGTGCATTTAGAAACATGCCATTTCTCTTTAATTCATCCTGCCATTTATTGTCCGCACTAATGAAATATTCATTAATAGGAAAATATGACGTATCACATGGAATATGGTGAGGAAACATTAGTTGTGATGATAATAGTATGTTTCCTGACAAAAGACACCCAGTTTGTTTTTTTATGTACATTACATTCGTATCTCTCACCACTTTTCGATATTGTTGCTGTATTAACGTTTTTAAAATGCTATTTGTAGTTACTCCTGTGCACGACTAAATATTTCCAAGAAAAATCAGTCAAGAACACAATAGACTCCAATTCAGGTTTTTGTTTGTCGGGCAGCAGTACAGTGAGTTCACTTCAATTGCGTGTGTTAGGATCGCCTCCCAGTACTTGTGGGACTTTGACTGTATTTCATATTTTACTGGCATATATATATATTATTTTTAAAAATAAATTTGCTGAAAAACAAAAATCCAGATGTGATATAACTACTCCAACCCTCTATGTCTCTCTCGAAACATTATAGCAAATGTACAGTCTGCTTCAAACTGCAAGTGCAGTGTGCATTTTCTTTGTATATTTTCTCTGTTAAATCACATCCTTCAAAATCATTAGGCACATAAACGTCAAGATATTCTTCTTTTCTATACAGATACTATAGAAACATTAGAACTATGACTTTCAAGATATGGTTCGTCATTAGAGGGAGTCTCTAAGCAGCTTTGATACAAAACATTCAAGGTACTGTATTTTATTATATGCATCTTACAGATACGTTACACGTGGGACCTTCAAAAAAAAAGATAAAATTCATGACTACACAGATAACGGAGCGTTGAAAATAAAATATCCATTACTACATTTCAAGTTTGTTGTGGATAAAACTGTAGTATGTCACTGCGGACAACAGACAATTTGCCCTTCGGTTTTCCACATGGCCTCTAGTTAGTAAGATCGGTCTTTCACCCTTTAGTCCTTGGGCCTACTCGGCCCGCCTTTAAGCCAGAGACCGGAGTTGTCCCGCCCAGTAGTTTCTGCAGTTCTGCTGATGGTTAATGTCACGTTCGTCGCTGGTGGTCAGTGATCTCCCTGGTGTCACGTTTTCATTGTGTATGCGTCCAATTGTTTAGTGAGTTATATTGAGTATGCACATTTAATTTGTGACTGAAGGCAGAGAGGAACTGTGTGTTAATATGTTTGCGCGCTCGTGCGTGTGAGTGAGAGATAGAGAATGTGTACACTTGTGTCTGAAAGTAACTAAAAATCTACACGATAGGTCATTTACACCAGAATCAATGCGAACAAATACACAATCGTAGAGACAAGTGTAGGATGAACATTACAATACTAAACAAATAGCATATAGTTCCACACAGTGAAAAGCAGAACAGTAAATTATAGTTTATTGCATTTTCCAAAAGAAAATTAAGTCTTCAGTACATGACGATGGCTTACTTCGATAACTAAAGGAGTGTGTATATATATAAGATAGCTAAGAAGTCGTTTAATATATATATATATGTAACATTGCTAAAAAGTTGTTAAATAAACATCAGTTTTCTAGAAAGACTCAGAGCATCAGCGTCAGCATCAGGTAGGTTGGAGGTTGATAGTTAAGAGTTATGTCCCTTTTTCCTCAATGACTAGTGCGTGCAGCTTGCGCTTGGTTGCTATAATTAGCTCTCCATGAAGAGCACGGAAGATGAAGATGATAAAAATGACAAAGTACAAACGAAACAGGCACTGTGCTGCCGAAAGATTTTTTAAAAAGTTACTTCAGGAACGCAACCGAACAGTCTTGATGCCTGCGAGCTCAGTACACTTGAGTTAGGTTTCGATCAAGGAAATGAAATGCGTCCAAAGAAAAAACAGCACGCGTAGTCCATTTTCTTAAAGTGAAGTTACATAACACCCCGTTCTCTTTGGTAGCGGATAATTGAATGCACAGTCCATTTTTTTATTTGTCTGTCAGAGTAGCTCATCTTACATTTGGATGCGGGTAGTTACATGCTTTTCTATTTTTCAATTTTTTTATCAGTCTTCTCGTGATATCTTTAGTATTGTAAATACAAATGCAGACAATTTTTGTCAAAGTGAAGGTACAGACTAGTCCCAATTATCTTTGGTAGCGGGTAATATTAGGTATTATTGCTTTAACAATTAAAACATACACACTAGATCTATTTATAGCTTAAATCACAGAGAACATATATTTAGTAGCGGGTAATATTAGGTATTACTGCTTTAACAATTAAAACATACACACTGGATCTATTTATAACTTACATCTCAGCGAACGTGTATTTGGAATTGTACAGAAGCGTCGGTAGTTGTTTAGTGTTTAATAGTGCACAAGAGCTTCAAACAAAGCTAAAAAATGCAAATATACTCAGATAAATATGAATAGAACAAAATTGCATCGATTCATAAGAGTCTAATGATATTCATGCAGGAAACCCGGTTTTTGTAGGTCATGTTGCTCTTCGGTGCGAGAAAACTCGGTTTTTCTAGGTCATGTTGCTGTTCAGTGCGAGAAAACCCGGTTTTTGTAGATCATGTTGCTGTTCAGGGCAAGAAAACCCGGTTTTGACCTATGTCATGTTGCTGTTCAGTGAGGGAAATTGTGCACGTAAAATAAAAACCACAGAAGAAAAGTATCTTCACAAGTAAGATCTGCTTTAGTAAATTTACAAGTCTAAGGCAAAATCGGAATTTGGACGAAATTAATATACATCGGAGAAAACAATAATAGATATCAAGCCGAAGTAAAATTCATGAGTCTAATAAAACCAGATCTAAAATCGAAGAAGAATAAATACAAGCTGCAGCCGTGGCTTATTAGTTTGATATTACTATTTAATATATATAATTAGCGAATTAAGTCAGTCATGACAGAGTAAGATTTCTCGTTTCCATGCCGACGGGCGAAATCTCAAACGTCACTGTTTTAATGTGTGTATACATAATAATTCTGCCTGCGCAGATTTGAGAAAAGCTTATTTTGTTTCCTAAACATTAAATATTAATGGTTCTTTCTGACAAGCATATTATTTTGTCAAACGCATGCAGACAATTTTACTGTTTATTTGAGGATCTTTTACGAAGTTTTAAACTGCTTACCTGAATTTTATTTTATATGCTAATAGGCCGGCCGAATGTGTTCACTTTGTATTTTAGGCATTAACATTTGTTTCGTAATATTAGCAATCAGTTGAATGGAAACACGGACGGACAGACGGATGAAAGAATGGATTAGATGAATGGGAATGATGATGAATGGTATTTTTGATGAAAATCCATGATTGGAGGATGGTTAGAACAGGTGGGTGGATGGGTGATGAGTGAATAGACATATCGATGAACAGATGTGTGAAGTGATAGATGCAATGGATGGATTTTAATATAAATGGATGTGGATGAATAGAAGAATTGATGGATGGATCATTTCTATGTGGATTAATGATTGACTGTTGGTGTGTGGATGTTAATAAGAGCATGGATTTTGATGAATGGGTAAGGATCCATAGGTGGTTGTGGTGGATAAATTGATGGATGATGGAAAAATGGAAATTAGCAGAATGTAATTGCGTGGATGATAGATGATTAAATGGGATGGGTTGATGGACGGACGGATGTAGAGAGACTGAATGTAAGGATGGTGAGTATGCTAGACAAATGAAAGAAGAGGGGTGGGTGAATGAATGTTTGCTTATAGATGAAGATAGATAAATGAAATTAGATAATTTATAGGTGGGTGTAAATGGAATAAGTGTGGCAGCAGAAATGGAAATGGATGGTTAGGATGTTTATGAATAATTTTTAGATGACTTAAGAATTGTGGATGAAATGCATAGTAAGCTGTTAGACAAAGTGAATGGATTGGATGGATGTGTAGAGATACTGAATAGATATATGTAGGTCGGGTGATGGGAGAATTGGTGTGGATAGATACTAGATAGATGTGTGCATGTTGACTGATAGAAGGATAGGTGGGTATAGATACTAGACAGATGTATGCAAATGGACTGTTAGAAGGGTGATGTGTATAGATACTATATAGATTTAAGCAGTGAACTGATAGAAGGGTGATGTGTATAGATACTAGATAGATTTAAGCAGTGAACTGATAGAAGGGTGATGTGTATAGATACTAGATAAATTTAAGCAGTGAACTGATAGAAGGGTGATGTGTATAGATACTAGATAGATTTAAGCAGTGAACTGATAGAAGGGTGATGTGTATAGATACTAGATAGATTTAAGCAGTGAACTGATAGAAGGGTGATGTGTATAGATACTAGATAGATTTAAGCAGTGAACTGATAGAAGGGTGATGTTATAGGTGGAGTGATAGGAGGACGGACACGCATATACATGTGGTAAAAAGGTACATAAAATATTTAAAGGGTGGGTGAATAGATGTATAGATGTATAGATGCTAGTTCGATGAAGGAATTGGGATAGTTGGAAGCCTAGAGTAATAATGTTAAGGAATGATAATTATAAAATGTAATGGGTGGTTAGATGAATGGACTGACGATGAATTGATGTGTGTGTGTGTGTGTGTGTGTGTGTGTGTGTGTGTGTGTGTGTGTGTGCGCGTGCGTATGCGATGGAAGTTTTGCAGGACAGTCAAAGGAAGCGAATTGACAAGAGAAAGAAATACCGATAATGACATCAATACCGAAATGTTATATGGAGACATACTATTGAAGAAATCTCGTTGTATATTCTGTCATAACAAAGATATCTGTAGATGTACAGTCATAGTAATGATATCTGTAAACATACTGTCATAACAATGATATCTGTAGACACACTGTCTTAGTAGTAATATCTGGAGACTCACTGTCATAACAATGATATCTGTAGACACACTGTCTTAGTAGTAATATCTGGAGACTCACTGTCATAACAATGATATCTGTAGACACACTGTCTTAGTAGTAATATCTGGAGACTCACTCTCATAACAATGATATATGTAGACACTGTCATAGCAGTGATATCTGTAGATATGCTATTTGAAGAAATACTGCTTATTCTGTCATAGCAATGATATCTGTAAGTATGCCATTTGAAGAAATGCTGCTTATTCTGTCACAAAAATGATATCTGTAGACATACCATTTGAATAAATTTCGCTGCTTATTCTCTATCATAGCAATAATATAGCAATGATATATTTTTAAAAGATGATGAAGTATTATATTACTTAACTTATTTTTTATAGACTATATATAAATAATTTTATCACTTAGTTTATTAGCCTAGATATTATACATGTATAAAAACAGAAATAAAATTATTGCTTGTCTATTCCCCTCCTTAACTTTCTATTATTATTATAAAAAATAACAATTTGGAACGCGTCAAAAATTTTCAATTACTTTCGCGCAAAAAATCGACTTGTTAACATCATTACATTGTTCTGCGCAACATATCCACTTTCTTGCGTGCCTCAACAGGTTGGCAAATGCAAAGGGAATTAACTCTGTAATTCTTGTTTGGACAGCAGTCGATGACCTAACTTCATGTACTGTGTTGGGAGATTGGTTTTTGTTTTGTTTTCCCACTTGGTTGAATTTTATCTTATTTTCTTAATATAACCTACATTAAACAGCAGCTCGTTATTCAAAATCGATTGGATTCGACGACCAGTGGCTTATTCACCCACGGAAGAACCAGAAAAAGAGCAAACGTTTAAATGGAATAGACACACTGGGAACCTAATAACTAGTCACTTACAAATATATATGTACAGAGAAATTGCTTGCGATTGTCAAGTTAAAATCTCTACCCCGAGTCTAGAGAGATTAATTCAGCTTCAGTGTTTAAAAATTTGTCTTGCAGAGGATTTAGAAAATCCAAAATGAAATAAAAATTAAAGGAAAAAAATATCTATTGAAAATAGAAAAATATTCTGCCATTTAATTTCTGCCAATCCTTAATATCCAGGGAAATAATTTAATACATTACGCGCGTATTGAACAGAAGTGTTTCCTGAGTACAAGTAAAACAATTCTTACTGCATCATACGGAGAGGGGGAGGGAGGGATAAAAATGTTATTATTATGAAAAGTGGCACGTAAAATATCAAGGAGTGTAATTTCATAATGACACTTTGTTTGCAGGTTTTGAACAAAAAAACACCATTCTGAATTCTCGTTACATTAACACATTTGCTTACCGATCGATTGAGAGAGGAAGAGAGAGTCAGATTCGAAGGTACATAGATTGAGAATCATACAGACATTAATTGCATAGATAGATGGATGGGTAGGTGGGTTGGTGGACAGATAGATAAATAAATGGATAGGTAGATGGAAGGAGAGATAGATGGATAGACAGATAGATAGACAGATAGATAGATAGATAGACAGACAGACAGACAGATAGACAGATAGATATATACATACATGAATAGATACATAAATAGATAGTTCTATTAATGCAATGTATTTTAAAAATTATTTTAAAGTATTCTTTTTACTACTTCAAAATGTTCACTCTCAACTGACAAGCTTATTTTGTAGAGTGCTCAGGAAAAGAAATGGAAAAATAAAACGATGGAGTTTAACCGAACTTTTAATACGAAAAGTGAAATGTATTTGATTTTTAAAAAATATATAATTTTTAAATTTCTTAAACCAATACAAAGGGCCACCAATGATTCTAAATATGTGTTTCATTATTTTCAAGTTAACTCTGCCTATGTTCGCTGAAATTGACTTTTCGCAAAGGTTATAACTTAAATGGAATAGTATAATGAACACTAATCTTTTAAAATAGAAATATTTTTATGTTTTACCTTTCCAACCATTTAGCATATAAAGCTTGATAGTAAAGAAATATAAGGACACACAAGTAGGTTAAAATGTTTATGCATATGTGTGTACGTGTTTATGCGAGTGTTTGTACAGCTGCAACTTGCTTTCTTATTTAATGTGCTTTTATGTAATCTTGCATGTGCGTGCGTGCGTGCTTGCGTGCGTGTGTGTGTGTGTGTGTGTGTGTGTGTGTGTGTGTGTGTGTAAATCTTCATATTTTAATTTTGTTTTTAAGGTGTGGTGACGTTTTTAACTTCAGAGAAATAGGTCTTGATCACAAGTTTCACCAGTAATTGTGATGCAATGTGTGTCTTCTGTCCTTTCAGAATCTGAAATTACTTTCTTGACGCTTGACCAATCAAATCAAAACCTTTGGGTAGACATGATGGTAGTGACGTATTCTAAACATACGGCTGAAATAATAATAGTAGACACTTAAAAAGAAATCTAATGGACACATGAATAGTAAGATTAGACAATAAAGCACTTTATAAACGGGAATAGTCGTAATATACAACGAATTAAGTTATTTATAAGCTGGAACAGAAGGATTATAACACAGCGCATATTACAAACAGAACGTTAGGCTTTTAGACGATGAAATATCATCATATACAAACACGGACAGTTTGAGTATACAACATTATAGATTGCAAATAGGAACAGTTGCTTGCAGAAAACATGACGTACAAAAATATGAACAGTATAATTATATACATAAAAAAATCTTTACAAAGTGGAATAGCATAATTATGCAACAAACAACGAAGCTTACAGGAATGTTGCTTTTTAAAAACGTAATGTACACACGTGAAGATACATAATGATTTTATACAATACATTACTTTACAAGCAGGAATAGTATGATTATAAAACACGGAATTTTCAGACAGGAAGAGTATGATTATACAAAACAGCAGTTACAAACAGAAAGACTATGATTATACAAAACAGCAGTTTACAAACAGAAAGACTATGATTATACAAAACAGCAGTCTACAAACAGAAAGACTATGATTATATAAAACAGCAGTCTTCAAACAGCAATAGCCGGTGTTCCTAAACGTAACTTTCAGACTGAATCAGTTGTCGTAGGAAAACATAATGATCATAAACGTAACAGTATTATTGTTGCGATTACTCATGTATGATGTGTGTATGTATGCGTGCGTGAGTGTATGTGCATGCGTGTGTCTGTATGTGTGTGTGTGTGTGTGTGTGAGTGTGTGTGTGTGTGTGTTTGTGTGTGTGTGTTTGTGCGGGTGTCCAATGAACACACGAAACACGATAATTCTTTAGACAGGCTTGTCAATCCGAAATGGCGTGACCTTGGATAGCAAGATATCGCTGGGTGATAGACAGCGCGTTGTGAAATTAATTAACTGTAAATGTTGGCATCCGCCCCAGTGTCACGACCGACTGTCACGAGATTGCTGGTTTTATTAATCCCGTTTGTCTCGGCATATTTTCTATTCCTGACGATAATAACTTGCATAGAGATGAATGTTTGATAACGCTGTTGATGCCAGCTGGTGGCTGTGGCGCTGACATTGCCTAGGTACAGTCACGTTGTATACGTTATATTGTAAAGCGTCTTGTGATACTAGCTACCTTTGTCTAAAAACCACAAATACTGTCTCCAACAACAAGATAGTGCTTGCCTTCAGCTATTGTTGGTTGCGCGAAGAACTGGGTGAGGGAAATGTCTCTGGCTATCGATTAATGGAAAGCGACCTCTTTGAAAATACAAAAGAAAAATGTACACGCGACCTAAATAAAAACCTCGCTTATTCCCTCTCTTCCTCTCACCGAATCCGACTCTCTTCTCTCTAAAAATCACACACACACACACAAACACACACACACACACACACACACACACACACACACACACACGAACATACACGTATTCTCACGCCTGATTATATATACGTACTGCAATATGATCTCACGTTAGATGTTCTTTTAGTGTGGTAAGTTCACTTAGTCGCAGCGAAAACAGGTAAGCAAGAAGGCATTATTAAAGATGGATGGTTGGATAGACAGACAGATAGATAGATAGAGAGACAGACAGACAGATAGATAGATAGATAGATAGATAGATAGGAGGGCTAGATTGATTGATTGACTGACGCATGGCTGATGAAACAATGGATGAACATATTGGTGAATGGATGGATGGAAATATAAAGGGATGTGTGAAGTATAGAATAATGAAAATTACATTTCTAGAAGTTACGTGCAGATGGGTAGAGGGAATAGAGGGAAACGAAAACAATGTTAATTTAATTATCAATATTCCTGGACATGAAATATAATTATTCAGGCAGCCAATTATTACAGTCTTAAAGACACCGTAGAATCATTTGAAATGTAGAGTTGACGCTTGTTGTCACGAGACGATGCTGAGAGTTTAGCTCTTAGTCTTGATGGAAAATGTTCTGTCCCATTCACCACGAAAACTAGAGATGAAGATCTGTCCCTTGCAACACATAAACTAGAGATGAAGATCTGCCCCTTGCAACACAAAAACTAGAGATGAAGATCTGTCCCTTGCAACACATAAACTAGAGATGAAGATCTGCCCCTTGCAACACATAAACTAGAGATGAAGATCTGTCCCTTGCAACACATAAACTAGAGATGAAGATCTGTCCCTTGCAACACAAAAACTAGAGATGAAGATCTGTCCCTTGCAACACATAAACTAGAGATGAGGATCTGTCCCTTGCAACACAAAAACTAGAGATGAAGATCTGTCCCTTGCAACACAAAAACTAGAGATGAAGATCTGTCCCTTGCAACACAAAAACTAGAGATGAAGATTTGTCCCTTGCAACACAAAAACTAGAGATGAGGATCTGTCCCTTGCAACACATAAACTAGAGATGATGATATGTCCCTTGCAACACGGAAACTAGAGATGATGAGATGATATGTCCCTTGAAAGAAATAAACTTTATTCTTCTAATGTCATCACTCTCCCACCCGCTCTAACCCCATACAAACTTTTTAATAGTTTATCTGTAAAAGCCATCGTATTACTATTATTATTATTAGTAGTAGTAGTAGTAGTAGTAGTAGTAGTTGTTGTTGTATATATATATTATTTTATTATCTATTATTATTACGCCTAGTTCTGTTTGACTGTCGGTTATACCGTTTTTTGTGCTTCGATTTCTGCTTTCAAACCTGCCTCTTTCATCCATCTCCACACTGGCGATATATTTGCACCAGGTATTTGCTAATGCCTGTTTCATTGTTTTCTTCTGTGTTTCTTTATCTCTTTGTGGAGGTTGGTATAATCCACTCATCTTTATTTCTTCTACAGCGGCTCATTTTTGCTGTTATTCCACATGTAGTCCACAAGGCTATAGCATCTCCTTCAATGAAATCTTTGATTTTTTTTAGCCTCCCTTTTTGTGATGTACAAAGAACCTATCTACATCTGCTTTTGAGTGTAAGGCTTTTTCTACTGTGAGTAGTTTTCTTATTTTTCTATCTAGTTCATTTATTTTATTTGTTGTCCAATCTATGGTACCTCCAGTGTAGCTGATTACGAGGTATTGCGTATGCATGTATTTTGTTAGCCCCATTTAGCATGGACTTCAGGACTTGTCTAACTCCTTTCTCATACTCTCTATTAACTTTGGACTTTACTTCATTTTGCATATTTTCTTGATGTTGTAGTATCTCAATGTATTTATATCCCTTTTCTATTGAAACATCGTTGAATTTTCCCGATGTCGAATTGTAGGCCTTCTGTTGTTTTGATCCTGCCTTTCTGGACGATAATTCTGCCACATTTCTCAAGGCCGAATTTCACCGCAGATTTTGACATTATTAAACAGCGAAGCGGTCACGTTCATTTTTTACTGTATAGCTTTAGGTCACTCCATATACATTATAGATGGCTGATAACCTATCCAGCTTCATTTGTTATCCTAATCCTGATTTCTGGATCACTTGGCTCAGGGGATTGAGGGGAATGCACAACAGCAGTGGTGATAGAGAATCACCTTGAACTATTCCACATTTTATTGGTATAGCTGCAATTTGCTATGTTGTTGCACGTTTTCCAGTTTTTCATTGATTTTTGAATTATGTTCTGTAATGCTGGAGCTATTTTGTACGTTTTTATTCTTTCAAGTATCCATAAAAGTGGAACTGAATCATAGGCCTTTTGATATTCAATCCATGTCATTGCAGGGTTTGTTTTTCGTTTCTTGCTGTCAGTAACTATGGCTTTATGAATTGCCAATTGGTCCTTTGTTCCTCTTCTGCCTGATCTAGCACCCTTTCGTTCAATTGGTTAGAAGTGTGTCTGTTTCAAGGTGAGACAGTAATTTCCAGGTAGTTGACAGTTATGTTTTTGGATGATAGTTGTTTGTTGTTGTGCTTTTCTCTGTTTGCGAGTGCGCGTAATGACTATCAGACTAACATCGATATTCCAGAAAATCGAGAAATATTGACATCATCATCCAATATTTTACCCTAAACTTCTCCTAAACGCGTAATTTTGTAGAGCCTAATTAGTCCTAAACGCGTAATTTTGTAAAGCCTAGTTAGTCCTAAACGCGTAATTTTGTAAAGCCTAGCTAGTCCTAAACGCGTAATTTTGTAGTGCCTAGTTAGTCCTAAACGCGTAATTTTGTAGAGACTAGTTAGTCCTAAACGCGTAATTTTGTAGAGCCTAGTTAGTCCTAAACGCGTAATGTTGTAGAGCCTAGTTAGTCCTAAACGCGTAATTTTGTAGAGCCTAGTTAGTCCTAAACGCGTAATTGTGTAGAGCCTAGTTAGTCCTAAACGCGTAATTTTGTAGAGCCTAGTTAGTCCTAAACGCGTAATTTTGTAGAGCCTAGTTAGTCCTAAACGCGTAATAATATAGTGTCTTTAGTCCTAAACGCGTAATGTTGTAGAGCCTAGTTAGTCCTAAACGCGTAATAATATAGTGTCTTTAGTCCTAAACGCGTAATAATATAGTGTCTTTAGTCCTAAACGCGTAATAATATAGTGTCTTTAGTCCTAAACGCGTAATAATATAGTGTCTTTAGTCCTAAACGCGTAATAATATAGTGTCTTTAGTCCTAAACGCGTAATAATGTAGTGTCTTTAGTCCTAAACGCGTAATAATATAGTGTCTTTAGTCCTAAAGCACAGTTGTGTAATTTCATTCATCACGTACACTCTACATCTCTTTACATACAGTACACATATATTTATGCATTTAAAAAAATAATATTCCTGTAGTATCTCCCTGCTCAAAATAAGCTTGTTTACTTCAAAGAGTCTCAGTGCACCCAGTTATTTATCTATAACTGTCTACCTGTTTACGTTTTTAACTTTTACGTCAACGCTGAATATAGAGAACGACAAGAAAAATAGTTTGTATTTCGGTTTTGACTGGCATCAGCAACCATTAAGCACTTTCATTTATATTCATTGTTTTGTTCCTAGAATCTTAATTTTCCATTGGTTTAGTTAGAAATTGGAACACGAATTCCATATTAAAGAGAAAGGTGAAGACCACACACATACATACACACACACACACACACACACACACACACACACACACACACACACCCTGGTGTGCACAAAAAGTCAAGTGTACTTTTATGTTGGTGTTATGTTCATTCTACAATTTAATATACACCAAGAGCACATCATTCACTCACGTATGTTCATGTAACAAAAACACATAGTCTCTCTCTCTCTCTTGCACACACACACACGGATGCATACATGTACGCTCCTAGTATTGGAACGCAAAACTACTAAGAGTACACACACACTCACACACACACACACACACACACACACACACACACACACACATCCTTGGTCACATATTGACCTCATTTGCCAGCGGATCGATCCTTCCTCCCACACACATATGCACGCACACACATATATAACGCGCGCACTAGCTCGCACAGCAACATGCCAGTGGTCATAGCCAAGCTACAGGTCTGAGGAAGAAAGAAAAGTACACCCACAGTGCGCATATAACCCCCCTCTCTCCGTCACCATACCACCCACCATTCTGCCCTTGAGGTTAATATATGCATAGCACGTGGGAGAAACAGTTCTATTTTCAGGTTCGGTTCCTTCGCACCAGAGCTAGTATTGATCGGTGCCGATGGAACAGTTTCTAGCGCCTCCTACCATGCCACAGACCTGCACGGTCAGCAGTATTGATGACTTGGCTGACAGCCCAGCAAGAACCTGTAGAGCCGAGCTAAGACCCATGGGAACGAAGCTGCTGAGTTTGATATTCAGCTGGACTGAATTGCTGACTTGAGAAAGATGCTAGTTTGGTCTCCTTGTGGTTCTTGGCTGCTGGGATAAGCAACTTATCGGGTAGATTTGCTTATATAGGC
Organism: Sinotaia quadrata; assembly: GCA_028829895.1. NCBI lineage: Eukaryota > Metazoa > Mollusca > Gastropoda > Architaenioglossa > Viviparidae > Sinotaia > Sinotaia quadrata. The sequence continues at coordinate 107,706,864 of CM054179.1, forward strand.
AACACATGGAAAACCAATAATTTTACTGGATGATACCATGTTTGGTTTTAAAGTTAAACTTTTAATTTTATTATTTAATTAGCTCCCTCTAAAAGTAGTTTCACGCACTTGTTTAGTTTCAATTCTTTTCTTATACTGTTTTGACTCGTAGTTATTAAGTTATTTCGGGGGGGGGGGTGTTGTGTGTGTGTGTGTGTGTGTGTGTGTGTGTGCGTGCGTGTGTGTGTGTGTTTGTGTTTGTGTGTGTGTACGCACGCACTTGCACGCACACATGGAGAAAATGTGGCAAGACAAGGTACAAGGTAGCCTGTACTACAGGAACTTATAACCATAATATGTTAAAAGTAGGTCTCTAGAGAAGTGCTAACCTATAATATAATGCATCCGGCACATGAATATGTAACATTGATACTTTTAAAATCCTGAGTAGGTATATATATTGAACACTGGATTTTGCAGTCATTCTCGGAAATTACCGAATTTAGACCCATAAAAATCAACGAGAAGAGACAACTTTTAAGAGAACATTTTCAACTAATTAAGCTTGAAAATAAAAGTACTAGTAAATTCAGTTTTCAATATTTTTTTCATTAACGTTGCACTATGTTGCTGTTTCATTAGTTTTAATAAAGTTAATGATTTTCTTAATGATTACCGTTTGCTTTATTTTAGATAATATTTAGTCGAGATATTGTTTTGAATGATTTTGAGGTACTGTAATTATTAAGTTATTCTAGCAGTTTATTTCATGATCTAGATTTCGTAAAGTAATTATATTAAATTAAAGCAATTGGTAATATCGTATTGTTTGTTGTTGGCACTGGTTTGCCGGATTGCCTTGGTGTTTTGGAAGGTTTTTAATCAGTCCACTTTGTAGAGGAAAATTAAATAGTAAGTAAATAAATAAAGCATAATAATTATAGCATATTAATTTTCTCTTTGTGTTTTGTTAGACCAGTATTGATCATTTTACACTGATTGCTATTGACGGTTTCTGTGTATACCAAATATTATATTCATTGTTGATGATTTCTATGGACATCAGTCATTATAATAATTGTTGGTGTTTCATGTGGACACCGTAAGTACACTATTTGTTGGAAGCTTCTGTGGACACCAGCCACTAGATTGACTGTTGTTGGTTTATGTGGACACCAGCCACTAGATTGACTGTTGTTGGTTTATGTGGACACCAGCCACTACATTGACTTATTGGTTTATGTGGACACCAGCCACTACATTGACTTATTGGTTTATGTGGACACCAGCCACTACATTGACTTATTGGTTTATGTGGACACCAGCCACTACATTGACTTATTGGTTTATGTGGACACCAGCCACTACACTGACTGTTGTTGGTTTATGTGGACACCAACCACTACACTTTTGTTCGGACATTGCGGGAAGCAAAAACGTTGTGAATCCTACTCGGAAAAAAGATGGCCGTACTTAGTGAATGAAGTCAGACCTAAGGTCAATTTTGACTTGTAAGACAAATTGTTTACGTGCACGTCTGTCTCAACTACAGGAGTGCACTCCTCTTGTGGGCGATGTAGCTAATGTGTTGTCACCAGGTCGCTCCAGTGCTTCACGATCCAAAGGAATAGGCACTGTGATGAATTCAGCCTGTCCTACAATTCAAGAAAAATTAACTCTTGCCTTGACATACTTTTCTGAAGAGAACTCAATGCGCAAGTGATTTTAACGAAAACACTGTTCCTATATTTAGGTATTGACTAGCTTAGAAAAATCGCGAACAGTGAAATGCAAGTGTTACAACACACGTCATTGACTAGCATAGAAAAATCGCATATAGTGAAATGCAAGTGTTACACCATACGTCATTGACTAGAATAGAAAAATCGCATATAGTGAAATGCAAGTGTTACACCATACGTCATTGACTAGCATAGAAAAATCGCGTATAGTGAAATGTAAGTGTTACACCATACGTCATTGACTAGCATAGAAAAATCGCGTATAGTGAAATGTAAGTGTTGCACAACACGTCATTGCATTTCACATATAAAAAGATAAGCTGCGAAAAAATGTTTGAAGTGTGCGTAATGAAAGGGCATTTTTACAGCTCGGTGTGCATTCCAGTTCACGCCATCTGTGTCCTCTTTGGTACGTTCCGTACACAGGTGTTACCGAGTGGACAAGATCTGACATTTTATAACAATCGCCACACATTCTTTTCTAGAATTTAAAATAAACAGTAAAATACAGGCATGCACGCATTTTGCCATTTCAGACTGCACTCTTCTGAAGGCTGTTTGAAAAAGTAAAATCAGTGGAGCGTGACGCGAACGTTAGAAATCGAACCCTTTCACAACTCCAATGTAATTGAGATTTGTACGGGTTTTCTAGAATAAAATGCAAGCACCGGTCCCGAGTGCCGAGCGTGATGAGGCCCCCCTATAGAACCTTATCAAGTTTCATGATGCAGCGAAGAAACTTCATATTCGTTATCACCACATAATTGATGTCGATCAAGTTCACTTTGCGCAACGACTTCCTGTTTATTGGGGAATTTTATGGTCTAGTGAGCTGCGGGCACCAAGTGTGTGGTGTAATTACTGCGGTTATTTTGTTTTGCCGTATAATGTTTTATAGCGCGGGAACTGTGCAAAACTGTTCTACTAGAGACGAGAATTTAGTGACTGTAATATTGTGCTCATCATTTGATAGAGTTGCGTTGTCTGAAACCCTACTCCTTTGCCAATAACTTGTAAAAGTTGCGTTGTCTGAAACCTTGCTACTTTGCTTACAATTTGTAAGAGTTGCGTTGCCAGAAATACTAATAGTGGTATTTTGCTTTGCACGAAACTTGTTAGACTTTCATTGCCAGTATTAGTTGCATTTTCCCACTCGTTAGAGTGGTATTGCCAGCAATAGTGAAATTTTGCCTTGTAGAGATGCGTTGCCAGTAATAGTGGTATTCACCAAAACATATTAGATTTGCGTTGCCAGTAAAATTTGATTTTTGCCAAAATCATTTTAGAGTTGCGTTGCCATTAGTAGTTGTATTTTGCCAAGAACCTGTTTCATTTTCGATGCCAGTAATAGTTTATTTTGCCAAGAACCAATTTCAGTTTCGTTGCCAGTAATAGTTTATTTTGCCAAGAACCTGTTTCAGTTTCGTTGCCAGTAATAGTTTATTTTGTCAAGAACTTGTTTCAGTTTCGTTGCCCGTAATAATTTATTTTGCCAAAGAACTTGTTATAGTTTCGTTGTCAGCAATAGTTGTATTTTGCCAAGAACTTGTTATAGGTGCGTTGCCAGTAATAAAGGTATTTTGCCAAGAACTTGTTAGAGTGGAGTTGCCAGTAGTAGTTGTACTTTGCCAAACACTTGCTAGAGTTATGTTGCCAATAATAGTTGTATTTTGCCAAGAACTTGCTAGAGTGGCGTTGTCAATAATAGTTGTATTTTGCCAAGAACTTGTTACATTAGTGTGCAAATAATAGTGCTATTTTGCCAAGAACTTGCTAGAGTTACGCTTACATAATTATCTTTTGCTAAAAGTATCGAAAGTTCAGTGACATTAATATTTTCTTACTTTAGCTACTGAGGTCAGAAACCGATTAAAATAAACTCTTTAAAAGAAGCTTAACTGTTCATGTATGTGCATTTAATATGTGTGTATTTTCATATCTGAATCTATATGTATGATTTCGATAAATTTTGGATTTTTTAGAGGGGGAGGGGTGAAAAGAGATGAAGATGGGTGCAAGAGGGTGTGCAGGGCTGCTCTTTAGGTTTTACCCCCTCCTACAACGTGCGAGTTTAAAGATGATGGCCGAACACACTGAGTCACAGGGGTTCCAAACAATAAATACAAATTTTAACCCAAACTATTTTATAAAGCGTTTCTGTATTTTATTTTTTCTGCATTAAATAAATGATGCCAATAAGCAATAATTAAACAGTAAAAGATAAATAATGGAAAAGAAGTGATTGCAGAATTTCCTTTTACAAAATCATATTAAGGATCAAACAATTTCAAAACTGATTGACCTCTTTAAAAAGTTGAAGCAATATAACAAATCCTTTAAAACGCACAGTTGCATCTTTTCTATAAGCAGATATTGAACAATAATCAATTATTCAGTATTATTACAATCAGTCATCTGCATCGTCAAATCAATGGCTCTGCATCAGTAAATGATTTTGTATCATAATAGTCAATTAGGGCCTCCATCCGAATAATGACTATACAACAATGCAATCAGTGATCATGCATAGCATTAAAATATCCACATTATGACTACACAGCTATCGAATCAGGACCGACTAATCATGACAAAATATCCACATTATGACTACACAGCTATCGAATCAGGACCGACTCATCATGGCTCTAAACATTTACAAAGCTACATCTCACTGCCATTAATTGTAACTTAATCAATTCACTAAACAGTAATATGATCTTCCTTCTGAATTCTTTCCATATAGTTCTCAAGGCGTCAGAATAAAAGAGAGTGAACATTTTGTAATCGGCCAGAGAAGTCAGAATAAAAGAGAGTGAACATTTTGTATTCGGCCAGGGAAGTCAGAATAAAAGAGAGTGAACATTTTGTATTCGGCCAGGGAAGTCAGAATAAAAGAGAGTGAACATTTTGTATTCGGCCAGGGAAGTCAGAATAAAAGAGAGTGAACATTTTGTATTCGGCCAGGGAAGTCAGAATAAAAGAGAGTGAACATTTTGTATTCGGCCATGGAAGTCAGAATAAAAGAGAGTGAACATTTTGTATTCGGCCAGGGAAGTCAGAATTAAAGAGAGTGAACATTTTGTATTCGGCCAGAAGTCAGACAAATGCAAAAAGAGGCGTTTGCTGCATGACGGAATAAGTCATCGTTTTGTCAAATCTGTTTTTCTTGGGTTTTGTGCGATTTAGCGAGATCTGAGTGACACTCGCGATCAACTGTATTGCAAATAACTTACTACGAATTAGAACTTGATTGTTTCCATGACCTATTCAACATTGACCGTTACAGATAACTTACTACGAATTAGAACTTAATTGTTTCCATGACCTAATCAACATTGAACGTTACAGATAACTTACTACGAATTAGAACTTAATTGTTTCCATGAACCTTAAAATGTTTCTGCAGTGTTTAATTGTAAAATGTCATTAACTGTGAAACATGTCTAGTGCTAATAATTTTAATCATAGTCTTGTTGTATAGATGAATCTCAAACATAAAAATATCGAATTGTGGTTAATTTCAAACGCCTTACTCCAGTCAATAATGTATTAAAAAAATAATTATTTAAAAATATGTTTATTGCAGTTACTCTTAAATGTACTTGTAATATAGTTATTCTTCCACATATTTCTATTCTGGATTCACTTTAAAATACTTCTTACACGGATTATATTTAACTGTTGTTCTTGAAATGGTCATTGGGTTTGTTTCTTTTCAGTTTTATTTTGCCATATATACATTTAGTGTTATTCTCTTCCGATTTACAAAATCATTCATATAGCTTCGAGTTTCTTGCATTTTAAAATAAATAATTAAACAAAACTAGTTGAAAGAAGTTTGAATAAGCCCTTCCTTCAAAACATTATGCCGAATGGTATGTCTTAGGTCTGTGTGTGTGTGTGATGTAGGTGTGTATGCGTGCGCGCACACTCCAATATATAGAAATGACAGGGAACACATGCAACAAAAAAAATATTTCCTCACCAATACTCTTCCTAGGTTTGAGCGTGCAACCCTTCCTGAATATCTCTACTATTCTGGAAGTCACGTGCTCCGGTGAGGCCCTGGATACCAGTGAGGACCTGGCCGCCATGGCACTCTTCACTGCTCTGGACAAGCACGTGCTGGCGACGGTCAATCCCTGGAAGAACGAGTGTACAACGTCTTCCAGCTTCTCCGCGTGCGTCACAGTCAAGGACGATGTCCATAAGACCAAGCTGCGTACGCTGGTGCTGGACCTGAGGGAGGAAGAGTCAAGGTCATACGGTTGCAACGTCACAACGTTTCAGTCAGCGGCGCGCACGAACACCCTCACGTGGGGTCTGACCGTGAAGGGTGTAAGTAAGTAATGAGCTAGGTAGTTTGTGATAGTTTATACCTCCATTAAATAACGGGCTAGGTGTTACAGGTAGTTTGTGATAGTTTATGCGTCTAGTATGTAATGAGCTAAGTGTTTGAGATAATTTATGCCTCCATTAAGTAATGGGCTAAGTGTTACAGTTTGTTTGGGATAATTTATGCGTCCATTAAGTAATGGGCTAAGTGTTACAGTTTGTTTGGGATAATTTATGCCTCCATTAAAGTAATGGTTCTGATATACAATGCTGTAAGGAGTTTGTGCAAGAGCTACAATTAATATTGCCAGTCAGTAATGCAAGGTGTTAGTGCTAGTTGTAATATTTTATACTTTTAATAAATAATTGTAAGATTTTAGTACTAGTTGTAATACTTTATACTTTCAATAAATAATTGTAAGATTTCAGTGCTAGTTCCCATAAAATATCACTTCAACTTAACCTGTTAACTTTCATCTAAAGATAGGATTCATAATCTGGTTTAACTCTTTCTATACTAAAACCATAAGAGTTAATGGTTGACATATCTTTGCCTCTGTAAAAAAAAGTGTTAATTCTGTTGACCTCGGACACAATTGTTTGACGAGAGCGATTGGAGTAAACACTATATTCTGTTGATATCTTCAAGCCTATCTTTCATTTCAAGTTTATTGATTAGTATTATTGTTTTGCTATTTTTATTATTATTATTCTTGTTGTTTTGTCTTTCTTTCTTTTTAACCGTTCGTTAGTTTGTTTAAAGCATATTGTATGCAACATGAACAAATCAAAACGCGTTAACGACACAACCCCCCCCCCCTCCGAAAATAACTACAAGAGTCGCTGTTCTGGCTAAATACTTTCATCAGACAAATATAATTGTAAAAATGGCATATGAACAAGGAAATGAATAAGTTTATTGATGTGTGATAAGCACTTTCTTAACAGACTGCGGCTTAACAGTAAAAACGGTTGCATCAGGTAATTATCGGGGAAAATATTTCTCTTAAAAAGTTATGTTAAAAAGAAGCCGTCATTTAGTAGTGCAGATGTCTATGCACAACATAACTCTTTTGTTCTGTCATCTTTGTTTATTTTAAAATTTTACCCAGTCACTTGAAATGCATAATAACATAGTACAATAATTACGTAGTTTTATTTCTTTAGCTTATATTTGCAACTGTGTGTGCGTTCCCTAAATATCATGACAGTTTTCTAAACATAATTTATCAAATTATTAAATTTAAGTTTTCAAAATATAATTTAAACAAATGATTAAATTAGCTTTAATCAATTTCATTAACATGGGTTGTTATTTAAGACGTTGAAAATGGTATGTTTAAATAATGAAATAAGAAAACATATAAGGTCATGGAAAACCTATATAAACATCAAAATGAGAATAATATGATTTACCAATAATGAAAGGTTGAGTATAACATTTATGAACTATTTTTAGCATAGTTTTGAAACAAAACATGGATTGCTTGAAACACGACTGACTTTGAGGAACCCATCACCTTTCGAGCGTTTGTGTTGCTGAATCTGTCACGTTTCCTGCGTTTATGTTTCTGAATTTGTTCATTTACATAACCCTTTTACATTTATCAAGTTTTGCGTGACCCTAATGAAGGCTGCTTTTCTCACAATTGCTGCGTGAGCACTTATCGCTGGGTTTATTGAGTTTTATGCTATTTAAAAAATGACAGTGTTTGTCACGATTTTTGCATGTTCTTATTCGTTGCGTTCATACATTTTGGCGTCCTTCCGTATGTATAAGTCCACTATATATACTTTAATGTTGCCAGTTTCCATGTATGTTACAAGTCCACTATATATATACTTAATGTTTCCAGTTTCCATGTATGTTACAAGTCCACTATAAATACTTAAGGTTATCAGTTTCCATGTATGTTACAAGTCTACTATATATACTTAATGTTGCCAGTTTCCATGTATGTTACAAGTCCACTATATATACTTAATGTTGTCAATTTCCATGTATGTTACAAGTCCACTATATATATTTAATGTTGTCAATTTCCATGTATGTTACAAGTCCACTATATATATATATAATGTTTTCAATTTACATATATGTTACAAGTCCACTATATATATATAATGTTATCAATTTCCATGTATGTTCACAATATAAATTACATTTATTTAATGTTTATTTTTATCACTATTTTACTATACCTTTTGCAAAAAGTACAAATGGCAGAATAAAGAAGCGTTATCACTCTCTGTGATGTGTTTAGTTCTTTTTTCCATTCTGTTTGTGGGTGACACGATTCATTCTTTAAGAGAATATTTTGATTTATAGTGTAGCGTCATGGAAAACATATTTAAAAACTGCAAGACAGCTTTACACAGTGAAATATATAGAAAACTTCTACTTCATACATAGATTTTGTTTTCAGAAGTTATTTCACTAAATTTTGATACAAAATCTGAAAATATTATTTCTGGAACATTTATTAAAATGCTTGAGTTACTTTTCCTTCAACTTAATAACCCGTGATGACCTGCTTTCACGAGACAGTCATAGTCATGAAAAGTAATGAACACTCACCACTCCCATATTTACACGCACGTGCACGCATGCTCGTAACTGATTATATATATCAGATTAATCGAGGTGTTGATATTCGGTGACAGGGCTCTTGTCGGTGTCAGATAATAATACTAATGTAGTAATAAGAACATAATCGCTATATTTCAGATTGTTAGTGTTCAGTTCTTTTTTTCATGTTAATCATGTTTAGAACCCCTCATTACGTATAGGTATCTATACACCAAATATGTTTAGAACTCTTTATTACAATATAGGTATCTATACTCCAGATCTGTTTAGAACCCTTTATTATATATATACACACCAGATCTGTTTGGAAATCTTTATTACATATATGTATCTATACACCAGATCTGTTTAGAACCCTTTATTATATATAGGTAGCCTCTACGACCGATTTGTTGATTACTGTCATTACATAGCAGTAGCTTCTACACCAGGTGTGTTGAGAGCCCTTCATTACATAAAAGTAACCTCTATTGCAGGTCTGTTGAGAGCCCTTAAATAGCATATAATTAGCCTCTTCACGGGAATGTTGATAACTCTTAAATTATATATAAATAGTCTCTACACCAGGTCTGTTGAGACTGTATATATACGAATAAACTCTTGGTCAGATCTATTCAAAATTCTGCTTATATAATCTTTCTGGCGTGTGAATATTTGTGTGTGTGTGTCTGTGTGTGTGCGTGCGTGTGTATGTGTGTACTGAATACATTCATTGTACTGTGTGAGCAACAGGAAAACGGAAGTGTATGACAAAACAAAACCGTCGCTTGCTGCATTGCTGTAAACAAATTACCGCGCTGTGACGGTGCAAATTATAAATGAACACGCAAAATGCTTTATTTACTTAATTTAATGGTATAACTGGAAACTTGCTTTTGTTTTTCCTCGCTGTTTCATATGTGAAGCTTATTTGTATTTAACGATGAAAATATTATTTGAATGGTAAACTTAAAACGACAATAAGAACTGATTATTTGCGGAATTTATTTTTCTATTAAATAGTTTGTTTGTTTTTTTATAAGTTACTTTGTAAATACTTGTTCTGCTGAAATGGACAGTGTAAGCTATTTTGTGTGACACGTATATGGTTTAATCTTTTTTTAAGATTAACTTTTAATTCTTATTTATTTATAGCTTTATAACTTTTGTTTGATTATTTATTTATTGTTTTGAAATGTATAGCGAGCTTTTGGACAAGTTTTATTAAATAAATAAAAGAGGTCAGTGTTTTTAAAATGATATATTTGTTTAGTATGGATGTCTTCTATTTACTTAAACATTAGTTTTAATGAATTTCTTCTCATATAAACATATTTTGAAATCGTTATTTTAATATTGTCCTCTCCCAAAATAAATTTGGGACAGCCATTATTAATATAAACATTATTGTTTATGTGGGTTTTTAAAAAACATACACATTCCGTCAGAATGTAAACTGTCATTCGGGTAATAGTCTAGCTATCCAAAGCATGTTATCGTTTCTCTCCCAAGTTGCTAATTGCAGTTTTTCGTTTACTTTGTTTCTGTCTGACACGAGCTTCCATTTTATTTACTGCGACTACAATTTTCTAAACTGACGGCATTTGTAGCTACGACTCCCTGTTATGATTCAAATCTAAACTGACGTCATTTGTAGCTACGACTCCCTGTTAATGATTCAAATCTAAACTGACGTCATTTGTAGCTACGACTCCCTGTTAATGATTCAAATCTAAACTGACGTCATTTGTAGCTACGACTCCCTGTTAATGATTCAAATCTAAACTGACGTCATTTGTAGCTACGACTCCCTGTTAATGATTCAAATCTAAACTGACGTCATTTGTAGCTACGACTCCCTGTTAATGATTCAAATCTAAACTGACGTCATTTGTAGCTACGACTCCCTGTTAATGATTCAAATCTAAACTGACGTCATTTGTAGCTACTACTCCCTGTTAATGAATCAAATCTAAACTGACGGCATTTGTAGCTACTACTCCCTGCTAATGAATCAAATCTACTGTACCTACGACTCCAGGTTAATGAATCAATATCTAAATAGACGGCATTTGTAGCTACGACTCCCTGTTAATAAACTAAATGAATTTTTAAAAATTGTCCCCTTTTTAAGGTCACTACCGATGTCTTATTTATCACTAGCCCAAGTGTACTGCTCTTGCAACATGCAGTGGCAGATATATATCTACTTCTTGCGCTGGTGAAAAAGATCAAAAAAAAAAAAAAAGAAAAGAAAGCCAAGGGGCCTAACTCCGAATCTTACCGTCTCGCGCGAAATGATAGAAAACTTTTGACCTTCACCATGCTGAGCAAAGGATTAACCTAGGGGCGGCAACTCTGCCCTTGTCCGCAACGAAACCTTAAGACAGCGCGTGAAAGAGAGCAAAGAATGTATAGAGACAGAGGCTTCGGCCATGATGCCTGCGCGATTAAGAGAAATGGCGTGGAAATTACTACTGCTACTACCTATCATCGCTGCAAGGATCAGTGCCACCGTGTCGAGCCACGACAGCGGTAAGCTATGGTAGATAATTCCTGTCGTGTCAATTCGGTTAACTGAATGGTGACTTTTTTCGTCTTTTAATTTCTTCACGTCAGCTGAATTACGAATGACCAATCTTGGCCTACTATTAACGCCCACGAGAAAACTCTTCGTCGAGCAATTAATTGATTTTCTCGCTATTTAAGAAAGGGTAGCATAGGGTGAGGAGGGGGGTCAAGAGATATGTAGGTGCTAAAATAAATTTTAAAGCGCTCTTGTATGGTTACGCCAGTATAAATATAGACAATATTGTTAAATTTTGCTTCTCACGTAAAGCAGTGACGTTATTTGTTTATACGTGTGTATCTAATGCAAAATTTATGGAATCTTTTGTATTTACATCTGGATAAATATATGATTGTACGTCTTCATGTTTTCTTTATTACAAGTTCAATTAGAGAAACGGTACATTCCAATTATAATCCTGACACCCACCCGCATGCAACAGAACCTCATCTTTTTATCAGGCAGAGTTAAATGTTTTGTCATCGATCGAACGCAAATAGACATTAAGATATTTACACCTCAGTGCCTTTCGTAACAGAAACATACACATATTTAAATCCACACACACACACACACACACACACACACACACACACACACACACATATATATATATATATATACGCACGCACGCACACACTCACACACACATACTATTATTATTTGCATTCTGTAAAAAAAATACTTCAAACTACTTTTGATCTTTATGTACGCACCATATACATACATGAACACGCTAAATTTAAAGAACAAGTGAACAGGAATCAACTTCAAACATACAAATTCAGTAATGTAAATATTCAAAAGTCCTGCAAAAGTTTTGATAGCCAGCGACATTTTAAATTATTATTATTTTAGGGTTGAAAGTGAAATAGAAATGAAAGTTTTCGATCATACACAAGCTCGTCATATGACGACACGAAGTGGCTAAAATAATCTCGGCTATAGTCCAGTTAATAGCACGAGACGTGAAGAGCTCTCTTTCCTTTTGTTAAGTGTCATACCTTCATTAAAGAGAGTTACTTTTTAGTCCTATGTGTTGTCATTAAACTCCTTTAATAACATCGAAAATCTTTCCGAAACACGTAGTTATTATCATATATTGCAATATCCATTGAGACTATGACTGAAATGTTATATACCTTATCAGAACAGTTAAATATATTGACTGAGTTCATGTGCACGGTTGACCTAGATTCCTCTTTATTTGGTCTTTAATATTTTATGATTTATGAACGTATTTCAAACTTTACCTTCGATTTTTAGCTAAGCAATTATTTTCTCTAAACGAAAGCCATTAAAATTAGATCAAAGATTGTTTCAACAACCAAAAAATAAATTCCATTAACATCTCCCCATCACATCCCGAACAACAGAGCTTAATGAACATCAAATAACATTACAGTGAATCTGTGTTTAAATTTATTGTCCCCACGTAAGCTGTAGTTCGCCAATAAAATTGCCTTGGTAACTGATGGAATATCGCGTCCTGGCACCCGTGACAGGTCTGATCATGAGAGAGTTCAAAGGTGAAGCGTCCATATTAGAAGTGGAATGCTCTGGGAACATGCTGAGCACAGGGGTGGACGTGTTCCAGATCGTCCTGTACACGGTGGCCGAGAACACCCTGACAGCATATGTCAATCCCCTGAAACATGAGTGCCTGACATCCAGTAGCTTCTCCTCCTGCCAGATTGACCCCAAGGACTCGAGGAACACGAAACTCAGGACCTTGGTCACTGACCTAAAGGCAAAGGAAACCAGGGCTTATGGATGCAACATCACAAGCTCCAAGGCAGGGGGGAGAGTTGGGGAAACATCGTGGGTCGTCAACGTTGGAGTGATGCGTAAGTAATGGTCGTGTACCTTAGGGTATGGAGAGTACAAAAACCTTCACTACCGTTTGGCAGTACGTTTGAACTGTTGCTCATACTTGTGGTGAGGGGGGGGGGGGCTGCCTTATGCGGCGAGTCATGCGGCTCTTCACTAGTGTGTCTTCGCGCGCGCGCGTGTGTGTAGGTGTGTGAATGACGTGTTTGCTAGATGGTGCATTCTGTCATCTCTGTGTGTGAATGACGTGTTTGCTAGATGGTAAGTTTTGCCGTTTGTGTGTATTTGTTTGTGTAGATGTTTGAATGACGAGTTTGCTAGATGGTGTAATTGTGCCGTCTGCGCGTGTGTGTGTAGGTGTGTGAATGAAGTGTTTGCTAAATGTTGTAGTTCTGCCGTCTGTGTGAGTGTGATTTTGCGGGTGTGTGAATGACATGTTTGCTAGATCGTAAGTTCTGCCGTCTGTGTGTATGTGTTTGTGCAGGTGTGTGAATGACATGTTTGATAGATGGTGCAGTTCTGCCGTCTGTGTATGTGGGGGGGGGGAGGAGGAGGAGTGGAGCTGTGAGCGTGAAAGTATCTAGTATATAATGTACATAAGTATGAGCAATGTATAGTACATATATACATAAGCACGACAATGTTTAGTACAAGCGTGCGTAAGCACGAGCAGTGTATAGTAAACATGGTAATGCCTAGTACTTGAATACATAAATTTGAGCATGTGTACATAAGCATGAGTAGTGGCTAGTACATATATATATATATGTAGGCTGTGAGCACGAGCAGCATGTGCATATCGACAATAAACTGTTTGCTTAGGGCGTTTGCATATGTTGATCAAAGTCCTTGTTCTTGTTTGGAGATATTGTAAGCTATATGTCTATTAGGTTACAAGTAAGCAAAAAGTGCCTAGATTGGAAAGCTATTGTATTTGATGACTGTATTCTTGACACTGAGATTTGTACAATGGACACTAAGGAATATAAATATATTTCAATAGATACAAGGTCAAGTCTTTTGCGTGATATTAAATCTTCACACTTTTCTGCACGTACTAAATACTTGGTCATGTCTTTTGAGCGACAGTAGAACTTCAAATCCTTGCCCTGAGTTCTGAGTCACACCTCATGTTTGGACAGTAAAACTTTACGTATTTGTTCTAGGTTCTTGCCAATTGTGAGTCATTTCAATCACACGTCCTTTTATTACGTACTGCGGTGTATAGTTTGTGTGACAATATAACTACACGTGACAATAGAACAACACGTACAGTAGAACTACACTTGACAATAGAAGTACACGTGACAATAGAACTGCATGTGACAATAGAACTACGCGTGACAGTAGAACTACATTTGATGACAGAACTACACGTGACAGTAAAACTACATTTAACGATAGAACTACACGTGACAATTAAATTGCATGTGACATTAGAACTACGCGTGACAATAGAACTACACGTGAAAGTAGAACTACATTTGACGATAGAACTACACGTGACAACTGAATTGCATGTGACAATAGAACTACGCGTGAAAGTAGAACTACATTTGACGATATAACTACACGTGGCAATTGAAATACAAGTGAAAATAGAACTTCACGTCTGTGTTACTTTACCATATACTGGAGCATTGTGACTGTAGATGAACATATCATTATAATAGATAGTGAGCAGTGTCCCTTGTTTGATTAAAATTTCAATCTCTGTATGTATACTAGGTACTGTGACGTTTATGCTACCTGAGGATGAAAGTAATCAAACTTGTACTAAGTAATTGTGTTACTTATGATGTGTGAAAGTAGAACTTCACATCCTTGTGCTGTAGTCAGTAGTAAGTTATGTACGACGTGTGAAGTAAAAAATCATATCGCTGTACTGTAATAAGTAATGGTGTATATATGTTGTGTGACAATAAAACTACACGCAATTTTCAAGTACTAGGAACTATGCCCTGACTATCTTGTAACAATAAAACTACACGTCATTTTTTCATGCACTAGGGAATGTTTGTTGGATGATATTAATCTACATATTTTCTATAATCTACAAAGTACTTCGGGATCTCCGTTATAGGAGAATAGGATGTGCGCTTAATACTGGAAACGTGTGGATATTTAATTCAACCATTCTTACTGGTTGTCTGTAGAGTAAAAATATTTATAATTACCTTTATTTTTAAAAAAATAATTATTTTAATATCTCTATATTGTTTTCAAGAATAAATCCCTAGTGCAGTGTATGTGTTTTAATCTGATATTCCAGATTAAATTGTTTTTACAACATTGACCTGTTGCTAGACATCATTAATATATATCACCACATCATTAATATAATCACCAAAAACATTAATATTTCCACAGTTCAGCTTTGTTTTGTCTGAACAAACAAGTAGTCACGCCGTTTCTTAACTTGTAAACATTAATGTCTGTCTGTACATACATACATATATATGTATATGTATAAATAAGTATTAGTTTGTCTGAAAACGCGCAGGGAATGCTGTTTCTTATCTTGCAAGCATTAATGTCTCTACAACTCACTATTATTTTCTGTGATTAAAACACAGTAGCAATGCTATGTCCTATCTTGCAAGCATTAATGTCTCTACAACTCACTATTATTTTCTGTGATTAAAACACAGTAGCAATGCTATGTCCTATCTTGCAAGCATTAATGTCTCTACAACTCACTATTATTTTCTGTGATTAAAACACAGTAGCAATGCTATGTCCTATCTTGCAAGCATTAATGTCTCTACAACTCACTATTATTTTCTGTGATTAAAACACAGTAGCAATGCTATGTCCTATCTTGCAAGCATTAATGTCTCTACAACTCACTATTATTTTCTGTGATTAAAACACAGTAGCAATGCTATGCCCTATCATGCAAACATTAATATTTCTTTAGATCAGCATTGTTTGTCAGAAAGAAAACGTTTAGCAGTGACATTTCTTGCCATATAAGCTTTAATGTATCTCACCAGAATAAGCTTTAATGTCACTGGTGAGAGTAGCACTGATGTTTTGCCATACGATCATTAATGTCCCTCGCCAAACTGAGCATTACCGTTTGTGCTGAAAGAAAACTAATACCTCTCAAATAAACATTAATGTATCGTCAAATGGAAATTTAACATTTTTCCACACATCAGCATGAATTCCTATCGATGAACGAAAATAGGAATAATTTAACTTAAAATAACAAACAGTCCAGTTATCGACTTTGTTGTATTTTATCAACGCTTTAAAGTTTTAACATGCAGCATACACAATTCTTTATTCTCTTATAATTGCTTTTGTTTCAGCGAGTGTTTCCTAAAGGCCGAATTTTTATTATCATCGTTATCTTGGTGCAGAATTGGGCATTGTGATGGTTAGCGTAGGAGTTTGGCAAGGAGCACTGAACAGAAAAATCCACCATGCACTTCTTGTGCTAGCTTTATGTAAAAACGTTCTGCTTATCTCCCTTGAGCTTATTACAGCGCATATAATATGATTACAGTATAGTTAGTCTTATTACTGCGCGTGCAGTTTTGGTACAGCACGTGTACAAGGAGCATAGATTGCTAGCCTTACAATATATAAAATATACCGTTAATTATGTCGTCTGAAATTTATTCTTTTCTTTCTGTGATTACGACTTCTATGAATGTGTCTTGTGACCCTTTCTTCTGTAATTATGCCTTCTGTAACAGAGAATATCTTCTGTATAACTCTCACCTTGTTTATCTTTGGTATTTTTTTTTTTTATTTAATATGGTTATCTAGAATTTTGTAAACGGTAATTACCGGATAGTAATATAACAGTTCATTCGATATACGAAAGGAGTACAAATGAATGGCAGTTCTTGGAAGAATGAATGGAAATTATTTGAAAAATGAATAGAAATTATTTGAACAATGAATAGCAGTTCTTGGAACAATGAATGCTCATTCCGCTGAGCACAGAAGGTTTCGCGTCATGCCAGAGAATTCCTGCCGGAATGGTATCAAATAGCGAACTGAAAGTGCTCGAGTGGGGTAACCGGTGCTAGATTGACATGTGTGGTAACCGGTGCTAGATTGACATATGTGTGGTAACCGGTGCTAGATTGACATATGTGTGGTAACCGGTGCTAGATTGACATATGTGTGGTATAGAGATTTTCGACTGCTGGATTGGTATTATTTTTTTTTAAGAAAAGGATTTAACAAAAAACTCCTTTAAAGTCAGGATTAAAAGGCATCCTTATTTTGTGAAATCCAATTCTTTGTTGACACTAGTTGGGAATACACGATCGTATGCTAAGTTAACCCCGAGTGAACCCATCCCCCTCGAGTAAGAGGTATACTTAGTCATTATAATGGGCGTCATTTACTCATGGAAATCACCGTAAACATAAAGAAAGATAGTGGTTGCGCGCGCGCGTGTGTTTTAGTGATTATAATGAAACAGCTGATCATTCAATGACAAATAACGAAATATAGGTCGACATGAGAAATATTGTCTATTGTAATATTCATATGTTGTCAGTATGAGAGAAAAATCTTTTCTTCTAACTCATCGTACAGTTTCAATATGCACGTATGTAATCGGGCAAACCAGATGCCAATTTACGTAACCTGCTGCTGGTCGAAACAACTTACTAACGGCTCACAATTCGTATGTTTGTCTTTCCAACGTAATGTTATCATAAGTGCACTTCTGGCTTTAGCATTTTCAAGAATATCACTTTAGATGTATGTGTACATGCAAACAGTTAAAACCGAATAACATTACTACCCGAGTTTACCTAGCGACGGACATGATGGCAAGCAAAAGAGGGACACAACTGCTGAGCAATCAATCGCTTAAGGTGGCAGAAAAAATAACCTAGAGACAGGGAGAGAGAAATGCGTGGGGGGGTTGCTTGCCAAAGATGGCCGCACAACGATCAGTGAAGATGCGCAAACAAATCATGGCGGTTGCTTTTGTTTTGATCAATATTGTCACCAAGGTCTCTGGCAACACGGGTAAGTACCGTCTTGTCTTTGGATAAGAAATATGCAGGGCTGGAAGTGGCCGTCTGCAGTCTTTATGTAATAATAATGACCATACTTGCTTTATTCCTATTTTCCGTTTACCAATATTACCCGTTGTCCAAAGTGGTTTTCCTGTCAATATAAGTTTCTGTATGAATGGAGTAATGACAGACATAGTGAATTACTTAATGTAGGCATGCGTAAGGTTTAGTGTTATCTCATATGGTTGTTTTTGCGAAAGGGGTGTTGACCTACGTAATTCTTACAATGGGATGGAGTACGTTACAATTGCAATCTGTACTCTAATCGTGCTGTGTCATAGCTGATGGTGACCGACAATCTACATTCTACAGTACGCCATTGACTGAACTCCGACAGTACACTGAATTATTATACGTACTAGTTCTATTACGTCATTAATTTTGGTGATGACATCTATTTATCTGTGTATGTGTGTGTGTGCGTGTACGTGCGTGCGTGTGTGTGTGTGTGTGTGTGTGTGCATGTGTGAGAAATCACAGAGTTTATCATCAATATCTAAAACTCGGAAAATGCATTGAATTGAAAACTAAATCTAGGGATTATTATTACTACTACTACTTCTACTACTACTAGTACTACTTACTACTACTACTATTACTACTACTACTACTACTACTATTATTATTATTATAGCATTTCTCGTTGATGTGATCCGCAAACGAAAATATTTGCATTGCAGCATTCATTGATTAGTTAGGTGGGGCTAATTAACTATTTCTCTTCACGCATTCCCAAGAGTACGCACAAACAGTCCAAGTGGATATAACGTTTAGTTTGGGCAATCCTCTAGTTCTGTTTCGCATTTCTTTCCCACTTCATCTACATTTTAAACAACTGGTGTGTTGTCATTTCAGGTATGACAATACGCCCATTTAAAGGGTTTGCGACCATACCGGAAGTGGGGTGTTCGGGTGAGACTCTTGAGTCCGGCATGGACTTACTCACCATGTCTTTGTACACAATTCCAGAGGAGAAGTTGGTAGCGTTTGTCCACCCTCTGAAAAACGAGTGCCTGACATCAGATCTCTTCTCGTCCTGCGAGATCAACGCGCGAGACACCAGCAAAACTAGACTGAGCACGCTCGTCCTAGATCTGTCCGAATGGGAGTCTCGGATATACGGCTGTAACCTTTCAGTTTCGACGCCGAGAGGTCAAACTAAAATAGTTTCGTGGAAAATTCCAGTCCGATCAATAAGTAGGTTACTTAAATCCTGTAGAAAGTGTGTGTATGTGTTTTATCTTACGTCTTGTCTTTCCCGGACAAAGGGCTGGTGTCTTATTTTTGTCCGTCTTATTTTTGTCCATTGTTGCTATACCAGTAATCTATCTACTGTAACTGGGGCAAACGCGTCAACAGATCAACAGATCTTACTGCTAATTAGTTTAAAATCAGACATTTGCGTCTGTGGTATTAGTGCAGTAGAGGGGTGGGGGGGATGGGCGGCGGTGGGAAATGTATGGAAAGAATGGAATACTTGCTGACTGGACATTGCTCTCGGTAATGCCCCAAATAGTCTGGAACCTACTGACCTATAAAGAACTCAAGTTGTTACCTCGTGGGTTACTATAGCAGGGATTGAGGTGGGGTAAGGAAGGAGGGACAGGAAGCGTTTGGTAACCACACAGTTTGATTTGTCTCCAAGTGGTTTGCTTTTGCTTTGTTTTGTTTTACTGTTGTTGTAGAAAATGTGATGACGTTTCTTTCTTTGACATGCGCGTGAATTGTGTGGCAAGTCAACCTCGACATTTCTGGAGTGTAAAATTGCCTTGATTGACAAGATAGATAGAACCACTCAGACTAGGAAAAATAAGATATAAGAAACAATCCCAACAGTGAAGGGGTTGCCGGTGCTTTGCTGTCTGCCATCCTTGCATTTGTTACGTTACAGAGAGACTATGAAAAATATATTGCTCGGTTACTTCAACATGATAGCAAGTAATGTAACGTAGAGATGGCTACTTAATCGATTTTATTATATAAAATTTAATGATTATGTACATACGCGCACACACGCGCGCGCAAGCACATAGATACAGACTGGCCCGCACAAAGGCATACACGCAAAATTGTGCATATGCATATATTAGGAGGCGATAAAGTGAAAAATTGCATCAAATTTTAATTTATTAATGCAAAGTATAGCTCATTTGATACTGGCATGCACAAACCCGAGCCGTTTCCCGAATATCTTTTCGGTTTTAATCAAATATATATTTGTGTCTAATTTTCATACAAAGAACATTTTTCTTTCTTTAGGTCAACATAATTCCTAACTCTTAATGTTTATTTTGCTTTCAGTACGCTATGGAATATGGATGAAAACTTTCTTGTGTGATTTCTTTTAAAAAAAAACATGCTTAATTTAAATTTATTTCACCATTTTATTTTTATTAATGTATGTATCAGTTCTTCATATCATTCATGGAAAGTTCTATGTTTATTTTTAAAAAGCTTTAGATTATTCCCGCCCCCCCCCCCCCCTATCCTTTTCCGTTATTTCCGGAATATTTTTAATTTCTTGTCAGGCACGTTAGTACATGTATTAATGTTTCTACGGCTTGTATTTCGTTTAATTTATCTTTCCTTATTCGTGCACCTTGACCTTATTAGAACTGCACTCTCTTTTCAGTCTTGGAATTAACATACTGGCAAAGATGAACACAAACACAAGCGCACAAATACACACACAGAGATAAATAGGCAGAACGTATTTTAACATAATGATGAAAATTTTTAATTGACTAAATTTAGAAGTAAAAAGTTCAAAATTATTTTTCTCTTGGACATCTCCATGTCTCAACTTCTGTCCTCTCAAACCACCCTCCTCCCGCTCTCTCTCATATATACAAGCGCACACACGCACGCACGCACACACACAAACACACACACCTCACTTTCTTTCTTCTTATCTCATTTTCTGTGAGGGATGTCGTTCGTAATTTGACGAGACATTTGCGTGCAAAAGCTGTGCATACTGACCAGGTCAGGGGCTGTAACTCGTCAGGCGGGATCAGTTTCTAGTTTATCTTCAAGAGTGACACGTACACGTGTGTGCTGCTCGCCTCAAAAGTCATGGCTGATCTGCTCCGTAATTCGTTGTGCAGTGCGGTGTCTTCCGTCGTCGTCATACTCCTGACTTTGTGCTGTGCAGCGCTCAACAGCAAAAACGGTGAGATACAAAAACTTGGTGTTATAATTATTATCATTATCGTTTTGTAAATTGAATTAATAAAGCTATAAAACTTCGACGGCTGAGAGTCAGTCATACTGCACAGCTAGCCGGCCGACAAACTCTCGCGGTCCCCGTCCGGTCGCCGTATTTCGCTGATGGCATATGCACGGTCTGTGTCGAGATTTGTTATTACCGAAACCATTCCAGACAGGTAGCGTTTCACTATTAATGGACTGGACAAACACAGAACTATATTGATCGGAAATTTGTGTGAAATGATGGTACATCTGTGCTTGAAATTGTATTGCTCATTTTGGTTTGGTGGTGGTAGGTTAACAACAACAAAATTAACACAGTTGTTTGAAAATTTCTAACAGTTGCAAAAAGTATGATTAATCACCGGTGAATAATGTGACCGTTTCAGAAGTGTGTCGGGGATGTGGGATTTGCACTTAAGGTAAATGTATTATCATGGCGTTCCATCAATACTGTGCATATCTCACACATGCTTCTTGTCCTGAAAGAATTATGAATAATTCCATTTTTGTCTATCTATAGAAACGAATATATAAGTTCATGAAAAAAGAATTGCAAATAAAGCAGCGAATTCGTGTTGTTTTTAATGGCGCAGGAATTTATATTGGTACTTTGTCGTTGATATTTAAAAATATTTATCATATTTAACATTCCGCTGAGGTTTAAAATATTTATCATATTTAACATTCCGCTGAGGTTTAAAATATTTATCATATTTAACATTCCGCTGAGGTTTAAAATATTTATCATATTTAACATTCCACTGAAGTTTATAAATATTTATCATATTTAACATTCCACTGAGGTTTAGAAATATTTATCATATTAAACGTTCCAATGAGGTTGACAAATACTTATCATATTATTTAATGAGGTTTATAATTATTTATCATATTAAAAGTTCTTGTGGCGTTGAAAAATATTTTTCATATTAAACATCCTAATTAGGTTGACAAATATTTATCATATTAAATGTATCACTGATATTTAAAATATTTATCATATTAAATATTCTATTGAGGTTGAAACATACTTATTATACTAAACTTCTACCACCTAGATTTAAAAATATTTACCATATGAAATGTTCCACTGAGGTTTAAAAATATTTATCATATTAAACATTCCATTGAGTTAAAAAATTCCATTGATTTAGCATAGAGAAGATATAATGGAAATTATATCAAAATAAAACTTAAAACCAAAAAATTTAGCATAAGTCCTACTAAGATATTAATGGGAATTATATTAAATGAGAAGTTGAAACGAAAGACGTAGCTCCCTACAAGTCCCACAAGGTATAAAGGAAATTATATCAAATTAAAAGTTAAAACGAAAGATTTAGCATAAGTCCCACAAGATATTTATGAAAATTATATTAAATGAGAAGTTGAAAAACTTAGCTCCCTACAAGTCCCACAATTTATAAAGGAAATTATATCAAATTAAAAGTTAAAACGAAAGATTTACAAGGCTCACAAGATATAAAGGAAATTATAGTGAATGAAAAGTTCCTTGAGAGAGAACTAATGCCAAAATAAATGTGCCCAAAATGACAATTGTATAACTTGAAAGTTCAAAGGGAGATAAATAAATTATTTTTCCTAACCATAAAATATTCTCCATGTGAGATATCGCAGGAAAAAAAATAAAAACAAAAAATGTTTTTAGTTTCAAGCCACATTTAGAAATATCATCGCATATATTTCACTTAAAATATAAAAATAATTCATATTAAGTCCCACAATGTAAATCCTAATAAAAGTTCCACAAAATCAATCGTATTATTTATCATGAAGTTCCATACAGATAAATCAATAGCAAAATTCTGCAGTATTAATCATGATGAAAGTGCCATAAAATAACACATAGCAAAGCTCCATAGTATAAATCATAGTAAAGTTTCTCGTGTTAGGTAGCAATGATTAGCGTGGTAAATATTCGGCGAATAATACTGAAATTAAACAAAATAAAATATTTCATGTGAGATAAAGAATTCTCCTTGCATAACAAGCAGATGTATTATTGAACATGAGTTATACAATTAATTTCATTAATACTAAAGGTACCAAGTGAGATATCAAAATATAAATAGAATAAAGTTCTTCTTGTGACAGAAACGTGTGCAAATTCACTCAGACCCAGACAGCTCCACGTAAAACATTACAATTTCATTCACTCTAAATGTACAACATGGGATATCAAAACATAAATAGAATAAAGTTCTTCTTGTGACAGAAACGTCTTGTATTCTGTTACTTTAAATGTACAAATTCACTCAGACCCAGACAGCTCCACGTAAAACATTACAATTTCATTCACTCTAAATGTACAACATGGGATATCAAAATATAAATAGAATAAAGTTCTTCTTGTGACAGAAACATCTTGTATTCTGTACGTACAACATGGGATATCAAAACATAAACACATACACTTTTTCTTGACAAAAACTTGTCGTATTTGTTACTTTAAATGTACAAATTCACTCAGACCAGACAGTTCCACGCGAAATATTAAAAATTATGAATCACATTAAAAATTCCACTTGTACCAAGCAAATATAAACCATAATTAATGTTCTGCACGGTAATTAGATATTTAGTCATACCAAAATACCAAAGTTACAAAAAGGTATTGAAAGTAAAATCATTTTTTAAAAGTGATATAGAAATTCATTGGCGTTAAAACAGTCTTTAAGTGAAATATAGAAATATAATCTTTTCAAATTGCAATTTTAATTAGTAGAAATACTACAATAAAGTTGTTTTTAACCACACTGTACAAAAGAAATTATCTAATTGCAATTATCTTTTATTAAAATACATTTTTTTCAGAATTCCTTTGTTTCTTTGCTTATGACCTTTGAAAATAGTGAGATGTGTGATTTAAACATATTTTAATTGACACTCTGATATAAAAAGCTGTTAAATATCTTGAATTGATTGGCGCTTAATCTATTGCTAGTGTAAAGTGATAACTGTTTTAATATGAATGCAAGATAATACTTTCGTAATGGGAGCTTACTTCATAATACATCCGTGAAGGGAGTTAATTCAAATCGTTGGGTTTCAATCTCAAGTAACGTTAAGCGAAAGTTTGCAAAGGCAAAATTTCAAACGAAAAAAGGACATTACAAACAGCAACATTTAAATTAAAATATTAAAACAAGCAGTTTTTCTGTCAGTTTTCAATAAAAGTATTTTGTTTTCTTGACTTTTTTCACTGTACAAAGGATAACGAGTTTCAATTCAATATCTTTATAACACTGTCTTCTTTTTCTTCTCCTAAAGGATTGAGCACAAGATTTTTTCGTGGACTCGAAGGTATTGTAGAAGTCGAATGTTCAGGGGAACTCCTGGAAGCTGACACCGATCTGCTAACGTTAGTCTTGTACAGTGTTGCAAACAACCGAGTTCTTGGTTCTGCCAATCTCCGGAAAAAGGAATGTCTGACCTACGGGTGTTTTACTGCTTGTATTTTAGATCCG
Source organism: Sinotaia quadrata (assembly GCA_028829895.1). Taxonomy (NCBI): domain Eukaryota; kingdom Metazoa; phylum Mollusca; class Gastropoda; order Architaenioglossa; family Viviparidae; genus Sinotaia; species Sinotaia quadrata. The sequence continues at coordinate 107,731,643 of CM054179.1, forward strand.
ATGGACTCTCTGAAAACGAGGCTGAGAACTCTTGTCTTGGACATGCAATACGGAGAGTCCCGGATGTTCGGCTGTAACTTGACCAGCTTTAAATCTGGATCATGGACTAATATGGTGTCCTGGATTACTATGGCGTCGCGACCGCGTGAGTTCTGTAACAGTTAATTGTGTGGGACTTTTTTTTTGGTTTCTTTTTGATGTTTTTGCGGTTGATCGCGGTTGTCTTGCTCTGATATGTGCATTAGAAGTATGATGGCGCCTATATCACAATCTTTTACAAATAACTGTACACTTCAACACTTTTGAAACTTTAGACAGGCCGAATTGATGAGTAGGTAGTGTATTTCCGCAAATCATGAATATTAACATTGGTAAACGTATCCTCAGCATGCAGGTTAAATAACTGAAATTAGGTTTATGATCTGCCTGACTGTGCGCAAGAGGAAGTACGTCACTCTCTAAAAAGCCGAAATCACACTGTGCTAGAAATTCGTGTCCGTATTGAATATCAAACTACCACTAACATCATATGATGCATTTTATAAACTGTCTCTTTACAAGGAACCGCAATTCTTTTCTGAATTTATATTTGTTTACTTCCTAACTGTTTCGTTTCAAAATTGAGAAATTTCAATTTTAAAGTTATTTTGATTTATCCGATTAAAGTACTTGTTTGTCATCAGACGAGCATTTCCGTATAACCGATGTGAAATGGCGTTTTGTAACCAATGAAATGTAACCTTTCGGCTGTAATTGTTATGCATGGCCGAATTTACAAATCCGCACTCCATTGGACAAAGGAGCTTGAAACCGCTGCTTTAGTTCGTTGTGCGGGCGGGTTTACTTTTATTGTTGCTGCTTAAGCGAACTCGTTTGTAAATACATAATTCATTTGCAAATGGCATTACTAAAAGTATAGGTTAGCATATGATATGTTTTATTTGTCTTTTTAGACTGACATTTGTGTGTAAACAAACTTATTTGTAAACAACAACCAACTTAAGTAGAAAACCTTTCCTACATTTTATTATTTGGATCCTACACTTGGTTGTATACATACACACAGACGTCACACTATTACTATATATTGCTATTTTCCTTTCGAAATGAATGCATGATAATTTTCTTCGGCACTGTTGATTTGTTGGAGGGGGGGGGGGTTGAGGAGGAGATTTTACATTGTAACATACTCAGTAAACATGTTTCAACATAATATTATTTATTTTCTCCAAAGTTGCCGCAATAGATTTCCATAATATGAAGACGTATGGAAGTAGTGATTAAGTCATAGAAAAAAGGTAAATTTACTATGTAAAACGAAAAGCGCTGGTCTGTGTGTGTGTGTGTGTGTGTGTGTGTGTGTGTGTGTGTGTGTGTGTGATGTGTTTCTGATATATGAATGATATGTGTAAGAGTGTGCTGTGTGGGTGTATGGGGAGATTTCATTTAACAGTTCATATTAGAATTTCTTTAATTCCTTTCTGCTATAATACTTTACCTGAAGGCCAGTTTGCTGTTTGAAGCCCCTTTAATTACATTTTGTACAATTACTGCGACACGCCAATATTTCTTGGCCAATTCAGTGGATTATGTCGAAATCTTCACGCGATTTCAAACGGTTACCGACACAACAGATTTTACAGTTAATTAACCTGACTGCATTTGACTAAAATCGGAAGCAGTCTTGCCTATTATTTGAATAAAATTGATGACGTCATAGCACCTCAACCAATCACAAGTGACAACAGACTTCTCTGTACATGGCTAAAAACTTTGGACTATAACTGAATTTACAAATATGCAGTTCATTGGACAAAATCGATTACTCACCAGAGTTCAGAATAAATATTAATTCCGACTAACCCTCACTGGCCAGTATAAAGTTCACTTAAGACTTGTAGGGCCTCAAAAAATAACCAGGCGACGTTTATATTGTGGAAAGATGTTAAATGAATCATAATAACTAAATGTTCGTGCATTGTGGGAAGAAATGAACTGAAACATATTAACCGTTTCCTTGTATTGTGGATAGAAATATATTAACTATTGTGGGAAGAAATAAAATGAAACATATTAGCTAAGTGTCCTTGTCCTGGGGTGAACAGAAATGAAATTAAACTTATACATTTTGTCCGTGTATTGTATAAAGAAATTAAATGAAATGAAACCTATAACTCTGGATCTGTGCATTGTGGACAGAAATGAAATGAAACTTATTAACTAAGTGTCCGTGTATTGTAGACAAATGAAATGAAACTTATTAACTAATTGTCTATGAACTGTGGTAAGAAATTAAATGAAAAATATTCACTTTGTCCTTGTATTGTGGATGTACTTGAAATGAAGCATAACTGTGTCTATGCAAACTGTAACTATGTGAATAGACATGAAATGAAATATTATATCTGTGTCCTTGTGTTGTGGTCAGACAATAGTTTGTACATTACCTTGTCAATGGCAATGCCGCAATAGTCTTTTGTGCACTTTCATAACAATGTCACAAGTTTATTGTTCACAATAGAATTGTCATTTCTCGATGTACTTCTCTAGCATGCTGTAGAATGTTCCATGAACCATTGTTCTCTCAAGACTAAACTGGGCACTCCAATGTATTAGTTCCCTCAAGAAGAACAACAATGTAGCAATTTCCAGTAACTTCCTTAGACCAGAAATTCTATGATGTGGTTGAGCATACTATGCCGTCATACATTAACAGAGAGCAGTGTATCCTTACACTTACATGCTGGGGAGATACATCTTGAATCTACCACAGTCGTAATGGTTTATAAATCAATAAACCGGGAACCATGAAGAAAATTTGAAACCCCAGCAATCATGGAAATTCTAAAATATCTGCTTCTTCCCTGTAAAATATAATCAGGGAACAAACGATAAGTTTTCCAGATTATCATTTCTAACTCTATTCTTTCTTACATTCAAGACTCAACTTACAGATTCCTGCAACAGTCTGTTCACTAGCGCCATAGGGTTGAGTCCCACGTATCCATTTAAAAAGTTTCCTTGAAATTTACATACGCATTACGTTAAATGACGAGTACATATTTACATACGCATTACGTTAAATGACGAGTACATTTTTACATACGCATTACGTTAAATGACGAGTACATTTTTACATACACATTACGTTAAATGACGAGTACATTTTTACATATACATTACCTTAAATGACGAGTACATCTTTACATTCGCATTACGTTAAATGACGAGTACATTTTTAACATATGGTGTTCTTTCAGGGCCGTCTTAACAGCATTATAGGCCAACGGTCAAAGCAGTGCACTGGGGCCCCTACCTAAACAACCACTCACAGCAATAAAATGTTAATGGTCGATAAATTGCCCCTATGCTTGTGATGCCCCGGGCAACTGCCCAGTGTTACCACGTGTTCTTTTTGTATTCATTGTGCAAAGGGATTTATGTGATTTATACCCCATATTCTAGCGTACTTCATAGCATAACTCCATAGTCTAGCAAGACTCACTGGACATCGTCTTATGACCCGTACACTAGCAAGACTCACTGGACATCGTCTTATGACCCGTACACTAGCAAGACTCACTGGACATCGTCTTATGACCCGTACACTAGCAAGACTCACTGGACATCGTCTTATGACCCGTACACTAGCAAGATTCAATGGACAAAAACGAATACTTCTTATGATTGTAAAGAGTATTCTCGACTCGACGGATTATTTAATAGATCAGATAGTGTATACAAAATATTAGGCTGCGATTACACGAGTCCACTGTTACTGGAGAGAGTTATAGACAATACAAACAAATGCATTTCCAGTCCAGGAAAGTATGGACAAGGCGATGCAGCGTGACGTCAAACAACCCCATTACCGATTTATTAAGCACTTCTCTTTTTAGTGTCGCCGTTCGCATTGCACATAGACGATGTACTTTTAAAAAATCTTTAAACAATTATTTCTCATGTTTAGAAAAATGCACATTTTCAATCATTATTAGTCCAAAACATTTTCGCTGGGGAAAGAATGTAAATGTACATTTCATCATTAACATCCTACAGATAGATATATATACAGATAGAACGTGTATTATTTACATATGAGAACTGTTATAGTGCCAGTACATGGCAGTATTGTTTTCATTTCTAAAGAAAAAATTAGCGTAATAAACGTAAATGAAATTCACTCACATATTTAACAACAGCAACAAGTGAACAGAACAAATACAAAATTTCACATAACGATACAAAACTCAACAGCAACAAGTGAACGTAACACATCAAGTAATTCATTAAAATCCTTTCAACGATACGTTTACCGTGTAGCCGAACTTTGACCTTCACCTGAAATCGCAAATTTAACTTCCTTCAGTCACGTGGACACGAAGAAAAGCGATCAGTGCACGGAAAAAATATGCACGTGAACTGGATACTAACATGCATACGCACATGATTCCATTGGTCGTCACGTCCCATCATCTTTTTCGGGTAAATGGATGTCTTCCCTTTGCAAAACTTTCCATCTCATGTTTGACCTTCTCCGTTTACTATGGAAATGCTTTTATCTGCGTAACAAAAATCTTTCAACCTTTGGAATTTCTCATTCTTTTTAGCATTCAGAGGATCAGGTTTTTGAAGGGTTGTGTGTATGCACATGTGTGTGTGTGTGTGTGTGTGTGTGTGTGTGTGTGTGTGTGTGTGTGTGTTTGTGTGCGTGTGTTTGGAGGGTATCGGCATTTATGTTTGCAGTTCGTTGTGGTATTTTGGGATTTGTCTTTTTAACACTTCGTAGTTCTATTTTTTTTTAATTAGAGCATATATTATTTGTAATATTTTTATGTCAATTCTTTTGAATGTTTGGGATACCAGTTCTGTTGAACATTACTTTTTTGTTGATTCCATTTTGAGTATTTAAATTTTTTAAAACAGTTGATTAATAGATTACATATAGTTCATTTGAAGCCGTTTGGAGTTCCACTCCTTTTAGAGAATACCGTACCTTTCGCATTTCCAGATTTATTGCCTTTGACTAATTTTGGAAGTTGTGGTATGCGTGCATGCTTATTTTGTCGTCAACGCCACTTAGTTAATGGATATTATTATTATTAATTAATTAACCATCCAAAACTAATTACTAGTGATGAGAATCTTAATTTATTTTATTAATGATCCTCCAGTAGATACCACTCGTCTCCCTTACTGGGTGGATATACACAATACACAACATAAAACAAAATTTATGGTCACATAATGTTTCCATGAGTGGAAAACGTCTTACTAAAGGAGAAGACAAACCCATCTTTAATCTATATTTATCGAGCCCCCATCCACTCACTCTCTTCTCCAACATAGGTTATCAATATGTGTAAGAAGGTCAATGAATTTAACAATAAATTTATTAAATCAACAATGACATATACATATGACAAATGCAATGAAATAGATTACTTGATATCAATATTTCTTCGAAACCACATATGTATAATTTCTATGTTTCACAGTCTTATACTAGATTGCAATTCAATAATTCTATCAATACAAATAACATGATACTTATCAGAGACTAGTAATGGAGTTATTAAAGATAAGCAATAATAGTCTTACATAACCTTGTTTAACTGCTGTCTCAGTAGTCCTGCCACAAGCTTTTTCAACAAAAACACAAGTTATTGTCAGCAGTTATTATGTCAGCTCCTTGTGTCTCACTCACAGGTTGAAAAACACTGTTCCACTACATAGAGTTAACCTGGGCACTTCTCTTCGCCATGTCAACTTCTTCAAACAGAACAATAAATGTAGCAATGTCCAATAACTTCTCAACACTAGAAATTGTTCAGGTAGCCATCATATCATGCTGCCACACATCAGTAGAGTGTAATGTATTCTTACACTTATACGCCATTTCTGCCTTTACCACAATCAGTCATAGTGATTTACAACAGTAAACCAGGAAATTCAAATCAAATGTTGAAATGAAAATAGGAAAGGCTACTTGTCTCTGCAAAATATAAGCAAAGAACAAATGCTAAGCTTCCAGTTTATTGCTTTATAGCTCCATTCTTTCTTACATTCCAATCCCAACTTACAGTTTCCTGCAATGGTATTTATTAACTGGATACACCCACACAGTATAATAAATACAGCTTATCAAAACAATGTCAAGTGTCTAGCATACTACATGTGAGCAGCTTAGTTCAAACATTTGTAGAAATAAAAGTCCACTCACATGATACATCTTATTAAAACACAAGTATAACATATCAGTAGCAAACCTGCATGAAATATTTCTAAGTCCATTCTCCCTCAATCAGTCAGTTACCTAACCATCAAGCCTATGGCCGCCTTTCAAAACTAGATTTCTTCTTTCCACTCCAAATTCAAAGTGATTAGACAGTAGATTTCTGTACAGCACATAAACTTTTAGATCTCAGCCCAATGACTGGTCGCGTTCTCGTAAATCATAGCCATTGGATAATAAAACTATTCACTGGTTTGTATTACATCACCAAATCTAGAATATTCTTGCCACGAGCATTAACTTCAACTCAGACACTTCAAAAATGTGGAGTGCCCAAAGTCGGGTTACTCTAACAACTTAACAATGTATATAACAATTAAATTTAAAAATAAGGAGAGGTAAATTTACTCCGCCACACTTAAATATGTGTGCGTGTATGTATGTATACATAGGTATCTATGTATATTATCGACAATAATATCTTTTCTGCTTTTGGTTACAATATTTTGGAACTTTTTAAGTTTTCCTTCTTTTGAGCAAGTCATGTTTTATTTTCAGCTGTGGCTCTAATTTCAATAATTGATGTCATTGAATCAAACAAAACCTTTTCTTTGAGCACTGCTTTTGTTGGCATGCACTCACAATTAAAATGTAATATTCGGACTCTTAGTATTTCATTCTAAAAAGAAAATTGACAAAGTTATATGTGTATATGCGTTTATATAATTATAAAAAATAATACAAGTGCGCGAGCGCGTGCACACTCTCATGCGCCCACAAGAATTATATTATTGCGATTAGATGGGATGCAGAGAGTTTTTTAAAAGTGACAAATTATTAGTCTTATCTTCAAATCCTGATTTAAATCGGACAAGACTTGATAAGGCTTATGTCAATGAAAACTGGAATTCGCTGGCGGTTAGAATAAAGATTTGGAAGGAAATAGTTCCGCTTGCAAGAGACGTTCTGTAGCCGAGAACGAATTTTGAAAATAAAAACGTTAGTCTTTCTTAACAAAGTCCACAGAAGTCTGCCATTTGTTTCTACAACAATTTCTGTTTGATCCTGCAATTACGGTTCTGCTAGTGACAGTTTCATGGGATGTAACTCTGCACAGCAGTATATATTTGCCATGGGCAAGGGAAATAAGGTGGATAACTGGAGAAGTTTCTCAAGTTCACTCTCCAATTTGCGGCGCTTTGCGCGGCGGAGACTATACGAGTTAAATCCTGAAAACCATTTCGCCTGTCTAGCTGGAAAACAGTCCACAATGGCGTGCTTACTTTCGTTTGTGTTGCTGAGTTTTGTAATGTCTGCTCCACTGGTTTCTTCCAACACCACTCCAAGAAACGGTAAAAAGACTAAATTAACGTTTTGTAGTTCTAACTGTGATATGCCTCGGATAGCTATTTAAAAAGTGTTATAGCTTTTCGCATTGCTATGTAAGAAAGTTCTTTTTAAATAGGCCTACTTGCAGTGACAAGCCTGGGCAGGATGCAAAATAATGTCAGCTCGTCAGGCGCCTTACACAACTACTAAGTGCAATACAGAATTCAAAATATTGCTATATCGTCAACTGTCAATGTAATATAGGCCTGGTAATTGTTATAAGTGCAGAACTCAGACGGTTGCTTTATTTTGTCACGTATTAAATTAGCATAATGAACTTTGTGTGACATGTCAGTTGTTTGTTAGGGCAGAATTTAGAATAGTGCCATATGCTACCAACCTGTACTGTCACGTACTGTCTATGTTAGGTCACCTCTGGTTTGTTGTGGTCAGAATGTAGAATAATGATGCGTATGCATCATGTCAGAGGGCAGGCACAGGTACGGTAAAACTATCTAGGTTACAATTTAGAATAATACTATATTTTGTCATCATATATTGACGCTTGTATAATTAATTGATACTACTACGACAAAATAACGCTCAGAATCAAGTTATACCTTTCATGCTTCTACAACAGTTTCGTTTTAATCCTGCATTTACGGCTCTGCTAGTGATAGTATCGTGAGATGTCACTCGCTTTGTAAAACATTCCTACTGAAATGTGACACGCTTATAATATAATTCAGGTACTAATGTCTTATTCAAAATATTTTCACGTACCTTTGTACAGAGTAGTACCAATAAATGTACAACAGATGGCGTAGATACTTTAAGAACACAGGTCAGCGACACTTATAACACAGTATTACCACTCAATTTGCATGAATATCTGGTAATTATGAAAGGTACCCAATGCAGTAGATATATTCGTTTTTCAAATATCATGTCCTATACTTTCCAATTTTGTTTTCAATTTTATTTTGTTTTTAATGCAAAGCCTACAAATACCGATACGTTGAGAGTCATGATTAAATTACATTATATCTTGTTATATTGTAAAAGTATGCACTATTTTGCTAATTCGTATTTCATTACAATTTTTTTTAACTCTTAAACAGTTTTCTAATTTACAGTGGATGTTGTTGGCTAGAATCGATTTTCCTTCAATAGACTTTACTAAACGAATCCAAAGCAAATTTTGCCAGACTATGAAACTATCCTTAGGTTCTATCAAACCTTACATTCAATCTTATCTTACATTATCAACCTGGGCATAAAGCAGATATTATTATTTGTTTATATTAAGGGTTTATTCACTTTTACAAGTGGGATATTTTTAATGGATAAAATGCCCATAATATTTTATTTTGAAACAGTGCATATATTATAATAATATTTACTTTACCTGCAGTGAAAGGCTTGCTCTAATTGTTATATACAGGTGCACTTAATTCACAGAATTATTTATTACTTTACTCAAAACAATTATTTATCACATGACTTTAAAACACACCGAGGACGCGGAAAGCAGGCCAGAAATACTCGCTATGAAATCCTATCAAATCTCTGTTATTTGCTGTTTCAGTCACCATGTTAAGGATTTATTTCAGTGGTGAAAGAATAAAGCATGTCGAGAACAAATGAGCGTTGATGATGTGCACAACATCTGGTTGGCTTATTTCGGGTGGTTTTGTTGTTATTATCCTTTTGGCAGAAAGCACTCCACTTTTATGCCAGACGGTTTTATGAAACTGTAGTTAATAATAATCGCCCCAATAATTTTAAAAAAATAAATTTAATTGACAATATGAACAAAAGAAATATTTGTACCATAAATCTTCTTTTAGGTCCACTGGTTCAAAAATCCATTTTTGTAGGAGAACATATTCTGTTATTGCTTTTGTTCTAGGAGACAATATAAAATATACCAAAAACACTAACACACAAACATTTATGCACGTTCTATTTATAAGACTGTTTTGATCATGAAGGGCAGCTTCATTCCAGCACATTCTGGAAAACTGTTTTTAACTGTAAGTATATCTTGTCCAATCGAAGACATTTGTCATTTCTATACAGAGGTATGTCTATTTTAAGGTGCAGGATGTGTACACACATCTCACTAATGTATTCTTTGAAAATACACAAAGAAAAGGAAATGTTTTATCAAAATATTAATTTCAGGGGACAGTTGCAGTATTATATTCAAACAAATCCTCTGAAAAACAGTCGCAATATAAGCAATGACAGCAGAAATATTTTTTTAAAAATAATTACGTTACCATCAGTGACTTTTAATTCTCTTTGCTTTAAGGTTCTAGTGCCACCCCCACCCCCACCACATACCCACACACCCCACCTTTATATTTTTACTGTCGTCATGAAAAAAACGAAAGGCGAAACTATTATTTTGCGCAATTCATTTATACTTAGGAATAACGCTTCGCAAGTTTATGGGCCTTGACACAGTACTGGAAGTTGAGTGTTCGGGACAAGGCCTGAGTTCGGACACAGAGTTACTGGGAATGTCCATCTTCTCGGCCGAGGACGACGCTGTTTTAGCTCTGGTGAACGTGGGTACGGGCCGTTGTTCTGCTTCTGTTCAGTTCTCTGCGTGTCGATTGCACGAGTCTGACTCACGCCAGACCAAATTGACCACGCTCGTGCTGGGCTTTCGCGACAGTGACGTGAGAAGGTTCGGCTGCAACGTCACCAGTTTGAACAGTGACAAGCGTTTCCACGTAAGGTCTTGGTACGTCACCACCCGCAGTCTCGGTAAGCAAAGCTGAAAGCGCACTACTAAAAGTTTTTTCTCTACTTATTACATGCCTCCTCTGAAGGATGCCCAGCGCATTTCAATGAAATGCAACCCACCTACCGTTTAAAAGTGTCTAGTCATTGAAAAGGCACTGTTATCATTGAATGACTCCCATTCGTTGATAGTCCTCCTGTTTTATTTATGAGTTCTCCCATGTAATGTAAATATGTGAGATTCTCGGCATCATTCTCTCCTTTATCGTTGAAAGGTCTCCCATATAATGTAAATAAATAAGGATTTTCGGTATCATTGAATGGTCTCCCTTATCGTGGAGAGGTCTCTCATATAATGTAAATAAATAAGGGTATTTGGTATCATTGAATGGTCTCCCTTATCGTTGAGAGGTCTCCCATATAATGTAAATAAGTAAGGATTTTTGGTGGCATTGAATTGTCTTCCATGTTGATAGGTCTCCATAATCATTTATGAAAATTGTTTTTTGTAATTTAAAGGACCTCGAAATCATTTACAGACTCTGGTTTCACTAAGTGAAATATATCTAATAATTTATAAGATCCCCCAAAATTACAGTATCCTTTATCGTTTAAAGACCTCTGGTATATGACAAAGATCTCCTATATCATTTCAAGATAAACTTATTCCATATTAGTTAAATGTCTCTCATATAATTTAAAGTTCTTCCTCTTATGTAAAGGTCTGAAGTAATATTTAAAGATTTCCCAAATGACTTCAAGGCCATCAATATCATTTAAGTATTACTCGTAAAAGTCTAGGTTTTTCATAACACTTTAAGGACTACCAGTGAGCTTTAAAAGTCTTATAGTAACAAAATGAGGACTTCCAGCAGATCTCCAAGGTTTTCTAGTAACAATTAAAAACATTTTAAAGTCTTTCAGTATAAACTAATGTTTTCAAAAGAAAACAAAAATATATGTATATGACATTTAAAGATTCCCGTAACAGTATCAAGTCTGTCTTATCAAGTACTAAAAAGTTTCGATCTTACTAAAACATTCTTCTTTATCGATCGAAATTCTTCCGCTTTTCTCTGCTAATTAAATTTCTCACATAACAAATAAGGGTTCCTGCAACGTGATGAGTGCAAGTTTCCAGTGACAGTTATATTTTCCATGAACAATTAGAGATATTCACTAGTAATGGTGCCCCAGTTTTAAACTAGATCGAACGTACTACTACTAGTAGAGGTAGTGTCTTAGAGTAGATCGATGGTACTAGTACAGGTACAGTCTTAGAATAGATCTAATGTACTATTACAGGTACAGAATAGATCGAATGTACTATTAAAGGTACAGTCTTAGAATAAATCGAATGTACTATTACAGGTACAGTCTTAGAATAGATCTAATGTACTATTACAGGTACAGTCTTATAATAGATCGATGGTACTAGTACAGGTACAGTCTTAGAATATATCGAATGTACTATTACAGGTACAGTCTTAGAATATATCGAATGTACTATTAAAGGTACAGTCTTAGAATAGATCTAATGTACTATTAAAGATACAGTCTTAGAATAGATATAATGTACTATTACAGAGACAGTCTTAGAATAGATCTAATGTACTATTACAGATACAGTCTTAGAATAGATCTAATGTACTATTACAGATACAGTCTTAGAATAGATCTAATGTACTATTACAGATACAGGCTTAGAATAGATCTAATGTACTATTACAGATACAGTCTTAGAGTAGACCAAAATTGCTAGAACTCGTTAGACTCGGGTACAGTCATAGAGCAGACTGAAAATACTGATCTTAGTGCAGATTTCCGGTTACAATTATCTCAATGCTAGTCGCAGTTCAGTCCTAGCAATTAAAATTGTTTCGACGTTGCTATTTAAGGCGTTATTTAACATGCAAATGTCCATCCGGAAGAGTTACCTGTCACATTATCTTATTCAGATCTCTCGTGTGTTTGTATTTCTCTATTTTGCTAATCCAAAGTTTTATGCAGTAACAAATAGATCGTATTAATCAAAGTGCTCTCAACATTTGATATTTTATTCAATATCTTTTGGTACACAACGTCGTACCTATAGATGATATTTTCGTTGCAATCCAGTTGAAGAGTTTTTAATAAACTACTCATCATTGGTTTCTAGATGCGATCTTCAGCAGGCAATTTTAACTTGCACATTTGTCTTAGACCAAAGGGCACTTAATTCAGGCTTGTGCATCTGTCTTAGACCAAAGGGTATTTATATCTGGCTTGTGCGTTTGTCTTAGACCAAAGGATATTTAAATCTGGCTTGTGCATTTGTCTTAGACCAAAGGATATTTAAATCTGGCTTGTGCATTTATCTTAAACCAAAGAGCATTTAATTATGGCTTGCACATTTGTCTTAGACCAAATGGTATTTATAGATGGCTTGTACATTTGTCTTAGATCAAAGGGCAGTTAATTCTGATTTGTGCATTTGTCTTAGACCAAACGGTACATAAATCTGGCTTGTACATTTGTCTAGAGCAAATGGCATTAATTCTGATTTTATCATTTTTTAAAGATCATAATGTATTTAAATGTGGCTTGTGCATTTGTCTTAGACTAAAGAGCAGTAAATCCTCATTTGCAGCATGCTTCATTTAAATTTTAAAGAATCGATGTCCCTGCATATCAAAGTTTAATAAAATTATCCTTATAATGTCCATATATAATAAAGTTTTATAACATTATCCGTAAGATGTCCATCCAAACTAAAATGTTATAAAATAATCCATAAGATGTCCAATGCCTATTAAAGTTTTACAAAACACTTCACATATAGTATACAGTTTGCATTTTTCTCGACTCAAGAAGTCAATTCAATAAAAAACATCTCTTCATCTTCATTATTTCTAACGTAATTTACTATGGTCACGTTGTGGCAATAATATTATATGTAAGAACACACGTAAAAAAAACACGTCATAGCAATAATATTATATGTAAGAACACACGTAAAAAACACGTCATAGCAGTAATATATATGTAAGAATACAGTGATGCAATTAATTACACTTTGAGCACTTAAGAATAAATAAAGATCCAAAATACAGAGGCCCTTCATCTGTTTGTAAAATGATTGTTGAGTTACAGTTAGAAACATTATTGTTATCCCTCTTACTCATGACTGTTGTCTTAGAGGAGACGCAAACGCCACCTAGTTAATGGTTTTGATTATTATTATTAATTAATTATCTATTACTAATTACAAGTGATGATAATCTTACTTAATGCTATTAATAATTCTCCAGAATACACCACTCGTCTCTCTTACTTGGCGGATATGCGGGCGCTGTAAACGTTTTCTCTCTTTCACAACATTAAAGATAAACATTTACAGTATTTAAATCAATGCACATGACCCGTTCAAAGATGGCGGCTGTCACCGTGTACGTGTTTCACAGTCCCCCGTTAGCAACAAGTGTCGTCATTTCTCATAAAATTGTTTGAAAAAATATTCTTTTAAAATAATTGAAATAAATTCTTGACAAACTGTTTTACTTTAAGGCACTGAAAGAAATTCTTGACATTGTCGATTAAATTGCTTCACGAAATTACTTTAAAGAAATTGGAAGAAATTCTTATTAATGTTCATTAAATATTTTTGGTATAATTTTGTTTTAAAGCAATTGATATAAATTGTCTATAATTCTCATGAAATGTTTGACGAAAATCTTATTTACACTCCATGCTCCTTAAAAAGAATATGTTAATGTCTTAAAATAGTTAACTGAAAATTTTCGTCAGATGGCTTTAGGTACGTGAAGGAAATTTCCTCCATAAATGTGTTTATGAGCTATACAAATCCTTCGTTAGTATTTCCCCCATAAAATAGAATTTCTAAGCAATTTCTTTTAATTTAATGAAAGAATATTGTTCTTTAAAACTTTGAGTGACTCCACCTACAGTCTTGTTAATTATTATCTGAAACTTTCCACAATATTTGTGAAAAGATTCATTGAATTTCTTTATATATTTTTCTTAATATAGTTCACGAAAGTCCTACTCGTCATTATAGTAGAGAGATTGTTTGAATAAAATGTAAAATTGTTTTTAACTTTGTAAAATGGAGCACCTGAATCATTTCCATATATTTATAATGATTTTAACATTCCTTTATAAAGATTTTCTTGAAAAGGTGTTATAATAGAATCTTTCCTCATTGTTCTTTAAATGGCTGAAAAAATTCGATTAACACAATTTCTCGTTACAATACTTTTATCAAGTTAATTGACATGAATCTCTTAGCATGTTGGTTTTAGCAATTGTTCGCATTTTTCAGTATTATTCGTGAGAAAAAAGAAGTTATCAGAATCATACAGTGTTTCTTCAAATAGTTGGGAATAGTTACAACATGATTTTGTGTTAAAGTGATTAGCAAATTTCTCAGCAATATTTTTAAAGAAAGAATATATCAACACTATCAATACTATTGAAATACCTCCACTTTTTAATGATTGTCCATAGTGTCTATTATTAGGAAGGATTTATAAAAAGGATGTAATTCTTCAGCAATATTTATTGAACACTTGACAAAAATCATCCTTCCATAAACATCTTTAAAGTGATCAATACATTTTCTCAATATGTTTAATTTTGCTAAAATAATCTCCATTGAAGAATATGTTGTAAATGATTTTTTTAAATTACATAAGAGAAAACAATATATCAGTGGACATGAACAGACATGTGAAAAGCAGTATATGAAAATAATAATACAACAAAAAAATACCCCACGTTATTACGCAGTGAAATTTCAGGTTATTAGGTGAACACCGGTTGACACGAGCTCACGAAGTAAGTATATACTTTTGAGAAGCACATAACTTGCAGTGAAGTGGAAATAATAATTCTAGAGCAAACGGAGTGTGGTAGACAACATCTTTCAAAGCAGGATTGAGACTGGATGGGTGAATGACAGCTTGGTCTAGCATGAGATAGTATGGTAGACATTGTAATAACAAATCTCTGGAATGATAACTCATAACCTTGACCCCGAACTGACCCAAACAGGAATCCACGTGTTTTTGTAGGAGGCATTGCAGTGAAAGAAAGTTCTTGCACAAAAATTTGCCTTAAACAGCTGCTTTGTGCTTACACACTTTTTAATGGTAATGTACTTAATGTATAATCTCTAGTGCTATAATGGAATCACGCATAACAGACTTGCATACTCTCCTATGCATTCATAAAAACGTTACTGACCAAATAAAACTATGCAGTACAAACTAGTATGCTTGGTGTTTCATATGATAGCTACAACAGCAGTACATAGTATCAGGCAAATAATTTCTACTTTGATATATTTAATAGTTTCAATGAATACTAAGTAGAAATTATTTGCCTGATACTATGTACTGCTGTTGTAGCTATCATATGAAACACCAAGCATACTAGTTTTTTAAAACAAAGATATACGGTCACATAAATGTGCAGTTATACTGCAATACACAGTTATTAGAATTTGTCTCCCCAAGTGTGAGGAACTAATTTCAATGAATAAATTATTAAATTAAAGTAAAGGCTAAGAATTATTCTAAATATAATAATACTTAAACTGAAATCAGTCGTGGTGGATGCAATGGAAGAACTGCAAACAGGAAAGAAATTACACGATCACAATGTTAGAGAATATAGACAGGGTTTATTTAATATATATATATATATATATATGTTAAATTGACAGGGAATGTTCTCTCACAGCTTAGAAAAATAGTTTAAAACTACAATGAAAATTATCGACAGAGTACTTGCGCCCTAGCCTGGGACGTACGATTATTAACAATTCAAAGTAATTATGGCTTACATGTTCACACTTCTATTAAAATCTGCCAACAACTGATTATACAGGGACCCATGTTCTGGCACCCAGACGTTCAAATGCTGTGGACATTTTTGTAGTCTGTTATGTAATCTACTTCTTTAAAGTGATTGGCAAATGTCACAAACCTTATTTTATAGTGACTGACAAGAGTTTAAGAATGATTCTGAAAGCATTGACAGAAACCTTTGTTACTTTGTTCCCCCTCCATTGTTTAACATTTCTCTGTTATATTCTGTAAAGTTTTAACAGAATCAATGGCAAACCTCTTTACGACTGTTAACACAATTCATTCATTGTGGCATTGTTACAGTTTCTTGACAATATTTCACCAACAAGGTTTACTGACAATGTTTGTAAATGAGTGACAAAACCCCTGACATATTTTCCTTAATGATTGTCAACATTCCTCAGTAATTCTCTTCACTGAGTTAACAGCCTCTTGCTAATGCTTCTAAAATAATTGACATAACTACATTCAAATTTGTCTTGAATAGGAAATGAACAGAAGCAATTATTTTTAAAGTTCTTAGCAATATGTTGGCCCTTTTAATATTTCCCACACTCCGTTCGAGTGAACGAATTTAATTCTGATTGAATAAAATCAAATCAATGTATATCCTAACATTTGCAGGATACATCGATAACTTATTTTCGCTTTGCTATAACAGTTGACGCATTCGTAATGCGTTGGTAAGCAGCAGATACTGACAATTTAATCTGATTAATACTTTTAACATATTGTAAAAGAATGCTGCTGAAAGAGGGGGGGGGGGGATATTTGTATGTGTGTCTGCCTTTTGCTCCAGAGCCAGTATTATAAAGTTTATGAAATTTAAGTGAAGACGTAAATACTGCACTGGTAGCTTGTGGGGTCTGTGGAGACCACATTGTAACTCTCTCGATGGCCACAAACCATCAGCAAAGTGTTTTCTGAACACTTGTTTTCTTGTCTTTGCCTCCGTGGTTATCTCAAAGATAAAGCCTTTTTTTTTGTCACTCGCTGTAAAAAAAAAAAATCGATCGTACTTACAAGCCGCGGTCATGTCTGTGAGAAAAGAAAAGCATTTAATCGTGATAGCAGGAGCTACGATAAATCACTTAGCCTTTCAATCCCTCCTGTCACTGCTAGCGATTCCAACTTGTGTAACCGTTTTTCTTTTTTCAAGCTTTTCATCTGTCCACAGGCCAGACTGGCACACACTCTATCTCTCTGGAGAAGCAAAATGCGTTGAGTATTTCCTTCTGGGAGAATGACGCTTTACATTTTGTACACAATGTGCGGACATGGTCCAGCACGCGACACAGTTCTCTTGGGCTCGAGCAAATGCCAATGGCTCTGGACACACATTTTGTTTATTTTATTCAGTGCGGACTGCAGTTCTTACGAAATCATGTCCTACCTCAGTAATGGTTAGGACCGAACAGAAATACTTCTCTGTTACTGCTGAGAATCTTAGAGACACAAAGACAGAATTAAAATCTCTGGCTGTTTAGATTCGAGACATTAATCGGAGACCGCTTTCTTCAGTTTTTCCCCTGGATAGTTGTCCAGGGCTAGGAGTGCGCTTCGTTGCCAGTGACAAAGGCAGACAAAGAAATATAAATGCGATGTCTTTTACTGTGTTTATGTTTTCGGTGAATAAAGAAGAGATGATTCCCAATACTCGCTTCGGGGTAGCCTGGAGATGAGCTTGAAGATCACAGGCTGTAGACGTGTGGTCATCATGGCGTCTCGATCGAGATTAACTCTTTGTAAACATTTTCTTGTAACCGCGATTTGTTTGTCCACTTTTGGTAGAACCTACGGAAACGAACCAGGTAAGTTGAATTTCATTCTTGTGGCATTTATGTTTTTCTTTGGGATGTATGTGCGTGCGCATGTAATTATGTTTAATGTATCTATCTATCTATCTATCTATCTATCTATCTATCTATCTATCTATCTATCTATCTATCTATCTATCTATCTATCTATCTATCTATCTATCTATCTATCTATCTGTGACGACAACGCCACTTAGTTAATTGATTTAATTATAATTAATTAATTAATCATAAAAAATAATTAAATGTGATGAGAATCTTAATTTATTTTATTAATGATCCTCCAGCAGACAGCACTCGTCTCTCTCACTTGGCGGATAAATGTTTTCTCTCTTCCTCAACATTTAAAGACAAACATTTACTGTCACACAATATTCCGTAGGTGGAAAACGTTTTACTGAAGTAGAAGACAAAACTCTTTAATCAATATTTAGCGAGCCCCCATCCACCCACTTTCTTCTCCAACATAAGGTTATCAATATGCATAATAAGGTCAATAAATTAAACAATAAATTTATTAAATCAACAATCAATTGTACATATGACAAATACAGTGAAATAAATTACTTGACATCGATATTTCCACAAACCACATTCAAATAACTTTCTGTTTATACATTTTACATCTTAAAATACAATTCAACAATAACGTAAATACAAATCACAGGGTACTTTTGTCAGAGAGCAGAAATGGAGTTATTAGAGAGAAGTGGGGATAATAGTTTTTACATAACTTGTTCGACAGCTGTCCCAATAGTCCTTCCAAGTGCTTTTGCAATAAAGATATAATTTATTTATTGTCAGCCGTTATTATTTCAGTTCCACACACTTCACTCACACACGCTAAAAGATGTGTTTCACTGTTATTCTTTCGAGGTTAACATTGGACGCCTTCGCGGAAGTTTGCTCCCTCAAGCAGAACAACAACAGCAGCTAATTCTAGTAACTTCACTGTACCAGAAATTTCTCACATAGTCAGCATACGTTTGCCGCCATACATCAAAGAAGTGTAGTGTATTTCTTTACATTACACACACACATTGTGGCAGATGATTTCCGTGTCTACCCTGGTCATTGTAGCAGATTACAAACAATAAACCAGGAGGTTCAAATCAAACATTGATTATAAAACAGAAAAGGCTGCCTGTCTCTAAAGAATATATGCATAGAACAAACACTAAGCTTCCATTTTTATCACTTTATAACTTCATCAATGGAGTGCAGTGTATTCCTTACACTTACACACTGCAGTAGATACTTCTCATATCTACCACATTCGTAGTGGTTTATAATCAGTAAACCAGGAGATTCAGATAAAACAAGAAAAGCTGCTTATTCCATGTAAAATATAATCAGGTTAATGAGTTTATATTGTTACCCTGCTAGAGTTGTTTTAGGATATCAGTTTGCTATGGTTCAAAGAAAAAAAGAATGAAATCAAGTTTAAAACCTTTTAAAACAAATCAAATTTAGTTTGTTATTATCCAATGTTCAGAAGAAAAATATTGTTATTTATAGAACACTTACTTTAAAAACAACTACTCATATTTAGTTGTTGTAGTAGTTGTTTTAATCAGAATTTCGTTTCTCTTTTCCAGCTTTGAAATTACGCCCCTTTCGGGGTCTTTCCACAATACTAGAATTAGAATGCAGCGGGGAGTCACTAGACGTCAGCTACGACCTCTTCTCGCTCGCGCTTTACCTCGTGCGCGAGAACCGCATTCTTGCTTACGTCAATCTTCGCAGTGGGGAGTGCTCTACATCCGGCCAGTTTTCCGCTTGCTTTACTGACCAAACAAACGCCAAGAAAACGCGGATCGTGACTTTGATCAAGAGCCTGGACGAGGAGGACTCCAGAGTGTACGGTTGTAACGCGTCCACGTTTCAGGCTGGTCGGGTTCATGTCCAGAATTGGAGCATTAACGTGACAGGTTTAAGTAAGTAGGTCTTCAAGTCAGGGCACTATAGCGTCCAAGGGTGTCGTAATAAATATATTTGTTTGGCTTTTCTTTAATTTTCTCTTTTTTTTCTCGAAAATCTTTTTGTTCCTTGCAGTTATTTTGCAACGTGAACAAACTCTGGGGAGAACATTTTAGCGCCAACAGAGCAGATGAATGTAAATAGCACGTGTGTTCGTATGCGTGTGTGTTGAAGTAAATTTTCAATCCTTTGTGTCATAAACAGTCAAGTCTTTTATCGTTGCCAAACAAATTATTAAACGATTAAATAAATATACACACTCACATACAAAATACAAGGGTGCAGAATTACCAAAAACGAGAATTACATTTTACTTGGGGATTGCCTGATAACCGAAATCATTGCTAACTTCGTCATACTTAGGACCTTAGTTGTGATGTCATTATATGACGTAATTATTCCAGACGTCGCAGATAACGTTCTGACGCATTATAAGGTGAACTGATGCCATGATGGTGGCAGACAATGACAATTTTCCATATACATTTTACTCTTAATTTTGTGATTTTAAGTGCATAGAGTGGTCATCCTTATAGGGAAACAATGCAGCAACATGATGTCCACAGACAAACATCAAACATTCAATTTAAACATTCAAGTTCCTTGCAAATTCTGCTAACTTCTTTATAAAGATTGCTGCGTAGTCACCACACTGGCTGTCTTGATGCTTTGTGTTGTTTTTATCAGTCTTCATTAATGATGGTCAATGCTATTATCGCAGTTAAACGTGAACTATTATTGCTATAATAGTAATAAAAGCAGTACATATTTTTTTAATTTAATCGGCTACTCATGGTAATAGCTATTACCCAAACCACTAACAAGTAACAATTAAACCATTCACATAGTACTTAGACTTTTCGACATCACTCTATAATTAGTTCAGCAAAGCTGTATACCACTAACAAATCACTACTCACTAATATCCCAACCGTCCTTTCTGCCCTAAGCTTAGGTAAGACGCCCTAATGCACCACAAATAAAAGAAAATATAAATTAAGGTATTAGGAACTATTTCCACTTCCATGCCTATAACAATATAACAAGAGTTTTATCCTAAGTTACCTGCAACAGGCACGTATAGTTTGGATAGTGGACGTTCTTGATCCCAAAGTGGACTTATCTAATTGTTTGTGCCTGATTGTTTTTGATGTCGTGAACCATTTCTCTAACTGAATGAAGGACACTTTTAGATGTTCCACTTATGATTACCTTTCATTGTAAAATTCCTAAAACGTATAATAGTACCTGAGTGATTGATTACTCATGTTTTGTCATTGGGCAGCCCGTACAGAATATTGGAATTAGAAGTTTGCAATTTCGTCCTCAATAAATTATTACATTTATCAGAAAGAATTTACATTCAATGTGACATTATCGATTTTTGAGTCAAAGATAAAAAGATAAATTTATAACAAAAAAATACATTTGGTCCACTTTAGAATGCCAGTTATACGCACCTTCCGGGTTGTGAAAAATGTCAGCTTCTAAGGGCAATCGTAGTTCCGTTCCGTACAAAAGCCAGTAAATGATCTGCATGCTGGCCCAGTAGTGAAGAAGAGGACGAGGTAAATGACAAATGGGGCCAGATTCCTGTACCCTGGTGACGTCGATGGACGTATATCGGGGTATGTAGGTGGCTCATTCGACTCAGGACTAGTCTGCCGCAATTCATAAGTAAGCAAGAGATGTAGTAAGCTGGAATTCAAGCTTAAAGTCTCATTTGTATTGGAGGTTAATTGTTAACTCTAGACCGCTAAAGAAAATTTTGCCTGTAATATCTAAGCATTCTCACTTATAAGTAGAAGAACAATTAATATTTCACTTCTTTATTTTAAATTCAAAATCGAAGAATAATAACTGTGTTGAACAAATCCCTTAGACTTCTTGTTGTCTCGCTAACAATAGACTTCCAAACCTTTTTTAATGTTAATAAAGACAGAATGTTTTGACTTTCCAACAATTCCAGCTTGGTTTTTCACTAAATGTAATGGTATTTGTCTACCTTAGAAATTCCACTTAAGTTTAATTAATGATCACTTATTGTTACATATTTATCATACTGACCTTCACATACAATTCAGTAATGTTGTTACGACCTACAGGTTTTCAATTAGGATTAAGTATAATCTTTTTAATCTACAGGTTTTCAATTAGGATTAAGTATAATCCTTTCAATCTACAGATTTTCAATTAGAATTAAGTATAATCTTTTAAATCTACATTCTTTCTAAGTTTGATTATAGAATACAAGCTGCACGCTCACACATTCACAATATACACTTATTCACTCACACTCATTCACACACTCACACACACCACATATATTTCTTTTTAATTTAATTAAGCATAACAATGTTAACTAAGAATAAGCTACGTTTAAAATCATTTCATTTTAATAATGGCAATCGTGACAGCAACGACGACAATAATTATGATTATATATCATCAGCTATATCACTTTGTTATAGAAGGGCTGTGCAGGGGAGAACAGTAAGTTATAAAGTTACATTTACAACGTAGCTTTGTTATTATTATCGCACTTGCTGTTTTTCTTACTGTTGACATTCTCCACCATCGTAACCACTGATGTTATTATCATCAACTTCAACATCGACACTACACTAAAGAAAAATATTGAATCTTCATGTATTGCATACCATGACCTTGGATTGTTGAAGCACACATTCAATTTCATTTAAAAAGTGTCATGTGGAAATCTATAAAAAATATAAAATACTGTATTTACACACACGCAAAAACATACACACAGCCGCACACATATATATCCACCACACACACACACACACACACACACACACACACACACAGGGTCAGTTTGTGCTTGCTTGTATTTTTCTAGTTTCTTTTAGCTTATGTCTGTTTCTCGTTATTTCGTGTACGTATGTTTGTATGTGTGTGTGAGTGCGAGTTCTGTTGTATATAAATGAAATTAATTTTTGAGGCATAGTATAAATTTAACTTTTCACAGCACAAATCACTCTCAAAAGAAAACCAAATAATTGTTGCTTCCGACGAATATAAGCTGTGGGTGTGAGTTTTGTTGTTGCATATAAAAAGAAATTAATATTTGTGGCACAGGACGCGTTTAACTTAGGAGAGAAAAGTTAACTCTCTTTAAACCAATTGCTGATGCTCCCAAAGCATGTGTCGCTCGCGTGTGTGTGCATGTATGTGTGTATGCATGTGTGCGTAGGTGTGAAAGAGAGAGGGAGAGAGACTGAGCGCGAAATAGGGACAAGAAAGTAAAATATATTCTGTACTCACATTCTTGATTAATTGTAAACATGAAAACATCTTTTCGATGATGGTAATCATTTTATACGGCCGTGCAAAATGAGTAACTGTGCATGTGCACAAGTATATGTGAATGTTTGTGTGTGTGTGTGTGTGTTTGTTTGTTTGTTTCTATTTTTAGAAAAATTAGAGACAACCACAGACACCAAAAATGTATTGGCATGATGCATTTTGCACACGCATAACCCTGTACTGAATTGATCTGGAATGAAAAATAGGAATCCTGCCACACGTTGACAACTGCACGACAGTTGAAAGCGGAAGGCAACTAGAAATAATAGCCTTTGTACAGAGGAGGCCTGTGTCGTTGATTCGTTCGTCTGTGTTTTGGAGATGTAGTCTGTAACTTCACTTACTGTTACAGAAATGTTACCGAATCTGATGTAATTATTTATAATTACAATTTCAGTCTCGCTGATTTTAATAGACGATGGTTATTCCCTAAAGAACGGTACAAAGGATGGTTCATACTTATCACTATTGCTCCTATTTTCGCATTACGTATCACTATTGCTCCTATTTTACGCATTACTTATCACTATTACTCCTATTTTACGCATTATTTATCACTATTGCTCATATTTTACGCATTACGTATTAGCCATTGACAGGGATGTGTACTCTAATGCATCATCACATCGTCTCAGTATTTCTTTATTCATTCATTTATTAATTCATGTATTATTCCCTTCTCTTCAAGCCTGCTTGCATTCCTTCCTTCCTTCTTTCCTTCAAGCCTTCTATCTTTCTTTTCTTCCTTCCTTCCTAGATCTTTGATGTAAAATGTTAAATATTAAATGAATGATCTGTAGCGAAATATGCTCTTATTGTAATATTTTATTTGTTAAGCTATATATGAAAAATCTTTATACTTTATAGTTATACTTTCCTCAAAATAGTGACCTGTCCTTAGTCCTATATAACCGAAGGGCGTGTTATTCGTTTATGATAGGTTGCACTTTTCTTCTGACCTTGTCTTCATTATATTTATGAGAACGGTCACCGGGTACATCAATGCACATTTTAGCAACATTTATGCGTTATGTCCCTTGCGCTCTCTTGTTTTTGTATTGTTACCTTTTATCATACTGACCTTCACATACTATCCAGTGCTGTTGTTACGCCCTCCTTTTATGAGAGGCGATTGTTTATTGTGTTACTTAATTCTTAAGTATTAATTCTTTAATATTTATTTCCGAACAATAATGAATGGCTTTGAATTAAAAGTGTTGGTGTGATAATGCTAATTTCATTATATTTTATTATATAATTAGATATTTAATCACTGAGAAGTAAAAAAAAATCTTGAGGACCTTTTTTCAAGGGCTGGCCCAACTGTTAGCGTTTCCCACCATTGTTCGGGAATATTTACACTTCGGTTTCGACTAAAAGATAAATTGCACTGAATAATGAATGAAGCCTCGTAGTTCCTTTTATGTCTGAAGATTTTCGCCGAAGAAATTATGAAACAACAGTGTTGTAATAAATACTAAGTGTATTCTGCTGTTGATTTGTTGCTGGGTTGTTGTGTTTCTTTTTATCGGGAAATTTCATTTCGTTCCCCACCCCCTCCCATGGGTCTTTTTTCTCTACTCACAGCACAGAGTGAACTACGTAGGCTGTAATTGCGAACATGTTCTCCCCAAAACAGTTCCTTCAGATGCATTGAGACTTTAATTTCTGTTATGTACCAATATTCTTTGATTAGGAAAGAAATCTTACGCTATTAGTGAAATCTGCATGTATGTGTTATTCTTTTAATCAGAAGTGGGAGCAGATTTGCTTTGTTGAAAAGAGATGGGATGTGTGTTTGATGAACAAGTGAAGAGGAATCTTGATCAGCCGTGGACATAAGTAGAAACAAAGTTTTTTTGGTGTTTTCCTTTTACATCAAGCAAACTTCAAAGTTGGAGTGTCAATACTTTCGCGAACCTAATAAAAGTGGTTCAAAGGGCATTTGTTTTGCCACTGCGAGATATTTGACTTTACCAGAATACACATGGAAGAGTAACGACATACTAGAAAACACATTAAAGAGTAGAGACGTACTAGAAAAACACAATGAAGAATAAACATATACTAGAAAAACGCATTGAAAAGAACTACTAGAAAGACATTGAAGAGTAAAGACATACTAGAAAGACATTGAAGAGTATAGACTCGACAGAAACACATTGAAGAATAAAAATATACTAGAAAACAACACATAGAAGATAAAAACGTACTAGAAAGACACGTGATCACTTTCATTCTGAAGGTATGACAAGTTTAAAAAAAACATCGTCTACTGGAGCAATGCAGAAATTAAATGTTGGAGAAAAACGCCACAGGGCGTGTTACATGACACGTTACGCTCTGAGGACGTTTACGTCAGAAGAGATGCAATGACATGGCGTTAGCAGAATACAATTGAATAAATAAGTAAGCATATCATTCCATCGTTCCTTTACACTGATAAAATTTGAGGAATGTTAAACGGCAAAGTAAGGATAACTATTCCATACACACAGTAGTATCTAAAAGAACACGCATATCTGTCCAGCTATAATTTTGAACAGAGTTTTGGGGGTGCACTGGGTTACATTAACTTTAGGTTCTGGTTTACGGTCACTTGCCTCAAACATAGCGATCTCTGGTACCATCGACAGTTTAAAAATTTGTTTGACTTCATATTCTATAATAATAATATTAGTATTATTTCTCTAAGTTATTGTCTTCTAAACTTTTTTTGCCTAAACCTTTTGCAGTAATGTGATTAGTAATGCATTTGGTGTATATATATATTGATACACACATGAATTCAGTCCCTTTTTATTGGTCTTGAAGGAGGCGCTTTAAATGCCTTGACCACTAGAGTACTTTTTCACATAACATTTTATTGTTTGTTTGCTTGATGAATTGATTGACTGATTGGTTTGTTGATCAACTGACTGACTGATTTGTTGATCGATTGACTGACTGACTGATTTGTTGATCGATTGACTGACTGACTGATTGATTGATTGATATGTGTTTCACGTCCACTTTCAACTTTCATTGATTTTACAGACAGGTGGAAAGGCTGATCAATATATTTATTTTCGGGATCGGTATTGCTCTGGGTGAGGAGATTGAAGTTTTGAGTGGGTGTTTGGAGAATTTTCCAGGTAAAATTTTGCCCTGCCAGTAACATCAGTTATTAATTGATTAGCAAGGGATGTTTAAATTGCGAACATGTTCACACACGGGGACCCGATTTATTTTCCCACCAAACAGCACGAAGTGAGCTCGGAAGGGGTCAAGGATCGTCAGTAAAATTTTGAACCCAAGTGGTTATCGAACGCGTGCCGCTTGAAGGGGAGACTACTGCTGACAAGTGCTATCAGTTGTGCGCATTTGATTTTATTACCCAGTTAAATACATGTACAATATGTACGGACCGCACGCACTCACGCACATAACGCGTGCACTCATTTTGCAGTAACGTCTTTTGCTTGTGTTTCTCATTAATTCAGATTCAAAGTTAATATTATTATTGTTCTGGGTATTTTTTTGTTGTTATGTGTATTTGTTTTGCAGTTAAAAGTTTGGCGCATCGAATTGAAACCATTTTACAATATCCCTACGCAGCCTCATAAACGTATACGCTAAAAGCAATCAATTAGAAAATGCTATGACACTTCTGTGTAGTTTCTGTTGGTGTCTTTATGGTTGTGGGACTGGGCTTCTTTTGGTTTTGATTATTATATTTTTATACTACTTGTCATCCAACTAAACATTTGTGCGGTCATAAACAATCGCTCACGAAATTCCTTTCAGCAGTTATTAAAAATGGTTGTAGAAAAGTTGGAAATTACTATACCCATCACGGGCAGTGTTACAATTGGGACGTGCTGCAAGAGTCTCTTAGCACAATTTTTACGTTTCTATTACTGGCCTGAAAATTATTTATTTACTTAGTAAAATGGCAGGCGTCGTGTGTCTGCAAAACAGGAGGGTTTTATTTTTTTTTTGGTTGTTCACGTTTTTCGCTCTCGGTCTCAAAGTATTTGATGGTCACAAATATAATCGAATTAGTGTTCCTACAGGTCGACTTCGTCATAATTAATTTAAAGCCAAGGAGCAGGGCGAATATAATGGTAAATCTCTCGAGTTTTAGCAACTGACTGAAATTGTGGAAAGAGCTACCATAGTTTTAGTAACATGAATGATATTGGGTGTTTTTGTAGTATTAAGCGAACTGCACATTTGACGTCCTGGCCTGAATTACGAATGACACTGATTGATTGACAGAATTGCGAGTGGAACGTTATGAATGAATGAAATTTGACAGTGATTTCTGCATAAGCGAGAGAATCGCGATTATGATGTAATGATCTGAATTATAGCAAACTGTATGTTTTCGAGCTTTAAGTCATCGAGAGAGCCGCGAATGTTACAGTAACTTGAGTAATACTGCCATGTTTTGCAGTTCATTATACAAGTTTATTATAATCCATGATTCTTCAACTAACTTAGAATCACGAATTATATAAAATGTACGTCTCTCTTCTCTGTATTAGTGAGATAACACGTTGTGATAACTTCAATCGTAACAGCTTCCATGTCTTAAGTTAGGGAATAACTTGACAGTGAGGAAAACTTTTCCGGTTAAAAATAACTTTGTCTGCTGGAGTTGAACGATTGTTTGTCAATCCCGAGTTTCAGGGCATCCCTACACTCCGTGAACAGAAAGCGAATAAAACATGCTACAATTTATATACTGATACGTGCATATTGACTTACTTGACTTATCTCCTTGGATTCCCCGTAGAACAAAGGGCCTCAACAACAGCTCTCCATCGCAGTCTATTCTGGGCAGACTTTTTCAGTTCACCCCACGACAGGTTGCAGCTCTTCATTTCCTCTTTGCAGGATGGTCTCCAGCTGGTCTTAGGCCGACCGACCCGTCTCTTTCCCTGAGGGTTCCCCTGCAAAGCCTGCCGGGTGATGTACTGTGGACCTGCTGGGTAATGTACTGGTTTATTTTTCGCAGGGTGTGTTCTATCCATCGCCATTTACGCCTGGCAATCTGCTGATTGATGGGATCTTGGTTTGTCCGCTGCCACAAATAGTTGTTCTTTAGTTTGTCTATCCACCTAATCTTCAGTATGTTGTCGAAGGCAGCCGTTGACGAATACTTGGAGTCTACTGGTTAGGGTGTTGGTTACTCTCCAGGTCTCTTAGCCATAGAGGAGGACAGACTTAATGTTGCTGTTGAAATTTCGTAGTTGTTGCGGACATAAAGGGATGTTGACCTCCAGACTGGTCTCAGGGTAATAAAGGCGTATCTAGCTTTCACGATTCTGGCTTTGATGTCTTCGTTAAAACCCTTACTCCCTGTGTATGTCAAGGGGTGTGATTCAGACCGAACAGTAAGAGGATGAGATTCACACACAGATCAATATATGTTATTCAAAATAGAATATTCGGAGTGAATACGTACTTGTACCAAAGCAATAAATGAACAGTGAATACACTCTTATAAAAGGCAGTTTCACATTCTGAGTGTATTCGTCAGTGGTCTGGGATTCAGTAGAGGATGTGTACTATGGACACGTACTTCGTGTAGTGCCAGTGGTCTGGGATTCAGTAGAGGATGTGTACTATGAACACGTACTTCGTGTAGTGCCAGTGGTCTGGGATTCAGTAGAGGATGTGTACTATGGACACGTACTTCGTGTAGTGCCAGTGGTCTGGTATTCAGTAGAGGATGTGCACAGTAGATAAATACTTACATAAGTTAGTAGATGTGCTTCAGACAACAATATATACAGTGGATAAATACTTATACATGTTAATAGATGTGATTCAGACAACATAATATACAGTGGATAAGTATATTCAAAATGTCAGTGGCCGTGATTCATACATGGATATACATTGTGGACAAGTATTTACATATGTCACTGGAAGTGATTCAAACAAGGATGTACACTGTGGAAAAGTAGTTATGCAAGTCAGTGGATATGATTCATGCAATGATGTGCTCAATGGATAAACTGTTATAAAGTCAATGGATGTAATTCAAACAAGGATACGCAGAGTGGATTACTTACTACTTGTACAAGTCAATAGATGTAATT
Organism: Sinotaia quadrata; assembly: GCA_028829895.1. Classification (NCBI taxonomy): domain Eukaryota; kingdom Metazoa; phylum Mollusca; class Gastropoda; order Architaenioglossa; family Viviparidae; genus Sinotaia; species Sinotaia quadrata. The sequence goes on from CM054179.1 coordinate 107,761,050, forward strand.
CAAACAAGGATACACAGAGTGGATTAATATTTGTACATGTCAATGTATGTGATTCACACAAGGATGTTCGCAATGGATAACTACTCATAAAAAGTCATGAAATGGAATTCACCACACGGTTAAACACAGTGGATAAATACTTCCAATAGTCAGTGGATGTGACTCAGACTAGAATATTCAGAGTGAATACGCACTTCTACAAGTTAGTATATGTGATTCAGACTTGAGTGCACAAGTGCTTATACAAGCCACAAGCCACAAGCAGAGATACACGTCTACTTAAAACATGCGCGTGATTGTATTCGAATACTGACTTGGCTGTCTGGTGAGGTAACAGCAGCTATTTAACTTGCCTGCAAACCATTTCAATGCAGCAGTCATCAGTCAAAGGGAGATTATTCATTGAATAACTTTCTTGTTATATCAGCAGCGCACAAGGTTGTCCAATCGCACTTACTCGACACAGTGTTACGAAATACAAAACTGACCTTATCCACTTAGCATTGTCCACAATGGGTTATGTTTCAGACGCGACTGACCTCTCCTCTGATAACTAATAGCGTTACCACAGTTCAAGAGGGCTGTGATTTTTTTTTACCTTAGTCCTAGAAATCCTGACAGACAAGAAGCAAGTGAAGCTTGCAAAGCGTCTTTGCAAAATATGTCCGAGCAGTCATCAGAGTAGCAGCCCTTGACAGAAGCATTCATCTGTGTAATGATGTAGCACGTTTTCAGTGGTACTGTTTCCTGTCAGGACCAGCTTGTAGCGAGACTCTGCAGACTTCCATCGATTGCTTCCTGTCTTTTATTTCAAAGCAGTTAATGAAGGTTCGTCTGTATCCATCTACACCGATCGAAACTTTTAGCAGACGTGAACGCGTGGTAGTTTGCTTCGGAGTAAATTTTTAAATGTTTCAAACTTGATTCCTTCTAGTTTGCAAATACGGATAGACAGAGGGTGGAAGGGTGGTTGAATAGAAGGATGGATAGGTGGGTGGATAGATGAATGAGTTGATGAATGGGGGGTGGTAGATGCATGAGTGAATGGAGATATCCTATTAGTCTACATTTAACTGAATAAACATGGCAAACAACATCATTTTGTCCAAGAATACATATTGTCTATCATATTAAAATGTTCAGAAATAAGACAGCATAAAACAATTTATATTTCGTCTAGATGTACTGTCATTTGATGAGATCATTAGTCTAAACCTTAATGTTAATACTTATGCCATACGCAAACCAAAAAGAAGTTTAGATGGCAATGCAAGCAATTTCTTAACCATACAGTTCTTTTAGTTTTATATGGTTTTAAAATTAAAATGTAATTAACCAACAGAACATGTACTTCACCTAAATGCACTTATTTATACATTTAATAAAACTTATGGTTGTGTATTTCTGCGGGCTTAAGTAAAAAAAACCACTAGACTGATTTTTATTGGACATTTTTCTTTTGTATATCATAGTGCCCTAGAATCAAAATAATCTGTGCGTGCAGGCCGGTCTTAGCTAATACATCACTGTGACCTCCATGACCACCATGCACATTGGACGATTCCTGTTTCACTCAGATTGTTTCTCATTCTGGTTATTAGATTATAGGCCGTAGTAAATATTTTATTTCGGATTTTGGTGGGTTGCATTATGCTGTGTAGGTAACATTTTTCAATGTCTCCCCAAAAAGAGATTAAAATTTATTTCAGTCTCAGCGAAACAATTTCAGTTCCCTGTGAGCATCTGCTTTGTTATGACAATTAATCAATTGAAAGGACAGACTTTACCGACCACAGGCCTGGACTTTCATTCCATTTGCTTCTCACATGGACAGCTGTGCTTCGTTAACTCCAGGGTCAGCAGCAGTGACAATCACTTTGTTTGCACATCACATAGTAAGACACAATTCTGTATACAACGAAGCACTTAGATCAACCTTTGTAAATTAATGAAAAAAATTAACATTCTATATTCTGCTGAAATTTATGAGAGCAAAGCCGTAGGCAAAAGCTGCTTACATAATAATTCTTAGTGAGAGTTGGTTTTTTTTAAGTTTCTCTTCGGCTGTCAAAATTAAATAATGATGATTGATTTGATCCTCATTCAACATATGACCAACTATGGTAGGTGTCGATCTATACATAACACCACGTCATCATCGAAAGCTTGAAGTGCTACACTAAGTACTATAAGCATGAATGGACAGGCAAGGTACAAGAAATAATGACAGACATCTTAGACCACACGCTTGGATGGTTATGCCTGGCAACGAAGCAATCAAAGAAGATTCTAGACTCTCCAGGTTGCTGTCGAGGTATGAACACGTCTAATACCCAGGTGACAACCTTGACGCTAACACATCTATTAGCTATAGGCCTTGGTGTAGGTGTTGAGTACTTTATGGTGTGTGGAGAATGAAAGGATTTACGGGTTGAGAACTAGGACGGGAGAGGGTCAGAGAGGAACGTCGAGTGGGAGATTGTCTAGCACTGCATATTTAGGTGATTTGAGCTGCATTCTGGAACAAAAGGCGACCAGTGAAATTTACAGAGAAGATTAGTACCTTTATGTTCTTAGTTGTGCTGTCGGTAAAACAAGTATGTTCAATATCTATATAAGAAAATGCATCAAACAGAAAATAAATATGGGCAAGGATGTATAAGAATGAATACTGTGTGTGTGCGTGCGTGTGTGTGTGTGTCTGAACATGAATATGTATCACGGTGTCTGTCACTGTGTCATCATATGTCAGTGTGTGTGTGTGTGTGTGTGTGTGTGTGCGTGCGTGTTGCTGTGCCCATCACTGTCAAATGTGCGCATCTGTCGGTGTCACCGTGTGTATGTGTTTGTTTGTGTATATTTGTGTATGTTCGTATTCATATTGTGTGATTGTGTGCGCTTACACGCGCGCAGATGCAAGAGAGGGATGTTACTGACGACACGAAATCAAACTGTGATGGACAGACGAAAGAAATTTGTTAATCACCAAAGGAAGAAAGAAAAGCTGTCGATAGTATTCATCACGTTTACAATACCCGGATGGGCTAACATCCCACACCTAGTACTACACCCGAACCCCATAAAGTCTTCCTTGCGTGAAACCTAGTGATTGGCTTGGTTTGGTTTCAAAATCTCCCATGCGCAAAACATAATCACTGGCTTGACTTGCTTTGATTTCGATTTCTTCAAACTTTTATGCGAACAATCGATTTATTCTGAGAGCGCATAACAAAGTTGTGTTGATTTATCCCTTCTTCAGCACAGGAAATAGACCTTTTTGTAGTGTGTGAATATATCTTGCAAATATCACCAATACCATTGTCACAGGTGAGGGTTTTATTAGTGACCTCACCTCAGCATTAAACCCATATTTATTTATTATGAATTTTGTATCATATCACCTTAATGTCGATAGCGTCCCTGATGGCCTAATCTAGTCTTCAATCTCTATATTAGACCCATTCCTTGGGACACTCTATCATCTAGCATATGTGACAAGTAGAATAGCTGAGGTGCCCTGAGTTTGCAAAGTTATCTTTCCTTTTGATTAATTATAAAATTTATAATATTTGCATATTCCAGTTCACACACCCCCAGCCAACGCCTCTCAGTCACTCCAACAAATTAATCAAAATGTGGGTTTAAGATAATAAGAAAAAACTTTAATAATAAGCATTAAAGAGAAGAATAACATTCGATTTCCGAATACACAAGTCAACCGAGACCGCCTATTCACTATCCCAAAGTCAATATTTATTTTAGCCAAATTATTTATTTGATTTTAGCCAGATTATTGATATATGCAATATTGAGATTGCTTATATTTTCTCTGAAGAATGAAAAGATGATCCTGCTGATCACTGTTCACCATGCAGCCCTCCTTGCCTGTGTCAGAGATGTCCTCAGACCACGTGATGGCTGGCAGCTTGCCGCAGGATTAAGATGTGCATTTCAGCAGAAAATCACCCGATGATAAAAAAGGCCAGCTGTAAAAATAATCGTAATTCTTTGTAGCAGCTAATAATTGCTGAACTACATTAAGGCTTTGTGGGGACAGGGAATAGATTATCTTACAATTTAACGTCATCAAAACGTTAGCTATATGCTAACTTATAATTTACAAAATTTTTGTCATGGAGAAATATTTACAAAATTCTTGTCATGGAGTAATATTTACAAACGTGACAATAATATTCCAACTCCGAATCTCAATGCCGAATATTTACCTACAGTTGACCTTGATTTGGCCAAGCTTCTGCCTATAACTCCAAGAGGTAAACGATAGTTAGCCAAATATTTAGCTTAACATTAGGTGCAATGGCTAGAAAAACTGCTTTCCTTGCAGACATCTAGTGATACTCAGAATTGACATGCAAGAGGGTGAGGAAAAATAAATAAAGCACATCATAACTTGGTATGAAACCAACCCTTCTGGAACATGTATAACAGATGGCGTCTAAGTAGACACTGGACTTCAGGACTGAACTGATGGTGGTGGTGGTGATCGCCTAAAAATATTGACATTTCAAAATCACGAAATGCCCGACACTACGCAACAGTAGGGCAAAACGTGCCTCACTAAAACATGTTGCCTGCAAGCGCTTTTGTGTGGACCAATCAGTCTTCCTTTATTTATGACTCCCACACAATTCCCTTTCAGTTTTCAAATGAATTAGAAAGAAAATACGCCACGGCACCATTACTAGACTTATCGAACCTAGCTCTCAATGTGTAACATCTCAAATAAAATCCGTTGTTGCTTGATCGAACAAAGAGATGTTATTCTATTTTGTCATAAAAAAGCTGTATGTCGTTTAATCAATTTATATATGTGTGTGTGTGTGTGTGTGTGTGTGTGTGTGTGTGTTAAGTATGTGCTTTAGTGTGTGTGCACACACGCATATGCGCTATTTTTTGTTTTGTTTTTTGCAGGCATCTAAAGTATCATCCTGCAAATAATTGTTTCTCTGTAAAGAGACTACTTTAAATATTAAAGTTTTTAAAAAAAAAATTGTTTGAAATATGTTTCGCAAATTATTCATTGTGGACCTCTATATACTCTTTTAATCCTGTGTTTGTTTGTGGATGATGATAGAATCTGATATCAGCCATTCGCTGTCTAGTAAACTTTTAAAAGCACTGGCAAATAACATTTTCTTTTATTACATTCCACGAATGCTGTAGGAGAATACCTTTCTAGTCCTTTGTCCACCAGACTTTAGAAAGACGTGAAGGGTGTGGATGCCATTGTCAGAAGGTTGTGAGCACACGACTCACGAGAGACGCCCAGAACCTTTGACTCTCAGTGATTTGGTAGAGAGATTCTTTTCCTTGGCTCAGATTTCATATTCAAAAGCTGTTTTGTTTGGTGTCTTTTTTTTTCTCTCTCGTAATTTCCACACCACGTAAGGCTTTATTTAGCTGTCTAAAATCGGATTTCTCTCAGTACATGCATTCTATGTGCAGTGTCCACTTAAGGCTTTATTTTGCTGTCTAAAATCGGATTTCTCTCAGTACATGCATTCTATGTGCAGTGTTCACTTCTAGACGTTGTTGTTGTTCGTTAAACACAGGTTTCGCAAGTCATTCTTTCACCAAAATCAGCCACAATTTCTTTTTAATTTTACGAAATAATAGTATTTGTTGGTCAGATAATATATTGCAAAATAAATATAATTTAATGAAAAAATCTCGTCATGTCAATACAAAGGATAATGTAACAAAGGACCTTCATCACAAGGTATAATGTAACAAAACTTTCATTATAATGTAGCTCATTACAAGGTGTAATATAGTATCAATACATTTCTTACTAGTTGTAATGTAGCAACAATACATTCCTTACTAGGTGTAATGTAGTAACAATACATTCCTTGCTAGGTGTAATGTAGTAACAATACATTCCTTGCTAGGTGTAATGTAGTAACAATACATTCCTTACTAGGTGTAATGCAGTAAAAGTACGAGTCACATAGTATGGTTGTTTCAAGTGACGTAGTCCAAAAATTAATTTCCTGTCCTTTGCATCATAATTCATTCTTGTTTATGAAAAAAGTAATGTTATTGTTTCACACAATTATCTTACCTGAAAAAAATAACTGAAACGTAATTTGTCTCTTGCAAATGGCATGTAATGAAGCTTTACATCATTCATACAAAGTAATTGAATTGTGTTTCTTTCTAGAAGCAACCAAATAATATCTCACTTCTGTAAAAAAAATCAAACAACATCAAAAGAAAAGAAAGCATATACGCATTTGTCAAACTCTTGAAAATCAACACAACTGTCTTCACTATAGGAAAACAAATTAATAAAGTCTCTTTTGCATTTGAATAAACTGTGGTTCCCTCCCTGAAAATCACTATATGTCTCCTTCCTGCAATATAAATTAAATATCTCCTAAAAGTCAGTATAACTGTCTCCCTTCTGAAAATGAATGTAATTGTTTCTCCCTCCTAGAAAACAATGGTCTCAATTTTGAAATACAGTGTAAATGTGTCTCACGAGAAAGGCAATGTAATTTTGTCTCCCTATAGAAAAGCAATTAATTTTGTCTCACTCCTGGAAAGCAAGATAAATGTATCTCAGTTATGAAATGCTACGAAAACGTCTCATTCCTCAAACGTATATATATAGTCAACTCGTTAAACATCATATAAATGTGTCTTGCTCATTTAATGTAATATAAATGTATCTCACTCATAAACGGCAATGTAAATAAGTCTCGAAATTGAAAGTAACTAACATTATCTTACTTCTGACGTGTGATTTAATTACATCAGTTTCCAGCTACCAAAGTTATTTCTTCAATAGAGGTTTTCCATGGAATTATAGTAGAAGCAATTTTGTATAAATAAAGAAAATTATAAATAGCAAATTAAAAAATGACAGTTATAAAAGAAAAACAATAAACAAATACAAATACAAATGGAGGCTCGCTAAATATAGATTAAAAGACGGATATATCTTCTCCTATAGTAAGAAGTTTTCCACCTATGGGAACATTGTGTGACGGCAAATATGTGTCTTTAATGTTGTGGAAGAGAGAAAACGTTTACAGCACCCGCATATCCGCCAAGTAAGAGACGAGTGGTGTCTTCTGGAGAATTATTAATAACATAAATTAAGATTCTCCTCACTTGTAATTAGTATAAATGATTAATTAATAATAATAATAATGTCCATTAACTAGGTGGCGTTAGCATCACAGTACGCATGCATGAGTGCACATATTTCTTTAAACCAATGATAATACTGTTTGGAAATTTGTATTTGTTTATTGTTTTTCTTTTATAACTGTCATTCATGATATTCATATAATATTTTTCATACACTATAATATGCACAAGTTCTTTTAAATACGTTTAGTTGCAAACAATGTTGTTGATTTTAAGCATATAAGACGAATTTAATAATTAAATCAATATAAAAGAAGTAAATACAAACAAATTAATAATTAAATCTGGTAATGTTTATCGTGCTGCAGAGAATATGGAAACTCTCTTATTCTACCACAATAATGTAACTCATAGCAATGTACCACGAGAAATGTTTTGATAATGCACTTTCAGCAGTGGGCAAACATTGTTGCAGGAGTTAACGAACTTGTGACCTCAATAAACGAGATATCTGTGAAACGCACGGGTAAACACTGATAACACCCTACTTCGTGATTAAGCAGCTTTCAAATGTTACCTTTCAGAAGACTCTTCCGGACCAGTCAGTGGAATTGGAACTGACTGAGCAGACATATTGTGTCAAAGAGTAATACAAAATCAGACCCATGGTGTCTATGCTATTTTCATCGCATTCGAACTGATCATATATTTTCCCCATGAATGCACTTATGGACGATCATGTTACCTGCCCAATTTATGCTACAATTAAATGATGACCAGGGCCTATAGTAATAGAAATGTTTTAAAGTAAAGCGGTATCTAGCCGATAAGACTCCTGTTATTAATTTAAAGTGTTGTTTGTTAGTCATTAACGAGTGGAATTCTACTATGCTCCCTCCCCTCCCAAAGAGATATTTGGGTGGTAGGTATATGCTATTTTGTTTTACACAGCATTTGATGCCAGGATACGCTCCGAGTTAGCCATGGGAATGTCTGGAACTGATTCTACTTCCTAAACAAGTTCACATAGTCGGGTCTTGGGTTAGTTGAAAATCCGAGAAATAAAAGAAAGATTTGTTTTATCCACACCCATAAACGAGACCGAAACATACGAACGCACGCATGCACACACCCAATGCAAGCTTTATGACGTGGCAATAGTTACTCATTGTTTACTCAATATGTATGTCCTGTGATGTCATTTGAGCTGTCAAGTAACTATTGTAAGGGACAGTAAAACGCCATTAGATTTATTTTTGTATGTTATGTTTGTTATGATTGATGGGCTATCTATCTATCTATCTATCTATCTATCTATCTATCTATCTATCTATCTATCTATCTATCTATCTGTCTATCTGTTTGGTTGTCTGTCTATCAATCTTTCTATCATATATATCTAGGACTTCATCAAAGGTCTCGTTCCTGTCTTAGTATTTACTGAATGGTGTCACTCGCACACATTCAGACAGTTTAGAGAGATGAGGGAAAATGGGATAACATTCACACACTCACTCTTATTCAGACCTTAATTACTATTTACTAATGAGAATAATATGCATTTTAACAAACTGTGGAGAAAAAATATATCAGTTTTAGTATTTAATAATAAGACTAATAATATACATTTAAACAAAATGTGTAGAAATTTATATCAGTTTTAATATTTACTAATAAGATTAATAATATGCATTTAAACAAACTGTGGAGAAAGATATATTAGTTTTAATAATAACACTAGCTAGAGAAACCATAACTACGAACCTTCAGCTGGCATGAATCTGAATTATAAAATCCAGTGAAAATTATCTCACAAACAGGACTTCAGACATAATTATTTTGTCTGGAAAATTTTACTATATGAGGTTATTGCACTCTGTATAGGAGATGTTCGGTGGATCAAAGGCAATCGAAATTTAGTTTTCCCTGAAATGCCTATTTATTTATGCCTTCTACCAGCTGCTGGCAGTGATTTGTTTACTCTGTTGGCATGTCTAGCCTCCAGGCTGAGTGGACATTGGTCAAAAGGCAAGAGTTCTTTAAGTATACTAAGGCTTAGTGCAAATGTACCGTGGCCAGCTAAACTAAGAAATGTATAACTAGTGGGTGGTAGAGCTTGAAGCCACACTTAATTAAAGTGTCATGATTTCAAATTGGCAAATACGGTTTACAAGAGTTTGAAGCAACAATGTTACAACTGTTATTATTATTAGATTTTAAATATAATTTTGAAATAAAAGATAAGTGTATTTGTTAATTAATCAATAAAAGTGTGAGAAGGTGCATGGACACGTCACAAAGAGATCAATTCACACTTCTTAGTCACATTTTTAGTACAGCATTAGGAGCTGTGTCTCTGGTAAAAAATAAAAATAAAAATAAATAAACCCTTGATGATTTGGTGAAAGCAATTCCTTCGAGCTTTAATCTTTGGCAAAGATTTATTTTTTCAAAGCTGTTTAGTATTATTACGGAATGTCTGATGCTACCTGATAGATTTTTCTTGTGTTTTTTAAAGACTCGCCTCTTTGTTTTATTCCTGTCTCTTTCATTACATAATTTTGCTTCAACTGCTAACGTTTCGTTTTTATTATTTTTTTAAATTGATCAATACAATTTGAGTTTGTGTACTCCTGATGTTCAGATAGTTCTAATTCTAACAATTCGCTCATCCAGAGATTTTATAATGCTATGTATCAATCGCTTTACTTTACAGTCCTTCGGAATTTTTAATTTCACCGAATTCTGAACTGTTCCGATCATGTCTGAGATTCCGACCCTCTTTACCTAACCAGGGGAAACAAATCTGTCAACTGTCGGTGTCGAGGGCATTTTATCACAGGGGGGCGTTACTCTCTTACTCTTTGCTGTATTGCGCAAGGAGAGTTCGGTCTTGCTGAAATCAGACGGTCTGTTATGCTCTTGCCATAATGGAGATATCTTTGTTATGTCGCCTTCCGGCGCTACTTATTATCTGCCCTTACTTCTCCTTCGTGACTGGGATGCAGATGGGTAAGTGGAAACGATATACTTGTATTCTAATTCTTAAGAGGGTGGGGGTGTTACTCGCTTGCTTGCACTTTGATCATTTATTTCCTGTGGTCACCATGGCGACTGTGGGTTTACAAGCGTCAGGCGGCGGCTTAAGAAATTGGTATTGATGTTGGGCCGTCTTGGAAAGGGTTTCCTTCCATGACGATTCTAGATTTTGCTTAGATTCGCAACAGATGTGTCGCTAACCCCGTGCTACTTTAATAATCTAGTCGTATTCAGTATGTCTTTGCGAAGAAGTAAAAGTGGTCAGTGTTTAGAAATAGCAATGTGTTTGTAAACATATAAAATTGAACAAAAACGAGACTTTTTGTATTTCAGCAGTGAAATTTTCACTACATTTTTTGGTATACTCCGTCCCCACCCCGGATGACATCGGGTATTATTTAGGATAGACGTTGTTTATGTTCAGATAATTTATTATGTGCACGGAGTTATGCCGATTAACATAAGCATTTTATATGCTATACGCTCTTAGGTGCACGGGTGATAAATAATTTAATAACTATAATTTTTAAATAAACATTAATCAGATTTTTTTATACTAAGATTTATACGTTTTATTACACATTTTTCTGAGGATTAGCGAATGTTTATAACTAGGTTTATTCAATATACACATATTTTTTGTAGGTTAGCGAATGTTTATAACCTGATTTGTGCTTTTATTGATACACGATTTTGCAGGTTAAAAAAAAAATTATGACCAAATTTCTACGCTGTACACTTTTTTTTTGCAGTTAATGAATGTCTATAACTATATATTGTTTTCTTGAAAAGCACAATAGTGCTTGAAGCAAATTTTGATAACCAGATATTTACACTAAACAGGTAGTGTGTGTGTGTTTTATCGCCAGACATTCTGAATACGAATTTGGCAAGCTAACAAAATTAATGTTTATAACCAGACGCTATTCTGTATATTACAAAATATATATTGTAAACATGATATTATTGTTCCTGTATGCACGTAATTATGCATGCTTAATTTCTAAATATTTATTTTGATTTTTTTTTAAAATGCTAATTAATAAGTTTTTAATTAAATAGTTTACTGTGCACAATGTATTATCCCACAGTGTAGGGTTTTACATGTTTTTTTAAATAACCTATGTTTACCTATAAACTATTAGAACTGCATGTTGCAATACGGGAATAACTAGGCGTAGAGTATAAGGAACAATTATTTGTTTATAATTATACATTTATTGTAACGTTCACAAAAATGTGCGGTTTAACTTGTGATCATTATTAAACGTTTTTCTATCATAGGCAGACTAACTAATATTTTTACTATTTTCAACATTTTGCACTTTAAATTATGTTTACATATTTATTATACACAAACAATATGCAGGTTAGATTATGTTTATCAACTGAGTTATGTAAAATATATGACATACTTCACACAGTACTTATAAAACGGAAACCATTATATAATGGTGTCAAAATTAGTGTTTTAACGTTAAAACTTATTCTAATTACATCTCTAATAAACTATTCCATCGTAATGCAGTCAATTCTTCTCAGTACGTAAATTGTTGACGAATCACAGAGAAAATAAATATGATTTAAAACAAACCGAAACTTAGACTCGCATTTGGTTCTTTTTCATTGCCGAAGTTCAAATAAGATTTTGATTTTAATTTGCCTTAGTATACACAGATTTTGACATTCGTAGTTTGTGCTACTGTGTCCTTAGTACAAGCATATATTATATGATTTTCACTATATATTTGTTTTCCACTGAAATGTCACTTAGCTTTGGACGTTCACAGTTTCTGTCCACGTGGTTTTATCAGCAATAGTTTATGTGTTCACATTTCATTATTGTCCATCGGAGTTCACAGTTAGCTTGTGATGTTCACAGTTCGTTTCCCTGCCCTTGGCGAATACAATTATTTTATGATATCCATGGTATGTCGTTTCCCTTAGAGCACACAATTTTAGTTGATATTGATCACAGTTTGTTCATTTGCGTTTGGAGTTTACAGTTAGCTTATGTAGTTCACCGTGAGTTTATCCGCGTTGTTGCTATTCACATTTCTTTGATCTGTGTGTCATAGTGTCAGATAAATTCGCCATCCTCTAGGGGGCATTGCTGTAAAATATGCTGCTAATGGGACTGGAATAAGTATGTAAGCAAATAACGAAAGATCTTTTAAAAAGCTATTCAAACAACCCCTTCTTTCCTTTTCCAGTAAACGTGTTTGAACGCACTGTTTAGCGTCATAACCAAATTAGTTTTTGTCAAACAGGTCTGAAGTCAGCCTTCTTTCACGATGTGTCTACCATCCAAGAAGTGGTCTGTACCGGGGAAACTCTCAATTCGGACGAAAGTGTCTTAGCTATGACTCTATTTACTAAAGAGAGAAATCAAGTCATTGCCGCCATCAATCTGAACGAGAAAAAATGTTCCACTTCCGGTAGTTACTCTGCCTGTTTCATTCACCAGACAGACACTCACAAAACGCGACTGGCCTCGCTGGTTGTGGATTTAGCATATCCGGAGTCACGAGCGTACGGCTGCAACGTGACGCTTTTTAAATCTGGGGTGTCCACCCTTTTATCTTGGTACCTTCCGGTCTGGGGATTGAGTATGTAATGAGTATAAACTAATTGTGTCTGTTATATATGTATGAACAGATCTTTTTCTGTGTATTTATTAGCACCGTTTATCTGTTACAAATATTAGGTAATTTTGTATACAGGTATTACGATCTTGTGTATGCAAACTTCTCTTGGAATCTTTTATCTTCGCACTTGCATTAAACCTGTTGCCCGTGTTCCTGTACTTAGCCTGTCTTTATATGTGTACTAGGGGTTTTTTTCTGAGTACATATACTACGACCTTTTGATGGTGTACATGCATTTGTCTGTGTATACGTATTCGATTCCTTTATCTTTATACTAAGACCTCTTTTTAATTAGACCTTGTCCATGTACTTGTATTATGACATTTTGTCTGCATAGGTATATTTGGACAGTTTGTATTAGGACCTTTAGTCTGTAAACATTTGTATTAGGACCTTTATTTTCTAAACGTTTGTATTAGGACCTTTAATCTGAAAATATTTATATTAAGTCCATTAGTCTGTAAACTTTTGTAGAAGGGTCATTTATCTCACTCTAAGTACAGAGTAAGTGAATTATTTTTTAGGGTGCTGCTCTGTAACGGTGCGTGGCGCTTGATTTTCCGGACAGCCCTAAGTACACTTATGTCGTAACTCCACATACACACGTACCAATAATCGCATTGCTTCCCTTTAATGTAACATTATGCTCTGTGAGGATCATAGCCAAAGATATCTTTTTGTAGTCCCGAGACAGGCCTGCTAAGAAACTTTGTTTCTTGGCTTTCTGTAATGATGATTTTTCTGTCATATCATGAGTTTTGTTTCTTGGCTTTCTGTAATGATGATTTTTCGGTCATATCATGAGTTTTGTTTCTTGGCTTTCTGTAATGATGATTTTTCTGTCATATCATGAGTTTATGGATTTCGATTGAATGCGAAGTGAAACGGTTCTGTGTGGGGATGTTGGTCGCGAAGATGTTTATTGCGATACTGACCATTTGTGTTTCATGCTTTGTGTGTGCGTGCGTACGTGCGTGCGTGCGTGCGTGCGTGTGTGTGTGTGTGTGTGTATGTGTGTGATTACATATGCGTTTGAAACAGATGTGACGTGGATGTGTTTGTAGTGAAATTTGTTTTATGTAATCATATTGTATGAAAGAATTATGTAATCATGAGTGGCTGTATATGTTGAGAAACAGATCTGTGTGAATGTTTGTATTAAAGCTCACTCAAAGAAAGATTGGTAAAGAATATGGTCATGTGTTTTTAAGTTATCTGAGCATGAGAATATTTGGTTTAATCAATATGGTCATATTGTTGTTAATTTATCTAAGCATGAGAATATCTGTTGCGTGGGTGTGTTAGTGAAGAATACTTTCATTTCTTTTAAAATTAACTAAGCTTAAATGAATCTGTTTTTATTGATGCATTACTTGAGAAACTGGTTCGTGTGTTTGAAAGTTATCTAACCTTGTTATTAATCTTAGTTAAGATATCTAAGCGTATATGCATCTTCTTTGTGGAAAGTTTAGTAGAAGAGCTAGTTGTGCGTATTTAAGTTACATAAGTTCTAGTAGAAGAACTAGTTGTGCGTACTTAAGTTACATAAGTTCTAGTAGAAGAACTAGTTGTGCGTACTTAAGTTACATAAGTTCTAGTAGAAGAACTAGTTGTGCGTACTTAAGTTACATAAGTTCTAGTAGAAGAACTAGTTGTGCGTACTTAAGTTACATAAGTTCTAGTAGAAGAACTAGTTGTGCGTACTTAAGTTACATAAGTTCTAGTAGAAGAACTAGTTGTGCGTACTTAAGTTACATAAGTTCTAGTAGAAGAACTAGCTGTGCGTACTTAAGTTACATAAGTTCTAGTAGAAGAACTAGTTGTGCGTACTTAAGTTACATAAGTTCTAGTAGAAGAACTAGTCGTGCGTACTTAAGTTACATAAGTTCTAGTAGAAGAACTAGTTGTGCGTACTTAAGTTACATAAGTTCTAGTAGAAGAACTAGTTGTGCGTACTTAAGATACATAAGTTCTAGTAAACCTTGTCTTTTGGGTGGTTAGTAGAGAAGCTTGTGCTGTGTGTACGTTTATAAGAAAAGTGACGTACTCGTGACGTACTTTTATCCACAGCCATAAACATAAAAAATAATTCAAAAAGCACTCATCAATTTCCTTACAGAAACAAACACAATACAGTTTCTTTAAAACATATTAGGTAGTGACTTTTTAAAAAAATCCAAAAAAAGAAATAAACTAATAAAAATGCAATCACCACCTGCATTATAAAGAACTAGCCACCTTCACAGAAACTATAACAAGTTGTCCTCTTTAGAATACGTTGAGAAGAGGAAACCCTCACAGGAATGAACCAAGACAGAACATCAACAGGTGAAAAGTCTGTGAGGAAAAGGAGTTATCAAACAAACAAAAATTTAAACAGCCATTCATTTAGAGCCTAAATATATTTTATTTTCGTACTTTATTAGAAAAGGTACATTGATACGTGCTGGGATGGTGTAAATTCATTTTTTTTGTTTCGCTATAGTGGATGGAAATATCAATAGAGGTACCATATTTGTTTCACCCAAGAGTAGTCTGACCACTCTACTGACCGAAATTCTCTCACAGTTTTACTCCACTAATCTATTTACAATAGAAACTCTGGATAGGTACGCATGGGTTGGTGCAATAAGATTTGGGGCTCTTGTTTGTCTTTAAAAAATAGCAATTTTCCAGGAAACACTAATTTCACCCTTTTTTGTGATAATAAATGAGGACCACTG
The DNA here is from genome assembly GCA_028829895.1 of Sinotaia quadrata. Lineage (NCBI taxonomy): Eukaryota > Metazoa > Mollusca > Gastropoda > Architaenioglossa > Viviparidae > Sinotaia > Sinotaia quadrata. Next base: position 107,776,579 of record CM054179.1, read on the forward strand.
AACATTTTTGTTATAGTAAATGAGGACCACTGAACATTTTTGTGATAATAAATGCGGACCACTGAACATTTTTGTGATAATAAAGGCAGACCACTGAACTCTTTTGTGATAATAAATGCGGACCACTGAACATTTTTGTCATAATAAATGCGGACCACTGAACACTTTTGTGATAATAAATGCGGACCACTCAACATTTTTTGTGATAATAAATGCGGACCACTGAACAATTTTGTGATAATAAATGCGGACCACTGAACATGTTTGTGATAATAAATGCGGACCACTGAACATGTTTGTGATAATAAATGCGGACCACTGAACACTTTTGTGATAATAAATGCGGACCACTGAACATTTTTGTGATATTAAATGCGGACCACTGAACACTTTTGTGATAATAAATGCGGACCACTGAACATGTTTGTGATAATAAATGCGGACCACTGAACACTTTTGTGATAATAAATGCGGACCACTGAACATTTTTGTGATATTAAATGCGGACCACTGGACACTTTTGTGATAATAAATGCGGACCACTGAACGATTTCACATGTAAGTAAGCACTCCTTCAAAGCTAAGAAAATCGTATAACCATTGCACAGTAACAAAGATAATTTTATAAAAAAAAATAATGTTGATTCCTTTTAGCCTCTAGACACTAATCTTATACATTTCAGTGTGTATTCCTAAGGTATTACTGTGTAAAAAATAATTTATTTGCTTCGAAAACGAAAATAAAAAAATAGTTAGTTTAGACAATTTTCGGTATTCCATAAAAAGTAATAATTCATTGTTTTAAACGAATTTTATTGTAGAGTTGTTTTTACGTTTTGACGGGGATTTCTCATTTAACGTTTACATTTCGTTCCATGTCAGGATTCTATTCGGGAGGGGGGATTCACAAACTATTAGAACAAGTCTAACTCACACATGGACACGTAGAAAAGCAAACAAACACTCACTTTTTTAGTTAGTGTAGATTCGTTTTGTCATGTAAGGTGCTTGCATTCTTGTTTGGATGTTTGATAATATGCTTGTTTGCGTGCTTGTTTTTGGTTGTTTACTGGTTGATAATTTGTTTGCATTTTGCTCATTTGAAAATAGCTTAGCAGGTTTCTTGGCAGATTTCTACTTATTACCGTATATTTTCGTTTTAACTGTGTAACTTTTAATTTACTTTTAAACATATTTATTTAATAATCAGTGCTTACATATCAGTAACTAATCTATACTTTTAAATTATTCTGCTTTCCGAGTTGATGTGTGTGTATGTGTGTTCACATTTTCATTTGAAAAATATTAATTTTAGGTCTTATACCAAGTTTCACAGGGTGGTGATAAAAGGCCTCTATAGAATAGTACTGGACTGTTTATAATACATTTTCAAGTGGCTTCATTTCATATGTACAAACGCTAGTGATATAAGGCCTCTATAGAATAGCACTGAATGTTTATAATACAACATTTTTCAAGTGGCTTCATTTCATATGTAAAAACAATTTCAAAAATCAAGCAGATGCATTCTCGGTTAATTCCGTGTCCTAATCACCTCTCACCTGTGAACAGGTGATATTTAAACTGTGTCGCTTACTTCACATGTTTAAGTTTGTAAGCATAAAGGACCCAACGCGTGCCTGTTTTATTTGAAATGTGATTATTTTACTTAGAACAGTTCTAATAATTATAATTTAATTGTATCTGGAAATTATCAGCTGCGACCGCTCTTCACAGACTAAGGGATGTAACTTTCTTTCCTTACTGAAAGTTTTCTAACCAAGGGAGAGTACTCTTTGAGGGGATTTTAGAGCACAACAGTATTCAGATATAATCAGAATGAGAATGCGAAGAAACTGGCTGGCCATTATGGCTTCCCGATGTTTCAGTCTGGCGATATTTTTTCAAAAGCTGTGGATATTCCTCATCGCAGACAACCATTTTATAGCTGGGTCGAAAAACGGTGAGTTCTTCTTTTCAGATTCTTTTTAAATTGTGACGGATATAACATTAGCTGACCGGAAATTTTTTGGGGGTAAGCTTTGAAGTTATTTCTCTCATAATTCTCTCTCTCTTTTTTTTTTTTTTTTTGTTTCTCTGACGTCACGGATGTGACTAAGCGTCGTAGCGCGGTATTGATGTGATAAAGGTATGCTAGGCTCAAACTTCCAGAAAATCGTATAGCGTACTACAATGGGACAGTACAACTGCTTTTCACTCCTAAATACCATCGAAGTCCCCACCCCCACCCGTTTTGTTTCAAATAATACAAATATACGCGGACCACTTTATTTAGTATATCATAAGATGATGAGTAAGTCTTAAATATACTGTTTCGATTATGTTTTACTGTCCAAATTATAAATGTGTAGAAAAATGTAGCCATATGACCATAACAATTTAATGAAATTTACAATGTTAACTAATGTTTCTGAAAGTTCGTATCATTATGTGAAAATGACGTATTAGGTAAGGGAAGATGGTTGAAAACTTAGCTAGCAAGCAATTGTCCTACTTATTAACAATCATGAATTCATATAGAAGAAAATCCTCAAAGAAGCAAACTTTTGTCATTTCTGCGTCATCTAGTTTACAGTAGTATCTCGCATAACGAACACGTCATCTAGTTTACAGTGGTACCTCGCATAACGAACACGTCATCTAGTTTATTTCGTTATTTACTTAGAACTCACGGAGTCAATAGTACATCGACGTACATCGACGGTATAGGAAATGCGAGTGCCAGATATTCATTGTATTACCAAGAAACTCGCTTCATTTCAGGCATGGCCTTCAGTTCATTTCATGGGATTCCAAGCGTGTTACAGGTCGAGTGTTCCGGGGAATCTATCAGCACGGATACTAATATTCTGGCCATTTCCTTGTATTGTAAAACGGACAACCGAATACTGGCCTACCTGGCCCTAACGGGCAGCGAGTGTTCTACATCCGTCACGTATTCGTCGTGCGTTATCGACAAAAGCGACTCCCGCAAGACGCGACTGGTGTCGTTAATCGTTGATCTGAATGACCACGAGACCCGTTGGTACGGCTGTAACGTCACGACCCTGCGTTCTGGCCAACCACACGTCATTTCCTGGTCACTTTTAGTTCAGTTATCAAGTAAGTGGTGCTCACTTGGCAAACTCTGTATTGTAAAATGAAAAGGGTGGAGTTTGTTAGGGTATTGCTCTGCTGCTAATCTTGTTTCACCCCTCTTTCTTAGACAGTAAATACAGTAACATTTTTTTTAAAATAAGAATTTGTTTCCTAATAGTTTTGAAGATCTCGACTTGTGTGTGTACGATGACAGTTCAATGAACTCACTTATGTATTTTTGATGAAAGATTTTGAATGGTGCTTTTTTGTTTTGGTCATTACGTGGACCCATCAGAGAGAAATGGTTAAAGCAAATGAATTGGTCATTACGTGGACCCATCAGAGTGAAATGGTTAAAGCAAATTAATTGGTCATTACGTGGACCCATCAGAGAGAAATGGTTAAAACAAATTAATTGGTCATTACGTGGACCTATCAGAGAGAAATGGTTAAAGCAAATTAACTGTCATTCATTTTTTAACAAAATACTTTTTATTTAATCCAGTAGCCTAACTAAACAGTTATTGAAATCATCCTTCTTATAGTGTACGTGTGCTTGGTGTATTTGTGTGTTTGAGTGAATGGACTTTTACCGTATATTTAAAATAATATCTTTATATATTAGTTTCATCATGATTGTATTTTTTTATATGTGTTAGATATCTAACAACTGTTAAAATTTCTTTTGATAACGACAAGCATCTTAGATATATACATTAATGTGTGTGTATGAGAGAGAGAGTGAGAGCATTGTAATTACAGTCAGGCTATTTTACATAGTACTTACATATGTCCGAGTGTGTGTGTATATGTATATATATATATATATATGTGTGTGTGGGATATGTATAGACAAGATGTACAGACGCATAGTGTGAACTGGATTGGGGTGGTTACATTAGTCAGGGCTTGGATTGACTAGACTGGGTTGGTTTACATTAGTCGGGACTTGGGTTGCTTTAGCGAGGTCAAGATTTGCAGATCAGTGCACACAGAGAGAAATCTAACTGTTGCAAAGTCTCGTTTTGTTGTAAGATGTATGAAATTGCCGCCTTGAATTTTATTCAAATTCAGTATGCAAATTATTAACTTTTTCCTGAAGTTGGCAAAACTAAACTGACTCAAAACATCACACTTCTAAATCATATACATAGTAATAATTACAGAACTTATGAACAGTGAATACTAGAATATTGTGAATACAGGATCAACAGAGAGTGTTAAGAGCTAGATTATTGCGACGTAACTAAGTGTCCTTGTCTTCTTGAATGACGCTGCAGATTACAATTGCTTTTGGTGGGTAAGAAATCGATAGTTTGTTACGTTACATAAAATGGTATTGTAACGTTGATTTATTATTTTCGACTTTGTTGAGTTGTGATTTGTAATGAATTGTACTCTACCTTAACATAATTATTTATACGGATAAAATAGGACAATGAGAAGGTTTACTGTTATCATAATAATTAGCTATGTTGTGACATTGTTCTGTTTATTTTACTATTTTTCCGTGGGGTTTTTTGCCTGATGCATACGTGACTTGCATGCTATTTTGTAGCAAACAGTTCTGTATGTTGACCCACATTTACTTTGTGGCTTTCACTTCATTTCCGTTTACGGCAAAATTAACTAAGGTAAGGGAGACTACTGTCGTTTCCTTCTCCGTCGACATTATTAAAGGGGAGTAACTGTTTCAGCACCAAAACTCAGTTCCGCACAAAATGTGATCGGGATAAGAACGATTCGCCATAATGGAGACTGTGTTTCTACAAAATGTCTGTAAATTCCTCCTGACATTTACTCTGATGCGAGCGATTTTCGCTATTCCTGATGGCGTCAAGAATGGTGAGTTTTGTTCCTTGGAAATGGGGTAAATGTGTTCTTTTAATTCATTTGCTCCTATATACTTGTACTTTAATTGTAAGACTTTTCTTTCGTATGTTATCTCATCTCACCCCACCATTAACGCGATGACTCAGCGTTGGCATATTAGCATATGAATACACTGATTTTCCACAAGACTATTTTAAACTTTTCTCAGATCGGCTAATGTTTAAATAATCAGGTCATTTGAGTACATCATAATGTTTTGCATTTCAGAATGCGTTGTACGACCTATTCATAAATATTCAGATGCTTTGAATGTATTATATTTTTTTTGCATTTCAAACTTTATTATATTCTATGTTATTAAATGAATATAACAAATCTAAATTCCGCAAATAAAATTACAATTGTTTATGACTACGAGTAGTTGATGGTTAACCCACATATAATATTATCTGCATTGCACAGAGAACATTTTAATTTTTGCAATTCGACTACTGCACTTAATTTATTAAACTCGTTGATAAACCCATTTTAGTATTAATCTTCTAAAATATTCCTTACTTTTCTTTTTAATTAGAACGTAAATCTATTCTTCTATTGCATTAGGTCGTAATTTTTTAAATGTATCACTACTGATAACTTTTCCGTTATTTCAGGAATATCCACAAGACCCTTTAAAGGAATCGCCTCATTACAAGAGGTCGTCTGCTCAGCGGAACCGTCGCCCTCTAACATTGCAATTTTTTCCTTAGCATTATTTACTGCCGTCGATAACAAAGTGGTCGCTTACGTCAATTTAAAAGACAATGAGTGTTCCACCTCTGTAATGTACTCAGCCTGCATGATCGATTCAACAGATTCCCGCAAGTCGCGGCTTGTAACTCTAGTTTTGGATTTACAGTACCCGGAGTCGCGTTTGTACGGATGCAATATTACTGGCTTGCGATATGGACAGTCTCAAGTGATCTCCTGGCTACTTCCTGTATCACCTCTGCGTATGTACATGTACTTATTCCGTGTGTGTGTGTGTGTGTGTGTGTGTGTGTGTGTGTGTGTGTGTGTGTGTGTGTGTGTGTGTGTGTGTGTGTGTGTGTGTGGTGTGTGATGGGTGGTGGTAGAGCAGTGCGTTTTGTTTAATAATAATATGACAAAATGATAACTATAATCCATTAATAATATGACAAAATAACTATAATCCATTAATAATATGACAAAATGATAACTATAATCCATTAATAATATGACAAAATAACTATAATCCATTAATATTGTTTTAATTGCATTAGCCACGTGGATACGGAGTTTTCTTCCATATATTTCTCTTTCCTTTTACTTATACATAAGTAGCGGTATATACATGAGTACTTTGTATCTGGTTTATATACATGCGTACTTTGCATCTGGCTTATATACATGCGTACTTTGTATCTGGTTTATATACATGCGTACTTTGTATCTGGTTTATATACATGCGTACTTTGTATCTGGTTTATATACATGCGTACTTTGTATCTGGCTATGTAGAAGTAATGCTAGTTGTGCCATATGTATTTTCTCTCGTGTTATTTGTTACAAACAAAACTCTCAACACACATACATCAGAGCACCCTGAAGCAAGGTGGGGTTCTTCATCAAGAAATTACGCGAGAGATTTCATCATTACTTCAGCTTTCCTTTCCACCAGTTGCACAAGGTCCCACCACGACCTGGCGCCTCAATGCAGGGTATTTGTAGGCGCAAGTGTTTAGCTTAGAGCCTTAGACGATGACATTTCTTTGCTAATGCTTCGTGAGAGCGAATTTAAATATGTACTATATATGAATTTTACGGTTTCGTAATCATATTTTGTGTTTACTGGCAATAGCTATCGGTAATGAGTAGAATACACTATTATGAGCACATTCACGGTGCATCTTGTATTTGAAACTAAAAAAAAAAATAATAATGCCATACTATTAATACATTTTCAGTGTTATATACTAGAATTGATAATATTGCCTATCACATTACCTGTGAGCTGTACTAAAACTAGTCATGTTGACTCTTGTATGTAGTGCAAATGTCAGTGAGCTGTGCTAAAACTAGTCATGTTGACTCTAGTATTTAGTGTAAATGTCAGTGAGCTGTGCTAAAACTAGTCATGTTGACTCTAGTGTTTAGTGTAATTATCAGTAAGCTGTGGTAAAACTAGTCATGTTGACTCTAGTATTTTGTGTAATTGTCAGTGAGCTGTCCTAAAACTAGTCACGTTGACTCTAGTGTTAATATATTACGTTTGATAATAATTAATACTATTAATATATTACGTTTGATAATATTTAATACTATTAATATATTACGTTTGATAATATTTAATACTATTAATATATTACGTTTGATAATATTTAATACTATTAATATATTACGTTTGATAATATTTACTACGGATATACTAAGTTTGATGTACAATTATGATTTTTTATAGAGCGTTGTACATACGTTTGATAATATCTTATAGTACAATTTACGATTATGGCTACGTTCACAGTGAGACATACACGAGTGTCGCATACACCACACCTGCAGCGTGACATACGTGTGACATTACACCGCACCTGTAAGGTGACATCACACCGCACCAGTAGGGTGACATCACACCGCACCTGTAGGGTGACATCACATCGCACCTGCATGGTGACATCACACCACACCTGGAGTATGGCATACATACACTTGACATTGCATTGAGGAGTTATTTCTATGGTAAACGATCACGATTATATTTATAATGCGTGGAATTACACTGAAAAAATTAACTAATAAAATAATGCGTGGAATTATATCGAAAAAAATTACAAATAAAATAATGCGTGGAATTACACTGAAAAAATTTACAAATAAAATAATGCGTGGAATTACACTGAAAAAATTTACAAATAAAATAATGCGTGGAATTACATTCACAAAAGTTACAAATAAAATGTTCTCACTGTGATCAAATTTACAGTATGTTGAATATTCGTCAGCTATATTTAATTGAAAAAGTTTACACTTACGGCTTTCGTATAATACAAAAGTAAAATATTACACGCTCATGATCATATTTATAGATTGTTGTCCATAAAATACATTACTTATAAAGTTATATACAAAACAATCACAATTATAAACAACAAACATGTATGTGTGATAACATTGTTGTATAGAAAAGAAATGATATATGTGTAGAGCATGATTAAGATCACATTTTGTATGATAATGTTTTTAGTGTTTATTAGTATTAAATATACTTATGATGATCACATTTTGTAACGCATATTTTTTTTATCACATTTACTCTGAATGGTACATACTTTGATAGGATTTATAGTATGTTTCGATTAATAATTCAATAATATTTACTGGCTTAGATTAAATATTCACAGTATGTTTCGTTTATTAATTCATTAATAACTACTGACTTAATATAAATATTCACAGTATGTTTAGTTTATTAATTCAGAAATATTATGTATCACATGCTTCCTTTATTAATTCAGAAATATTATATATCACATGTTTCCTTTATTAATTCAATAATATTTACAGTATGCTTCGTTTATTAATTTAATATCATTTAATGGTTTAGTATAAATATTCACAGTAGGTTTTGTATATTAATTCATGAACATTTCCTGGTTTAATATAAACACTCACAGTATATTTTGTATGTTAATTCATGAACATTTCCTGGTTTAATATAAATACTCACAGTATATTTTGTATGTTAATTCATGAACATTTCCTGGTTTAATATAAATACTTACAGTATATTTTGTATGTTAATTCATGAACATTTCCTGGTTTAATATAAATACTCACAGTATATTTTGTATGTTAATTCATGAACATTTCCTGGTTTAATATAAATACTCACAGTATATTTTGTATGTTAATTCATGAACATTTCTTAGTTTAGTATAAACATTCACTGTATATTTTGTTTATTAATTCAATAACATTTACTGGTTTGTAGTAATCGATTAGACGTCATTCCGTTATCAGTATATTAAAATATTATCAGTATTTATTACAAGATTACAATCAGACGTCATTCCATTATCAATGTATTAAAATATAATCAGTGTTTATTACATGATTACCTTCAGACGTCTTACCATTATCAGTGTTTGTTACATGATTACCTTCAGACATCAATCCATAATCAGGGTAGTACAATATTATCAGTGTTTGATATATGACTACCTTCAGACATCAATCCATAATCAGTGTAGTACAATATTATCAGTGTTTGATATATGATTACCTTCAGACATCAATCCATTATCAGTGTAGTACAATATTATCAGTGTTTGATATATGATTACCTTCAGACATCAATCCATTATCAGTGTAGTACAATATTATCACTGTTTATTGCACGATTGCGTTCACGTTTGCTCTTTTAAAAGATTTTCTTAAATTTTAAGAATATTCGAGGAAAATTAATCTTTCGATACACTTTCAAGTTCATGTTTTGAGTATGGTGAACAATTTATAAACTCGTTTTTGAGTATGGTGAACAGATTTATAAACTCGTTTTGAGTGTGGTGAACAGATTTATAATCTCGTTTTGAGTGTGGTGAACAGATCTATTAACTCGTTTTTAGTTTGACTTTCAAGACTATGAACAATTTGGCAGAGCGACTACGTGATTATGAATACTGTTTCAGTGTGACGTACATGATTACGAATGCTGTTTCAGTGTGACGTATGTGAATACGAATACTGTTTCAGTGTGACGTATGTGGTTATGAATACTGTTTCAGTGTGACGTACAATTAATGAATGTTGTTTTAGTGCTATGCACAAGATTTATTATATAACTTAGAATTGTGAAGTTGCGTGTGTTCGTGCGTGTTTGTGTTCTTTGAACATCAAACCATTTACACCTTCTGGTGTAGCGATTGCTCAAGATCAAATTTACTGTCACACTCGAATCATGAGTGGCGAGTTGTCTCTAATGTATCTGATATTTGTATTATGAAATTTAAAATTTCTGGAATTGCTAAGCTTATCTTCTGTTTATTTTCGTGCGTTATATTTGATGTAATATTATAATATCAAATATAAATATATTTGTATTTGTGTCGCGCCGTGCATTTTAATAGTATGAAGACTGTTTCGTCAGGAATTAGATACAAATTATAAGAAGACTGTTTCGTCTGGGTTGAGATACAAATTATAAGAAGAGTGTTTCGTCGGGATCGAGAAAAAAAATGTCGATTCGCATATAAATGCCAGTCACCCATTTACGCACAACTGTCTTTAACTTTTAGTACCCACCCAACCACTCCTTACCCACTTACCTATTTTTTCTAAGCCATCTCATAATTTGATGATCTGTCTGACACTTTGTGAATTTCACTTTTGTGTGGGCGTCTTGTAGATGTCCTGAGATTTTCAAAGACATATTTTATTTATTTATTTACGCCTATTTTCTGATCACTTCGCTTTTGTACACGGGCAAGGGAGCTCACCTCTGCCCTACTGTATTAAGTTCGCTTTTGTGCACGGACAAGGGAGCTCACCTCTGCCCTACCGTTTTCAGTTCGCTCTTTGTGAGATTCGGTCAGACTCGGAATTCCGTTAGACAGTTTGCCATCATGGCAGCACCGACAGCGAAAACGCTAGGACGCGCCGCTAAATTCTGCGGCCTCGCCACCTTCTTCGTCCTCCTGATGATCGCTAGCTGCCGAGCAGGTAAGTGTGAGACGAATTATCACGTCTTGTCTTGATAAGATGTTTTTTTACAACATGTAATTTTGCGCATATATTGACGTCTTTATGATAAAATTTGCGTTTCTCTTTTTGTTTTTAAAGAAAATCAATTTGCTGACTTTGCAATTGTCCTAGAACATGTTGTAGGGTAGAAACATTAAAACAGGCATGTTGCAGTCGTTAGCAAATCCTAACCAACTGGCCAAGTGTAAAGATTTGTCCTAGCTCTCACAAAGCACTGATTTATTTATTTATTTAATTTATTTTTTAATGTGGGTTTTATCCCACTCTCTCCATTGCGGAAAGCGTGCGTACGTGTATTTTATTACAGACTACAACTCCACTTAGGCTGTGGCTTCACGCTTCGAATTACTCTCATCGATTAAACGAAATGGAGAGTATTGAAGCTTTGGGGATAGAAGATGAATGGACGGGGACAGAGAGAAGAGGTATAACGATGGAAAAGAGAAACAGCCCTTCCCATTTCCAATATTAATGATTAAAGTATGCAGGTGGAACACGGGGGGTGGGGGTGATAAAAGGGGACGAGGAAGAAAATAAGATCAGAGATAAAGTAGGCGAGGGAACATAAGATGTCGCAGTAATATGGTTTAGAGACACAGAGAGAGAGAGAGAGAGAGAGAGAGAGAGAGAGAGAGAATGTGTGTGTGCGTGCGTATGTGTATGAGTGTGTTTTGAAAGACAGAGAGTGTGTTCGTGTGTGTACATAGGTATGAGTGTGTGTTGTTGTGTGTGTTGGTGTATTTGTGTGCATGTATATGCCTGTTTGTGAGAGTGTGTGCATGTGTGTGAGTGCTTGTGTGTGGAAAAGTGTGTGTGTGTGTGTGAGAGAGAGAGAGAGAGAGAGAGAGAGAGAGAGAGAGAGAGAGAGAGAGGCTACTCTTATTAAAGCTAAGTTCTTTTCCTTTCCGCCTCCGGTGCCTTCAGGACGCATCAACACGTTTCTGTAAATCAATTTCATATTTCTATTTCAGGATTGAGGGCACAGGTCTTTCACGGCTTACTGTCCATACGAGAGCTGGAGTGCTCCGCTGACACCCTGCCGTCAGATATCAGTTTGCTGGGTATGTCAATTTACACGATTCCAGAAAAGAGTACATTGGCTTACGTCAACCTCAAAGATTCCAAATGCTCTACCTCTCAAGCGTACTCCGCTTGCAGCATAGATAATAACTCTCGCATGACAAAGCTAGTTACTCTTGTGTCTGCTGACGTAGAAAAGGAATATGGCTGCAATGTCACCAGCTTCCGGTCCGGTCTGGAGCTGTACGTCACTTCCTGGTCGCTAGCCTTGAAGAGCATCAGTACGTACAAATTCATTTTAAAAACATAATGCACAGAGGAATGCCATTCTTCTCTACCTGCCCTTTAAATATTAAGTTTCCCAAGAATTTACCAATAAAAGCGGAAAACGGCTGCATTATGAAGTTGTTTTCTCACAGCAAAATGTCCTTGTCACGGTTTGCCCATACTATAATCTTAACATCGTTTTATTTTCTCTCTTCTTCTCTCTTTGTCACAGAATTACCCGCAATTTAAGGAAATATTAATTGCTGTTGTGCAACGGGTGTGGTATGTAATGCATGTATGTAATAAACTTTTATCATTATTGATATCATCACTAACTAGTCCATATAAGCGTGTATCTGGTTATCTACCTATCCTTTCTATCTATCAGTATATCTATATATGTATCTATCTGTCTATTTATCTATCTATCTATCTATCTATCTGTCTGTTCTATCTATTTATCTGTCTGTCTGTCTGTCTGTCTATCTATCTGTCTGTTTGTCTACCTAATATCGGTGTGTCCCTTCTTAACTTCTTTGCCCATCTCTCTCTCTTCCTTTGCTTTTTTAATATAATTTATTCATCTATTCGATCATCATTTGCATTAATTTGAAATTACATTAGTATAATTTTATATTGTTTGTTTATTTTTCAACAGAAAGTTCGGAATTATAATTTTTTTAGACTGTCATGTGTTAAGTTTGAAATATTGTCTTTTGACTTTATATGTTCAATTGTTTTTTTCGATATATTACGTAAAACCCGGGTTTCGGACATTTGTTTTTCATTCAGCAGTAACATACATATTGTATATTTGTTTGTCTGTTATCGTCCTTTTAAGTCGAATCATCTGAACAGTTATTACTGTTGTCATCGTATAAAAGTGGAAAAGATGAAACAAGCATGTAAATTACAAATCAGTATGCCTTTCAAAGAACGTGTCTAATAGATACATGGCTAATGAGACAGATGAAGAAAGCATTATGAATTCAGTATGCCTTTCATTATTATTGTTCTTCATTATTCATACCTTTCATTGTATATGTCTGTGATTATAGGTATGAGAGCCAAGAGGAGAAATAGAAAAATTAGGCAGGCAAATAGCGGAAAATGGATACAAAAACGGTCGATCAGTCGTTGGTGTAGGCGGGACGGAGAATGACAAAGGGCAGTAAAGATGGGGGTGAATTAGGGTCTTAGTAAGTGGAAAAGAAAGAAAATTATATACACATGTACTTTTCAGAAGAGGGGTCTATGAAAGGAAGATAACGTCTTCCTTAATGCTGCTGAAGACTAGAAAGTATGGTTCTAGATTCAGAATCTAAATTTCGTTGCTACAGGAAAATACTGTTTCCATGCGTGGATTACTTTCTCTCCTTTCCAAGTCCTGCTATTTCAGTTTCAGATTTTTCTTCTGCTTCAAGAATCTCTGCTCTTTCAATTCCGTAGTTCTGACAGATTTCTAAGTCGGATGTTTTTCCCGCTTAATTCTAATTCTGATTTATTTTGTTCCAGCTACAGACCCACGCAATATATGTTTGTTGTTTTTTTTAATTAATCCAAGGGACTTTGCAAACTTAGGTATTTGGGATTCCTTGAAACTTAATGATTTTTGCTTCTTTTGAAATTTTGTATTTAGTGTTTGACCTTGTGAAATAATAATAATAATAATTATTATAGTACCAGTGCCGTCTTAACGCATGGGCACGTTGGGCAGTTGCCCAGGGCCTCACAAGCATAAGGTCACCGTGCTAATCTATGAGAATGTTGTGACTTGCTGTCAGTAAGTAAGTAGGTAAGGGACCCCAGTGCTCTGCTTTGACCGTGGGCCAATATTACTGTTAAGAAGGCACTGTATACTTACTACTACTACTATTATTACAGTATTAACTTTATTATTTAAATATTAAAAAGAGGACATCTTTAATACTGCACACCACTATCACCTTAACATCCGCACACAGTTGAGATTTTGTTTTGGGGTTGTTTTTTTTTAGTTTTTGTTTTGTTTTTTTTGTTTTTTTTGTTGTTGTAATTTACCGTTGTAAATGAGTTGTATTTGTCTTGTCAGACTTTCCAATCATTACAGAATTATGTATAGCTCAAGATATCAATAAGTACCGAGATGTTTAAGAATTATAAATTGTGTAATTGTTCCCCGCTTTTAAAAGTACTAATTTATGGAAAGTGCTTAACTATATATTCTAGTTCCTCTTTAATAATTCTTCATCGCATATATTCTAGCGTCGTCTTAAAAATAATATTCAGTGTATACAGACACAAACGGAGTCATATTTATTAATATTTCACCGTATAAAGATATATGTTTGTTAAGTTGTCGGGTACAGATGTAGTCTGAAATGTCCTTAATAATAAATCACCGTACATAAAATAAAGTCTAGGGTCCTCTTTAGTAATTTTTCTTCGTGTTCCTCTAGTGCACTTTAAAATAGTTATTTATCGACTGCCAAATATATTCTGTATCCTCTTTAATATCACATGGTTTACAAATATATTCTAGTGTCCTCTTTAATAATTTCGCTTCGTGTACAGATATATTTCAGTGCCCTCTTTAATAATATCACTTCGTGTACAGATATATTCCAGTGTCCTCTTTAATAATACCACTTCGTGTACAGATATATTCCAGTGTCCTCTTTGATAATACCACTTCGTGTACAGATATATTCCAGTATCCTCTAATAATATCACTTCGTGTACAGATATATTCTAGGGTCCTTATTAGTGCAATCACATCATTCACAATTATATTCTAATGTCCTATTAAAAACTTATTTATCGTCTAGCAGTTGTGCTCTAGTGTTCTCTTTAACAATATCACATCGTGTAGAAATATATTCTAGTGCTGTCTTAGTGCCATTTGTTCTATTGATCTGGGCTATGTATTCTAGTGTCCTCTGTAATAAATCTTCACACAATATAGTCTAATATCCTAAGAAATAATAATTCATCATTGGCGAAATATATTAAGTAATAATACTTCATCGCTGGGAAAATATAGTCTAACATTTTAAGTAATAACATTTCATCACTGGCCTCCATTGCCTTACCTTAAATAGAGTTCAGTTTTACTAGTCAAAATTCAAAAGACTGCTTTTAGTTTCCCCAATCAAGCGAAATAAATTCAGAAACTCAACAGAGCTGTCTTAAACTCTCTTTCCAACGTTTAACTCCAGAACGTACTATTCTAGCCGAAACTTCAACTGTGGATTTTAACTTCAAACGTGAATTTAACAAAACACGACAATTTTTTTCTCAAATAAAATTTCACTAATTTTAACCAGGAAAATTCCTCTCATAGTTTTAACCAGGAAAATTCCACTCATAGTTTTAACCACGAAAGCTTCACTCTAATGATACCATGGAACTTTATTTTAAAATACTTATTATAAAATGTCACTAAAAGTCTAATCGTGAAAATCTCATTAAAAGTCTAATCGTGAAAATATCTCTTAAAGTCTAACTGTGAAAATATCACTAAAAGTCTAACCTTGAAAATCTCCACTGTAAGTCTAATCATAGAAACATCACTAAATGTCTAACCATGAAAAACTTCATTGTAATCCTAATCGTGAAAAACTTCACTTCAAGTTTAACTTGAGAAAAACTTCACTATAATCTTAATCATGAAACCTCGAATCGAATTTCTTAAATATTAAAAGAGGAATCGACACTCTGTTTCTATACTTTTACCCGTATGCAGCTCACTCGTTCATTCGATACCGCATCATTAAATTTATCACATATAAAGCGTACATCTACAAAGAACAAATTATATTTTCTTTTGCACCGGACCGAAACTAGAAACTCTTATTTCAGCGCAGACGCGGTCACGTGGGAGCAAAAATTCCCAAGTAGTAGACGCGTGTTACATTCTCTCGTTTGATTCATCAATGTGTCACGTCTTCTGACTGCTAACTCAAAACATAGCATTTAAATAAATTTCCTTCACCTAGATTACAGATTAAACCTCGTTGAATCTACATCAGATTAAAAATTAACGCCCGCCCGATTCGCAGTTTTCCACGAGAATTAAGAATTTATATTTAATTAAACAGCATACACACCTCTTTACAATAGTAAATTTAATAAATATATCCCGAGTTGATTTTTGCCAACCTGTTACGACATGCATATGTTCCAGTATCGTCTTAAAAAAATATTTCCTGTTTAATGTAGTTATGTACGTGCAATTATTTTCAGTATTCTTGGCCTGCTGTTTAAGTCGGCCTGCAGTTTATATATAGCAATCTTTACCAGTGGTTGAGCTCTAAAAATTTAGAAGTCCCACCCATTGCACATCTATCTATCTATCTATCTATCTATCTATCTATCTATCTATCTATCTATCTATCTATCTATCTATCTATCTATCTATCTATCTATCTATCTATCTATCTATCTATCTATCTATCTATCTATCCATCCATCCATCCATCCGTCCATCTATCCATCCGTCGGTCTATCTAACCATCCATCCATCCATCCATCCATCTATCTATCTATCTGTCTATCATCTATCTATCTATCTATCTATCATCTATATATCTATCATCTATCTATGTATCTATCAATCAGTAAATCAATCAATCTATCTATCTGTCTGTTTTATATGTCTGACTGTCTGTCTGTCCCTCTCATTCTCGTTTGTCAAAAGTGTATTTAGAAATCCTTGTTATCGCTTCGTATACTGTCCCTGTTGATTCGCTTTGTAAACAAAGAGTTGGGATAATTAAGTGTCAAAAATCGTCTAATACCTGTTAACTCTGGTCTGGACTCAGTACCCATATTAAGCTTGTACACTCGCACTCATTTCTTACATTCTGACCTACCTTAAACCGTAATTTGTACATTGTAAATGCATATGCCTTTATTTGAGTACCTGCAATAGTCATTATGTTTTGATACTTGAGTTGATTTGTGGTCAACCATACATTTGTATACCAGTCTCATGTTATTATTAGGGGCCTTAGTCTTCATATCTAGAAGCTTAGATGTGATCTCAGGCTTACAGTAAACATTTACTAAGTAATGCATGGTATAAATGTTGAGCTTATATTTAACCGTGTTTGTCTAGATACAGGACTTTCATTTGGGGGCCTATAATAATTTTCCTTAAAGTATAATTATATTGAATTACGAATGACAACATATTTTCTTTCTCAGACGAAAACTTATTTATTGAGGCTAATATTTTAAAATAACTTGCATTTTTATTATTTATTTGTTATTGAGTGCAAAATTACTTTCTATCAACCGAAGCAAAATGGAATGTTATTGCGATGACTGAACATTATATTCTTCTTTCATGTATTGTCAATACGCCTTTCAACTATGAGACATTTGCCGCTGTACCCCACCCCCCTTAGGACTCACCACCCACCAGGGGATAATGATCCCGTCTTTCATCTTGAATCTACTTCTTCCTTTAATATCCTGTTGTCCACTAGAAAAAAATTGAAGTCCATCGACCTCTTAAATCATATGAAAGGTAAAGCATCACTATCTTCCTCATCTCTTTGCAATCATCATCGTCTCCATAATAATAATAATTTGCATACATCTTTGCTTTTTTGCTTTAAGATGAGCATGGTGGGCGACTGCGCTAGGAGTTACTAGTTCTGTAATCCACACTGCTGTTCTCGGCAGTCATAGCGTTGTGTCACGTGTTGAAATGCACATCTTTAATTTTCATTGCGGATATTTTACAGTGCCACGATCAATGTATATTATGAAATTCTTTTGATATTATAGAAATCCATACGTATTGTATAATATTATAGTTATTACTAACCTAAATGGGTATATTTTTAAAGTAAAGATTGATTTGCGCTTTACGAAATCCTATATTTATTATTTAATTTTACTGATTATTACGGAGTATTACTGATCAAAGTGGGTGTCATAGACTGCTAGGGGTTTTACAAAAATTATAGGCATTTACTGATCTCAGAGTGTGTTTTATAGAATACTAAGTATAAGATGTAGAAAGCTCTATAGGTAAAAAAGGTCTTATAGGTACTATTGATCGCACTGGGTAATATAGAAATCTAGAGAACACTTTGGGAATTATGGAAATTTAAAAATATTACTTGATCAAGATGGGTATTATAGAAATCTAGATGTATAATAAAACACCTTGGGAATTATGGAACTTTAAAGATACTTGATCACTATGGTTTTAGAATTATGGGAATTATGGAACTTTAAAAATATTACTTGATCGGATGGGTATTATAGAAATCTAGATGTATAATAAAACACCTTGGGAATTATGGAACTTTAAATATACTTGATCACTATGGTTTTACAGCAGTCTATCGATATATTAGAACACTATGGAAATAATAGAACTTTAAAAATATTATTTGATCACAGTGTTATAGAAAACTTTTGTATTATTATAGAACAGTATGGGAATATGGAGCTTTACAGACATACCTGACTCAGAATGTTACAGGATTTATAGATCACAAAGGGAATTATGGAATTATGGAACTGTAATAGGTGTTACTGATCATTGTCGATATATTAGAATGTTACTGAGATTTATGAAACTTTACGCATAGTATTGTTTGCAGATGAGTATTATGAAAATGTACTTTTGTCCGCTGTATATATTATGGAACAGTACAGATATAGAAGTTTGTAGATGTTTTGGAGCATTATATATGGAAAGGTACAGATATCGAAGTTTGTAGATGTTTTGGAGCACTATATATGGAAAGGTACAGATATCGAAGTTAGTAGATGTTTTGGAGCACAATATATGGAAAGGTACACAAATAGAAGTTTGTAGATGTTTTGGAGCACTATATATGGAAAGGTACAGATATAGAAGTTTGTAGATGTTTTGGAGCACTATATATGGAAAGGTACAGATATAGAAGTTTGTAGATGTTTTGGAGCACTATATATGGAAAGGTACAGATATAGAAGTTTGTAGATGTTTTGGAGCACTATAAATGGAAAGGTACAGATATAGAAGTTTGTAGAAGTTTTGGAGCATTATATATGGAAAGGTACAGATATAGAAGTTTGTAGATGTTTTGGAGCACTATATATGGAAAGGTACAGATATAGAAGTTTGTAGATGTTTTGGAGCACTATATATGGAAAGGTACAGAATGCTGCCTATATTATGGAATAGTATTAATGCTGTGGAAGAGAGAAAACGTTTACAGTGCCCGCTTATCTGCCAAGTGAGAGAGAAGAGAGGTGCCTTTTAGGGAATTATTAATAACATAAATTAAGATTCTCATCACTTGTACTTAGTTATGGACGATTAATAAATAAATAATAATAATAACCATTAAGTAGACCATCACACAATATTCTGAAGGTGAAAAACTTCTTACTAAAGGAGAAGACAAGTCTGTTTTTATTCTATATTTAGCAAGCCCCCATCCATCCACTTACTTCTCCAAAACATAACTTGATCAATATGTGCATGAAGATCAATCAATTTATTAGAAATGGAGTTATTAGATATAAGCGATAATATTTTCTACATAACCTGGTTTAAGTGCTGTGTCAATAGTCTTTATAATGTCACAAGTTATTGTCCACATCAACTCCATGTGTCTCTCTCCTCGTGTTCAAAACACTGATACGCTGCTCTTCTCTCGAATCTAACCAGACTGCTTTTATTTTTTTGCCATATCAGCTCCTTCAAGCAGAACAACAACTGTAGCAATTTATAATAACTTCCCTGTACCAGAAATTGTTCGATGTAGTCACCGTACCCTGCCACCATACATCAATGGAGTGTAGTGTATTTCTTACACTTACACACGGCAGTAGAGGCTCCCCATGTCTACCAGTCATAGCAGTTATAATCAGTAAACCAGGAGATACAAATAATACACGGAAAGGCTGCTTTGTCCCTGTAAAAATATAATTAGGGAACAAAAGTTTATCTCTTTATAACTCCATTCGTTCTTACATTCAAGTCTCAACCTACAGTTTCCTGTAACAATATTTATTATCCCACAGATATTGTGAAATGCTATAGATATAATAGAGCACTACATATATTGTGAAATGCTGTAGATATAATAGAACACTACAGATATTGTGAAATGCTATAGATATAATAGAACACTACAGATATTGTGAAATGCTGTAGATATAATAGAACACTAAATATTGTGAAATGCTACAGATATAGCGGAATACTACAGATATTGTGAATTGCTACAGATATAGCGAAATACTACAGATATTGTGAATTGCTACAGATATAGCTGAATAATACAGATATTGTGAAATGCTACAGATATAATGAAACACTAGGGACAGACTATTTTGTATTTAGATTCTCTTTCTTATGTTTTATTTTTTTAGATTAAGTTTTACAGTAAATTGTATAAACAAGCTATTTTCTGTTTCTAATTAATTTCCCCCTCGGTTTTGCTGACCAAAAAATAGCAAAGCTAATTATTTTATATAATTAGCGTTAAAAAAGTACCTTCAGTCCTCTTTGCCCCCACACAGACAGACATAAACTCCTTGACTACTGTAAATAATTAGCTTAAAAAAACTCCTTGACTACTGTAAATAATTAGCTTAAAAAACTCCTTGGCTATTGTAAATAATTAGCGTTCAAAAACTCCTTTTTCTTTCTTTTCGCAATCTGATATAGTAACATCTTGTATAACTGGCCGTATCGTTCTTGCTGATCCTTCTGCATGAGATAATGAAACATTATTTCGCAGGCAAAGAATATTTTCTTCTTTTATTTTTAAAGTATCAAGATATTTGGGAAAATTACTTCCAAGGCAGAGAATATTTTATTATTTTTAAGTATTATGATTTATGTGTTTGTTTTTGTAGTAAGACATGTATGTATGTACGTGTGAATGTGCTCTCACTTTATATGTGAGTGAATGTGCTCTCACTTGTGTATACGTGTGAATGTGCTCTCACTTGTGTATACGTGTGAATGCGCTCTCACTTGTGTACGTGCGTGCCGCTCATTATCGCAATGTTATACAAACACATCTGTAATGAGACATGTTGAGAGCATCATTATCATTTCTTTGAAACTGGCATAACTGGCATGTTTATTACTTTATAACACGGGATGCTTATTACTTTATAACCGGGATGCTTATTATTTTATAACCGGCATGCTTATTACTTTATAACCGGCATGTTTATTACTTTATAACCGGCATGCTTATTATTTTATTACTTTAAGACTGACATGCTTATTACGTCAAAGCCAGCATGCTTGCTACGTTAAAATCGACATGTTTATTACTTAAAACCGACACGTTTATTTACTTAAAACCGACACGTTTATTTACTTAAAACCGGCCTGTTTATTACGTTAAAGCCGGCATGCCTATTACATTAAAACTGACACGCTTATTACATTAATATTTTAAAACCTGCTTGCCTATTACTTTATTATGTTAAAACCTGCATGCTTATTACCTTAAAAGTGGTTATTACATTATTCCGTAAAACCAGAATGCTCATTACATTAAAACCGGTATTCCTAGTTTTCCTTCTTGTCGTACCTATGCTCACTGCACTACATTATTACATTATTCCGTAAAACCAGAATGTCATTACATTAAAACCGGTATTCCTAGTATTCCTTCTTGTCGTACCTATGCTCACTGCACTCATATTGCAATAACACGGCACTAGGAAGGGACTTGTAATAAGTTCTATAGGTAATAAAATAACATAGTTTCGCAGATCTGACCAGATGGTTGATGGCCTTATAAGGGAAATTATCAGTACCTCCTCAGATGCGTTATTGTCATTAGATCCAAGTTTATATTTCTTAAAAGAATGTTAATCGCAATCTAAGCCGCCGCCAACAGTCTACATTTAGTGATAGTTTTCCTACATAGAGATCCTAATGATGTAACTTAATTAATGTTGGATATCTCTCCTACATAGAGATCATAATGATGTAGCTTAATTAACTATGGATAGCTCTCCTACATAGAGATTATAATGATGTAACTTAATTAATTTTGGATAGCTCTCCTACATAGTGATCCTAATGATGTCACTTAATTAATGTTGGATAGCTCTCCTACATAGTGATCCTAATGATGTGACTTAATTAGAGTTGGATGGCTCTCCTACATATGAATCCTAATGATGTAATTTAATTAATTTTGGATAGCTCTCCTACATAGAGATCCTAATGATGTGACTTAATTAGCATTGGATTGCTCTCCTACATAGAGATCCTAATGAATGTAACTTAATTAACTTTGGTTAGCTCATCTACATTGTGATCCTAATGATGTGACTTAATTACTTTGGCTTAAACCCATACCCATTAACGATTAGCCTTTGGAAAAAATATTTATATACACATCTGGTTAATAAATGAATGTCTATATATATAATAAATGAATATCTTAATACATATGGTCAATAAGTGAAAAATGTCTATTTACATCTGGCTAATCAATGAATATATATATATATACATATGGCTAATAAATGAATATCTATATACATCTGGCTAATAAATGAATATCTATATACATATGGCTAATCAATGAATGTCTGTGTACAGCTGGTACATAAATGGAACAGTTGGCTTAAAGAACTTTACATTTCTGCAGTCCTGAAGTGGCTTCAACTCTGTAATCTTAATGTGACATCCAAAGGTTTTCATGATTTACAATTGGTACACATTCATACTTTAAATCTAGCTGGGTTTATTTTTGGCTTGCAAGATTTGGCATGATTCCATATGTAATTTGGCATGGCCTCATGTTTTTAGATTGTCATAGTTTTATATCGTAAAGTAGATATATTTTCACAGAATAAAACTGGTAGGTTTGCATAATTTGTATATGATAATGCATTTAAATTATAAAACCGGCACGCTTTCTTAAGTAAAAATATTTGAGAAATGGGTAGCCGAGAGGCCTCTGCGCTAGAAGGTCTTGGGCGTGATGAGTTTGAAAACTACCCTTGAAATTGTTACAGTTTGTTATCGACATACTTCGAATTTGTCAAGTTTAGTTCCCCTGGGTGGGAGACAATTGGAGATCTAATGGTACTAAACATTAGTTTTCAAAAAGTAAATATAAAATTTACAATTAAAGAAAACAGTACACTATGTATTACACAAATTACATCGTTTTGTAATTTTAAGAAACATACACTATACTCTCAATGATAGCCAAGAAGTTTCTCACCATGTAGCAAAGAGCATATGTGAGTATAATTATGTTTTCACCTAACAAGAAGTATTTCAGCTTGTTATTTAGCTTTTGTTGTCTTTTTACGTAACAATGCCACAGCTTGTCGTTTAGCTTTTGTTGTCTTTTCACATAATAGGAAGTATCAGCTTCTCATTTGGCTTTTACTATGTTTTCACATAACAATTATATCAGCTTGTCATTTAGCTTTTGCTATGTTTTCACATAACAATTATATCAGCTTGTCATTTAGCTTTTACTATGTTTTCACATAACAATTATATCAGCTTGTCATTTAGCTTTTGCTATGTTTTACGTAACAAATATCTCAGCTTGTCGTATAGTTTTGTTCTGTTTGTAGGCTTTTGAATCTATTTTCTAGTCATTGTATTTATTTTGTTTAATTTTATTTTGGGGATTGCTGTTGATTTTGTGTTGTGTAGGGTGCTTTGATTTTTCGTTTGTCTGTGCCTGTTTTTAGTTTCTTTCTTACAAATTTTAGACGAGTTTGGTTCCGCAGATCAATACATTCCTCGCGCATACTTCTGATTAAAGTAAGTAGCTTATCGGAATACATCTTAGCACTCTTTTATATTAGTCATACAACAGGGTTTATGATTGAATTCCAGTTAGTACTAGGTTAAACGCCGACTTCACAGAGTTTAAAGATAAAGTATTGGTATGTGTGCAATACAGAGTAACACTGACTTTTAAAAAGTGTTTTAAAATAGATAATGGTATTTGTGGAATGTACATAACAACAGTGACTTTAAAAAGTGTTTTAAAATAGATAATGGTATTTGTGTAATGTACATAACAACAGTGACTTTAAAAAGTGTTTTAAAATAGATAATGGTATTTGTGGAATGTACATACAACAATGACTTTTAAAAGTGTTTTGAAATAGGTTGATGGTATTTGTTCAATATATAGAGCAACACTGACTTTACTTAATTAACACTAGTAAAGGGGGTTTTGCACTGCACAGAGCAACGCTGACTTTACATAATTAACACAAGTAAAGGTAAAAGTGTTTTGAAATAGGTTGATGGTATTTGTTCAATATACAGAGCAACACTGACTTTACTTAATTAAGTACTGTACAGAGCAACGCTGACTTTACAGGGTTAACAACAGATTGTAGTACGTGTTCCGTTTTTAGAGTTCATTGACTTAACAAAAATTAAGTAAAAAGCAGTGATTTGTGGAACTGGTCTGGGTAACAATGACTATAGATTTGAAAATAGTTAGTGTTATTTATACTCTGAGTATTGTAAAAGCGAGTTAAAATTAAGTTGTGGTTTCTGTACGTTGATCAGAATACCACTGATATTAGAGAGAGATGAAAAAATCAAGCAATGTATAAATATCGCAATTGTAATACACGCTTAACATAGTTAAAATTAAAGCGTTGTAAGGAATATTGCAGACTTTAATCAGTTAGTTTTCTTTATACAATATGCACTGAGTATTTTTACAGTTTAAAAGGTATTGTTATTTATATAGGTTTCCTCAAAACAATCTTGAGCTAAACGAAACATTAAGTGCTTTTTATGCACTACGCATTGTACAAATTACTTAAACGTACTAATATTTGCTTGCTACGCACTGCGCATTGTACAAATTACTTAAACGTACTAATATTTGCTTGCTACGCACTGCGCATTGTACAAATTACTTAAACGTACTAATATTTGTTTGTTATGCACTGCGCATTGTACAAATTACTTAAACGTACTAATATTTGTTTGTTATGCACTGCGCATTGTACACATTACTTAAACGTACTAATATTTGTTTGCTATGCACTGCGCATTGTACAAATTACTTAAACGTACTAATATTTGTTTGTTATGCACTGCGCATTGTACAAATTACTTAAACGTACTAATATTTGTTTGCTATGCACTGCGCATTGTACTACATTAAAAAATCTAAAATTTGTTTGTTTTGCAATGAGCATTATAAAACAGGCCTAATAGAGCTAAAAAAATAAATTACTTAGTATTCGTTAAGCAGGCTACATTATAAAACAGATCTAATAAAAAATACGTAGTGCTAGTTATGTACTGAACATTGTAAAACAGATCTTAAAAAGTTAAATTCACGTTTGTTAGTTATGTACTGAGCATTGTAAAACAGATCTAATACAGCTAGAAAATACGTGGTATTAGTTATATACTGAGCATTGTAAAACAGATCTAATACAGCTAGAAATTACGTGGTATTAATTGTGTACTGAGCATTGTAAAACAGATCTAATAGAGCTAGAAATTACGTGGTATTAGTTATGTACTGAGCACTGTAAAACAGATCTAATACGGCTAAAAATTACGTGTTGTTAGTTATGTACTGAACATGATAAAGCAGACTTAACATGGATAAAATTAGGTATGTGTTATGTACTTGCATTGTAAAAAGACCTAATAGAACCAACGTATGCGTAATGTGAGTTATGCACTGCGCATTATAAAAAGATCTAATAGAATCTAAGTATGCGTAATGTGAGTTATGCACTGCGCATGGTAAAAAGATCTAATAGAATCTAAGTATGCGTAATGGGAGTTATGCACTGCGCATTGTAAAAAGATCTAATAGAATCTAAGTATGCGTAATGGGAGTTATGCACTGTGCATTGTGAAAAGACCTAATAGAATCTAAGTATGCGTAATGGGAGTTAGGCATTCTGTATTGTAAAACAAACCTAAAAGAACCTAAGTATATGTAATATAAGTTACTCAACGATCACTTTAAAAGAAATTTAAAAGAAAAAAGAAATTGTATTGGGTTAAGGAAAAAGAGAAATTGTTTTAGCTTTAAGAAAAAAAAAAGAAATTGTATGACCTTAAAGGAAAACACGAAATGGTATTGGTGTTTTTTTTAAAAAAGAAGGAATTGTATTAGCCTTAAGATAAAGAAAGGAATTTGTATCAGCTTAAAGAAAAAGAAAAGAAAATGTATTTATTCACAGAGCTAAATAGAATTTAAAACAATGACTGTTAAATGTTGTGCTATTAATACTGTTTTTTTAGAATTAACATTATCTAGCGTTTTTATTTTGTTAGTATTGTTCCATAACCTTGCGAAGTTCAATTCCAAATCAATCATGTCAGGTCAGATAATGTTTAGTTACATATACAAACATTTAATTTTGTACCCTTTCGAAGTTCGAAATCAACCCAACTATGATAAATCAAATAATGTTCGAGTTAAATGTACACATATTTAATTGTTGTAACCTTACGAAGTTTAAAATCAACCTAATTATGATAGGTCAAATAACGTTTAGTTACATATACAAACAGTTAATATTAACCTTACGAACTTCAAAATCACACGCAGAATGGTAAGTCAGATATTGTTTAGTTGTACTTGACAGCAGGACATGTGTAAGGGACATACCTTTTATCAGATTTATAAACATTAATAATTTACCTTTATTTATTTACTAGTTTGTTTCTTTGACTCTTGAATTGAATTTCAAAGAGAAAGACTTAGTTTATTTAGTAGGACCATGCATTTGAAAGTGTTAGTTATCCAAGTATTGCTAAGCCATTTCTTATTCCTAGAAGTGAATGGATACAGATTATTATCAGAATGCGATTTCTTTGCTCTAAACTTTCTACTTTTCAATCTGTTTACCAAGCTAGGTTAATAAAAATAATAGTTCTCAACCTGTAAATAATGTAATATTATATATGGAAGGTTCAAGGATTCATACACAATCTAAACGTCTTTATATAGACGTAAAAGCTGGTTACAGCTATATGAAAGCAGACCAGTAGTGCAAGCATTGTTTATAGAAGCCTGTGGCCATTGGTCGTCGCTTGCTGGCTATAAATAAATCTTGTGGAGACAGCGGAGGGTCTGTGAGGTGAAGGAGGGAGGCATCGTTTTATCTTAAGGTCGCAGGGATTAGGTCCCAATTACTGCTTCGGCGTTTGTTATTCTTGCTGTTGTTATGATTGCCAGGTTCTTTAGGCACAACTTCCCTTATTCTTTTAGAACTGGGCCAGGCTCGAAATGGATTTGATTACATCTTGACTAAAGAGTGTTAAACTTGTGTAAGATTGTAAATTTATTTGGTTTCATCTTGACTAAACTGCATTATGCTAATACCAGACTAAATTCATTTCTTTACATCTTTACTCATCTATTTTATGTACGACTAAATTCATTTTCCTTACTTTGATTCTGATCTAAGTTCACGCCAATCTCTCCATGCATTTGGTTACATTTTGAGTAAAATGTCTATAAATTTATTCTCTTTACTTCGGGTTTAAAATGTCCCAAGCATGTGCCAGACAGGGTTACAAGGTAAAGCTTTCACATTGTGATAATGTCTACATATTTACTTTACATCTGACGTCGAACAGAATGGAGTGTTATTTTTAGAGTCCTCCAGTGGGTCAGTGTAATCTCAAATTTGCTCTTGTTTAACTAATATGTTAACCGACTATACTTTCTATTATCGCTTACTTCTAATGTTGATTTTGCGGAAACTTTTGCTTTTCTTTCTGAATTGTTTCACCAGTTAAGTGCCAAGCATGCTTGGAATGACTCCATCTACATAATACAGTTGAATTTGTTCTGTTTGCTGACTGATCTTTTTGTGGATATTTTCTAGAACACATTTTATTTTAATTGTCAAATAGTGTATAGTTCATCCTTACTGATGTTGATAAATAATATTACAAATTGCATACTTTTCAAATTCTCGTGTGTATAGTTTCTGCTCATTTGACTGTGTCAGGGGACAGTAGTCTGTATGTTATCCGTAGATCAAGGGAAGTCACTGTTTTCCCTTTGTGCCAACCAGTTATTTTAAAGAAATATCCAGGATGAGAATGCACAGAGGCAGTTCGACATGATGGCGAGGCAAGCTTGGGTACTGGTGTTTGTCGTCGTCTGTAGTCTGCTAGCCAAACCATGCGTCGTGGAAAGCATGACAAGTGGTACGTTTTTGTTAAAATCTATGTTATCACATATACGCTTATATCTTTAAATTTGGTGATAAATACTGGTTTGTCTTTATAGATAACAAAAACGTTCTGTAGTACATAGTGCATGAAGAGAGAGATTTGCAATAGACGCCATTTATTGATAGTACCTTTGGAATAGTTTTGTTATATGCAGTTGTTTCCCTTTCTCTGGTGAGGCTTAACTAAGAGTAACGTTATTATTATTCACTGAAATCGGTCTTAATTTTTAACTATCATGTTACCTATCAGTCTATTAAATTCATATCTGATTTATTTTTACTAATTTTATTTGGATTTTAAAAAATATATAATGCTTGGAATAATGTGATCTTAATGTTTTAAATTTAAAAGACATGTTTTATAGTGATTTCTGTAACTGAAACTAACCACTCACACTTTAGTGATTTTAGTAGATAATATTCTCTTACTAAATAAGGGCTAACTTTTTAATGATGATTTTAGCAGTCTTAAATAAGGGCTAACATTATACCGACTTCAGCAGCTTCCTAATTAAGGAATAACATTTTAATGATTTTAGCAGTCTTACTATTTTATTATAGTGCCTTCAGAAGTCGTGCTAATTAAGGATAAACATTATAATGATAATAAGAACAAAAACAAATACGTTCTTTGTAGTTAAAATTGTATTGCTAAATAAACGATCATTCTACAGTGTTTTTAGTGGTTAAAATTATCCTGCTAAATAAAGGATCATACTAATGTGATTTTATTATTTTCAAATTGTAAAGGCGAAATAAGGGCTTAAACAGTCTTGGTTTTAGTCCTTAATTTGTTTTTCTGAATAAAGGCTTACGCTACAGTGACTGAGATCTAAAATTGTCTTGCTCAATAACGAACGTCTCGAAGTAATTGCGATTTTAGTACTATTGCTTATCCTGTTAAATAAGGGCTCGTACTAATTGCCATTTTAGTACTATTACTTATCCTGTTAAATAAGGTCTCGTACTAATTGCCATTTTAGTACTATTACTTATCCTGTTAAATAAGAGCTCGCACTATAGTGATTTAAGCAGCTAAAATTATCTTAATAAATATGGACTACAACTTTAGTGATTTCAGTATCCAAAATTGTTTTACTAAATATGGTCTCCAACTCCGGTGAATTCAGTAGCTAAATTTAATACGTAATTGGCCTCACTATTTGTGATTGTAGTAGCTAAAATGTTATTCGAAATACGGGTTTACACTGTAATAATTTCAGTAATAATAATTGCACCGCTCAATAAGGACAGTAGCGATTCCTATAACTATATTTACATGTTAAATAAAGGCTCGCACTTGAGTTAATCATTATCTAAAATTGCCTTGCGAAGTAAAAGCTAACGATACACTGACTTTCAGTAGCTAAAATTGCTCTACAAAATGAAGGCTCATACTATAGTGATTTCAGTAGCTAAAATTGCTCTACAAAATGAAGGCTCATACTATAGTGATTTCAGTAGGTAAAATTGGCGAGCGCAATAAGGGATTGCACAATAGTAATTTTCTTTTTAGAGAAAATGGTCAATCAAACGTGGGCTCATACTAAAGTAATTGCCCTGCGAAATAAAGGCTCCTACTATAGTGATATCAGTAGCTACAGTTGCCTTGCTGAATAATGGCTCACACAATAGTCAGTTAAGTAGATAAAATTCTCCAGTAAAAAAAGATCACACACCATTGCGATTTCAGTGGCTTTAATTGCCTACTAGATTTGAACTAACACTATAGAGATTTCAGTGGTTATATTCCTCTGGTTAATTAAGGGCTCACACTACAATGATGTTCAGTAGCTAAATTTCCTCTGCTTAATTAAGGGCTCACACTACAGGGATATTTAATAGCTAAAATGTGTCCTGCGTAATTAATAAGGGTTTACACTGTAGTGATTTCAGGGTCTATTAAATTGACCTGCTAATTCCAGGAATGCGTGCGAGTTCCTTTCGAGGAATAGAATCCATTCAGGTCATCGAGTGCTCTGGAAACGTCTTGCACTCGGACATTGACCTATTTGGGATGACTCTCTTCACACCCGTCGATAACAAAATCCTGGCCAGTGTCAACTTGAAGAGCAACGAATGTGTGACATCGCATAGTTACTCCTCCTGCCTGATTGATTCAAAGGACACTCGCAAAACACGCCTTTTGACTTTAGTCTTCGAGTGGAGTGATGACGCGCATCGGCTGTTCGGCTGCAACGTCACAAGCTTCCGGGCCTCACAGCCGCATCTCATATCTTGGTTCATACGCATCTCGCGTAAGTGGATGTTATGTATGGTTATCCTATGCAGTCAAAACGCCTGCAGCCGCACAACTTGCTAATCTCACGATCTGTTATCGATAATCCGAGTGTGCTTGTCTCGTTGTATGATTATTTTTGCGCTTATTTACTGTGTGATACTTTCTTTGCTGTTTGCTGCAGTTTAATAATAATTTATATCTGTAAGTAAGAAATTGTAGTATGTATTTCAAACATTATATGCTACCAAGGGCATGTAGTTCACCACCACCCCGTCCCCACTCTTTGTATTCTCTTTAAACCGTTACTTATTTAAATATTTATATTGTCTACAACTTGATTCGGCTCTGCAGCAAACTAATTTTCTAATGATTCGATTGCCCGGGCAAGACTGACTACAAGTTATTTTCAAAGGGAGGAAAAAAAGAAAAATCTTAAGACATCTCTCATGGGTCGTAACTCTTGGTCGTATCCTAGATTGAGTTTTCTTTTCATCTGCTGTGACGCTAACACAGGGTCATTAGTTCAAAACAACTTAGTACGTCTTTGTCGAAGATTTAATAAAAAACAAGAAATCAATTTGCAATCTTATATACATTATTTTTAACATACAGCCATCAGTAATGATATATGCTATATGCTAGTGTGTTTATAACCTGATATATATGTTTGCTAAATGTTTAGTAATCTCTGTGTATGTGTGCTTGTACGTGTTCAAATGCGTTATGGATATTATTCATTAGTTTATATTTCTTCCTTGCAATACTCTTAGGTCTCTGTACATACTGAAAACGTTATTGTTTATTGGCTAGTGAAGGGATTTAGATGTTTGTAACGAAAATCTGGGCTTGTAATGAAAACATTATTTATTGGCTATTGAAGGGATTTAGATGTTTGTAACGAAAATCTGGGCTTGTAATGAAAACATTATTTATTGGCTAGTGAAGGGATTTAGATGTTTGTAACGAAAATCTGGGCTTGTAATGAAAACATTATTTATTGGCTAGTGAAGGGAATTTTCTGTTTATAACGAAAATCTGGGCTTGTAATGAAAACATTATTTATTGGCTAGTGTAGGGAATTTTATGTTTATAACGAAAATCTGGGCTTGTAATGAAAACATTATTTATTGGCTAGTGTAGGGAATTTTATGTTTATAACGAAAATCTGGGCTTGTAATGAAAACATTATTTATTGGCTAGTGAAGGGAATTTGATGTTTATAACGAAAATCTGGGCTTGTAATGAAACCTTGTATACACTTTTATTGTGTTATTGGAGTTTGACATTCAACATAAATGTTGCGCACAGACAGCACTGTGCCGTCATCAAATTTACATGATATCTATTTATAAAATTGGTAAGTGATTTTAAGCTAACTCTATGATATGGACTGATACTGAAATAAACAAAGACACACTCTCTCTCTCTCTCTCTCTCTCTCTCTCTCTCTCTCTCTCTCTCTCTCTCTCTGTATGTGTGGTGTGTGTGTGTGTGTGT
This sequence comes from Sinotaia quadrata, assembly GCA_028829895.1. Lineage (NCBI taxonomy): Eukaryota > Metazoa > Mollusca > Gastropoda > Architaenioglossa > Viviparidae > Sinotaia > Sinotaia quadrata. Next base: position 107,808,485 of record CM054179.1, read on the forward strand.
GTGTGTGTGTGTGTGTGTGTGTGTGTGTGTGTGTGTGTGTGTGTGAAACCCTTATGTAACCCAAATGAAAAACAAACTGAGTAGTCACTGATATGTTCCTTTGACTTACCGACTTGTAACAATGAAAGAGACATATTATTATTAATTATTGTTTGGAGATGTAACACTTACAGCCTCTTTACTGAGCGTAACTGTCTGGAGTGTGGATGTATTATTGGGTGTAATCTTGATGATTTTCTTACCTGTCAGAGCTGATGGAGATTATTTGATTAAACCTTTGGGAGTCGAGAGATGCCATTTGATGTAACCCTTACAGTAGTTTGTTACTTACTACATGTAATGCCCTTGTTAATGATGTTACTTTACTTTGATAACTTTTGAGGATTTAGTAGCTGGACGTTGCAAAGTGTATATGTGAGGGGGTGGAGCGTGATCCCGAATGTAACTCTTTCAGACTTCCTGTTTTTCACGGTCAGTTCAGCTGAGAGGTCACTGAAATATAATCTGTAAATACCACGTGTACACATATAGACATTATTGCATGAACACGCTCGCGCGCGCGCGCGCACACACAGACTAAGTCAGTATCTTTGTTTATCTCAGTATCAGTCAATATCTTAGTGTGAACTTAAAATCACATACCATTTTTATAATCACCCACAAAGAGATATGCAAATTTGCTGACGTCAGAGTGCTGCCTGTGCGCAATGTTTTTGTTGAACGTCACACTCCAAAAACACAAGCCAGGTGTATACAAGTGTTAGTGTCTCGTCAAGTAGTCTTACGAGAAATGTTTAACAATATAACTGCCTAGAATGCCTGGCGAAAGCTTAAATGATATTATATTGAATTATAAATGAAAGATTTATTAAAAACAGAATTCCCAAACACTTGCTCTATCAGCAAATAATCTTACAGACACATTAAGAAAATATAATCAACTCGATTTATACAATGACAAAATTACGTACTTTACACCACTTATACTTACTACAAAGAACTGCAAAGAACTGCAAAAACTGGATTCTAAGATGCATCCACTTATACTTACTACAAAGAACTGCAAAGACTGGATTCTAAGATACATCCACTTATACTTACTGCAAAAACTGGATTCTAAGATGCATCTAATTATACTTACTACAAAGAACTGCAAAAACTGGATTCTAAGATGCATCCAATTATACTTACTACAAAGAACTGCAAAGACTGGATTCTAAGATGCATCCACTTATAATTACTACAAGAAACGCAAAGACATTATTTTAATATAATAATTATTATGATTTGTACAAAGACAAGATCCAATATAATATTAATCAGTAAAATGTATACAAAAACAAGATTCTAAGATAATTATATTCTGTACGATTTCTACAAAGACAAGATCCTAAGATATTTATAATCAGTCCAATTTATATAAGACAGATTCTAAGAGAATTATAATCAGTACGATTTCTTCAAAGATAAGATCCTAAGATATGTATAATCAGTGCAGTTTATACAAGGACCAGATTCTAAGAAATTTATATAATCAGTACGATTTCTACAAAGACAAGATTCTTAGATATTTACAATGAGTACGGATTCCGTCTGACTTTTTCTGGCATGGCGTGTCAGTGAACCCTTTTGATTCAGCAAATAACAATGCACTTAGGTGAATTTATGTGTGAATCACAATATGACGCGGAAAGAACGGGGAAATAGATTAATAATGCATGTGACCGGTCCTGACGTCAGCAGTGTATTAACTGTTAGTATGCATTGGTAAAAGATGTGGCATTTGAATGTCGCTAATAGGTACCGAATTATTGTGCGAACTGAAGAAACGTGACTTGGAGAAATGTGCAATAGTTATTTGAAAGTTTTGCTGGAAGGTAAATGACGTCATGTAAAAAGACGTTTGCTAACGTTGCGATGACAAAGATGTTATCAATTACCTAGAATATGTCGTGAATTACAAATGCCATCCTGGGATTAAAAAGTTTAGTATCAGTTATTTGAATTTCTATGTGTGAATTTTGTAGCTGGAGACGCGAAAGACTGCTGCCAACTGTTACCTGAAATTAAAAGTGAATTGTACAATCCGTGAAAATATTTGTTGGTAATAGTTTTCTGAATTAAGAGTCTGCCTAACTATATGGCCTTGTTCTTTGATGTTGAGGGTCCCACTATTTGTACGCCTACTTTATAAAGCTTTTGTGTTCTTTGCTATTGCTTAATGGGATATTTATCCGCAGGTGGGGGTTATATTTTGCAATATTAGCGTTTAGAGCTTTTGTTTTTTTGTATATTGAGCTCAAATTTGAATTGGACAGGCCTCGTGCAAAAAAATAATTCATGTTGCAAATAAACACAAACAATTACTTTCCTGATTTTAAATGTAAAATGAGGAAGGAAAAATCTTAATGAGTAAAGAGAAAAGTTCGAAAACGCTATTAAAAATTATGTGATTATGGGGGGGAGGGGGGATACAGAATACGAACATTGGCACCTTTCCTTAATCATGCGCGAGCCCGTCAATGTGCGAACACAATAATTCTTTTTGATCTAAGCTCTGATAATTATTGTCATACAATAGCGGTATTTTGACTGTCCCCGTGAATGTGTGCATGTGTGTACATCAGTGCGTGTGTTTGTGTACGTGTGTGTGTGTGTGTGTGTGTGTGTGTGTGTGTGTGTGTGTGTGTGTGTGTGTGTGTTTGTGTGGTAAGGTAAGGAAGAAAATGCCATTAGGACGTAAAATATTGGCGTGTCTAGCCTTCGGGAATGATGTTGTGTTTGCTCATTGAAAAGTTCCAGTAGTGTCCAAGCAACTTTGGACTAGGTATTTGCTTTTCACTTCACTGCCAAGCCCTCTGAGGCATGTTCGGGTTTATCAGGCAAGGGCTGGAATTCTGGGCGGGGGGAAAAAAAGGTCTTGTCCTCTGCTGGCATAGTATGAAGGGAGATAACATAAAATCACGTAAACTCTAACGCCTTTCCTCAGAACTGCAGGACCGCATTGAGGGAGAGAAAGAGACAGGCAGGATACAGCGACATCGGTTTGCCTGGACTTCTGAAAATGGCGTCAGTGCGCTTCGTGCTTGTTCTAGTTCTTGCTCTTGTTCTTCCTGTGTGCTGTTTTGTGACATCGGCTTCTAACTGTCAAATAGGTATCAGAGTTTTACTATTTTTGCTTGTGTGCTGTTCATCCCGCTTTGAATGATTATGATATGCAAACAGAATTGAAGTTCTTTGCTCCACAGTAATGATATATGCATTGGAGAAGCTCGAATTGAGGTGGGGTTTTTTTTTCAGCATTCATTGCGTTATATATTCACACTGGATATGACCATTTTTATTGACACCAAGTGTAACCATTTTCACTGACACCAAAAATAGCCATATGTGCTGACACCAAATATTATCATGTATCTGACAGTGAAAATGACCATTTATACTTATACCGTATGTAACTATTTGTACTTTCGCTGGATTGAATTTACATATGACAATTTGTACTGACACTGAATAAAACATTTTTACTGACACTGAATATGAACTATCGTACTGACACTCAACAGGACCATTTATACCTTTACAAAATATGACCGTTGTACTCACTGAGTAGAAACATTGATATTGACACTGAGTAGAAACATTGATATTGACATTGAGTAGAAACATTGATACTGACACTGAATGGAAACGTTGATACTAGCACTGAATAGAAATATTCATATTGACACTGAGCAGAAACATTGTTACTGACACTGAATAGAAACATTGATACTGACACTGAGTAGAAATATTGATACTGACACTGAGTAGAAACATTGATATTGACACTGAATGGAAACGTTGATACTAGCACTGAATAGAAATATTCATATTGACACTGAGTAGAAACATTGATATTGACATTGAGCAGAAACATTGTTACTGACACTGAATAGAAACATTGATACTGACACTGAGTAGAAATATTGATACTGACACTGAGTAGAAACATTGATATTGACACTGAATGGAAACGTTGATACTAGCACTGAATAGAAATATTCATATTGACACTGAGTAGAAACATTGGTACTGACACTGAATAGAAACATTGATATTGACACTGAATAGAAACATTGATATTGACACTGAATAGAAATATTCATATTGACACTGAGTAGAAACATTGGTACTGACACTGAATAGAAACATTGATACTGACACTGAGTAGAGAAATTTGTTTTCATTTTGAAAAGGAGGAGTTGAGATAGTTTGTACTAATAATGAATGAGATCAAGTGTTGTGTTGCTAAACAGTTTCAGTTTTAACGGTGAATTCGAATAATTATAATTATACCGAAGTTGAGACACACTCGTTCGTAACGATCCGAACACAACCAGTGACACCGATAGTGTCTAAGATTAAGTGGATTAATGCTGAATAAAATACTCTTTCGGAGAGGGATTCAGTGTACATAGGATCAAATGTATTAATATTAATAGCATTAACTGTTCTGTCACTGGCTAGAGTACATCATTTCAAACATAAATCAGTGGGGTGGAAATAGATATGCAGTCACCTCTAGTGGTATGTAACTTTACAAATGTTATTAAGGATGATTGATTATATAAGCCTAGTTTTACTTTTATAAAGTATATAAAGCTATTCGTGAATTTTATAGATTTTGTATGTGGACAGTATATTCATGAAGAGATTTCCATCGCGTGACTTATCTCCCTTGCTCTATCTCGTGATAAAACATGAATCATTATTGCCTATTGCATATGTCGTTGTATCTGTAAAGAAATATCAGTTAGCAACCGTATACCTGTTTAAGAAATTTTACTCATTTATTTATATCTTCGAGTACGGCTTATTCGTGAATATTCCTTAGATTTAGAGTGCGGATCATTCGTGAATATTTCTTCGAGTGTGGCTTATTCGTGCGTTATATCTAAAATAAATTTCTTTTAGGTCTATGCGCGCATGCGTTCAAAGGAATCGCTGCCATTCAGTCTGTGGAGTGTTCAGGAGAAGGAATGAGCACGGACATAGCGCTTCTTGGCATAACTCTGTACGCACTCCGTGGGAACCGGGTCCTCACTTATGTCAACCTTCAGGACAGCACCTGCTCAATGGCAGAAACGTATTCCGCCTGTCTGCCTGACAGGAGAGACTTGAGGAAGTCAAAAATACTCGTGCTGCTGCTGCTGGATGCGTGGAATGGCCAGCGGATCGGATGCAACATAACGAGTATGAAGTCTGGCCAGCCACACGTAATCTCCTGGTCATTACAGGTTCAAATCTTGCGTATGTACCAGCTGTAGGCATTTTGTCAATGATAAGGTCGCACATGCATGCACTCTCATGTATACATACACGCACGCACTCTCATGTATACACACACGCACGCTCTCTCATGTATACACACACGCACGCACGCACATGCGCTCGTATTTAATGATCTATGTCCACTAAATGTTGTGGCTCTGCAGATCACCATCTAGTATTTGTCACGTAATTGAATTGCGGAACCCCTTATATTCCTCAGTGTAGACGATATCCGGAAATCGGGTTGGTGGGGGGAGGGGGGACATTGCCCGCGACTTTGCTGGAACAATAAACGGTCATTTTTGTCACCTGCTTCATTTATTACCCAGGAATGAGTAATTGCAGTGCTTAAAATATAACCTTTGCATCACGCGTTTTTCTTTCAGAAAACGAAAAGAGGAGTTTAAATTATTGTTTGGTTCTCGGAATAAATTTAAAAGAAAAGATACGTGATTAAAAAAAAGCTCTTGATTTAGATGTCCATGTATCCCAAGCGATCAGTAATTATTACATATATTACTACGTGGGTACTTGTGTATCTTCCCTTGTTCAGGTACACGCATTGTTTCAGACGATAATCCTATTGCAATGACAGACTGGCAGGCAGGCAGACAGACAGACAGACAAGCACCACATATACACTTATGCGAACACAATACAAGGTCTGTCCTATTGTACTCTATATTGTAGCTGTGAGAATGATCTAGTTCAGCCTGTTTGCCCAATCGATTTTTGAAAGCCATCTTATTTGTCCAATTAGATCCGCCTTAGTAAGTGTTGTAATGTTCTTAGAGCCTTATTTTATTTCATTGCACCAGCTCGCAATGTAGAGAGAAATTTGTAGATTGATTTACTATGGATTTATTTCTTGTACTACCTTTGTAATCGGGTCCTGACACAGAGATGCTAGCAACAGATAAGACTAGTTTTCATAGTTGAATTGCATATAGTGTCAGATTTTCAAAACCAGTATCAAAGTTGAATGGTAATTGACAATACAGATTTAAACTCAGCTTGAGAGTTCAAAGTGCACTGCTCACTCTTCCCGGTCACTAATTAAAAAAGACATTCATAAAAGAATTACAGACCTGTCGAAGTTCAATAGCAGTGTGGCAGAGTAAATTTGCCTATCCCTGTTCCTAAACTTAATTGTAACATAAATTGTCAAAGTGACCCGATCTTCGGCACTCCTTATAATGGTATTTTTTGTTAAGTGTCAGAGTTGGAATAAACAACTTGGGTTGAGAATATGATAGGAATTGCTAATGCAATCCTATTGATGGATGACTATTTTTTCTGGCTAATAGTCTCACCACATGTTCATAAAAAAACACTCATTTAATGGGGACGAACCGAAAACTTCATTGTTGTAGAAGTACTATATTCTAATCACTTTAAATCTGAATAAGTCTGGTCATATGGTAAGTTAGCTGACTAATAAAAAGAAATGGACTTAGAATATTTAATACATGATTGCTATTGATCTATGTTTTAAATAGAGATTGTTTTTGTAATTGAACCATTACTTTTATGTTCATTAATTTTACTACCTCATACATTATACTTGTGAATTTTGATTGATACTATATTTCTTATGTTGTGTGTGTGTGTATGTGTGTGTGTGTGTGTGTGTGTGTGTGTGTGTGTGTGTGTGTGTGTGTGTGTGTGTGTGTGTATCGGGCTAATGAAATTGTTGCAAGATTTTATAAGTTGAGAATGTTTGCAAGAAAGAAAGGAGTTTAGAGATGAAATATGCCCGAAATTTAGTGCTGCCTTAATTTGATTTTTACATTCACAGTGACATCACTTGGCGACAAAATAACGTACGTGGTCGTTGCTAGTTTCGTACAATATGAAGTCTTTTCGCACATACCATTTTCACAGTCGAAGCACTTAAACCGCCACGTGTTTAAAGCCTTAAATAGATTTATCACATACAACTTTAGGTATTCTAAATATTTCTTAGTTAAATCACCTACAGAGTAATTCAAATTATTTTAGTTAAATGACATACACGTTTCAAAGTATTTGAATTAAATCGAATGGCCGTCATAGTTCAAATTTCAGAAGAAAACAAATTTTAAAGTGTCAAATGTTCAAAGTCAGATTCAAAGTAAATCGTTCGCAACATAAGGTGCATAAAGTCAGTTCATAGTTCACTTGCATTTACCATTAGTGTTATAAACCTATTTCAGAGTTTAGTCGCATACACAATATATTAAAAAAACCACCTGTTATTTACATCGCCTGAATATCAGGTAATAAAGAACATTTCTCGTCTGTATACACCCGGATTTTATTACTTTGGTGAATTTTCATTACATTATGAAATGGCATGAGACTGTGGTTAAAAAAATCAATTCTGTAAACTACTTCCCTTTGTACCATAAGGCGGATACCTAATTCCCCAATAATCCTCTCTGAAATTTACCTGTGGGTAAGTATATGGTACTTTATCGAATTGTACTTTTAGCTGTAGGTAGTTTCTAATTTTTTTTCATCTCTTTTTTAGACTAATATCGAAATTCAAATTATCCAACAGCAACAAAAATAACATAAGTGCTGTTTAAAGCAGAGAATACAGTCCGGCATCGAAGGGATTGTGACATGTCACGTATCAAACGATCACCTTCATTGAATTCTGATAAAGATTAAAACAGTAATTTATTGTGGCGTGGTGTCAAATGTCATAAATCGACCTTCATTGAACTGTGAAAAAGACTGAAGAGAAAGAAAGGAATTTCCTAATCTTTACCGCTGTAACACGTTTATAAACTAATAGATTGAACCGGACATGTTTCCAAGGGCCATTGACGGTTTTAGCATGTTTATAAACTAATAGATTGAACCGTGACATGTTTCCAAGGGCCATTGACGTTTTTAGCATGTTTATAAACTAATAGGTTGAACCGTGACATGTTTCCAACGGCCACTGACGTTTTTAACATGTTTATAAAGTAACAGATTTGCTGTGGTATATTTCTTATGAAAAGACTTGGTATGGATTATTCTCTCGCGCATTTATTCTTCAAACAGTTGCATTCTCTTGTACTTTTTCCTCTGTCTTAATTATTAAGTAATATCCCATACGGAGTTTCACTGTACCACCATAAAAATCAACACCAATTGAATTCTGCCTCAACCCTTTGTTGACACAGAGTTCGGGAGGACGCATAGCACTCATCTAAGTAGGGAATGTCTTAATGACATGTCTCTGTTATGATAGTTGCATAGCACTCCCGTTGGTTCCAAGCGCAAGATACATGGGCAGCAAACGATCAAAATTATATTATTACTTTTATTTTTCATTTTAAAACCTCACTCATGATGAAGCAATCGATTAATTTTGTTTAGCGTGGATGATTCAACGTTTTAATTTTTTTAATTTTTATATTTAATAATTGTTCAAATGCACTACTAAAAGAATATAACTTACCATTAGTAAGATAATTTCACTCGCCTCATCAAATACGCTCAGAATTCGTCTCTGCCAAGGGAAGCAAATCTTTCTCTATTCAAATGAAACAAAAGGGAAATAACACTATCGTCGTCCTGAAAGGCATTCACAGCAGAAGCTATAACTTCGTTGTAAGGCAGCGCGCCATGATGGTCGAACAGTGTTCTTTTTGGATAATGTTGAGACACCGCTGGACTCTGGCCATTCTCCATCTCGCCGTTGTAGCGAGCGTCGGCGCTGCATGGAGTGGTACGTAAGCATACTATTTGATGACGTAGACAGTAGGACTCATAGTTCGGAATTCAATCTAATAGCTTCACTCAATGACCGTATTGAAAGGTGAAAGGTCAGCACCACTAGAAGTCTGCACCGGTGCTTGGCTTCATTTTGTTGCCTTTTTTGAAGAGTTAGTTTTGAAATATTTTCCGTCCGTTTCTGCTAGTAGTTACTTTAGTTCTAGTAGCATATTTCTCTTTGTTCAAATTGTGCACAATTACCTATGAACTGTTAATAATAATAGTTCATTTGGTCTGACATTTCTGCCGTTGGGTTCTCGTTTGGCCACACGCTTTGCTATTCAAAGAGTGTTGTTTCTGAAAATATTTCTGACATATGTACAGAATCCTCCATTCATTTTTTTTTTTTACTAACTACATTAAAGTACTAACTTTAGATAATGGCTTTTCTTTGTACAGACAGCTTCACTGTCAAAGAATACATGGCACGAAAATCAATAATTCAATATCAGCTTGTTTATGCATTATAATTGAAGTCTTTATTCTCCATTGCTTCAAAGAATTGTTTGTGCAAAAGCGAACGTTTTGGAAGTGTAGTGTTTCTTTTGTTGTACATTTTCAAGACTTTCCTTTTCAGGTTTTTTCATTCTTTTTTTTTAGGAAGGGGGAGGGATTTCTTTTTAGTTCGATACATTTTGTATTTCGATACACATTACATCTTATATATTATAGTTCTTCATTTCAAAAAAATTATTTTTCAAAAGATATAGTACATACATATAATTTAATTCTTGATTCTAGAAATCTGTACTTTCTAGAGATAAATTAAACAGTTAGGATGTGAGGAAACCGTGTTTTAAGAGACGTGTTTACAGAGATGCAACATTGACAAAGAGATTTATTTATATAGAGAGAGATTATACTGTTTACCTTAACATTTACTTTGGTATTTTCACAGAGACATTCGAATCAAGACAATTCACAATAAGATCATTTGTAGCAAGTCGTATATAATAATGCTGTCTATAGATATACTATTTTTAGAGATATATTATTCATAAAGAACTATTCATAAAGCTTACCGTATTTACAGAGATTTGCATTTATTACGTTGTTTGGTATCGGGAATATGTATGGGAAATATTTGTAGAGAAATGACATTTTTAGACTTATTGTCGGGTAAAGAATGCATTATTAAAGACGCTAATCATACAAAATCATTTATTGCGATATAGAAATTAAGTGACGTCATATAATTATGGAAAGGCATTATATTCATAGAGATACAAAATCATTTATTGCGATATAGAAATTAAGTGACGTCATATAATTATGGAAAGGCATTATATTCATAGAGATACAAAATCATTTATTGAGATATAGAAATTAAGTGACGTCATATAATTATGGAAAGGCATTATATTCATAGAGATACTATTCTCAGAGACTTTATACATGTACAAAACGGTATTAATTTTAGCGAGCCATTATTTACGAAGCACTATTTACATAGATTCAAAATTTAGGGCAGTACTTGATAAACTAACAAAACATTATAGATAACAAGTAGTTAGCCAGAATGTTTTAGAGATAATATTTATTTTTGAGAGAGATTCAGTAATTTATATTTGTGGATTAAAATGCATTTCTGGAGAGATATTCAGAAAACAACAATATTCATACAGTGACATAATTTATAGAAAGACTATTGGCATTCATCAATATCATTGATAAATATTATTCAGTTTCAAGAAAATCATTCTGTTTTTATACCGATAGTTTTGGCAGAAAACCATTGTATAGAGAGACATTATTGACAGATTATTTATAGCAAATCTTTAAGTAGAGCGGTTTTATTCAGCTAGACCCCTTATGAAAACTTATTTCTGACGTTTTTCTATAGCAAGTCACTATTTGTATAGGGAATGTATTTACTAAATTATTTATGACAAGATATTAAAAATACAAAGACATTATTCATAGATTATTTATAATGTATATTTATTTATTTATAAAGTAACTATTTGTAGAGGGACTGTATTTACTAAATCATTTATGACAAGACATTAAATATGAGGAGAGATTATTTATAATGTACATTTATTTGGTTATAAAGTCAGTATTTGTAGAGGGGTTGTATTTACTAAAACATTTAATGGCAAGACATAAAGTATACAGAGACATTAGCTTTAGCGAAAGCACTTTGACAGAAAACAATTTTTCTTTGATATTTTTTTTATAAAGAGTCATTATTTGTAGTAAGATATTGCTACACGAAGACAATAGTTTTAATGAGTCATTATGTATGGTAAGATTTTGCCTCACGCAGATAATATTTACTTCGACACATTTTTGGTGCATATATATATTATTTATTGAGATAGTTTGAGAGATTTTATTTATATAGACACTATTTGAGAGACATTAGCTATTAAGAGACATTTATATAGACATTATTCCCAGAAAAAATATATGTATTATTTATTGAGATATTATTTATAGAGCTATATTATTTATAACGAGAATTTCTAGTGAGGTTAATTACTGAGTGGCTGCAAATAAAAAGGCATTATTTACAGGCACATATTAGTTATGAAAGGTTTTATAAAGAGATGTTACAAAACACTTCGTGTTTTCAGGACTCACTGTCCAAATGTTTCGAGGAATTCCGTCTGTTCAGGAGGTCGTATGTTCGGGGGACTCCTTGCAGCCGGACGTTCACGTCTTCGGACTGACAATGTTCACGATTCCAGACAACAAGAAGCGTGCGTACGTGAACATTTTGACTAAGGAATGTTTCACGTCAGCGGCCTTTGCCGCTTGTTTGCTCGGCCACCAGGGTCCCGCGACTAGTCGGCTGCTTCTTCTCGTGACTGATTTATCGGAAGATGAATCAAGACTGTATGGATGCAACGTGACAGGTTTTCGATCAGGGGACGCGCACTTGGTCTCGTGGTCTGTCGCTGTAAGCTATCACAGTACGTATTCGTTCATCCGGAGCAATTTCTCCAGTATCCATAGTGATTAATTACCGCTGAAACTTGTTTACTATTGCAAATCTTCTCCAGTTATCCATAGAGCTTAATTAACGCGTAAACTTGTTTACTATTGCAAATCTTCTCTAGTTATCCATAGAGCTTAATTACCGCTGAAACCTGTTTACTATTGCAGATCTAAGAGGACGTTGCGTGGGTAGTTAAGGTGCCTCATTCCGGCAGCGAGATTTAAAAGACCGAAATTAGTTGGTACTGTCAAATTAGTGAAAATAGGCAGAAGGGGGGGGGGGTTGACTAGTGGGTAAGGGGAGGGGAGGGAGGGAAAAGATAGATGTGTTGGAAAGAAGAGAGCACACTTGCATTTATTTTTTAAAAGTATGATTTGCAGTCGTTCAAAGTGATATGTTGATGCAGTGCAATGCCCGGTTACTCCATCACTCAGATCACGCGCTGCTCTCCTTCCTGACCACACCTTTCCAAGCACACCTCTCCAACCCACCCGAATCAATCATTAAGTTCGCAGGCCTCATGGTGGTGAGACGTCTCTGTATTTCCTGCTTCTAAACTTGTGCGGTCATAAACGTGGCAAGTCGATTATTGTGGCTTTTTTAATGTCAACAGTGTTGCTTGCGAGTGACGCGTTTGACCTATCGAAGGCTAGTTTGCTGGCGAGTGATTTGCGTTTGACCTAAAGAAAGCTAGATTGCTGCCGAGTGATTTGCGTTTGACTTAGCGAAGGCTAGTTTGCTGGCGAGTGACTTGCGTTTGACATAGCGAAGGCTAGTTTGCTGGCGAGTGATTTGCGTTTGACTTAGCGAAGGCTAGTTTGCTGGCGAGTGACTTGCGTTTGACATAGCGAAGGCTAGTTTGCTGGCGAGTGATTTGCGTTTGACTTAGCGAAGGCTAGTTTGCTGGCGAGTGACTTGCGTTTGACATAGCGAAGGCTAGTTTGCTGGCGAGTGACCTGAGTTTGACATAGCGAAGGCTAGTTTGCTGGCGAGTGACCTGAGTTTGACTTAGCAAAGGCTAGTTTGCTGGCGTGTGACTTGTGTTTGACCTAAAGAAAGCTAGTTTATTGGTGAGTTACTTGCGTTTGACCCAGCGAAGGCTAGTTTGCTGGTGAGTGACTTGCTTTTGACCTAGCAAAGGCTAGTTTGCTGGCTGGTAAATCGCATTTCATGTAGAAACGGTTACGTTCTTTCTTGTTGCGTGTGAACTACGTTTGATCTAATGAGGGCTAGCTTTGTTGACGAGTTAATCGCACTTGATTAAGAGCGTTTAATTTCTTTGTTGGCGTGTAAATCGCTTTGATCTAGATTCAGCTAATTTATAGACGTGTGGATTTCTTTTTCGTTTGATCTAAAGATGGCTAGGGGTTTCTTTTTGTTTTGTGTTTTCCTTTTCTTCTTTTGTGTGTGTGTATGTGTGTGTGTGTGTGAGAGAGAGAGAGAGAGAGAGAGAGCGAAGGGGGGGGGGCTGCTGTTTTGAGTGTGAAATGCATATAATATGGAGAAAGATTGCTTTAGCATGTGGACAGCGATTATTCTAGAGAAATTTAGTATATTTTTTTGTCGTGTGTATTACATTTAAAGAAGGTTAGTGTTAGTTGGCTTCTATACTGCATTTAATCTGTAGAAGACTAGTTTGCTGGCGTATGAACTGCATTTGATTCAGGGTAAGCTAATTTTGTCGCATGCATGCAAAAAGCGTTTAATACAGGGAAAGCTAGTTTCGGGTCGTGTGAATTGCATTTAATCAGGGAAAGTTAATTTAGGGTCGTGTGAATTGCATTTAATCAGGGAGGGCTAGATTGCTGATGTGAGCTTGTTCAAGAAAAGTCTAGTGACTTGTGAATTGCGTTCAATCTAGGAAAGAGTCGTTTGTTGACTTGTGAATTGCGTTTGATGTAGGGAAGGTAGTTTGCTGATGTGTGAATTGCGTATGATCTAGGGAAGTTTAGTGTGAATTGCGTTCGATCTAGGAAAAACTCGTTTGTTGACATGTGAATTGCGTTCGATTGAGGAAAGACTATTTTGCTGACGTGTGAATTGTGTTTGATCTAGGAAAAGACACTTCTTCTGCCCATCCTCCACCCACCCCGCATCTGTTCCTTGTTGCGTTTTCGCAAATATTATGAATAATACTTTGGGCGTCAGGGCAATAAATGGCCTGGCCAAAAGCGTTTCAAGACGAGGATTAATTACTCATTTCAGCAGCGATTATTGACTGCGTCCCTCTACGGCTTTGACAAGAGGTAGTATATCTCTACATACATCAGTCTGATATGCTGGAACCGTAGACTTTGTAATTTAAACTTAGGTCTGCGTTCTAGCACGCTTGGTAGAATTATATATGAGCATTCGTGGCTTCTTTACGTTATTCTTCAACCTTATGTCTCGCAATAAAAGATTTATCTGAATTCAGGATTTGTCTCTTGTGTAACGATTAGAAGTTGTCAGCATACTTTAACAAGCCAAACCTGACTTATTCAATTTTATTAAAATGCATAATTATAAAGCAGAGTTTAGATTTATTCAGTTATCTCATTAATTTACTCATTTATTTCCATAAAGACCACTTTATAGAAAGTAGTTATTCCCTCTGTGCATTATGCCGGTATTGTATAATTATTTACTCCTGATGTAAACTTCTTTCGAATATTTCATCTTTATTGTAAGTATGTGTTATGGATCATCATTTAAATTACTTCTGAAATTACCTTTAAAATCTTGCATTGGCTGTATCAGTATGCCGAAATGCGAGTTTACAATCCGTAATCCTTTGTCTAAGTTGCGCTTACATTTACTTTTACAAATGGCCTTTTCATTGCTTTATTATTTAACTTAAAGGTAGATTTGTGTTAAATGAATTGCGACACTTGCGTATGTAATGACGTCTTGAAATACTATTTCTTGTGTGTTTATTTTAATACTTATACTTATTTCTGTAAAACCATTTTACAAATATGAGTCTTGTTATACATCCATATACATATCTTATTCATAAGCCAATAATTTCTGGCCACAACAAAATAATCATAATATAAATAATAGTTTCGATTATCAAAATGAACAAGACTTCAGTTAAATCTTCCACATAGAGTGGCAGCAAAACCATTCTATTATTCTATAACCATATATTACAATGAAAGTTTTAAGGGAAGGTTTTCTTCCTCTAAATATATAGAGAGAGGGAACATTGAAGATTAAAAAATACAATGATACGAATTGAATCCCAACAACATTTAGTTACAGTAAGTTCTTTGTGCATTAGCAAAGCAAGGAGATTCTAGTTTATAATTTCCAAATACATAAGGATTTAACAATTCCAGACATATTTGAACTCTTACTGTTATCTGAATCAAAACCAACAAAATTCGGGACTAAATACATGCAAGTGATGGTTAGAATTTATAATTGGTATATATATATATACTCGTGCAAATTAATTCCTATTGCTATACCCAGAACTAAAGGTTGATTAACTTGACTGTTCGGCACAGGGCCCTTGGGATATGTTTAGTTATATTTAGTTATACATGGAGTTTTAAGAGGATAACTCTTTTGATCAGTCAAGTTACCATTACATCTGTAATTAGCTAATTACAAGTGATGAGAATCTTAATTTATGTTATTAATAATTCTCCAGAAGACACCACTCATCTCTCTCACTTGGCGGATATGCGGGTGCTGTAAACGTTTTCTCTTTTCCACAACATTATAGACAAACATTCTCAACGTACAAATCTTGCAACAATTTCGTTAGCCCGATACACACACAGCATAAGAAACATAGCATCGATCAAAAGTCACAAGTATAATGTACAAGGTAGTCAAATTAGTGAACATAGAAATAGTGGTTCAATTAAATAAAGCATTCTCCAATTCAAATGATAGATCTATATCAAATCTGTATGAAATATTCCATTCTTTCTTTATTAGTCAGTTAAACCTCCAATGAGTACTGGTGGTTTATGGTTACATCCAAGTCTTACCGCCTGTCGTATACATGGTTATGCCCAAAGTACTGGTGATTTATGGTTACATCCATGTCTTATCGCCTGTCGTATACATGTTACGCCCAAAGTACTGGTGGTTTATGGTTACATCCAAGTCTTACCGCCTGTTGTATACATGTTACGCCCAAAGTACTGGTGGTTTATGGTTACATCCAAGTCTTACCGCCTGTTGTATACATGTTACGCCCAAGGTACTGGTGGTTTATGTTACAACCAAGACTACTGGCTAATGGTTTAGGTGTTATATCCAAACACACAGATGGTTTAGAGGTTACATCCAAGCCTGCCGCTGGTTTAAAGGTTACGTCAAATCTTGCAGGTGTTTCAAGGTTATATCAAGTTTACCAATGAGTTCAAGGCTACATTCATCCAATCTTACTGGTGTTTCAAGATTATATCAAGTCTACCAGTGGTTTACGGGACGCATCCAAGTCGTCATCAAATATAGGCCCTAATAATATTTGTTATTCACTTGAATATAATTTGAATTTAAACACTGAAATAACAATGAGCTGTCGAAACTTTCATTCAGAACTTGGAAAAATATCGAATCGAAGAAACGCACCAATTGCAGCATCTTTCTTGGCACGTTCACAGTGCACCGAGAACGCTCACAGTGCACCCAGAACGCAGCAAGAACACATGGAGAACACAGCTAGTCGAAGAGCGATCACTGTAAAAATGACACAAAACATACAGATACTCATTACAAGAACGACACGCAAAATAACATACAGACACTCACTACAAGAACGACACACAAAACATACATTCACTCACTACAAGAACGACACAAAACATACAGGCTCTCACTACAAGAACGACACGCAAAACATACAGGTACTCACTACAAGAACGTCACTTATTCACTGCAAAACATAATACCACTAGGAAGGCATACACTTACTGCAAGACTGGTACATGCACTGTAAAACATGCACGCACTCACTATGAGAAAAGGCATATGCTCACTACAAAATATACAGCACTCACTGTAAGAACGACACGCACTCATTTCAAAATATACAACACTTACTGCAAGGAGACACTCTCTGCTAAGCATGCAGGCACTCGCTGTAAGAACGGAAAACACTCTACAAAAGGAGACGCACTCCTGCAAAGCATACAGGCGCTCACTGCAAGAATATATGCAGATACTTGTTGCCAATTATGCAGGCACTTCTTGCAAAACATGCCTGCACGTACTCACAGGACATATTGCAGGACAGAACATATGGAATGACTGTCTTTCGTGAAAATTGAAGTTGCAGTTTGAAAAGAAATAACAAGAAAAACTTGGTCTGCTTATCTAACTTGCTTTGTATTTCTGTACTCAAAACGGAAATCAATACTTTGAATGCCTGTTAATTAGCCTTGCAAAAGTATGAAGTATACTTAATATGTTTTATCTTTCTTTCCCAATAGTACCATTAAAAAGAAAGTTTCTTGTCACTATTCTTCTTTCTAACAGGACCTACCCATACAAATAATGCGAATTGGTTAATTTGAAATTATTACATGATATAAGGCGAAAATGTTATATCGTATTAGGATATGTAATATGAAATTGTAATGTATTTTGAAATGATGGTGCTGGAAAATGTTATATCTTAGTAGGATATGTAATTTGAAATTGTAATGTATTTTGAAATGATGGTGCTGGAAAATGTTAATGTGATAGGAAATGGTTGTTAACGTAAATAGTACTTTCATGTCTGATAGTCAAATCCAAGATTCACATGATTCTTTAAAATTTAAATTAAGAAAACATCTTCGAATTCAGTCTAAGTATATATATATATATTTTCCCCTGCATATTCATTCTTTCAGTCCGTTTGATCTTTGAGGTTACAGCCACCCAGTCTTGTTTAATTAAATATTCATATTTTGTTTATGACAAATATTTTTCGATTTTTTTCCTTTTTCTTTCTTGTTTTGTTTCAAATGTAATTATTTCTCTCGCTTTAAAAAAAAAATTAATTTGCTATCAGGATCACATTTCACTCTACCCCGATATTTCAGTTCACGATACCCTTTTAACATCGAACTCGGTTTGACTTGGCCCTGACTTTACACACCAAGTACTTCAGCCCCAAATGTACATTTCAGCGGGAGGTGTGGGAGCCATTGCGCGTCAACCTTTTAATCGTATCGTTGATTTTGGCATCGAGTATCGATCTTTGATCCATTAGTATACTCTTAACCTTTGAGACCGCTACAAGTGCTATTTTCGCTCAGCGACTCAAGCCTTGGCTTGCCCAAATGCTTCCTTGATTGATACGCGGTCATCATCCATTGGGCTGCATCCTGCTGAACGCAGCATAGCGCGTCGGCACTAGGGGACGCGAATGTGTTCTGTCATTCCACCAACAGCTTGTGACAAAAAGACAGGGGAAGTTACTCTCCTCCACTATGTTCGTCTATTTTAAATAAAACTGGGATTAATCAGCGAAAATTTGAAGAGGCTGGTCGCCACGAACGTTGAAGAAAGAAACACGTTGACGATGATTACTCCGAGGAAAACGCGCGTTATCGTCGTTTGTATCGTCTGTGTCATCGTTCACATCGGATCAGGACACGAGAACGGTGAGTTGATGTATTATTTTGTTTGTTAAATTTCACACTGCCCAACTTCTAAACTATGTAAAGTGCATGAGGAATTATTCTTAGGAGTAATTATACATTCTTGGTTTGTAACCAAAAACAATCGATTTTCAAAAGTTAGTGTATGTTTAAACATGAGAATGTAAGGCTGTTGTTTCGAATATTAACGCTTTCAGACAACAATCGCAACAATATTGCATCGTGTGCTACCTTATATATAAGCTGTGAATGTGTGTGTGTATATGTGCGTGCGTGTGTGTGTCTTACATAGCTTTCTATTTCTCTTAGCTTCCTGTTACAAACAATAAACATACAATCAAAATCCTTCTTTTTGTTGGTAGGTCTTGTATCTAATTGATCGTTAGATAGTTGTTTTGCCTTTTAAAATAAATAATAATAATTTAATAAAATTAATTTAATTAATACTTCGTAATTAATGCCTTTAGGAAAAAAATTACCCACAAAAGCTTGAATCAACGATATCTAGGACAGTACTAAATGTTCGCTGACAGAATTGTACCAAACTGTTTTGTGTGTTTTTCGGTTTTTAAAGTTGTACTTATTTATATGTGCACGTGTATTAGATTTTTTTAAAATAGGAAGCTCATTAAATCCTGATTTTTGTTCCCTCTTTCTTGTAGTGTTGACGTCTTTCGCTAACAAAGTATATTATTGATTAGCTTCATTTGCCTAAGTAAGACAGACTCAATAGAACTGAGCTGCAGCAACGTACATCAGCTCAGTTTCTAAACAAAAATGCGTTGTTTGCAACGGTGTTCGCATACGATTCCCCTTCCCACCCACCATTCGCAATTATGCTATTATCATGATTTTTGTCTATTTATTTTGATTTTTTTTAGGTAGCTGTGGTTGATAGTGGGAGATTGTTTTTATTTTACTGAACAAAACCAGCATTAGTATGGCCTCCGTAATCATGTAGAGTTAGCGTCCTTGAGTGAACCTTTTTAGACAGACTTGACTTGCCGGTAGGCTTGGTGACGTGCGTGTGGCTCTAGCGGAATGGCTTCAGGAGGAATACGTCTTGAACGAATAAAAGAATCAAGTACAGCAAATGCCTTTTAATGTTTATATGATTCTGCAGTAAAACTATCTCTTTCCTTCTTTCTCACACACACACACTCACACACACACACACACACACACACACACACACACACACACATACACGCACACACACACACTCACACACACACACACACACACACACACACACACACACACACACACACACATTCCAGATCCTAGTGTCCATGTGATTGCTAATAAATGAAGTTCACTTCTAAATCCACTGAAACAAGACATGATTTCTGTGTTAATGATATTGCCGTAAAGGCAATAACTATTCTGTAAAGTGACTCGTAATGACACGTAGGTTTATTGCCTCGTAGGTTTCACATTTTAAATTAGTCTTAGCGAATAATTTGTTACACTGGCTGAATTTCATTTGATGATTACTTATAATTAACTACTTTGAGTATTTGATCTCTCTTTTCTTCTCCTTACTCTTTCAGTACAGGTTTTACACACACATACACACACAGGTACGCACAGATTTCCAGACAGACACAAGGAACGATCTTCCCACACCCACACAAATAGGCCTGTATCGACTCTCGTAATTGATTGGGTGTTGTACCGAGCGCTGAAATTATTTCGAAATTTGTTGAGATGTATTTTCTCTCCTTTTTTTTTTTTTTTTGTGTGTCTGTTTCAACTGCAGGGATGAGCACGCGGAATTTTAATGGCATCCCTACAATACAAGAAGTGGAATGTTCCGGAAAGACACTAGGCTTGGATTTAGTGGGAATTACTCTTTTCAGTGTTCCGGACAATAAGATTATTGCCTACGTGAACGTAAAGGATAAGGAGTGCTCGACAAGTTCCGGGGCGTACTCCGCCTGCGTTTTCGACCCCCTGGACGTCCACAAGACGAGATTAATCACTCTCGTGTTTGGGTTCGAGGACTCTGCAGGAACTCGAAGTTACGGCTGCAACGTCACGCGGTTCCGGGCCGGTCAGACTCAGGTGGTGATGTGGAGTATACGTGTTCAGCAGACAAGTACGTAATTAACAAATCGATGTTCATTAGAGTGGTCACCCTTGATTTACTGGCAGGTTGAGCTTGCTCGAATTTACTTGTAGTTGTTTGGTTCATATATTTTGGGTTTGTTTTCCTTTGTTAGTTTTATTCGATTATGGAGTGTTTGCTTTTACTCATTGCATCTGTGTTTCTTTCGATCCTCTGCATGAAGTTTAAAAATAAAATAGTAATATTTTATATGTTTGTGAGCGATCTTTCTACTCTATAATAGATTTTAAATGCTCTAGCTAGTACACATTTAGACACGTACACGCAAAAGACATCCACGCACACACACGCACACACACCAATAAAATGCAAGCAAACTATTTGCTTTAAAAAAAATAAGAAACAGTAATAAACAGCACTCACTGGCAACTACTAAAATAACAATATGGTAACAATAACAAAAAGTGATGCAGTGAAATTAGAAATCAGAGTCCCAGCCAATCTGTACGTAACTATCGCCACACGACTAAATACTTATTTGGATTCTTCCTTATGGAAATACTGCAGTTTTTAAGCAATTTCCAAATTATCAAAATGTTTATAATTGTACCATAAATAAAAATTGTTTTAATTATATACATATATATATATGAATACACACACACACATTATTAACTTTTAAACATTGCTTGCAGTTTTGCACCAGTGTGTCGATGTAAAATTTTGTCAGTTGGTGCACAGATTATCATAGTCCCAACGACATTAATTAAATCTCAAGTTGAAACTTTAAACAACATAATATTCCATGTTTATAAAATCATTTTAATTTTTATTTTTATAGCATCTTGTCAGTAAAAACAAATTGTAACTGAAGAATTTTTTTCAGTTAATTACATATAATTGCATTACAGTTATACAATTGCGTCACCGTATCTCTTTGATATGCCGAGTGATAGTTGTTTATTTCTTTTACTAATTAGAAGACGTAAGTTATTTATTCTGATACTGTTGATATACACTTTACTATTAGAAGACGTAAGTTATTTATTCGATACTGTTGATATACACTTTACTAATTAGAAGACGTAAGTTATTTATTCTGATACTGTAGATATACACTTTACTAATTAGAAGACGTAAGTTATTTATTCTGATACTGTAGATATACACTTTACTAATTAGAAGACGTAAGTTATTTATTCTGATACTATAGATCAGGGATGCACAAACTTTTTAGACCAGAGGGCCAAATTTCCAATTGATAGTGCGTGGAGGGCCGCCACATGGTTGGCTCAGTAGAAAAAAACAAAACAAATAATGAAATAATGTGCTTTACATTCGTAATAATGGTAACATCAAAAAGTCCTCCGGGAGCCGCATAGAGCTCTGTCTCGTGCCGCATGCGGTCCGCGGTTTGTGCACCCCTGCTATAGATATACACTTTACTAATTAGAAGACGTAAGTTATTTATTCTGATACTATAGATATACACTTTACTAATTAGAAGACGTACGTTATTCATTCTGATACTGTAGATGTACACTTACTATATAATATACTATATAATATACTTTACTATATATGCATTATGCATGTGACCTTTACTATATAATATACTTCACTATATGCATTATGCATGTGGCCTGTTGTTTTTGCCACATTACTTGACATCGTAAATGTGACTTGTTGTATTCGCTAAGTAATATGACATCGTTTTTGTGACCCGTTGTCTTCGCTAAGTTATCTGACATCGGGTATGTGACCTTTTTTCTTCGCCACTTTATTTGACATCATGTATGTGACGTGTTATTTTCGCCACGTTATTTGACATCATGTATGTGACCTGTTATCTGCGCCACGTTGTATGACATCATGTATGTGACCCGTTGTCTTGACCACGTTGTATGACATAGTGTATGTGACCTGTTGTCTTGACCACATTGTATGACATAGTGTATGTGACCTGTTGTCTTGACCACGTTGTATGACATCGTGTATGTGACCTGTTGTCTTGACCACGTTGTATGACATCGTGTATGTGACCTGTTGTCTTGACCACGTTGTATGACATCGTGTATGTGACCTGTTGTCTTGACCACGTTGTATGACATCGTGCATTTGACCCGTTGTCTTGGCCTCATTAAATGGCATCGTATAATGTGCTAAATAATGTATCTACTCAATCACAGCGTAAATTGTGACGAGTGAGAGCAATGCTGCTCTATCGGTTAATACTGAAATGTAACAATGTAGCAACTGATTGAATATACACGTGAAAACTTATCGTGAGACTGCAAATGATTTACAGAAGTTTTTTCACGGGACACACAGAAACACTTTCTTCGAAAAGTGTTTTGTTTGGGGTGGTGGTGGTGGTGGTTTAGAAGTATTTCTTTGTTTTCCCTTGATTTCTCATGAAGTATGTTACCCATTAAATACAGTATTCCTATTATTTTTCATGAGATATATTAGTCATTAATTACAGTATTATTATGTCTTCTCATGAGGTACACTAGCTATTTCTATGATTTTTCATGTGATATGTTCGTAACTAAATGCAGTTTTTTTTTAAAAAATGTTTTTACCTGATGTAGGTTTGCCATTAAATACGATATTAAAATTATATTAAGTGGGTTAAAGTAAAAGCGGAATTTCAGAGATTTTATTTGCGGTACTCACCATTTTATAATGGCAAGTAAATCTATGTAATTCTTCTTTTATTATTCATAAGATTTTACTTGTGGCATGTTCGTCATAAAATATATTATTAATATGATTTCACTTGCAGTACGTTCATCATTACAAATGCAATATTCCCTAACAGGATATTCGTCATTAAATGCTTTAGTCCTGTGATTTGCGGTATGTTCGACATTACTAAGGCAATATTCCCTAACGGTATATTCGTCATTAAATGCATTAGTCCTGTGATTTAAATTGAAGTATGTTCGTCATTACTAAGGCAATATTACCTAACGGCGTGTTCGTCAAATAGTGTTTAGATAATTTACGTGTGGTACTTTCGCAGTAAGAAATAAATTCTTTCTGTTTTCCAATTTCCTTCGGCACTGTTAAGATAAATAGGCTATTATTACAAGTTTGCTTCTGGCATATTTGACTTCATATATACCTTGTGTCTTATCTCATTTTTTTCATCTGCATATCCCATGCAAAAACATTCAGAAACTACTGTATTTATAATGGGGAATTTCATAAAATACAATGTCCTGAATTATTTTTTGGGATATGTTCGCCAATATTTGTATTGTAACTTTACGCTGGTATTTTCGATATTAAACATAATGTTTTTGCAATTGTACGAAGGGCATGTCACCATTATAAAGGCATTGTTTTTCAAATATTTCATGTGGTATGTTAGCCATTATAACTGCATTGCTTCTCAAATATTTCGTGTGGTATGTTTGCCATTATAACTGCATTGCTTCTCAAATATTTCGTGTGGTATGTTTGAATTATATGTGCATTGTTCTACAAATACATCGTGTTGTATGCTGGCCGTTATACATGCATTGCTTTTCAAATATTTCGTTCGGTGTGTACGCCATTATATTTGCGTTACTCCACAAATATTTCGTGTGGTGTGGTTACATTATATATGCATTGTTCAACAAATATTTCATGTGGTGTGTTTGCATAATACGTTCATTGCTCTTCAGATATTTCGTTCGGTATTTCTGCCATTATAATTGCATTGCTCTTCAAATATTCGTGTTATAGTCGCCACTGTATATGTACTTTTCTTGAAGACAGTATGTTCAGATTTTCTGGGACGTAAAAATGACATTTTCATAAATACACTTTTGTTTAGATTTTAGGAATGTAATAAATATGCTATGTCCTTTAGATCTTAGGATATCAGTATAAATGGCATTTTACTTTGCGATTGTGGTTAGACTTTTATTCAAATTTACGAAATACGAAATAAAAGAGACTCTATCTGAGAATTTACTAATGCCAATTCAAATGGTGTTCTTAAGTTTTATAAATACCAGTATAAATATTAGTGCTCTAAACCTCTTACTAATGTTTCTATATTATAGTGGGCTGTTGGGATTCTATGAATGTAATTTATATTTGTCTTGAAATTTTACAAACGTCAATATAAATAGTGTTTTCTTTACATTTTATTAAAGTCATAAACTGTTTTCTTCAGATTGTACGAATGCCGGTATAAGCAAAGTTTATTTGAAAACTTGCGAACGGTATATAAAATTTATGAAACTCAAATGTCATTTTTGGGGGGTTCACAATTGCGCATATAGGCTGGCGATTGGGGGGGGGGAGGCGATTTGGGGGTTGGACCCCGTTATCCTTAATGTATTGATTATATTTTCATATGTTCATGTCTGCCTTCATAAATAGAGTGTTCAATTATATTGCACATTTGTCATTACAGTGTTTCTGAAAGGGATCCTTATTGTATGTTACCATTATAAATAGGTTTATGAAAGTAAACGTGTGGTATGTTACCATTATAAATAGGTTTATGAAAGTAAACGTGTGGTATGTTACCATTATAAATAGGTTTATGAAGGTAAACGTATGGTATGTTTCCATTATAAACAGTGTTTGCGAAAGTAATCGTGTGGTATATTACCAATACAAATAGAGTTTTCAAAAGTGATCATGTGTATTTTACCAATATAAACAGTGTTTTCAAACTGACCGTGTGATATTTTGCCATTATAAATAATGTTTTCAAATGTGATCGTGTGGTATGTTACTATTACAATTTTTAAAAGTTATCTTCTGGTATGTTACCATTACCAACAGTATTTGTGAAAGTGGTATTTTCACATTACAAACAGTGTTTTTCGAAAATGATCGCATGGTATATCACCATTACAAAAAGTGTTTATAAAATTAACCGTATGGTATTTTCTATCTATCTATCCCTTAGCCTTGCCGATCGTTGGGGCACCACATTTGACCTGACAACCAGTTTCCTCCATTCCATTCTGTTCTCTCCTAATCTTACTGTATTGCTCAGCTTCAGGCTGTCCACTCTGAGATGTTATCCTCCTCTCTTTCCTCTGTCTTCCTCTCCTTCGCCCTCTTTGCACATTACCTTGCATAATTGTCTTGGCAATCTTTTCTGGGTACTATAACTTACACCAGTCAAATACAGATAATGTACTCCAATCAATGTTACGTTTCCAGTATTTATTTAAAGACCCTGCTTAGGAAATTATAGAACTTTAATCTACTAATTAAATTAATTCCCTTTCGTTTAACCTAAACAGACTGGTTGCTCAAATCATCATTCGACTAAATTAAAAATGCATCTTTGTAGTCTAGATCACAGATTTACGAAACTGATAATTTGCGTACATTAGCTAGATTGGAAATCGTTAAAAACTCTCTTAGATTCATATGCATTCATTACGTCATTCGTTTAGCTCAGACGGCCCCCATCCAATCCCATTTGGTCTATATGCATACAATTTACTACAAAAGAGGTTCTTAACAAAATGAAATAGATTTAATAAGTTTAACAATTAACAGCAACGATTAATTACGACACGACGTCTTAATTCTACACAGCGTTGTTCTCTCATTTACCGTCCTGGTTAAAAGTTCTAACGAGAATTTGCTTTTCTGTTGCCAAATAGTCACTTGATTCTGGACCCTAGTAGATATACTTAACTACACTCTTGGTCGCATGTGGGGTTCAACTGGTTAGAACTGGTCCACATCCTTTGGCTCATCGTCAGTACCGCATAGCATAACAGTCAATGTCCACTCAATTACTGCATCGCTAATGTACTTGCGACGATCGTTAACCGTAGTTAACACGATGTACTTTTACGTATGGGTCATGAAGACGCCCGAGTCGGTGTACGACTCAAGAAGTACGAAGGTAGAGAGGAATAACATAAGAAGAACCCGGCTCTTAAAAGTAGATTTACTGCTCTTAGCGCGGGTTCATCTTCTCTCTTACGACTCTGGTATGGCGGCGGGACGGAGCTAATGTTAAAGCTGCCTTGTATGTCTGCCGGTCTGGGAGTGAGTGAGAGTTTTGGCGCGTTATGATCGTATTTTATGAAACTGCATTGAACGCATCACGTGACCGTTCACGTGGTATGTTGTTGATCTCGAAGGTGCTGGACACTGGCCTAAAGTTATGCAACAATCCGACCTTGCTAGAAGCTTCTAGATACTGATGTATCACGGGTGAATTTCAACAAAGGTCCGTTCAAAATTTTAAGTTTTGAAACGAGCAATTGGGTCACGAGGTCATGACACAGAATTTGTCACACATCGTCACACCCCCTTGCTTTTGAGGCGTTTATCTTACCAAGAGATAAATGCCTCCTACAAATTATGTGTTATAAAATGTAGAAGTGCAAAATGAAGAAAAAATTTACAATTAAAAAATTTCAACATAACCAGAAATAATGTAACGCGACGGAAAAATCAACTCTAGATTAACGGCACACTCATACAATATTTCTCACTTCGGAAATCAGAGAAAAATGATTTAAGAAAAAAATCAAATAAAATGATTTAAGAAGAACGTTCAGTCTAATTGAATAGACATCCATCCAATGGAATAACATGTTCTGAAATTCTCACTATCTGTCCCAATAATCAATAATTCACACACAACCTAGTTTGACCTAACCAGATTATTCAGAATAGAAATCCAACATCAACCAATTCCACTGAATACGTATCCAACAATAGTGTGATCAAAAAATTGACTTCCAATGAACAACACTATCAATATGCAGGTTATGAAAAGTTCCAGGTATTGATTTCCTGTATCAACCAAATATCAGAGTTTGTGAATTACCAACTCAATGAACCATCTATCAGTCTACCTGTCATATTCAGAGTTACAACACTAAAACAATTCAATCAGTGTTATAGCTTGTCCCAAGTTTCATGAAATGTCCAACATATTTACAATCACAACTACCAACTACGGTACAACACGAAAATAATGAAATTTCAAAAGAAGTGTCAAATCATTATTTCTACTGCTGCACTATCCTGCCTAGCACAATCTTCGTAGTTCTGTCCCAATCCCAATACACGTCATCGTCCATGTGTGTCAACATGTCTACGGCATGACAGCTGTATTCTTTCTTTCTTACTCTGTTCGTCAGAACGTCACTGTGAGGTGCAATATATTGCATGTCAAGTTTAGACTTTTCATTTCTCGTCCGGTAAGTACGTCCTTGAAGTGTTTTATCGTCATGATCTCTTTCAAAACTCTCCAAAGTACTTGTCAAGTTTAAAATGTTTCTGGTAGTGTCAGTTTCTGCATGACTGGTCTCTACCCTGTCTAACAGTTTCAAACTTCTCGATACGTTCGGTATCATGTCAGTGTCATTGTGGCCTTGACTCTGCGATGTCAGAATTTCAAATCTATCGCTCTTAGCCTTGTCACTGAACTCACGCAAATGGAAATTTGCTCTCTTGGTGTTTCGTGCATCTGTAGTTACGTCATTGTGTACACATTGAACGTCTCTAGTTCGCATGCACTCAACGTCTTTCGTCGGAATGGCGTCAGATCTACTATGGGTCCATTTCGCATCTAGTCTAACGTCATAGGTTTGCAAATGTGCTCTGTCGTGGCTACCAGTCTCTCTGAAGTACCTGAATTGCAACATTAGCTTCCCCGCTAAATCTGGAGGTTCCGTTCTCCTGATCTTATCATAGACTGAAGTGAAATACCTCATCCCACTAGTTGTTTTCTGTTTTAACCCATTCGCAACTAGGTGTTCGACTGTTATGTCTGTCAATTTGTCTCTCTCCTTGACAACATAAGTCTGTGTCTCTTTTGTGACTCTAGAATTGTCTAACTCTCCACTCAAGTATTTTCTAGTCACTGTGTGGTCAGACTCACTCGCTAGCAAGTCAGACTCCTGTGGTTGTATGAACAAGGGTTCTGTCTTAAACTCCCCAAGAGTTACTGATTGTCTCCCCTGGACCATACCGTTTATTGAACGAACATAATCTGTCTCCACTGACTTAGTTAATTCAATATGTCTTCTCATCAAGTCGTCAGAATCTATGATGGAAATTCTGTCAGTCTCAGTCACTAACTGGCAGTGAATGTTACCTGTCTCTATTACACTGAATAACATCACTATGTCTACTCTCTGTGTGTTGTAGGCTACACTCCCGCTGTTTCCTCTATCATAATTCTCTGCATCTGATGTCAGTAACAGTCCTGATGCCCCACCTACTCTGGTTATCAGTCCGTCACTCCGGTTTTCATTATCTATCAATCTAGTTCTGTCACTCATTTGTACTGTGTCTTTGATCAATTCGGGATTACACTCCGTACTTTTCATCAGTGAACCAAGGAACCTATCAGTTAATGAAACCCCCTCCTCCTTACTTCCACTTGTCTCAGTTTTTGGTACGTACTCACGACATTCCTTTATCTCAACAGGTGAGTCAATAAAGGTAGTCCCTGTACCGTGGCTTCTGTCTACGTCACTAATTCCGTTAAGTGATTTATCTGCAGACGGTTCTGCCATGTCTCTGACAACTGCGTGCATACACGTCAGTACACATGCATTGTTATCGTCGACCGTCCCTGTACAGTTTTCGACTATATCTTCTTCCATGTCACGTTTGGAAAAGAACTCTGTCTCAGCTCTGACAACTGTCATGTCATCCGAAGTAAATGAACTTATCATAGGCACATTGCCTCCGTCTGTAATGCTACCTATACTGTCATCTGGATCAAATACTTCTGTTTCCCTGGCTATCAATGTGTTAGCACTCGAAACCTCGCATAACGCAATAATCTTGTGTTCCAAAATTACGTCATGACTCACGTCAATCATCGGAGATCGAGATCTACCGATGTCAGTCTTCGTAGCGAGCACACTCTCATGACTCTCTCTTAAACTAACAGTTCGGTCAGTAGACTCAGTGGATGTGTCACTGCCTTTCAACAATACACAGCTGATAGAACCCGTTTCTATCTTCTCATGCATACTTGTCCTGTCAGAAAAATCAGTCACTGTGTTGCTAGAAGTTTCATCACACCTTAACGGTACACAACCGATAGAATCTGTCTCTATCTTATCATGCGCATTCAGTCCGTCAACCAAGGTGTCACACGTACACGGCGGTGTATGTGTTTGTCCAAATTCTACACGTGTTATTAAGTCCTTAACAACAGTGTCTTTTCTTGTCTCTGTTTCAAGATCAAGCTTTGGTGCGCTAACTGTTTCTGTAAACTGGTTAGCAAGTTGAACTGTAATGGTTTCGTCAAAACATTTGTTTTTGTTTTCAATCAAACTGTCTAATTCGTCTGCTGTGCTTGGTAGTGCGACTAATTTCTGTGTGTCAGTCTCCACGCTCGCGGTGTTTGACCTCGGCAAGTCAAAGTTCACGGCCTGACCTTCCTGTCGTAATTTGTCAACAGTACTTTCCCCAGCAATTTTAGACTCTGTTTCGATTTCTGTCCACAACCATTCTAATTCTAGACTTTCTTTCCTTTCTATAAGCCTTAGCCTCTCTTTCTTCAACTTTCTAATTTCGAACGTTAGATCTCGTATTTCAGCCTTCCCTTCCCCTTTGAACTGGAAATCTTTATCACACAACTGTTTTGCTCGTGAGCTTATTGAAGATCTAATTTCTTCCCTGTGTTCTATTTCCTTTTCATTGAGTGCTAGCAAGACGAAAATACGTAGCTGTTCACCTCTATATTCTAGTGATATGCCTATCTTCTGTTCGCGTTTTAGAATCTCCATGAGCTGTAAGCTCCCCATCCGTTCATCGACCCTTAGATCTATCAAAGTCGTAAGGTGATCATCTTCTATCTCTATCCGTTCCATCGCTAACGCGCCATCGAGTTTTATTCGTTCTAACTCTTTCGCGTGTTCCTCTCTCCTCTTTTCGCGTTCCTCTTCCCAGTCTAGTTCAGTTCTAACGAAGTTCATTAACTCGTCTTCCGTTCGGTATCCGATCAAGGAACCTATCTCTCTCAGACTCGCAATAGTCTGTTCGAGATCCGAAGTGTCCATCTTATTTATTTAGCGCGTCTGGCTACAATAAATATCTCTCGTGATTGTGTATCTAACCGTAGGCGATAAAACTCCGCTTTTATCCCACAATAACTTTTAGGCTACGACCTTACAAAAATTATTGAATTTATTCAGAACACCTTCCGAAATAAATTACGCGTTGGTTACACGTTCACCTGCTTGGCTACAAATCTGTTGTCTCCAAGGCTTTCGTAATGTCACGGCTCCAACCATACAACATTACACATTATACTTAGCACCCTAAATATAATAGTCCGAAGTCTGTTACTACCGGTAACTCTCCTAGCTGGCGGTATAACACGTCGACTTCTCACAATGAAATATCCAGTAACACAATACTAAATAAATCATCAATAGCTAACATGACATATTTAACTACGCTTAAATATATCAACATTAACTAACATGCACGCTACTCTGCAAAAGAATACATGCACATGTCACAACAAAAGCAAGATAAATATTTCAACAATCCTGAATCAATAGAATATTGGCAATTCTCAGATGTTCGTTTGTTTCTAGGTTTATGATACGCCCTATGTATAAAAAATGTTACAATTTAATACATATCAATCCCATGACGAGGCACCACTTGTTACGTTTCCAGTATTTATTTAAAGACCCTGCTTAGGAAATTATAGAACTTTAATCTACTAATTAAATTAATTCCCTTTCGTTTAACCTAAACAGACTGGTTGCTCAAATCATCATTCGACTAAATTAAAAATGCATCTTTGTAGTCTAGATCACAGATTTACGAAACTGATAATTTGCGTACATTAGCTAGATTGGAAATCGTTAAAAACTCTCTTAGATTCATATGCATTCATTACGTCATTCGTTTAGCTCAGACGGCCCCCATCCAATCCCATTTGGTCTATATGCATACAATTTACTACAAAAGAGGTTCTTAACAAAATGAAATAGATTTAATAAGTTTAACAATTAACAGCAACGATTAATTACGACACGACGTCTTAATTCTACACAGCGTTGTTCTCTCATTTACCGTCCTGGTTAAAAGTTCTAACGAGAATTTGCTTTTCTGTTGCCAAATAGTCACTTGATTCTGGACCCTAGTAGATATACTTAACTACACTCTTGGTCGCATGTGGGGTTCAACTGGTTAGAACTGGTCCACATCCTTTGGCTCATCGTCAGTACCGCATAGCATAACAGTCAATGTCCACTCAATTACTGCATCGCTAATGTACTTGCGACGATCGTTAACCGTAGTTAACACGATGTACTTTTACGTATGGGTCATGAAGACGCCCGAGTCGGTGTACGACTCAAGAAGTACGAAGGTAGAGAGGAATAACATAAGAAGAACCCGGCTCTTAAAAGTAGATTTACTGCTCTTAGCGCGGGTTCATCTTCTCTCTTACGACTCTGGTATGGCGGCGGGACGGAGCTAATGTTAAAGCTGCCTTGTATGTCTGCCGGTCTGGGAGTGAGTGAGAGTTTTGGCGCGTTATGATCGTATTTTATGAAACTGCATTGAACGCATCACGTGACCGTTCACGTGGTATGTTGTTGATCTCGAAGGTGCTGGACACTGGCCTAAAGTTATGCAACAATCCGACCTTGCTAGAAGCTTCTAGATACTGATGTATCACGGGTGAATTTCAACAAAGGTCCGTTCAAAATTTTAAGTTTTGAAACGAGCAATTGGGTCACGAGGTCATGACACAGAATTTGTCACACATCGTCACAATGATCGCATGGTATATCACCATTACAAAAAGTGTTTATAAAATTAACCGTATGGTATTTTCTATCTATCTATCCCTTAGCCTTGCCGATCGTTGGGGCACCACATTTGACCTGACAACCAGTTTCCTCCATTCCATTCTGTTCTCTCCTAATCTTACTGTATTGCTCAGCTTCAGGCTGTCCACTCTGAGATGTTATCCTCCTCTCTTTCCTCTGTCTTCCTCTCCTTCGCCCTCTTTGCACATTACCTTGCATAATTGTCTTGGCAATCTTTTCTGGGTACTATAACTTACACCAGTCAAATACAGATAATGTACTCCAATCAAATACCCATAATGTACTCCAGTCATATTCCCATCATGTATTTCAATCCAATACTGATAATGTACTCCAATCAAATACCCATAATGTACTCCAGTCATATTCCCATCATGTATTTCAATCAAATACTGATAATGTACTCCGAGCGAATATTGATATTGTACATAATGTAACTGTCGATCGTGTAATCCAAATACTGAAGGTAAAATCAGTTGCATGCTTTCTGTGAACATTGTGCGCTTGTGGTCGTTATCCGTTATCATCTTGCCACCAAACTATTGAAACGAACTCGGTGATTCAGCAACTTGCAATGCAATTGTCTTACTCCGACTTAATTTGCCGATGGCAAGCTGGTTTCTACTTACATTTTTAACTCTCATTTTTAAATGGTGATGGTGACGTGTGTGTGTGTTTGTGTGTGTGTGTGTGTGTGTGTGTGTGTGTGTGTGTGTGTGTGTGTGTGTGTGTGTGAAGATGAATGTGTGGAAATGTTTGTATTTTATTGTCACTTAACGCCCCCTTTTAACAAGCGCTGATTTCGCGCACAGCTTTCAGTACTTTCAAGCATGTTGCTCTCACGCAAGACTGCAATCAGTTCCGCTGTTGCTCAAAAACGGTCATTTCTAGAATAGAGATTTCTAGAACAGTCGTATCAGCGCTTAGCTCTAGACTCGCTCAAGTCGACAGTAGAAAATGTGAAAAAAGAAAAGGCAAGATATATTATTTCTTATATTAGAAAACTGCCGGGTATTTTTTATTGCCAATCAAACCCAGTTATAATACTTTTTCTCTAGAAGTTGATTGGTCTGCCCTATATTATGTCGAGGGCTTCAAAGAATGTGTGCCTCTGGACAGTAATTATCTGGCTCACTCCCTAGTACTCAAATCCGCACCATGGCTGCGGTGCCTGTCACGCACTGACGTGCGTAGCCAGTTACTGAACGTGAAACAGAATTAAAAACCTCAAGTGACTTAATAAAGTCTTAACATAATGGCTGACCCATAAACCTTAGCAGTTTGCTCCTAATCTGATTAAAGTGAGCCTGACTTTCAGTACATTGGTTAAAATAAGAATAAATCAATACAGACTGCGATCAGAATACGAAGATTATGACTAGATTGACGATGAGTTCAAATTTAGCGCATTTGCTCGCCATAGACATTCGACAAACATCGTAATAGCTGCAATAGTGCTATTGACGTCGTTGTTATAAAGAAGAAATTTAATTTCAATTGAAGTCCAGGCAAAGCAAGATTATTGCAGAATAAGAATAAGAAGGGAGAGTATTTACGATGGCACGGGCTCTATACACGTTTGCAAATGATTCTTTATTTTCAGTGCGATATATCACGCCTAGTGGGTGGCTAGGCACGAAATCAAGGAGAGAGACAGACTACATATGATGGCAAAAAGTACTATACTATACCAATGGCAAGAAATATTATATATGATAGCAAGAAATACCATTTTGTATATTTTAAAATACTATACTGTACCTTATGGCAGAAATATTATATATGATAGCAAGAAAGACCATTTTGTATATTTTAAAATACTATACTGTACCTAATGGAAGAAATATTATATATGATAGCAAGAAAGACCATTTTGTATATTTTAAAATACTATACTGTACCTAATGGAAGAAATATAATACTTTACATGCTCGCACGAAATACTATACAAGATGGCAAGAATCCTATATTAAATATGATGGCAGGAATCCTATATTAAACATGATGGCAAGAAATATTGTCCTATTCATGGTGGCAAAACTTATTAAAGACGAGGGCATGGAATATTACACATAATGGTATAAAATACTATACATTTTAAGTTTAAAAAATAAAAAATAAAAAATGCTATACTGTCCTTGACGGGAAGCAATACTATACTCTGTACATGATTGCAGATAATATTGTACTATACAAGTTGGCAATCTATTGAGGCTTGATTGGCAGAGAATACGACTGTACTATGCACGATGGCAATCTATTGAAGCATGATTGGCAGAGAATACGACACAAGAAAAGAATTCTACATAGGCAGGAAGATAAAATACAAGATAGGAGGGAATACTTATAAACAAAACAACAAAGCAACACTCACTTTTTCAATTAAAAAAGAACAAAAGCAAAATGGATTAAATAAGTTCTGATGGCTAAAATTACTGAGGGAATGGATTTTGCAAGTGGTGCAGAAAGTTAGAGATGGCAGCGAAGCCTTTCACCATGTCGAAGCGGCTTCTCACTTCTGGATCAGGGTTGCACGAGGTTTTTTTCTTAATCACTTATTAAATGACGTAGTAAGCCATACCGAGTGTTTCATCGCTTGTTGAATGACGTAGTAAGTCATGGTAAATTTGTCATCACTTCTTGAATGACGTAGTAAGCCGTATCGTTTTTCATCACTTGCTAAATGAAGTAGTAAGTCATGATCCAATTTGTATCACTTGTTAAATAAGGCAGTAATCAGTGTCGAATGTTATCAATACATACTAAATGACGTAGTAAGTCAGTTGAGTCTTTCATCATTTGTTAAATAACAGTTATCTATGTCGAGCTTTAAATTACTTGTTAGATGATTCAGTAATCTGCGTCGAGCTTTTCATTAATTGCTAAATGATAGTTATCTGATCGAAGTTTTCATTAATTGATAAATGAGTGTTTCATTTATTATTAAATGATAGTTATCTGATCGAAGTTTTCATTAATTGATAAATGACAGTAATGTGTCAAGGTTTTCATTAACTATTAAATGACAGCATTCTGTGTCGAGCTTTCTGTTATTTGTTATAGGATATAACAAATCCGTGTCGAGCTATAAATTAATTGTTATTATGGATAGCAATCTGTATTGAGCATTAAATTAAATGTTATATTACTTAGCAATGTGTGCTGAGTTCTAATTTAATTGTTATATGACATAGCAATATGTATTCAGCTTCAAATAAATTGTTATATTACTTAGGAATATGTTTTGAGTTTTAAATTAATTGTTATATGACATAGCAATCTATATCGAGCTTTAATTTAATTGTTATATTATATAGCTATAAGTGTTGAGTTTTAATTTAATTGTTATATTTCTTAGCAATATGTTTTTAGTTTTAATTTAATTGTTATGTGACATAGCAATCTGTATTCAGCTTTAATTTAATTGTTATATGATATAATATCGAGGTTTCCTCACTTGTTAAATGATATAATGAAGTGAACCGTGTTGAATATTTCATCATGTGTTAAATGACATAGTAATTATGTGAGGTTTTCATCATGTGTTAAGTGACATAGTAATTATGTGAGGTTTTCATCATGTGTTAAGTGACATAGTAATTATGTGAGGTTTTCATCATGTGTTAAGTGACATAGTAATTATGTGAGGTTTTCATCATGTGTTAAGTGACATAGTAATTATGTGAGGTTTTCATCATTTGTTAAATGATGAGGTAGTCCGTGTCGAGTTCTTCATCAGTCGTTAAATGACGAGTAAGATGTTGCAGTGTCTTACTTGATGGTTTCATTATGTGTGGTTGTCCTTGAAAAACATTTTTGCCCTTACTCGAAATTAACGTGCACTCTATAGGAATGAGGAAGTAAGTTATTGAATAATAGAAATTAAGTAAGTTATTCAATAATAGGAATGAAAGTAATTTAATAGAAATGACGAAGTAAGTTATTCAATAATAGAAATGACGAAGTAAGTTATTCAATAATATGAATGACAAAGTACATTCTCTCTTACACACATTCTCAACTCTCAAATCCTGCAATGATATTCGTTAGCTCGATACACACGCAGCATAAGAAATATAGCATCGATCAAAATTCACAAGTATAATGTACAACGTACTCAAAATAGGGAGCATAGAAATATTGGTTCAGTTAAATAAGCATTCTCCAATTCCAATCATAGATCAATAGCAAGATTGTATGAAATATTTCTCAGTCCATTCTTTCTTTATCAGTCAGTTATCTTACCTTAAGCTAATAATCGCCTTTATGACCCGGACTTGAGTTATGTCAAAGTCAAAGTGACTAAAGTGTAGAACTTCTTCGACAAAGTAACTTTCGATCCATCCCCATAGGGTGATGATATTGTTATGAACAAACGTGAGACTATTAGATTAGTCAGAATAACCACTCATCCAGTTGGAACTGGTTTGGATTAAATCATCAATTTCTTGCACATTCTTTACCTGAGTTGTTTACTCCAAATCTAGCACCTATAAAAATATCATATTAAGCAGTGCCCAAGATCGTGTCACGTTAACATTGGCAAAAATTTATAATTATTAAGTTTAAAAATAGGGATAAGCAAATTTACTCCACCGCACATCCATTCATCCATCTCTGTCTGTCTGTCTATCCAATACACATTCACTGCTTTTCATTACTGTATAATTGAGTTCTATTGAATCATCGCATTTAATGTAATTTTTTAATTTGCTGTTTTGTATTTTAAGTGGATTTTAAATTACATTTTGATAAGGACTTGATCGTGTAAATAGAAATTAGAAGAAATACACAGGTGATAGTATACCTAGGTCTGCTGAGGTAAATTTAACTACTTGCGGATTAATTCCCACTGCTTCATTAAGTTTATATAGCGTTACATAACGTGTCACTAAGCTTTAATTTTTAAGGTTTAGTGATTTTCAAAACTGCTACTGCATCCGTTGAAACGAAATGTTAA
Source organism: Sinotaia quadrata (assembly GCA_028829895.1). Taxonomy (NCBI): domain Eukaryota; kingdom Metazoa; phylum Mollusca; class Gastropoda; order Architaenioglossa; family Viviparidae; genus Sinotaia; species Sinotaia quadrata. Next base: position 107,845,929 of record CM054179.1, read on the forward strand.
TTGTCATTTTATCGATTGTATTGAGTTCTCCTAGATTTGTTTGCTATCTTCATTTCCTGTGTATTTTCCTCATCAAGAAATCGAAGTTATTGGTTTGATTTTAGTTTTTTTAATTTGTATAGAATCCTCTTGTGTCAGGATTTTATTAATGAGTAGGGTCCAACATTTTGCCTGACATTTTACTTGGATATGAATGTGTCGAAAGATGGATTTGACAGACTCACAATCAGAAAAAATATTATATGATACAGATGGATGGATGGATGGGTTTGGATAGGTAGATGGTTGGATGGATTGTACACAGATAAAAATAGGTAGATGGTTTGGATTGATGGAGGGAGAGAGAAATGATATGCAGGCAACTTGGATGGATGGATGGATGGATGGATGATTAGATGGACGGCAGATCGGTGAATGGGTGGATTAATGGACGGACGGACTGACGAACGAATGGAGACAGAATTAGTAACTTAGGAAATGGATAGGAAAATATATCAGAATCAGCATTATAAATACATAAACATTCCAATTAAAAGATAAATAAGCAGACTGCCGATTCCTGTGAGTGCCACATTATTTGTCCATCTAATTTGACGAGTACAACATAGAGTCCGTTTTTTTCCGTATTATATTGATTGCAATCAGCTGGTCGCACCGTGTCTAGATTGAAAACCGTCGCCTATGGAGGGTTCTTTTCTTCTGCCGTCAAAACCCCCTCCGCCCACCGGCTCATTCACAATTCCATCTACATTCTCGATTCCCAAAATTTCTATAATGGCCTTGGAAATCCTCCATAGAAACTCGTTGATCCTCATCAAGGGACATAAATCCTCTCATCCATTCCACAACTTCTGCGATAGGGGAGGTAACTCTCATATCAGCCAATGACGTGCATTCTTCTTGCAGAAGCAATCAGACAGAGTGATGATGCTCGTTTGCCATGATGGCTGTCCCACCTTCAGAAATTCTGCAGCGATTCAAGACTGTGGTCGTCACCGGCATGTTTTTGCTGCCTGCCTACTGTGCAGAGAACGGTACGTTTCTCGATCATTCTATTTCGTTTTATTTATTTATTGTATCTTACCTGGAATTTGATGCTGCTTATTTTCGTGTTGTCAGAAAAAAAAGAGTCGTCATTGTGAACCTAGTTTCATCTCGCGTGCGTGGATTTTACGCTGTCTCTAGCGTCGTTCATTGGTCCAGTAAGCGAGTCTTCTAAAGTGGCGCTTTAGAAGCACGCGGCTCTATTTACATAAATCATTAACATAACTGTTGTTTACATGTCTGACAAAACTTTTGTTATGCATGTGTCTGACAAAGCTATCTTATGTATGTGTCTCAAAACTGTTCCATGTGTATGTCTGAAAAAAGCTGTGTCGTATGTATGTTTGACAAAACTGTCATGTCCATGTTGATCAAATCTGAACAGTGTTATGTGTATGTTAAGAACGAGTTCTATAAAACTGGCTGATATAAGTACGGACTTTGTCAAAACTGTCTTTGTCAGGTACTTATTTGTTACAGTTGATTTGTGACGTGCAGCTTATCTAAACTAGCCTTGCTGTGCAGGCCTATATTAAGTACCGTTTTGTGAAAAATGACTGAATCTGAATGGACTTGTCAAAAGTGGCCTGGTTATGAACGAGTTAAGTACATATGTGTTGAAATAGTCTGTATCACTTAATTATATGCTTGTCACAACTAGTTTTTCAAAGCATTTGTTAAGCAATTCTTTGGCTAAATTGACTGTATCACGTAATTATAGGCTTGTCACAAATGGCTTTTCCATGTACTTGTTAAACATACCTTGGCTAAATTGTGTCACGTAATTATAGTCTTGTCACAAATAGCTTTTCCATGTATTTGTTTAGCATACATTACTTAATTGTATTACGTAATTATAGGCTTGTCTCAAAATACTTTTCCATGTACTTTTTAAGCATACGCTGGCTAAATTGTATCAAATTGTAATTATAGGCTTGTCACAAATAGCTTTTCCATGTATTTGTTAAGCATATGTTGGCTAATTGTATCACGTAATTATAGGCTTGTCTCAAATGGCTTTTCTATGTATTTTTTAAGCATACGTTGGCTAAATTGAATGTGTTCTGTGTAGGTATGTCATAACTATGTTATGTGCGGGTGATTAGACCTGTGTTCTCAATGTGCAGGTGATTAGATCTGTGTTCTGTGTAGATATATCAACTGTGTTATGTGCGGGTGATTAGATCTGTGTAGGTGTGTGTAACAGTTGTGTTATGTGCAAGTGATTAGATCTGTTCTGTGTATGCGTGTGTAGCAACTGTGTTTTGTGTAGGTGATTAGATTTATGCTCTCTATAGATATGTCATATTTGTGTTATGTGCGGGTACATCATAACGGATTGTCGGTGGTGGAATTGTAAACAAACAGCATCAGTGACCGATAAAGATGGGATTGCGTTGGGAACGGTAAAAAGAGCATCGGTGACTGATAATAATGGTGGTTGGGGTTGGGAGGGGGGCGGTGAAGAAGAGAAAAATACAGTGTCGTGTCCGAATTTGAAATGATGTGTTGACTCATTTGACTGTTTTCTCTTTCTTATTAGATGATTTACTAATTGCAATTTGAAATGATGTGTTGACTCATTTGATTGTTTTCTCTTTCTTTTTAAATGATTTCCTAATTGCAATTTGAAATGATTATTTATTAATTTTCTTTCGTATTAACGTCTGTTAATGTGTGATATAAAAGAAGATGTAATTCCTCTTTTTAGGACTGAAATTGGTATTCCTCTTTTTTAGAACTGAAACTGTAATTCCTCTTTTTATAAATTAAAATCTACTTGTATTTTTAGGACTGAAAATGTAATTCCTCTTTATAGGACTAAAAAGTGGAGTATTCCGAGGCATTCCTACATTGCAGACTGTGGAGTGTAGTGGAGAAGCAATTTCCCCAGACACGACCTTTCTCACAATGTCGTTGTTCGTCGCGAGAGACAACAAAATTCTCGCGTCCGTTAACCCCAGGGACAACGAGTGCTCGACATCAGAGCAGTACTCGGCTTGTGTCATCGACCACACGGATTATCGCAAGACGAAGCTGATATCACTCGTCACGCCAGATTTCGGTCACACCGACTTGTGCAGATATGGGTGCAACGTGACGGGTTTCCGGGCGGGGAAAAGTAGCTTTATTACCTGGTATATTCAACTGCAGCAGCCAAGTAGGTGTCTTAAGTTCCATTGAAATTTACCAACTCCTTTCTTCTCATTTAAAGAAAGAAATTTCAGTCTTTTTTAAGAAAATTAATTCGTGCTTGCAACTGTTTAGTATAACGTTTAAAAGGTAACTCAAAAGTGTATTTCGACGTTTCCTTTGAGAGGCTGTTGCTATAGTAACAGTGTGAAGGAGGATATAAACTACCCTGTCGTTACGAGTAATGGCTGGATTTATACTGGGAAAATGTCTAAGATAAATTCAGCATGGCATTCGTTTTCTAATGAACACGTTGCCTGAAGACTTCAAAAGACACAGATCCGATGTTGTTTACAGCCTTACTATTGAGACGCTAACTTCGCTAACTTATTACAGTATCTTTCAAACGTTTTCGAAAACTTCTTTGTAACTTTGTTTTGCTGGGTGTTTGTTCTTGTGGTTTAGATACCTGTTTTTTCAGTTGGCACAGAGTTCTAATTTACAAGCTTTAAGTCTCGACAGTGAAGGTTATAGAACGGTGCGTTGTCGTTCATGTTTGGATCAGTGTCTTATTTTTAGATAGGTAGAGTATCTGCATATTTTGATTTTGGATCAGTGTCTTATTTTTAGATAGGTAGAGTATCTGCATATTTTGATTTTGGATCAGTCTTATTTTTAGATAAGTAGAGAATCTCCATATTTTTATTTTGGATCAGTGTCTTATTTTTAGATAGAGTACCTGCACATTTTCATTTTCTCTTGTTCTGGTTAACGGACAGTTAGCTAAGGTTGTAAACTATTTATTTTATATTCCACGTAGATTTATTAGTTTTGTCTTGATCTAGTTTCGTATTGTAATGAAAGTGACATATTTTGTTCATCTTTTTTTTCTTTCTTACATTGAAAGTTAATCGCACTGGTTCAATTTTTAAGTGATAATCCCTTGATCCTTCGTCTTAGATGAACATAATACTGACGTTTAACTCTCCAGTGACCTGCTTTTCGTTCCAGTTTCATATTAAACTTCAAGTTAATTAAATATGTAAATGATTTTTTTTCTTTTCTTGACTTTTAATGCATATAATGGAGAGGCGTGAACTGTGGTGTCAAGGCGCTGAACTTGTAAGCAGTCTTACCAAAGTCTTTGAGATTTTTCTGGTTTTCCCTTACCCTCCCCTCCCCGATTCAGCATGGAGCACAATTATCAAAAAGAACCAAAAGCGTTTAAAGACTGATAGGCTTTGTTTCTTGCACGGTGTTGAAGTGTCTTGCTTGATCCGGTTTCCAGAAATTTAAATATTACTTTATGCGTCTCGCCTCGTGATAACAACCTGCCCGCTTTTCTTGCGAGTTCTGAAATAAGGGAAGTAATGCGTGTCAAACCGTCTGAGGGATGATTTGCGTTGCATCTAGTACAACATTTCATTTCTTTTCTTGCAGGGAGGATGGATGGATGTTTCTGCTAATGAATTATTGCAATTTTGTTTGTTTGTCTCTTCTAAACCCGTTTGCGATGTGACATGCAAAGATTAATGCAGTTTTCTTTACTTTTGTCTCTACTAAACCCGCTTTCAACGTGACTAGCAAAGATTTCAGGTTTATATGGTGCTGGAGTTTACATTTCACTTTTGTGTGTGATTGTCATTGTCATGCTTGGAGTTTGAGCACTTTTAATGTGCTGACAGTAGACTGTGACGTGTATCAAAGGCTATACTTACTAGTCTTATGTGTGGACAGTATTCTGTGAAGTGTATCAAAGGCTATACTTACTAGTCTCATATGTGGACAGTAGACTGTGACGTGTATCAAAGGCTATACTTACTAGGCTTATATGTGGACAGTAGACTGTGACGTGTATCAAAGGCTATACTTACTAGTCTTATGGATGCTGACAAATGCTGTGAAATGTATCAAATGTATACTTACGTCTAGTTTTATATGTGCTGACAAAAGACTGAAGTGTATCAAAGGCTATACTTACGAGTCTTGTATGCTGACAGTAGACTGAAGTGTATCAAAGGCTATATGCTGTACTTTACATCTAGTCTTCTGTGCTGACATGAGGCTGTGTACTGTGTTAAATTATTCACTTTTGATCACTGGCTTTATCTGAAAACAGAAACATCATTCACACTCAACGAGACGACAAATTTACAACATACTGAATAGTTATTACCCAGAATTATCGGACCATCTTAGTTATTACCCAGAATTATCGGACCATCTTAGTTATTACCCAGAATTATCGGACCATCTTAGTTATTACCCAGAATTATCGGACCATCTTAGTTATTTCCATAAAATTCAAGATCTTAGTCTTGAAGGGAGTTATTGTTATTGTCTTGAGCTAGACCCGTGCAGACACAGAAACAATAAATAACATTCAAAACGATTTTTAATATCTGAACCTTCTGCTTGTATTATTCGTGACAATTACATTTGTTGAAATTTTCGCTTGGTTATTTATTAAGTCGCCTTTTGGTGTCTTTTATGCCTGCTCTATTTACACAAATCCACCATTTTGATAAATATTCTGTTATACTGTTTACAAACTCGCCTTTGTGGTGAACATTAAGTTTTTATTATTAAATATTCTGTTTCTGTGGTTTACAAACTGGTCTTCTCTTGAATATGTTGCTTTTATTATTGACAAAAACCTTTTGCTCAATAACTTTATTGTATTATTTATAAACTCGTCTTTTTGGTGACTGAATGTTCCTATTATTTACAAAATCACCTTTTGGTGACTATTCTGTTCTTATTATTTACAAACTCACCTTGTAAATAATAATGACTATTCTGTTCTTATTATTTACAAACTCACCTTTTGGTAACTATTCGAATTATTTACAAACTTGCTTGTGGTGAATATTCTGCTTGTATTATTAAATAATTTGTCAGAGTGATCTGCATACTCACCTTCTGATAAAATTATTGCTTGTATTACTTATAAACATGACATATAATGAATAATTTGCTTGTAGTATTTATGAAACCCATTTTTGCTAAACAATCTGATTATATTCTTTACGAAACCCATCTTTTATCACTACATTTATGTATTACAAGTGACTGGCAATATTTATTTTTAAAAAAAACCTTTAGTCACTATCTTTATGTATTACAAGTGACTGGCAATATTTATAAAACCTATCTTTAGTCACTACATTTATGTATTACATGTGACTGGCAATGGGTGACGTCCCTGTTGATAATAGATACAAATCCAAGCGTAGACAACAGCACACTTTAATCGTACACTACACGTTACAAATCAGTTCCTCGGGGACTATTAAAAGATGGAAGAATCTGCGTCTCTGATATATTTCGAAAGCATAACAACTTCGTTTTCAACTTTTATCAGACCCAACTTCCTTGAGTTCTATTAAACACATATTGCAAGCGCTTGCTGCTGCTGGTGGTGGGAGTTGCTCACAGAACCGATAATTAATTAATGACTTCATTATTGTCATTATGCAATGGCGAAAGTTTCACGTGAAGTCTACAACCCAAAAAGATATGGAAATAAATGGATGAACCTGCTTTACAGACGGCCTTATTTGTTTAAGACGTCAGAGACTTTGTATCCAAAAATTAGGACAACCACTTCCAGCTGCCTGAGTTTTGATGGAGAAATATCTCCAATGTTTCCTGATCATTGAGCCCGGATTTGTTGTGTCCCTTTATGAGGAAAAAAAGGCGATGTGGTAAGTGTAATTATCTCGTGTGTGGGTGTGTAGGCGGAAACACTTATTTTGGGGATGGGGGAAAGAGAGAGTGAGAGAGCTTATTGGTTTGAATAATCGATTAGTTTGCTGTTGAGTTTTTTCTCCCTTCTCCACCCCCTTTAATTCACCTTCCATTAGAAGCATATTGTTGAAAACTGTGCATTCTTTGTGTAACTGATAAATTAGTGTTGGTTTTTCTTGCGATCGACATTGAACGGATGGTTTGGAATTCTTTATTTTTCTTTTAGCAATTGAAAGATCCTTCTGATTTCCATTGATCTGCTTGCTATACATATTGTAGATATGGCCAAACCATCCGCTCTTTTTTGCAGAGCTTGTTTGCTTTCACCTACCTCATCTGGGCAAATCGAAGTTCATTTATTGACACTGGCACTTCTCTATCTGATTACTTCTCAGTCCATACAAACGACAGCAACTTCTACCAAGCAAGGGATGCAAATCCGTCCTGTTTCTGAGAGCATCAAGGGATGTAACTCTCTTTTTTAGCAATGACGTATCTCTTGCGGCTGACGTGAAAAGAAGCACTGAGCGCCATGATGGCTTGTCCTTTCGCGCAAATGATGGAGAAAATCAGGACAGTGGTGCTTCTCATTTTCTCTTTTCCTACTCTTGGAGTGACTACAGAGAGCGGTAGGTGTGCGCAGTTGTATGTAATAAACTAGAAATGACGTATTTGGTCAATATACCCGTAAATGTGGTCACGTCACATCATTAGTCCGAGTACAGTGACCTTTGTGTAAAGAATAGGAGTAGATGGCCCTGAACGATGGCTAGGTTTTCATTTTAATTAGCTCCTCTTGGAATTATATTGCAAGTTGTTTTTGGTTTGTTTTATTAGTATTTTTTTTAAAGTGGTTCTTGTGTAGAAGCTTTGCCAACAACGATTTGTTTTTGGTTCCAGTCATGAAACTAGAACAATAATAATTAATTAATACTTCCATTGATTTGTGTATAAAGCTTAGATGTGTTGGACATACATGAAAAAATGGCTTTGTTACGACCGGATTTTCTTTATATTTCTTGTAAAATTAGTTCCTTCAAGAATTTATTTATTTCATGCTAGTTTTAGATCGTGTTCCAAAGATGTTGACATTGGTCAGGTACACATATTCGACGTTATGTTTCTGTTATTGAAATAATTTTATCGTATTAGGAAACACACTAACGAAATGTGTATGCATCTTTGCATAATGTATCCTACTTTAAAGATGCAATAACTTGTCAGCGTCTGAATTAAATTATCTGATTCGCAACAATTTTATAGGTCTCTAACATAATCTTATGTTCTAATTTGACCATTAATAAAGATAAATTACTAATAGGTAAATAAGTAAATTTATTAAATATTTTTCAAATTAATAGTCCTAACTTTTGTTTTGTTTTGTTTCGTACAAACTTCTTGTGAGTGCAGGGTTAAAAGTGCAGCCATTTAAAGGGCTCGACAGCATACAGGAAATTGAGTGTACCGGGAAGACTCTACTCTCTGACACTACACTGCTAGCTATGACGCTGTTTAGGGAAAAGGACTCGAAACTCCTGGCTTATCTGAATCTCCAAGACAATCAGTGTTCCACTTTCGACGTCTATTCCGCATGCGTCATCGATAGCGCAGAATCGCGACGAACGCGAATCACAAGTCTTGTGACGGAACTGACCAAGGAAGAAAGTAGCATGTATAGGTGCAATATCACGGCATTCAGGAGCGGGAAGACATATTTGGTGTCCTGGTCGACACCAGTGAGATGCAGACGTAAGTAAACACTGTTGTAATTATTAATTTTGATTATTAATCCTGCCGTTGAATATTTTGGTCGAACGATTTTAACAGTCGTGGATTTTTTGGTTGGTTATAGCGTGTTGTTTCAAATGTGACATTAATGCCCAATTGATATTGAACAGAAATATTTTCATTTCGAGGTCAGCTCAAATTGCGTTTGACGAGAGAAGTTTATGTGTCTTTTAGACATAGGTGAACTTACAAAGATTCTGAAATAATAAAAATATGTATATAAACCCATTGCATCTTTTTATGCTTTCATCTTCTCTGTCCCTTTCTCTGTCTGTGTGTGTGTTTGCGCGCAAATGTGTGTGTGTGTGTGTGTATGTGTGTGTGTGTGTGTGTGTGTGTGTGTGTGTGGATGCTTGTGTGTGGATATGCATGTGTGTCTGTGTGTAAATGGTCTTCACTGTATTGATCAATAGCTTTTGTGTACCACATTTTTCCCTTTAATATTAGAAAGGCCACGATGATAAAGCTTAAAACTCTATAGATTTGGTTTCTTTCTTGTTCACTTTTCTTTTTATTATTTGCCACAATCCATATACTATTTATTCGTCATCTGATTCCGTTTTGTTCGTCAAGATTCTAGACACTTATATGGTTTTGTGTCGTTATTTGCACCATTGTTTTAATAGAGTATTTCGTTTAGATCCAAACATGACAACATAATACATTATCAGCATAAACCGTTGTTATCAACTTCACATAACCTGCGTGTGTCAAGTCGATCCAAGGGACCTAAATCCTGCCAGCGGACAGAAGGATCTTTAGGCGATTCGAAATACGAAGGGAAGTAACTCTTTTCTACCATTCCCATTCTATCGAATTCAAAAAGGTCTCTGTTCATAGACAGGTTCGCCGTAATGGTGTCAAGAAAAGCTTTCTCTCGGAAAGGTCTTAGGGATTTGTCTCATGGCTTGTGCCTTCTTGTTAGAGACCAGAGCTACTCACAATGGTAAGATTTCCTTTAGCTAAGTTGTTTGCCGAAATTGTAACAGGCGGCCTAAGTTGTTTGCCGAAATTGTAACAGGCGGCCTAAGTTGTTTGCCGAAATTGTAACAGGCGGCCTAAGCAACTTCTTTATTTGTATAAGATTTGATGCGCTCGTAATCGTGGTTTTTTTTTTTAAATTTTGGTATTCGGGCGTCTGCTTGCGTTGCGTGCAGCAAGTGTTCGGAACCTTCAGAAATAGTGTGTGTGTATGTGTGTGTGTGTGTGTGTGTGTGTGTGTGTATGTGTGGAAGTGGTGTATTTCAGCTTTGCATTTCGTTATAAACAGTTTTTGTTTAGATGACTAATTGATCTTAAAATTAGATCTTTCCTATATAATCACATTTCAAGCGTAAAAGGAGGAGTTACCCAAAGCCTCGCCAATATTATTTGGCTACATATGAAAGACTATATTGCCAATATTATTTGGCTAAATATGAAAGACTATATCGCCAATATTATTTGGCTAAGTCTGAAAGTCTATATCGGAGACAGCTTTCCAAGGAATGTTATTTGGCTAAATCCGAAAGACTATATCGGAGACAGCTATCCAAGGAATGTTATTTGGTTAAATCCGAAAGACTATATAGGAGACAGATATCCATGGAATGTTATTTGGCTAAGCCTGACAGGCTATATCGGAGACAGCTATCCAAGGAATGTTATTTGGCTGAAAGACTATACAGGAGACAGCTATCCAGGAATGTTAGGAGTTATCACGCTTTCGTTGTTTTCAAACTGAAACTTTTTAAACAGCAACAAATCTGATTTCATAACAGATTCTTAATAACTATTCTTGCTTCAATAATTAATTATACATGAATCTGCTTGGTTTGTTTTTACAAAGAAAAATCTTACTCAGTAAAAAGTAAAGCATACAAACACATCAGCAACAAACTATCATAGAATCAGCAAACAATTACACAGGCAAACCAAATCAAAACATATCAACATAACGTCGCTGCAGATTTGTGACAGTAAGTATTTGATTCATATAGTTTCCTCACGAAGAAAGTATTATAAAAATATTCATAAATACACATTAGATATAATTAATGTTTACTTTTGCTGTATTTTTTATTTACTCTTGTCAAAAATTTCTCTAAGTACGGACATAAAACAATTGTGTAAAAGATATAATTAGTGCGCGGAATTATTTTTCAATTTCTTGTAAATTAATTCCATGTTTAATCCTAGCTAATAGATTTTAAACCCTTTGAATCCTAACTAGAGAGAAAAACGTTTACATGTCAATAAGTGCGGTCTTTACTTAACTTGCAGGGATTCGAACTCGGTTATATCGGGGAATTCCGTCTGTACACGAAGTAGAGTGCTCGGCGGAATCTCTACCTTCGGAAGTGACTTTGGTGGGGATAACGATTTTTGCCGTGCCTACCGACCATATTCTGTCTTTTGTAAATGTTCGGAGTGCCGAGTGCGCAGCAGTAGGGTCCTACTCTGCCTGCGCCATTGATCGGAATGATTTTCGCAAATCAAAATTGATTCTACTTGTTACGGAAATGAAGGAGAACGAAATGAGATAGTTTGGATGCAACGTGACAAGTTTCAACGCCGGCAAAAGCCATCTTGTGAGGTGGTCAGTACAGGTGCGAGAGAAACGTGAGTGACTTTATAATGGTGTGGGTCTGGTTTATACTTCTTTATAGCATGGTGTGTGTGTGTGTGTGTATGTGTGTGTGTGTGGTTTATACGTGAGTGTGAATTATGCCTTATCTGCGTGCGGATGTGTGATAGTTCTATGATTTCATGAGTTATATCTTTTGAGGTCGAGAAGAAAAGTTGTTTTAAGATATTTGGAGTTGTGCGTATGTACTTCTTTGTGCATGATTTTCACTCCAACAAATGCAATCTTTTCAATTGGTGGGGAGTAAATGATGTTGGAAAAACGTGAAATTATATTCTGAAATTGGACTGGACCTATTGTTTTCTATAGTATTTTATTATGATTTTTTTTAGATATGTATACATGCGCACAACACGCACAAACACACACAGAAACATTATGTGCTTTCTTGAATTTTATAAGCAACATTGCTACCTGTGAAATTTATATGGTGTTAAATTGTGGAATTATCAAACCTTCCCTGTTAAAACGTATTAATTAGGTATTATAGCAAATTCTCTCTCGCCCGCACACTTCCCACAGTTTGAGGGGGTCTTTTCCCAAAAGTATGTTTGACTGACTTTTAAATGACATTTTTTGGCTGAGCCCCCACCCCCAAACTTACATACTTCCTTTAGATATTAATCCAAAGTGGGAAAGAATAAATCAACAATTTTATTAACTGTATAATTAACGAAATCATTTATACACTATTTACAAGTAGATCACAATTTATACATTAATTCTTGATAATGACAATTAAATCTTTCAATTAGATTGTTCAGTGTCTTTCAGTTTATATAAAAAAAATATATTAAATCTTTACTAAATTTTTGATTTTATGACAAATCAGAAATTAGAAGAAATAGGAAAAATCATAGTAAGACATAAAATGAGAGCTGGACATGCATTTACCTGATTTGTCCATATGTCCCTTGATGTGAACTCATCCCTGAAGCTGCCAGGTGCGAAGCAATATAGATTCGGATAGGTGGCTACAGTCTGTAAATGATGCTCAATGTTCGAGCACATATAAACGATCAGTCCTTGCTCCCACAGTTCGATACAGTTAGCGTTCCATCACTGGAACATGATAGTCACAGATTACATCACGGCGTCCTCTACTGCAGTGGTCCCCAACCCCCGGTCCGCGGACCGGTACCGGTCCGTGGACCATATGGTACCGGTCCGCGGAACAATTGGTACAGGGCCCCCCAATTTTATTTTTACTCTAGTGTATTTCTTTCGGGTTTGTGCGACTTTCCATGGACGAGATTGAGTCTGAGCATTCATTCTCCCAGTTGGTGCACGATCATCTGTCTTTGCTTTTAAAGAATTCGAGCTCTACTTCCCAACCACACCAACACACTTCGCTTCGGACCACCGACGAACGCACTCCATCCATTGGACCGCCGGGAGGAGAGTCATGTCAAAGCGCCACACCAGACAAACCAGCACTAAGACTCAGCCCTTTTCAGGGCTGGCAAAAATGCCACTACTGCCCACTCCACCAAGTGACATTTTACGCGATTCTGAGTCAGTCACAGAAGATGCGGACGGCCCTTTCTGTTTCACAAACGAGCGCATAGCCCAGCTGAGACAGATACGGCAAAAGAGGCTTGAAGAGGTGCAAACATTAAGAAGTACAAAGGAGAAGACTGGACAAAATACTGCTGTGAAATCAGCAAACCAACCGAAAATGGGGGCATACGAAAAGTTACCCCCTTCACCTTCACACTAGAAACTAAAAACGTTGAACTAAAAAATGCGTTCACTAATTTGCTGTTGACCCTCTTCCACACAAAAACAGAAGATGAACTTACACTAGACAACAAGCCATCTTAACCGCAATTGGTCTCCATAAGATTTTAAAAAAGCACCTGACAAGGCAACACGAAGAAAAAACTACATCAACAGACTGTGAAACACAGACAGACATCTTCTGGAAAATAACGCCGACAACAAAAACACGCTCTTCACAAACGGAAAAGGAGGAAACAACGCGAAAACCCACACAGGAAGACGGCACAACTCAAACAGTCAAAGGAAAAAGCCACGTTTCCATCTAAACTCTACAAGCCACTACAAGAGAAAGTGGAATAAACACCAACATCATCTGGAAAATTCCACCTACGGCCAAAGTGAATTCAACTCAAACAGCAAAACAAGAAATCAGCCAGGCATTCTCGCAAACTCCAAAAACCCACAACAGATAATAAGGAAACTCAGACTACAAGCTCTATCAGCAAAGAAAAAGAAATTAAAACAACTACCACCGAAAATAAGAAGAAACGCCAAAAAATCTCCAGCACACAAACGGTACATATCAAGACGCAAGAAAGAAAAATACAAACAGAAAAAGAAGTGAAGACAACTGACGCAAAGACCGAAACAGAAGTCGACAACGCTCCAACTACACCATAAGAAACAACAACAACGACTAAACCAACTGCCCCCAATCCACAGCCAGAGTCACCACCAGGGACTGCAACAAAGACAACCACAACAGACACACGAGGAAACACTACAGAACGGAGCCCCAAATCAAAAAGAAGGCGCCCGCCACAACACATCAGACGACAACAACAGTATCCTCTACTACAGCCACAACAACAGAATCCACAACAACAACGGCAGCGCTGCGACAACAACCACCGCCGACAACAACAACAACAACGGTGGCAGCACAGGGAGCAACATCACATGCAGTGGGGATTTTATAACCACCCCATTGCGGATCTAATTCAACTAATGCTTGCCGCCAACACCCACCTACATACAGTCCAACGGCTACCGGGGACATCAACAACAACAGTGCCAACGACAAGAACAACACCACTGGTGAACATTACAGGGTGGGGAGTGAACATCCTGGGCGCACATACACACTAAGTACAGACGATGTGGTATTATCCTGGGCTCTGTAAACCCCCTCACCTGCCAATACAACAACGGCCACCACAGCACTTAAATCTGTATTGCCATTTCCGAATCCTATTTGTGTGAAGCGGGGTTTTCTGCAGTGACAGCAGCCAAAACAAAACAACGGATGGACATAAGCAACTCACTTCGGGTGTAATTGTCTCCTATTACCCCCAGATGGAACCGTCTCGTTGCAAAGAAACAAGCTCAGGGTTCTCTCTGATTTAGCGTTCTAGTGAGTTAAAATGTTAAATCACTTTATATTCATTTTTGATGTAAATGTATTTTAATTTGAAGGCACGTTTAAATACAATTAAATTAAAATTATTAAATCAAAACAATCTAAAATATAAACAATCAACGTCCCCCCACATCGGTAAAATTATGAAGCGTTGACCGGTCCGCGGCAAAATTATCAAGCGTTGACCGGTCCGCGGCGATGAAAAGGTTGGGGACCACTGCTCTACTGTACTCTCCTGCAAGTGCAGACATGCAGACCTCAGAATATCTCACTGTGCCATCCAACATTAATTCACAGATGAATTCGTTATCCTGGCTGGTAAATGAATTCAAAAGTCCCTTGACTCACATCTGTATACCTCACAACTGTAGGGTCTTGGTAACCACTACACACACACATACACATGTGTAGCACAGTACTGGAAAGTACTAGAAAATGGCAACATGCAATTGTTACCAGAAACTTTAACTTCTCCCTCAAATTTTGAAGTTCAACCAGGCTTGAAACACAGCTCCACACTGCTTGACAACATGGCTTTGGTGCTAGCTCCTGTATTTTCAACAGCCGTAATTCAGACGTAGATGAAAAACATGACTCAAACATGTAGTTCAAAACGAAAACTGGTGAACACA
The DNA here is from genome assembly GCA_028829895.1 of Sinotaia quadrata. Classification (NCBI taxonomy): domain Eukaryota; kingdom Metazoa; phylum Mollusca; class Gastropoda; order Architaenioglossa; family Viviparidae; genus Sinotaia; species Sinotaia quadrata. Next base: position 107,861,044 of record CM054179.1, read on the forward strand.
TGGCTCCTACACATAGTTCCAGAAACTTCAGTACTTCCTCCTGGAGTTTCCCCAAAAAACTGGTTTGAGGCACTGGAGAATAGATAAATGCATGTGTCAGCTCTCTCCTAACAATATTAATTTAATCTATTCTATTGTTGTCCTACTCATAGCATTACTATATCTTGAACAGTTAATTTACACATTAATTAAAGATATACAATTGCCTCCTTTAGATCAGCAGGCTTAAAAGTTATAGGCTTTAGTTAACAATCATTTCGTCAGTAAACAAAAAATGTAAAAATACCTAAATGAATTGAAATGTTTTTAACCATGAAGTAAATAACATTTATACAAATAATTAAACAGCAAGAGTTTTGTTCCATCAGATTCTCATAACTATCCAGACATACCTGGTTAGCCCTTTCTCCTATCAAAGCCAGTAAAATTGGGACTTTTGTAAAATATGCAGTGCCGGTTCCAGAGTGCCCCTGGTATTTATACAAACAGCCCTATTCGTTCAAGAAGGTTCTAGGATTTTCCAGGTAGCTTTGGCCCTAAGGTGATAGTTATTCCATCTCCTAAACTAGAGTTGTAGAACTCATGTGACAAAAGAAATGTGAGTATTTGTTAGCCAACAATTGCTTCATTAGACCCAGTCAATAGCGTTTCCTGTAATTTAGATATAGGTCAACTAAGCAAGGGGTTTTAATCCTGCTTATGCAATAATATCCCGGCCCATCGACAGTAGTCTATTGTGAGGCTGGCATTCTAAAATTTATATAATCACCAAGCTCAGCACAAATTGTTTTTGTCCACAATTATTTACGAAAATTTAATGATAAAATTAAAACGAATTTTGGCAGAAGTAAGAATTTATATAAAAATATTTGGAAAAAATATATTTAATTAATTAGGTGCATAAATTTCCATTTTTTCCCTGTTACATTACCAATTCAACTACCTTTGATTTACAAATCAATGTTTTCTCTTTCACGATTTTAAGGGGTCTTTTTTTGTTAGATTGGTCCCCAGCTATAACATATATCTACTTTGTTTTTTGGCAGAAGATTTGACAACTTGCAATTATTTAATTAATTTTGCCTGGCTTATTGAGAGCTTGCAATTATTTAATTAATTTTGCCTGGTTTATTGAGAGAGCTTGCAATTATTTAATAAATTTTCCTGGCTTATTTCAACCTTGCAGTTAATGAATAAACTTTTGCCTTATTATATTTCAAATCTCTCTGTCTAAAATAAAAATAATGCAAGATAATTAAACTTTCAAATTATAAGACCGTATATTAGCTGAAGTATCTTGCTTAATCTTTAGTCTTAAGACCTCAGCACACGGTAAAACAAGGACACAAAACACTTCCAAATTACATACATTTAGCCCCGCCTTCATACCATTTTGATACAATAATGCAAAATAGCTGCTTCCGTGGACGTTACAGAATTCAATGAAATAGAAGATACTGTTGTTTTAGCTGCACTGGCGATATCCAGAAAAGAAAAGGAAAAGAGAAAATGATCTTGTTGGGAGAAGGTGGATCTCGTACAAGTGTCAGTACGGTACATATACATGTACGCCACTGAAGGAGTTGACAGCAAATGACCATTAAATCTTAAAAGCGTTAATTCCAACGACACCTTTTCTCTGTATTAAAATAATGTGGAATCGGCATTGCACTGACATTCCTTCTTCCGATAAATCTCGACCATCGTGCTCGTGTCTCTCGATGTAATTGTCCGCCATTTTCTTCTCAATTATCTTTTACCCTCCGTGTCACATGACGTGATGAAGATTTATTACTGGATATGACCTTTTGACGACATTACGACAGTCTTAAGAAAATAGAACCATTTCAAAGCCGTAAAGCGGTCATAAGGGTGTTTTGGTAAAGCATTTGTTTGGCCACGGAAAGACATATCTCACGACCTTACAAGACAAATGTCTTACCGTGTGCGGAGACCTTTAGATTCATGTCTGGCTGTAGGTTAACTAAATAAGTCTTCAAATAATTGGCTGGCTTATACCTGTTAAGTAAGGTTTACAAAAGTGGATAGCTTGACATGATTTCACAAATCATGACATGATTAATCTCTGACTGAGTAATGGTCTTAATACTACGACATTTAAACATTTAGGGCTTAGAATATAAATAACTCGTTCTTTTAATGGCTCGGATCTTGGTGTTAATGGATGCGATTAATGTATATAAGCTACTTTAAATACGCTGTCTTTGTGGTTATGCCAGTGTTAGCGCTGTCTTAGTACCATTAATTAAGTTTTAATGTTGTGTGCTGAATGAATATGATTTGGTAGTCTGAATGCTAGATTTACGTAAGTCTTATTGCGAGCGTTTGAATAACTCGATAGTTAAACTTATTATGCTTGTTGTTACAAAACCTTAAGACTGGCTGTGCTTGTTGTCTTCAATAGTTTTGCAGCTTTACTTTCAAGTGACAGCATAATTTAATAAAATATGTTCTAATATAATTATTGACTTAATAGGATTATTTAATTTTACTGTGAGGACATGTGGGGATGTTATAGAAGGCATAATTTAACTGTGCGATTGATATATTAATGTGTTAAAGAGTTTCATGTACATTACTGGCTTGACATGGTTAAGTATATAAATCTTAAATGTGAGTTACTATCAAATATGGTTAGTTAAGTCTTATTTACTTAGTAAGATGAAGAATTTTTTTTAATGCGCTTTGGCTTCTACCGATAAATTAGTTTTGCTTACCTGACTGATAAAGATTGAAAACTGAGTGTTCATTATATTAACATGGGCGAGTAAGGCTTATAGACATGTTGACTTAATATCGGTGAGTTCTTTGTTTGCTGGCTTAATATTAGTGAGTTCTTTGCTTGCTGACTTAATATCAGGGAGTATAACTTTGTGTGTTCTTTGAACTAGCACTGACTTCCTTAATATTATAAAATAAATCAATAAATCTTCTATGTGATTTATTTTAATATGGTTTTGGTTCTGATTGTTACTTTAATGCGATTAAATCTGTAAGAGTAATCTTAATACTATTGTTTTCGATTACGTCATTAACTGATGCTGCAGAATGTCTAACTTTGAATATTGTCTTATTATGATTAAGATTTTGTTGTCTTAATATGATGAAGATTTCGATTGTCGTCTTAATATGATGAAGATTTCGATTGTTGTCTTCGTATGATGAAGATTTCGATTGTCGTCTTAGTATGATGAAGATTTTGATTGTCGTCTTAATATGATGATTTCGATTGTCGTCTTAGTATGATGAAGATTTCGATTGTCGTCTTAGTATGATGAAGATTTCGATTACGCCTTTGAAGTTTTTTTCATTCATATGTTACAGGGTGAGTGTTGTCTTTATAATAGTATGATACTTTCAATTTTGTTTATTATGATTAATTCTTTTTATGAATATAAATAAATCTTTGAATGTTAACTTAATATACTTAATTTAGTTTTCTTTTAAAGCTTGACTGTAATATGATTAAATCTCACATTAGTGTGATTAAATGAAAGTTTTACGAAGTTTTAATCTGAATGTTAAATATTATATTATTCGACGTCACGGTAATTTGATACTGGTAATTTTACTATAAGTTTTACGCAGATTTAATCTGAATGTTAAATATTATATTATTCGACGTCAACGGTGCTTTGATACTGGTAATTTTACTATAAGTTTTACGCAGTTTTAATCTGAATATTAAATATTATATTATTCGACGTCACGGAATTTGATACTGGTAATTTTACTGTAAGTTTTACGCAGTTTTAATCTGAATGTTAAATATTATATTATTCGACGTCACGGTTCTTGCGACGAGATCATTTGTATTGATTGAACTCATGATTGTTTTACGGGTTGTTACCTTATTGTTTAAGTTGTGATTGATTATGGGTTGCATCCTTGCAACGTATTAATTAGGTTTTCGTTACAGTGAAGTATTTGTATTTATTATCATCAGCATCAGTAGCTCATACATTTTATCTTTGAATCTTTTTCTAATTGGCATTCCAATGATTAAGACCTTGAATGATATCTTTAAACGTTCCTTTTGTCTGTCTGCACTGGAACGCCAATCTTACCAGAACAGACTAAAGTGTGTACATTTTAATTAATCTTTTCAACTGTTAATTTATGTTCACAACTCTAATTTCATTCAAAAGTATTTACTGATTCTTAACATCCCACTCCCCACTGACTCTCTTCAGTTGCTTGCTTATCCTCTTGAGTATTTGTGAAAAGTGATTTATTATCGAAATCTTACTTTTAAAAACTCTTTCAGTATATTTAATGGATTTTTTTTTTAATGTTCTGACACGTGTAACGACTGGAATATTCAAGGGACTTAAACGCACCATGTTAAGCAGTCTGACAAGGGAGATAACTGTCTTGAAGCCATTCTGTTCCGCCATGGTACAGCACACAGATGCAGGAGAAATGAGAATCAGGTTTAACGTTAAGTGTCTGAAACAGGTTAGCCATGATGGTCAGACGTAAGATTGTATGTGAGGTAAAGATGTCTGTCCGCGTAATCGGATTCCTGGTATATAGCATCGTCCAGCTAAGCTCCGCCACCTTGACCGGTAAGTGTGTCGTGCTTAGGCCGACTGTTTCGTTAGGCTAACTTTCTCAATGGCGTCGAAATGAAAATGGGTTGCAGATATCCGAGTACACTGTGCGTTGTGTCTGAATCACTGATGTAGAGTCGGTAAGCTGTCCGGATGCTTCTAAAGGCGGCAACGTTTTAAGTTCATGCTGTGTATGTTGCCGACGTTGTGTTATGTGTAGTCAGCATAGATCTTCAACTCTAGACAACTTTAAACAACGTTGCATTTCAGACTGACGAAGTGCGATTGCTGTGAAAGAGGGTTGGGTATTTCTGCTGCTCATTTATTCATTTATTTATATTTCCATTCATCTCTCTCTCTCTCTCTCTCTCTCTCTCTCTCTCTCTCTCTCTCTCTCTCTCTCTCTCTCTCTCTCTCTCTCTCTCTCTCTCAGTGTGTGGCTTAATTGTATTTTAAGAATTAATTTTTAATTTATGCGAGAAATCATTTAATTGTTGAATTAAATATGAAATTCTGTACTGATTTATTTTAGACAATATGCACGCTAACGTCATTTTTAATACTGCTGACTTGTAACTTTTGAGAATCAATTTCTGCAAGGTCGGGATTTTTGATGTAGAGGGAAAAAAAGAGAAGTTGGAGGGGGAGGGAAGAGAGTGAAGATTTAAATTTTACTGACAGGGATTTAATTTGCACAGTACTCCACCTTTCCAGCTTGATGAACAGTGCGTCCTGTCGCACGCGTACAGACAGCGTATTGATTTTAGGATTGGGTACGGGTGGTGGTAAGTCCAAATGACGTTTGTAATTAATTTCTTTGGTGCCATTGCAGGGCTTCGAACACAGCTGTTTCGCGAAATACCTTTCGTCCACGAGGTGGAGTGTTCCGCGAAAGACGCGCCCTCTGAACTGTCCTTACTAGGGATCGCGCTGTTCACTGCAACAGACGAAAAGAATCTTGCGTTTGTCAATTTAAAGGACGGAGACTGTTCAACGTCAGGGAGCTATTCAGCCTGCGTTATCGACCGAAATGATTTTCGGAATTCGAAATTGGTCACACTTGTGACAGACTTGAGGGAGGCTGAGACGAGAGTGCTAGGGTGTAATATCACAAGTTTCAAGGCCGGAAAGACTCACTTACTGACGTGGTACGTTCACGTGCAGCAACAGAGTAAGTAGTTCAAGTTCGTATACGTCTGTTCGCATCCCTCTATCAGTTATGCGCACAAGTGGCCGCCATCTACGAGCATATCTCTCCATATATAGCTGCCTGATGGAAATTCTTGGTTGAAAAAGAATTATTGCATTTTTAATATGTGTTTGCTTCCCACACACTGTATTCGTTTAATGTCATGCATGACGAGAGCAATAATGTAATACCTTAGACATAAGTATGAGAACTGCATTTTTGTTGAAAATGTTTTCTGTGGGCATACAGTTTGTATGGATGGATGTGCAGGCTCATATTATCTGTGGGCTTACAGTTTGTACGGATGGATGTGCAGGCTCATATTATCTGTGGGCATACTGTTTGGATGGATGGATGTGCAGGCTCATATAATCTGTGGGCATACCGTTTGTATGGATGGATGTGCAGGCTCATATTACCTGTGCATGGTCGTTTTTTGTCTTTCAGTAATGATGGCGTGGATGTAATAAAATCATAGCAACTGATCAAATAATGTCACTTGCTGAAAATCATAATATCTGATGGTGATGTGTTTGTGAATGCAGCTTGTAGGCAGTTGATGAAGTAAAGAAAAAGAGCCTGATGAATGAGCTGGTGTCACAAACCATCTGATAATACAAGAGTAGATTGAAACCATTGTGAGAATGTTGGTAAAACTGATTATGGATTATTTAAATTAGTTTGTAATTGAGGGCGGATTTTTTCATCTTTACTGTTTACATTTATTCTCTGAGTATGAAAGGAGTTTAAATTCTATATTTCTTCAAATATCTCACCATTCTTTTGGCCATCTGAGATTGAAATAGTAAATACATAATTAAATCTTCGAATTGGTTTGCAGTTAACAGTGTTTCATAAAAAATGAAGAACTATTTAAACTTAGTATACTAACCTATCTTTCGTAATTATTATATGACTATATATATATATATATATATATATGTTCACAGATACTCAGATACTCAGAATAAACACACTCAGTCACCTCAGCAATAACATTGCGTTCTTCGTACATCTCTACGGTCTACACCTTAATAATCTCCCTTCTCCACTCTCCCCTCTCCCTCTCTCTTTCTCTCTCTCTCTGTTCTAGTGGTAACAGTTATTAAGTTATTATAAGACTTTGTTTATAAGTAAGTGATTGCCACAACCCTAGCACCACTACTTCAACTGTTCCACGTAATTTTTCTCTTTCCACGGAGCGTGTTAAGTCTGGCTTAATTTCAAGCATTAGTATCCGAATTTTTCGTGGGGTTTCAGCTGTACATGAAGTGGAGTGTTTGGCAGAGAGTCCTCCCTTTGAGCGTGCATTAATATGGATTACACTTTTTCTAGTGCCCGACCTTAAGATTCTAGCGCTCGTCAATGTCCAGGACAGCGAGTATTCGACGTCAGACAGCCATTCTGCTTGCATTATTGATCGGAGTGATTTTCGTAAATCAAAACTGATCTCGCTTGTGACAGGCTTGAATGAACGTTAAGTCGAGGGCATGCGGTTGTAGTATCTCAAGTGTCAGGAATCTTCGTCGGATCTTTTGCACGAAATTATCAAGCCTGACTTCATATTTATATCTCATAGACTTCGTTCAATTCTTTTGCATTTAGCAAACTTCCTGGCTTATATTGCAATTTATTTAGCTTAATTAGTACTGTCACACTATAACTGTTATTAACGTCTTTAACACTAATCGTCGTGTACTTCATTTATTAACATTTATTAACCTCCTTTATACTGACCATCATGCTCCTTCATTTATTAACCTCTTTTATACTGACCATCATGCTACTTCATTTATTAACCTCTTTAATATTGACCATCATGCTACTTCATTTATTAAATTCTGTAATACTGTTTGTACTGTAAACAAACTTCATTTATTATCTTATTTAGCGCTGGTCACACTGTGATTCGCTTATCAGCATATTTTACACTTGTCACATTTATTCTTCTATTAACTTATTGAACACTGGTTACACTGGAATTCATCTATAATAGTGTTAACTTCTTGAACACTAGTCACATTATTATTATTTTGTGATCTTATTTAACACTATCATACTATAATTAATTTATTAACTTATTTAACACACATAACACTTCACGCTCTGTTGACGTTTGAAGCTGCACTGCTTTGTCATTGATAGTGTCATTAAACAGCGGACCTAAAAGAACATTGCCACTTCTTTCTTGCTCTCATTTCCATGCACGTTTAATGTTGGTAAGAGTAACTGCCATGTTTACCAGCAGTTCATCCCCAGAAGCCGCCCTAAAACAAGAACGAGGTGTATGTTAGATCTGCGTGTTGAATTTATTAATATCTCTGACTGACTGATCAGATGTCCGGCTATGGGTCGTGATAATGGTGTTTGGTTAATAATTTTAAAAATTATCACATGAACGTAGTAATCCGAAGTTTGTCGTTGAGTGGGTTGGTTCAAGGTGAATTGGATGTATGCGATCCGTTGTTTATTGATCATAAATTATTTCATGTGTGATATTCACAGGCTTTTTATTCAGTGGCGTGTCGCCGTTGGCTTGGGGAAAATCCTTATTAGGACCTGTTGTCATTTACTGTTACGTAAATACTCACTTCCCCTCCGATATAGGAGTGAAAAAAAATTATGCCTGTACTTTGAAGCATTTGTTTGTAATCATGTTTGTATACTTTTTACTTTTTATAAATAAAATAATCAAATTATATATACGGGTGTATTGAAAAGCTAGTTCGTTTCCAAAGTATTATGAATATCTGAAAAAAGGTGAAATTGTTTTTTTTAATATATATTCTGTTTTCTAAATTAATAAAATCATATATTATTTATTGGAGAAACATTTTTAACTCCCTCTTCAGTCATTGTACTTACACATTTCGATTGCATATTTATATAACTATTGTTATGTATTGTGACTAACTCTATTATTATGTTTTATTATGTTCACTGCAATTTGATATTCATAAAATATGTGTTTCAACTGATATCTTGCGCGAGCGACCAGATAGAGAATTCACTCCTTCAGGGGACTTAAATCTCCACTACAAAAGCTTTGAAGACTTGTAACGGGAAATAACTCTGTTTCCACGTATTTCATTGATATTAAGAACAACCGGCTTTACAGTGTCAGAGTCGTGACTGCCCGCCATGATGGCCAGACGCAACCTAAAGTTGCGTCTCAATATGCACATGATCTGTTTCATAACCAGTATAGCAGTGAAACTCGGCACCTCAGCCATTAATGGTAAGCTTGTTCACTTTGCTTGTGATCCAGTATTTAAACTAGTACCAACCTCTACCTGTCGAGATGTTTGAATGTTCAGCGCTAGCCAGTATTTTCAGCGATTGTGTTAACCTCACCATAGCTGTTGTGCAGAATCCTGCCGCTTGCCGCTTTTTTTTTTTTTTTGCTTTCTGAACCAGAATCGTTCTGGCATTCCAAACAAATGGTTCTTATATTTAGTGTCAGCTTAAAATTTACCCGCCCTGTTTGTGAATTACTAAAGTGGATTAATTGAAAATGTTATTTACATATATTTCGGTAATATTTCTTTTATTAAATTAGAGAAAGGAAAATATATATTGTTACTGATTACCGCTGGTCAAATGTAAAACTTTTGATTTTGGATTTGAGATCACAGCTTAACTGTAACTTGAAAAATAAAATTAAACCTTTTATTTTAAAACGCAAAGATATTTTTTATGAAATAGAAAAAAAGGTATATCGGTCTTTTCCTTGTAGCTTGAAATCAGTTTGATGGACAGTATAACCACCTGTTATTATGAAGATGTGCATTGGGTAATTATTTCCTGTTCAATTTTCATTTGCAGGGTTTCGAAGTAATTCATTCCGAGGCATATCCACCTTGCATGAATTGCAATGTTCCGCTGAAACCCTGGCTTCAGATCTCGCTCTCATGGGAATAACCGTGTTCATTGAGCGAAACAATAAAATCATCGCGTACATTAACGTACGGGACAACGAGTGCTCCACCTCGGATGTTTATTCGGCCTGCGTGGTGGACAAGAGCGATTTCCGCAAGTCCAAGTTAATTACCCTTGTGGCTGACATTAGTACTGGAGAGTCGAGGAGTTACGGATGCAACCTGACTAGCTTCAGAAACGGACAGGGACATACGGTCACGTGGTTTATTAGTGTGCATCAAGCAAGTAAGGTCAATAGGGTTTGATACCTATGGATCACGTGTCTTCTCTTTATATTTAGCGATTGCATAAGTTCATAGAGGTTAACTGCATAATACACTTTACATATAAAACCGCAGGTACTCGTATTTGTCGTACTTGTTATTTTGATCCACCCACTGGGGTTCACCGTATGTATTTACTTAATTAAGGCAACAAAAAGTGGGTAGGTGTATTTTGTATTATACAAGGCCACGTTCATGTAATGTGCAAATATATATTATATTATTTTGTGTTGTTGTTTTATCTCTGGATTTTTTCTTCTTATTCCATTTTCGTTTTTGTTCTTGCTGCTGATCATATATATTCTTAACTTTATATTTATCGAGGTGTGAGAAGTATTTGCATAAGTTTATATACAGCCACTGGTGATAATATTTTATTTTATGTCTGATTGTATGTAATTGCTTATTTACACCTATATGGGGGCGGGGGGTGTAATAGATTATTAAAATTCAAGGGCTCGGTTCACTTATTTTGCATTTTCTGTTACTCGTATATAATTGTTCTCTAGACTTATTTTGTGTTACTCGTATATAATTGTTCTCTAGACTTATTTTCTGTTACTCGTATATAATTGTTCTCTAGACTTATTTTCTGTTACTCGTATATAATTGTTCTCTAGACTTATTTTGTGTCGTTATTGTATACGTTTGGAGTGCAACTTTCAATGAATTGAGATTTGAAAGATGTTTATCTAACAGATGTAACATATTTAGTGAATTTAGAGTTACCGCCCACCGGTTCATTGTGTTATCTCACAACATTACAATCGCTTGTGTCCGCATACAGTGTTAATGACAGCTCGTTTGGATTTCCTTCATGTGATTAATGATCATTCCTACCTGCAGCAATTTTCTAATAAGGTCTCGAATGTTGTGGGTTTTTTTTTTAAAACCCTATTCACTTCCGGAGACTCGCGAGGTAATATCATTCGTCGAATCAAAGCCGATCCTGCTCCACTTGCACGAGGGTGTCGGACTGTTGATTGACGTAGTAGAATGCAGTAAGACTTCTTTTTAAAAGAAATTGTGTTCACAAAATTATTTATTTAATTGTCAAACACATTATTATTTTAAAAACTTGTTGAGTTATTTTTTCAAATCAAAGTAATATTTAAGTTATACCTGTCTGATCACTCTTTTTCAAATAAAGCACAGTTTAGTGTCGGTTTGGTCCCCTTGGTCTCCAATAAGCGTTGATGTCCGCCCGATGAAGATTATACTTAGCTCTGCACAGGACGTTGCGAGATCGATTATCAATATTTCTGGCTGACCCCCTTGATCACGTCCCAGCTTCAATGGAAGAGGACATTTTGTCTGCAGAAAAATCTTACCCGTCCATTTCACGATTCATCTCACTTTTAAGGAAATCTCTCTACTTTTAAGGTTACCCGGGAAATTAGAAGTTTTGCCGCAAATTCAATGAGAGGGGACGTAAATCCGTCTGCGGTATGGAAACCAGGGGAAGTTACTGTCTCCATACAGTGCTTTTCTCGCCACAGTACAGGAATAATCTGAATGAGAGTACGATGCAAAGCGCCATGATTGCCGAGAGACATACGCGGACGACGCAGAAAACGCGAATGATTATCTTGACGTTTTTGATGACGGTCCACTTCTCAACGGCCACCAACGCCAAAATTGGTAAGTTAGTTTTCAATCATTTCTGTTGTTCTGTAGTTTATAGACGGTTTTCTTGTTGTTAGGGTGGACGAAACCTAATTCTGCTTAAATGTGGCACTGTCTTTGACAAAGCCAATACTAACCACTGACAGACCTAAAGCAAGGGAGCTTACTCTGTGAAGCTTTCAGTTTTCCTTCGATACTCATAGTTCTTACGTAAACTGATGGCATATTGCGAGAGCTGGTTTCCTATCTGTTGTGTAATAATAGTAAAATACTTTTTTTTAAAAAATAATAATTTACCTTAATTCTTATAAACAAAATCTATACAAAATAAATAATAATCACATAACAAAATTTTATAACGATTTTATTGAATGCCTCTCAGCTGTACAATAGCATATTTTATTTTATTGTAAGAAAATATAATAATATAAAAATAAAAAGTGAAGTTCACAAAATAAATAAAAACTAAACAAAAGTATTTCCTTGAGGCTTTAATGACCACCTAATATATCGAATTTTATTATAGTTTTTTTTACAAAAAATATAATATACTAAAATAAAAAGTGAATTACTAAAAAGAAATGAAAACCAAACAAAAGTATTTCCTTGACACTTTTAATGGCGTCCAATGTGTCAAAGTATTAGCTGCAACGCTCTCTATTTTGAAAGATGGGGTGAGTGACTTTTGAAAATTATAAAAAGGTTGTTGCTTTTACCAGAGGTCGACTTTTTCACTATCGTTCATGTTAAGGTGTGCTTTTCTAACATTATCTTAGAATGTGTTCGATGCCATAGCATTCATGCCATCCACGGTAAAATCCTATTGATTTCAAATATGATACGGAATGGACAGAATGCGCCTATAAGATTTCGTTGCTTTTCTTTCTTTCTCTCTCTCTCTTTTTCTGGGGGGGTGGGGGGAGGAGAAGATCTTTCAAGGTGATAATTCTTTTAAGCTTTTCATCTAAGCCCTTTCACTTCATCGATCGATCCTTATGTATTTATTTCTAACATTTTATTTATTGTCGTCTTACGTGCAGGCATGCAAACACGCTTATTTAAAGGAATACCTACGATTCACGAAGTGGAGTGTTCTGGAGAGACCCTCCATTCTGACGTCACTGTTTTTAGCATGACACTGTACTCCGTGGAACATAGTGAAGTCCTCGCATTCGTTAACCTTCGGGACAATGAGTGCGCCACTTCCGGAGTGTACTCGGCCTGCGCGATCGACAAGAATAACTACCGAATGTCGAGGCTTATTTCATTGCTGCTGGATTTGAAAGAGAACGAAACAAGGACGTATGGCTGCAACATTACCAGTCTTCGGTCGGGGAAAGCTTACTTGGTTTCCTGGATGATTGAAGTGTATCAGAATCGTATGTATTATGAACTACATCGTAAATCCCTAAAATGTATGAATTACAAGCTGTACCATAAATAAAGTCCCCCAAATTCACAGCTATGTCCTCCAAGCAGTATCGTAAAATCCCCAAAGTATGAATTATAAGGTGTCTCTGAAAGTTCCCAAAGTATGAATTATAAGTTGCATCTCAAAGTCCCCAAAGTATGAATTATAAGTTGTATCTCAAAGTCCCCAAAGTATGAATTATAAGTTGTATCTCAAAGTCCCCAAAGTATGAATTATAAGTTGTATCTCAATGTTCCCAAAGTATGAATTATAAGTTGTATCTCAAAGTCCCCAAAGTATGAATTATAAGTTGTATCTCAATGTTCCCAAAGTATGAATTATAATTTGTATCTCAAAGTCTCCCCTAAAATATGTGTACTATAAAGTATGCCCTCGCTTCCCCCACTCCCCCCAAAAAAGAAATTGTTTATACTAATTTGTCACATTCTGTTTTAAAAACATTCTTTATATGATGAAGCGTCAAAATCTTGACAAACATTCTCATGCTGTCGTCAAACAAGCGTGCAATAAAGCCCCTTCTAATGCAAACAACAGTCTCATGCTGTCGTCAAGCTGTGCAGTAAAGTTCCATCTAGCGAAAACAACAGTCTCATACGTTACGGAAACGGAAGTGATTCAAATTTTAAGAACTATGCCTAAATCTGTCAGTAGAGCCTCACTCTTGGTTGTGCTCTGCCTGATCATTGTCGGGAAGTGAAAGTTCCGTACGCACTAACGTTAGAGTACGAGGTCATTTGTTCCTGCTATTACTTTTTCTCTTTAATAGATAGGTTTATAGGTGTGCCATGAAAGTTCAGTTAACCAATAGGTTTGGAGCTTTGCCACTTTTTCTCTTTAATAGATAGGTTTATAGGTGTGCCATGAAAGTTCAGTTAACCAATACATTTGGAACTTTGCCACCTTTAAATACTGCCCTTGTGTAAATTGATCCAACTGCTTATAATATATATTTCTTTTGTCATATACTTTAAAAGTGCTTTACCCCCCCCTCCGCCCCCCAAAAAATATATGTATAAAAGAAAGATAATAATAATTTCATTTCTTAACATGACTTAGGTTGTATTTGTTTGAATTAAATTTATCTGAAGTAAGCAGGTTTTTTTTATTTAATCGATCAATAAGTGCATTGTTTGATGGATGTACAGATATATATTAACCTACTTAGTGGGCCCAAATGCGCCCAATAAATATTTCACTGTGCACCTGGTATATATTTCTTCGATTACATAATAATTAGGCGCTAGAAAATAACTGTATCATGACACGTAAGGTACAAGTATGCGATGTAATGATGGTTGTTCTTAATAGTCCTATACTCGTGGTGTACAAATGTCATAGCCGCTGGTACATCATTCAATCATCAATACAAATTTATTTCTTGCACCTACCACTGAGACATATTTTTGACACACCTGATATCAACATTAATGTTATTGTTATAATTGATGACTACTAAATTTCAATGCACAATGTATACATTCTGTAACATAATTGATATTTTTTAACCTTAAGGGTGCTTATATTTTCATTAAACCTTTATATTTATTGTTAATACCTGATGTGTAATTTCTCATTCCAATTTTGTGTGAGAGGAAAAGGCGGGAGGGGGGGGGGGCTTCGAATATGAGCGATCGACATGGTGGTCGGGATCCCGAAATATAGTGAGGGGAAGTAATTTCACACCCACCCACCCCAGAACCGAGAACGTCTTCGCGCAGGCTCTGGAGAGAAAGGAAGCCAATGCAACCACTGACACCAATATATATATTCTCTGACTCCCGTCACTGTACTCGACCTCTTAAATATCTCTTCGTACACTTGTCCTAAATTCCTACACCAGAGACGTATGTTTCTTGCTCTTGATATTTGTCTTTTCACATACCTCATATATTTCTCATCGTATCTAAATAAAATGTGTGTTTATTTTAATATCGATACTATTTTCACGACATTTAATATGTCGTTCTCTCTTACAGCTTACTGCATATTCCTACTTGAAACTGATGTATAGTTGTCTTTCATTTAAAATATGCTTTCAAATAATTGTTGTTTCCTAAATTCATCTCTGATGAAATTAGAAAACTTCACGGTTGTTAGAATGAGTACAATTATATATAAACATGCATTGTTTTCCGCGTACGAACGTCTAGTGGGGGGGTACAGGTAGTCTCTTCAAGGGACACAAATCTTCCGCCCCTGCCACCGATTGCTTGCAGTGACGAAAAACTAGGAAACGTAACTCTCTGCTACACAAGTCTTCCTTCCAGCGACGGCAAGCCGAGAGTAATCCGTATTAGAAAAGAGGTGAAAATTCCCTTCATGATGGCTGTAGTTTCGTCGGTGCTAGGCTTTCGGCTCCACTTTGTCGTCCTGGTTGTTATCACCGAGGCAAACGTCAATGTCGTCGCTCATGGTGGTAAGTTGGACAAAATCATACCTTTTTTAATGTATTATTAGAGGTTTAGTAAAAAAAAAAAATAGTACTAACAGAATCACATCGCGATTGCTGACCGCCTGCAATGGCCCAGCCCTGTTCTAGCCAGTTGTTGGTTGTTAGTTACCTTGACCTTGAGCGCTTGGGTGCACTTCTTTGAGCTCACAAGCATTATTTTGTTTTCGTATTGCAAGTACTCTGAAATTCTTTTTTTGTTGTTTGTTTGTTGTTTTCTTGTTTTGAATTGCCTGTTGTGAGTATAGGCCACACGGCACTGAATTTTCAATATTTTTTTCTTTTTGACTTGTCAGAAGAAATGATTACGTGGAATGAACCGTGTAAAAGAAACCATAGCGGTTTGTTAGCAATCTCTTCGTTGCAGATGTGCATTTGATTTCCTCGGTTTTTAAAAGTTTAGAAAATAAATTAAATTACCCTTAAATTGCTATCGTTAGACCATTAATATCAATCGATTGACAGGAATATGGTGTTATATATCAGAGCCCACTTACCATATTATTACGTACTTTGTCGTTACTGTATCTATCGAAAAAATAAAGTAAATTTTTTATTAAAAAAACGTTCTCCAATTAGAGTTTGTCATTTTGATTAAAGACGTGTGCATAAAATACTTGTTTTCAGGACTGCAAGCACACCCGTTTCTCGGGATACCCAGCATTCAACAAATTGTGTGCTCGGGCGAAGTGCTGGAATCTGAAACTGCCTTGCTGGGTATGACTCTCTTCAGCAGACACGATAATATAATACTCGCCTACGTCAACGTCCGCGATAATGAATGCTCGACCTCTGCTAGTTACTCTGCTTGCTATATAGATTACAATGATTATCGAAAAACAAGGCTGATCACTCTCGTTACTGACTTTCCGGAGGACAGAACGAGTCGCGCTTACGGCTGCAATATCACTGGGTTCCGGGCTGGAAAAGCACATCTGCTGTCGTGGTCTGTAGATGTGATGTGGATCAGTATGTATCTAAAGTATATTTTGGTTGTGCTGCTACTTTTATTACGTGCTTGTATTTTACCAAGAGAAATTTAAGTGTACATCAGATTGTCTTTTTTCCTCTTTTAATGGTGAATTTCCTTTACATGCACTGTATGTAATAGTACGGGGAGATAGGGTGGGGTGGGGTATTAACGATAGAAGCATATACCTTTGTGATTACCCCCCACCGACGGATGGCGGTTGAGGGTGTGCGCCAAACAGGTGCAACCTGTTTCACCCCCTTCCGCCTGCCCTCCACCTCAGACGCACCGCGAGGACGTGGGGATCCCCCAGAAGCAGACCAAGACTGAGAACATCGTGAAGATGAAAGGTCTATTGCGGCTTCTGGGTGAGTGTGAGCGGGAAAAAACCTTTGTGAATAACAGACTGAAACGAGTTTGTTTATTTCACAATACACTTAAAACGAATTCACAATACTGAACTATTTATCAGCTTTTTAAAGACAAACGTATAAAAATATGTTTACCTTTCATTCTGACTTGTGAACGGGATGGGGCAGTTCCTTTCACTTAATGCCTACGGTTGTAGGTTTCGGGAAGTATTTACAGCAATAAATTAGTTTTCTCACATTTGCTTAACCACTCTTGCTTTAAAGCTGTTTTAAATTCAACTAGTTTACAACTATCGCGAATTTATTGTTAAATTATATTAATGACGTCGAATAATACTGGCAAAGCAGTCTTAAATTACCTAATCAACTAGTTTACAACTATCGCGAATTTATTGTTAAATTATATTAATAACGTCGAATAATACTGGCAAAGCAGTCTTAAATTACCTAGTCAGCTAGTTTACAACTATCGCGAAGTTATTGTTAAATTACAATGATCTAGAATAATACTGGCAAAGCGGTCTTAAAATAGATGTTCAACCAGTTTACAGAAAGAAAACATGATCGGACAACACACACTCACACTGCACACGGTTAGATGCACAAACTGGAAGACCAATACACACACACACACATGATATAGGAAAAGACAAATTTACATACACACACTATAAGAACTGTTGTCATGAATAAAGACAAGAAGACAGAGTGAAAAATCTAGTATAAATTGTATAAATTAAGTTCAGTACAACAATTTATTTTTGTAAGAAAAGTATCCTATTCCAAATCATACCAGCGCATAATTCTCTTCAGATACTTCACTGCTAATTTCTGCTAGTCGTGCATTTGCTGACCTAGGGCACAACGTCAACAATCACTGAATGCACTACTGAATCCTTCTATGACATGCACCCCTTTATTACGGTTTGTGATTATTATTTATTTATTAATAATAATCATAAATAATTACAAATGATCGACAATCTTAAATTAAGTTATTAATAATTCTCACACAGGACCAAAATGTCTCTCACTTGGCAGATTATAAAGGTGTCATCAGACTCTATTTACACCATAATAAGATTGACCTTTTACTGTTGCATAATGTTTCTGCAGGTGGAAACTTCTTACTAAGGTGTAATAAAAACCCGTCTTTTATTTATATAATTAATGAGCCTCCTATCCACCCACTATTACTCCAACATATAGTTTAATGATAAAATTATGTGCAAGAAAGTTAATAAATTTAACAGTAAATCAGCAATCAATATATACAAATACAATGAGAAAGTTATTTGACATCAATATTCCATGAAACAATGTTCAAGTAATTCCAATACTTATTCAGTCTCATATTCTAACACATAATTCAGCAGTCAGATTAGTATCAAAAATAAATTACATGACTATTCTTATCATAGAAAAATGGAGGTGAAGAGATATATAATAATAGTTTTTACCTAACCTGTTCAGCGACGTAATCCTCCACAGTCCCTCACGTTTGTAAAAATGTCACAAGTTTAATGTTCACAAAGGAATAGTCAATCTTCCACTGCTCTGCTAAGCATTTTGTAAATCCCTCAATACTAATCTAGGCTTACATTCGTGGTATTAGCATGTTGTAAATCCCTCAATACTAATCTAGGCTTACATTCGTGGTATTAGCATGTTGTAAATCCCTCAATACTAACCTAGGCTTACATTCGTGGTATTAGCATGTTGTAAATCCCTCAATACTAATCTAGGCTTACATTCGTGGTATTAGCATGTTGTAAATCCCTCAATACTAATCTAGGCTTGCATTCGTGGTATTAGCATGTTGTAAATCCCTCAATACTAATCTAGGCTTACATTCGTGGTATTAGCATGTTGTAAATCCCTCAATACTAACCTAGGCTTACATTCGTGGTATTAGCATCCTAAATAGACAATCACATAACAAACTTCTAGTGGTAGTATAAATGTATGTCTAGACGAGGTTCCGAAGATAAATGTGTGATTGTTAAATTAGGTTCACGAGTATAAACTGTATGTTTAGATTAGGCTCACGAGTATAAATTGTATCGTTAGATTAGGCTCGCTAGTATAAGTTGTATCGTTAGATTAGGCTCGCTAGTATAAGTTGTATTAGTTTTGCGAATGTTAATGTGAGATTGTTAAATTAAGTTCGCGCGTATAAATTTTATGTTTAGATTAGACTCACGAGTACTCATATAAATGTGCCAAACTTAGACTCACGAGTGTTAATGTACGAATGGCTTGATTAAGCTCACAAGTGTAATTGTATATCTAGATTAGACTCACGAGTGATAATGTAAGAATGCCTTGATTAAGCTCACAAGTGTATTTGTATATCTATAGACTCACGAGTGTAAATGGAAGAGTGACTTGATTAAGCTCTCAAGTATAATTGTATATCTAGATTCGGCTCTAAGGTATCAGTGTAAGTTAAGCCGAGTTTCGGTTCACAAATGTAAATATAGAAATATCCATATCAGTCTGGTAAGATAAGTATGCCCAAATTAGACTTGCAAATGTAAAGTCGACTAAATTGGGCTCACTGGCATAAATTAAGAATGTTTAGATTACGTTCACAGATGTAATTGTATTTGAGATTAGGTGCGCAAGTTTAAATGTAAAGTGTGCCTTGTTTGGACTCACGAGTGTGAACGCAAGAATTTAGATCACACGTGTAATGGCATGTTGAGATTAAGTTCACAAATGTAGGCATGACTAATTTGGGATCACGAGTGTTCACTGAAGATTGCCGAGCCATGCCTAACAACTCTCTGTGCAGCGTCGCTCGCAACTTTATGCTAGATATGCCATTCACTTCGTCTCAGTGTAACTCATTACAATGCAAGTAATTCTCACTTTGAACATTTGTCTAGTGGACATGTGTCTAGAGAATGCTTTATACTTTAAACTTACTTCTTATTATTTATTAACAACTTAAGTGGACTTTGTCTAAACGAATTCTTTATATTTTAAACACATTTCTAACTAAATAAGAACAACTTAAGTGGACCTTTGTCTAAATGAATGCTTTATATTTTAAACACATTTCTTACTAAATAAGAGCGCGAAAGCGGCGGAAGCCGGAAGCGCCCCCTACACTCATCATCATCATACATAAGAACAACTTAAGTGGACCTTTGTCTAGACTGTAGACAATGTTTTATTCTTTAAACATACTTCTTTCTAATAAAAACAACTTAAGTGGATCTTTGTCCAGAGAATGCTTTATACTTTAAAATTTATTATACGTCTTAATAAATAAGAACATCTTAAATGGACCTATGTCTTGTAAATTCTTTATACTTTACGTATCACTGAATAAGAACAACTTAAGTGGACCTTTGTCTAGAGAATACTTTTATACGGTTTACTCGATAAGGTCTACGACTTAGAGGACATTTGTTTCGATCACTTTTTTTGTTGTTGTTGTTACTGAAAACGGATTCTTCGATGTTGAGTCTGTAGTAAGTTTTATTGAAGGGAACACTATTTTTGGTATTGTGTGAATGCTTTCTCTCAACGTTTTATCTCTACGTGTTTTTTTTTAAATTCATCAGAATATTCTAACGCTTTTTAAAAAATGGTCGACAGTTTCATGTTGCCTATCTTATTCAGCATTTCATAAGACGATGACTTGTAGGCTTAATCCCTTCGTGTTCAAGGGCAGCGAAACGTTACAGCGTCCTCTATGTCGAAACACGACTTTTTTTTTTTTTTTACTGTATGATCATATAAACCAACATGTAACATCTGAAAGGTTTAGGGCTCGTTTTTACCCTTCACTACCGGACTGCCCACACTTGCCGTGACACGAACAATTTATGTATTTTCATCTTTCTTAGGAGTGATTTCCCATAGTGATCGATACCTAGTGCGGTGGGTTTTTTTTGTTTTTGAAAGATATACTGTAGCATAGTGGATTGTCTTGAAATCTGTTTTAGAGGGAAATATTGACACAGGTGTCTTGTGAATGCCAAACCGCATCACACGTCTCGATGAGTAAATTATTCTGCACTTTTCTATATGGAGAGACGTGACAAGGGAGACAAATTCGTCTTCCTATCCCAACAAACTACTTTCCAAGGGAATTAACTCTCTGCTTCTCGGCGCTGTGCAAAAATTAAGCTGAACGTCACAGAGTACAACGGACTTCCATCGGCATCGTTCGCCATGATGTCTTCCCATGTCAGTTTGGAATTCGGTCACAAGCTCCTTGTTTGGGCCATTTTCTTTCCACCCGTTCTTGCAATGGATGATACATCTGGTGAGTCGAATACGTCATGTTGTTTTATTCACTTTGTAAGAACCTTGTCTTGGCCACTTAGATCGGACGAACGGCGTTAGCGTAGGAAGCCATTAGTTTCAGCTGTAAATGAAAGCTATTTTGGTATGGTTACAGCAACTGCGTAGGCCGGCCAAGCTTTCACATTATTGATACTTTCATCCGACGGCCTGTGATAACTTGACTTGCTTTCTTGCTTGCTTGCTTGACATTTCCTAAAGTATTCATTACTCAGTTAATTTTCTACACAATGTCAGTGTAATGTGGAATGAAATGAGGCAAAAGAAATCTATGCATTGTTTTTTTCTAATGTTCTAATGTGTATTTAGAACATTTTGTAATTTAACTTATAAATTTAAGGGTTTTTTTGGGAGGCCATGTTTATACTATTCTTCAACTAATATGTATGTTGGTGATGTATCTGACTAAATGGTTTGACAAAGACTATAAAGAAAAGAATTACTGTTATAGTTGTTAGGTGGCAGGGAATATTTCATGTTAAATAACTATTTAAATTAGTGTATGGTCTCCGAATTCAGTACGGGTATTTGTAGATATTTTGGTAGTGAAAACGTGTCGATGCTTTGAAAGAAAACCACGGGAGCAATATTGATTTTATAAATTTTAACAATATACGAGGAAAATGTTGCCTTATTTCAAATGCAATTTATTTTTATTTGCCTACCTTTATAATTGCAGGCCTGAGTTCGAGTATGTTTAGAGATATCCCATCATTGCAACTTGTGGAGTGTTCAGGTGAATTACTGGATTCTAGTATTGATATACTGGGAATTTCGATTTTTACAACGGTCAGCCATGCAGTTGTGGCATATGTAAACTTGCGAAGTGGTGAATGTTCGACCTCTGGGAGTTATTATTCTTGTGTGATTGACAAGTCGGATACAAGGAAAACGAGGCTGGTCGTGTTGGTGGATGACCTCACTGAAAACCAGTCAAGGGCGTACGGATGTAACGTCACTAGTTTTCGTGCTGGGCATAGTCACGTGGTTTCTTGGTCTATATCTGTCCATGGTTTAAGTAGGTATTAGATAATCTAATTAGTGTATGGCGTGCTTTATTTTCTTTTTTAAGTAATGTTCCTAGCCTTTCTGCTCTTCACTGCATTATGAACTTAAAATGTATTTTCTGTTCTTGGTTAACAAGTAGTAATTTTAAACTTAGCATTGTTTTATAATACCTAATCTCCCTAATTTTTACTATTTCGTGGGGAATTATTTTACTTAAAAATATTTTGTACTCTTTCTGATGTTTAAAAATTAAAGTAGCAGATATAGAACCTTTTTTCCAGTAATTACAAGATTTTATATTTTAGCATGAGTAACAAATACCAATTTATCTAGCAGCATTATCGTTTATGTATAGTATGTATCCAGTCAGATAGAAGGACAGTTGACAAATATAAAGGACAGACTTTTATGACTGTCGTTTAACATTATTCGGTGAACAGATTTCGTTTCTTTACACTTGCATGCTAGATATTAGATTAATATATTTATAATTGAAGTTATATCAAGATCGAGAGAGCATGTCTTAAATTTATTTTCATATTTGCTTATTTTCTACAACCATGTAACAGTCTTAGCCCTCAAATTAATTTCAGAGACTAAATCATTTGTATTATGTTAGATTGCTAACACACCTCCACTTATAACACCAGTTCTCTTTTATTCCTTATTTTATTTATGTATTTTACCATTTTACCGTCCCTGAAATGCTCCTTTTTGTTGGAGGAATATATTTCCTTAATACGTTTTAATGGTGTCAGTTTATCGTGTTTCTGCCGGATTATTCAAGGGAATGAAGTCTAATAGATTCTCTGCACAAAGGGAACTTACTCTAGCACTCAGCAGAAGCTCGCTGCCAGTAGGCAGCCAGAGAAATCAAAGTTGGAAGGGACGCCAGCCATGATGGTTGTACTAACACAATGCGTGAACTGGAACTCAGTTTTTCTTGCACTTGCTTTACTGGCCGTCGTATCAGTACCTCTACAGTCTAAAAATGGTAGGTGTGCTTTCGATACTGGCATTTTTAATTCAGTGTTCTTAAATCGAATTTAGAAAATATATTAGATCCGGATCCTATGCATGCGTATAGTTCGCTCACTCGCCATTCTATATGTGGAGCGGGCTGTTTTGCCCACGTTATGTGGTGGTCTTGCTTACGTCGGTGTAGGTGTAATGCTTGAGACAATATGGATGGTAATAAAAAAAAATTCACTTTCTTGTGTATTTCCTGTAAGATGGATAATTTAAAATATTGAAATATTCGTGATATTCATGACATAATCATTAAAAATCGATGGAACGAATATTTTTTAAAATCTTGTTAACAATAGATTATTTAAATTTATTAAAGTTTCTCTGCATTATAAAGATCACAATGTGTTTTTCCCCTTTGTCTTTGACTACGATTTGCGCCAACAGTCTCGTTATGAATTAATTAGAAATGTGCTCAGAAGAAGTGTGTGTTTGGTGTCCAAAGAGGAAATGAAATGAACATTGCCGAATTGCAGGTATGACTTCGCGAGTGTTCAGAGACATACCCTCAATATACGAAGTGGAGTGCTCAGGCAATGCGTTGGAATCAAATATCGACCTGCTCGGCATTACACTGTTCCATGTTGAAGGCAACCACAAAATTGCCAGTGTGAACATGAGAGTTAACGAGTGTTCTTCCTCGGATACCTTTTCCTCATGCTACATAGACCAAATGGAGAGTCGTAAGAGCAGACTGGCCACACTTGTCGTGGACCTGAAAGCCGATGAAACGAGGATGTTTGGATGTAACATCACTGGTTTTCGAGCCGGACTCGGACATTTTGTTACCTGGTTACACGCTGTTCGCCATTTGAGTATGTATGATTGTGGTTTGGAGATATATTTCGCTGTTGTATTTTCACTGTATTTTCAGTGTATGCAACCATTACCTATATACCTGTGCATGCATGTATGAACTGAGTCTTTTAGATCGCATTTGAAAGACCAATATGTTGCCCTTTATCCCATCTTTATTATACTGTCACGTTAATTAAATCTTGGAAGTCTTACATTTGTTATTTACGTTGTGCTTTGCGGGTGAGTCGAATTGTTGTTTGTTTATTTTTTACATTTATTGTTATATCTATCGATTTGACTTTCACTTATTACCCACAAATTCATAAGTCAAAGTTTTAAACAACATACAACTGCCTTGGAATTCTTGCCATACTATTAAAATATGAATGAAATTGTAGCGAGGGGAATAGGGCTTATACCTATTTTCAGCTATGAAGTTTTTCATTATTCAAGGGCGGTAAATCTATGAAGCTTAACTCGATAAGGGACATTACTCTCCCTGTATCAGACTACTCGATTTGCTGAAAGAACAGTCAGAATGAAGATACATTGTCTGTAGAGGCAGTCCGCCATGATGGCGCTATGGTTCGCAGTTCTGTGCAAATGGCGTGTATTCAATTTGCTCCTTGTGGCATTGGTTACAGGCGTTGCTTCTGAAATTAACGGTAGGTGAACTTTCCTTCTCATATATAAACTCATTCTGTTTCCTAGACAACTAAGAGCAGTTAGGTTTTCTCACCTTTTAGTCTGTGTACTGTTGGCTAAAAGTACCCTATGACTCACATTTTGCCTTAACAAGGCTGCCTATACGTTAGTATTGACGTTCAATATAAGGGACACTTTTGTCCCTCTTGAATCAAATTTAATTTATTGTTAATTATGGTCATGTATAATATGCTTTAAATGAAAATAGTATTTAGCTCTGATTTAGAGTTTACTCTTTAGATAAAAATATGCAGTTTGCTATGTTAAGGAAATCGTGAATGTGTATAAGTCTCCTAAATACCAGAGTTATCTCTGTCCGTTTGTTTTCTCTTTTGTTGCTCTCTATATATAATGGTTGCTTAGTTACTAGTAACGTCCATGGTGGTTTAATTACTGGACTGATGTGAAGGCACTTATATCGTGCCATTATTTATATTAACTAGCATGGTTAGTTCGATAGTTCAATCAATTTCCTCTGTATAAAGCATCCAATTTGTGCACGAAACTTTGATTATTATCTTGGTCTGCTTCTTAATTTTCGTTTTAAACGTTCTCCTTCTAGTATAGTATTTATTTACATCTTTCAGGTATGTTGTCACGTGATTTCCTTGGTATTCCTAGTATACAGGAAGTGGAATGCTGGGGAGGGTACCTAGAAGCGGAAGTAAAAGTCTTTTCCCTTACCTTGTTTAAAATGTCTGATAGTACAATGTTATCCCATGTTAACCCCTTCACTGGCGAATGCATTACTTCAATAGAATTTTCCTCGTGCCATGTGGATTCCGGAAATACAAGGAACTCACGTCTTAGAATTCTTGTAACCGATCTGGATGAGGAAGACTCTAGGCACTATGGGTGCAATGTCACGAGTTTTAAATCTGTAGGCGAAACACCAAGGACTGTCACATGGTCACTAACCGTCAAACGTTCAAGTGAGTTATATATATATATATATACATATGCATACCTTTACTATATCATCAAATTTTCTAATAGTTTTTCATGAAATCATCTTTGCTTGCCTTTCATTTTTTTTCTAGTGAATTATTTAAATAATGAGTGTATGTTGAAATGGTATGCACGTGTTTGGTTAAACCTTGAGAATCCCTTTGCTAATTCTCAGAAACCATTTTCCACTAGAGATTTAAGTGCATTCGCGCCGGGCATATAGCATACAATGACCATTTTAGCAGCTGACCACGTCATTATTTGCAGATCGTGTTGCAGATTATTAATTATTGTATTACTTGCTACTGTTTCCGAGTATGGGGGCATTTCTCTGTTGTTGTTTTTTTTAGTTCGGGCGGACGTACGTGTATACATAGTTTAAGTACTTTGTACACTATTAGTTACTGCATGAGAAAATGGACATTGCGTAGCTGTATACGAACAATTACATAATTTCTAAACTATTTAAATATAGGTGACTTTCGAATTATCTCCAGCCACATGATACATATTTAGTAAATATGATTTTAAAATTTATTCTTTTTTTAAAATGTGTAATAGGAACTTAGTTTTACTATTGAAGCATACTGTACGTAATAGCATTTTAAAGTAACAGCATATATATTTTTTAAGTTTCTAAAATATGTCATGCTTCTTTAATTTTATCAATCACACCACCACCACCCCCAAACCTCGCAACATTTTATTAGTTTTATTATTATTAGAGGCATCAATGTCATTTCATGTTACAGTCACGGTGTTAAGAGTCATCAGTATTGTTTTATGTTTTCGTTGTTTAATCTCAGGCTTGAAGATCTGCGCACATTGATAATAAATACTTTGTTGTAAATATGTGAATTAGAAAATAAACACCATGACAATTTCAGTCTCTTCTAAAAATGGCGATTTCTTCGACACTACGACACTTGTGAGGTTTTGTCAATGGGGGACAAATCTTCTTTTCTGCTTGGTAAAAGGGACGCAACCTTGATCAACTCTACCTCATTTGCTTGCATACTCCAATGTGAGCATTCAGTGTTTACTAGCAGCCATGATGGCGTGTTCAGTCTCTGCTCTCTGCAGAGGAGTAGATCGGCCATTTTCCCTTTTGATTCTAACCGTCAGCATCAACGTTGGACTAACAAGCAGCGGTAAGACATCCGTTTTTAAAAACGATTGGATAATGTTTTCATTTTAAATGGCATTTATTTAATTCAAAATCTATGAAAGCTATCGAAGTTAACAATCAGGAGTGGTATTCTTTACTAGCAGGGCTGAATGTGTTGACGTCACTTCCACTGAGATATTTTTATGTGGCGTTGAGCGTGAAACTATTCACAGAGCTTTTCGAAAAATGAGATACTATCTCAAAATGAATGTACTGTACTTACTGTTGCTTCACATGCTACTGTCACTACATTAGTACATGCCTAATATTAGATATGTAGGTAAAGTGATCTTTGTCGTTGCACTAATAAATATCATGAGAGAGAGAGAGAGAGAGAGAGAGAGAGTGTGTGTGTGTGTGTGCGCGCGTGCGCAAAACTATCGATCAGATAATGTATCAGACATTTAGTTTATAAATATATAAATAATTTTAATATTATGTCATATATCTTGTGCTGTGCATTTTATTATTTCAGGAGTGTGTACCTCTATTACAAATAGGTTTTCCATCCTGCCTACAGTTATGCTAGAACGAAATTATGAAAATCAGTTAAACAAGCCTTGCAATAGTGTATTGTTTTAGTTGCGAAATTGGAATTGTTATGTATCTTTTGATAAATTGTCTTTCTTTCAGGAATAATATTTCGCCACTTTCGAGGTATTTCCAGTATACAGGAAGTCGAATGCTGGGGCGGAAACTTAGAAGCGGAAGTAAAACTTTTGTCCCTTACCGTTTTCAAAATTCCTTCTAACACAGTTTTAGCGCATGTTAATCCTTTGACGGGAGACTGTGTGACCTTCAGTGAATTTTCATCTTGTGTCATCGACACAGGAGACACTCGAAGATCGAAGCTGAGAGTTCTCGTCCCTGACTTAGATGAAGGGGAGACCAGGAAATACGGATGTAACTGCACAACCCTCGGCTCGTTTGGGAAAACGGACACGTTCACTTGGTCAGTTCTAGTGTGGAGAAATAGTAAGTCACCACTTTCATGTTATGTCATTTCTTACTGCTTCGGTCAAGAATTCTTTTCTGAATAAATTTACCCTGAACACCTACTTCTCATTAATTTACTGTGCTATTGAAATTAGTTTAATACTATTGTTTTAGGCATTATTTTGATTGACTGCTATTTATTTTCTCGCAGCCAAAGTCGTTTATGGATAGCTTATATGCCGATAGTTTATACTGTTTCGCTTGGATTATTTGAGAGATTGTGTCTCTGTGAGATTTAATTCTGGATCAGTGATATAATATAGACTTGTTCAAGTGTACAAATCATTACATGAAACGAGTGAAATATTCTTGATGCTGAGTATGATTGTTGAATAATGGTACACAAATTCAAACCTTTTCTCCGATTTATTTTCTAAGGAGTTTTATATTCGTAGTATCAACTTCTTAAGAACTCTATGACATCTGTAATGCAAAATTATTTTTATAAAAAGAGTGTCAGGATATGACTGATCATGAAAAAAAAAATATTTCGATTCTTTTACACAGTGGAAAATTAAGTTATAATATGCCCATCTCCAGGTAGAAATCTTGCAGCTTTTCAAAGGTATTCGTTAACAGTCCATACTCATGGCAACACAGTGAAACCATATATCGATCTGCCTGGCGTGACGTTGTTTAATGTCCACTTCAATAAATTAAATGTCACTGTAAGTGTGAGAGGGAGAGAGAGCGGACCTCCATCAAACATGGTTTCGATCTGCATATTGTTAACATTAGTCTGTGCAATATAGATACGGGAGATAATCGACGCTATACAGTTCAGAGTTGTCGACGAAAAACTTACTCACATGTATTGGGCTTGAAACTGAGCGAAAGTATATGACTGTAATTATCTTGGTCATGATTACGATTAACTTATTATTATCTTCTCTCAATCCGTTCGTCATTTTAGTAAACATACCTTCACGTCCCTTGGAATTTGTCACGACACCTTGCTGGATACATTATTACTGACTTAGGACATCAATGCCTATGAAATTATTTTTTTTCGTTTCCTTAATTTTATGGCAAACGTATATTGCCTGGTGAGCCGTTACCCTTTTCGTCTTGATTACATATTTTTATTGAGATGTTCATAATACAATATTTTATTTCTCAACTTTCATTCAGCTAAACATTTGTTGGAAATAAATGTTTTTATTCCCTCTCACAGTCGTGCATCTAAACTCCACTTCCAAACATTTTGTAGTTGTTTAATATCTGTGATCTTTGTTATTGAATACATATAGTTTACCTATCATTTGTCCATAAGAAGCAAATATATAAATTTGAAGCCAGCAATCGACTAATGGTTGGTTGGTTTCTCAGCTTTAAAACATTTCGTTACTCAAAGGGGGACAAATCTACGAAGCTTAACTCGTTAAGGGACGCTACTCTCCCTGAACCAGACTACTTGATTTGCTGAAAGAACACTCAGAATGAACTCACTGTAGAGGCAGCCCGCCATGATGGCGCTATGGTTCGCAATTCTGTGCAAATGGCGTGTGTTCGTGTTGCTCTTTGTGGCATTGGCTACTGACGTTGCTTCAGAAATTAACGGTAGGTCAATATAGTTTTTCATTAAGTAAATTACACACTGAGACTGGTTACTAGGTAACAAAGACTTGTTAGGTATTTTTCACTTCTCAGAGCGTTTTCAACTGGTTGATGCGTGCCATCATATGACTCACGTTTGCTCTTGCTAGGCTGCCTATCAGTTTGTTATTGATATTCAGTGTGGGTGGATATTTCCTCCGATTTCAGTTACTACTGTGTAAAATATTGTCTCTTTTCGGTTATTATTGTAATATCTAATTATGCTAAAAGAAAAAGCCATTACTATAATTTATATTATTAATAATTATATATTATTAATAAAAATATATTATTCAGTGTGTTTCCAAAGTTAGGCATTATACACTTATAGTGTTTGTTTCTGTGGATTTTAAAAAAATAATTGTTAAAATAATTATTTTTTCATTCTTCCGTTTTACCCAAATTGCATCTATTTCTGTAATGTTTGTATAAAATAGTATTTTTATGGATAAGTATAATTTTGAAAATTCAAAGTTAACTTCTAACGTAATATTTTCAGCTGTAGAATACGATTCATTCCTCACTTTCAGGTATGGTATCACGTGACTTCCGTGGCATCAGTAGTATACAGGAAGTGGAATGCGGGGGATGGTACCTCGATTCGGATGTTAAAGTGTTTTCCCTTACCATGTTTAAATTTTCTGACGTCACAATTGTATCGCACATTAATCACTTTACCAGCGAATGCATTACATCAGTAGAATTTTCTTCGTGCATCATGGATTCCGGAAACACAAGGAACTCAAGACTCAAAATTCTTGTAACTGATTTGGCCGAAGAGGAATCCAGGAAATATGGCTGCAATGTTACGAGTTTTAAGTTCGTTGGTGAAACACCACGGACAGTCACGTGGTCCCTAGACGTCAAAAGACCAAGTGAGTGAAATATCAGCGTGATAAATTATCTAAAATATTACTAACGTTGTTCCTGTACTGTTTTAGGTTCTTAAGTTTCCCGTTTATCGTAAATGTTGAAAAAAAAAGCTTCAACGTTTCGTAATAATGGTACATTCTTTTGTGGTTAGATTTAGTTCTACGAATCATGTATCTTCCTCTCCCATCAGTAGCCCATATAGTTCAATTATGTGATTAGATTTCGTTTCCTTAGTTGTGATTGGTCAGTCATACTGTCGTTTGTAACCAGTAACCCATATAGTTTGTGAATATAGTTCGGAAAGCTTTGGTCCATACAAATATATTCTACCTACTTTTTTTTTTTAAATCACTGGTTTTGTAAAGAATTGAAAATTTCAAAGTACAGTGAAAATTTACTTTTCTTACTTCCGTAAAACAGTTTGTATTTGACATGTTCCGAACACATTTAAATACGTGTACTACAATTTAACAATCGACCTCGTGTGTGTGTGTGTGTGTGTGTGTGTGTATGTGTGTGTGTGTGTGTGTGTGTGTGTGTGTGTGTGTGTGTGTGTGTGTGTGTGAAGAGAGAATGGATAAAGAGAGTAAATGCTCAATGCATGCATTTTGTAATTGTATTTTATTGCACGTACTTTCGAGAATTGAAGCCTAAAAACACGACTTTGAATAAATAGAGAAATCACTCAAAAAAGAAAACGGATTATATAGTATCTATTCATATTCCATTTGGTATTGTTCCATAGACACCCAGATGCTTCCACATTTGAATAATAATTACACTCTATTTTTTGTGTGTATGTATGTGTGTTTTTATGCTGAAGTTATAAGATTATTTGTCAATGTCTGTTTCCAAAATCATGATTTTGTTAGAAAATGCATTCCCATACAGTTCTGTCAATGGGCGACAAATCCTCTATTCTGATTGGTACAAGGGACGCAACCTTCATCAACTCTACATCATTTGCTTGCATACTACAGTTGTGAGCATTCTGTGTTTTCTAGCAGCCATGATGGCTTGTTTACTCTGTGCTCTGTGCAAAGGAGTCGCTTGGTCATTCTTTCCTCTTCTGATTCTAACCGTCAGCATCAACGTTGGATTGACAAGCAACGGTAAGCGACCGTACCCGTATATAAATGCGTAATGTTCACTTGCTGAACAATACTTGATTTGGTCGTAAACGTATTCATGTGTATTGGTAGCGAAGTTCTCGGTCAGGGGTATATTCTTCGCTAGCAGTGCTGACTGTATTGACGTCACTTCCACTGAGTCACACTTGGTGGCTTTTTTGCAAATTATCGTTTTCTACGTTTTTGCCCATAGCGTACCGTATGATCGAATGTTTTTCACTATGAAAATTATACATAACAGTAACTGCATAGACCATTTTAGAATTCAAAAGACATTTTTGCAAGTTACTAATAATTATTATTACCTGAAACCTGATAACGACGGTGTATATCACAGTTACTCAAAATCTTTTAATTAAAAATATATTTTGATTTTAAAAAAATAATTTGATGAGTATTTATAGCAAGAAAATGTGCAATTCATGAGATAAGGGGTTTTCTTTATTTTTCTTTTAGGAGGGAAAAATAGTGTAAATAATTATACAGGATATGTGAACATTATCTGACACGTTTTAAACTGAAGACACTTCTAAAAGCAGTTGTTCTACTATTCCTGGTGTAAGAACATAACTACTAAGCGCTGGCTTTATATAGATCCGTTTTGTTAGATTTTTATTCACAAATGCCTGGCGTATGGCAGTGTTCTGTCTCCAGGAGCAGATTACTATTATTATTCCGATCAAGTCTATTGCAGTCCTTGTTGTATGAAATGGACTTAAAATTTATCTTCACAAGTTTTGTTCGTGTGTTTCGAAAACTCCACTGTCTTAATAATAAATTGCAATGGGGAACCTTTTCATTCCCAATTTAGTGGGGTCAAATAGTAATAGCGTTAATTAAAATTTGCACCATTTCCCTGAATTTTAAATGTGTCAGTCGTGTTTCTCCCTCATTGTATCAAACCCTCTAATTCGATTTTTCGTTTTTTGAAAAATATAATAGATGAAAAATGTACTTTGGAACCGTTTTAGATAAATCACTTTTTATCCTTTCAGGTATGCTAGCTCGCCCTTTTCGAGGCATTTCCAGTATACAGGAAATCGAATGTGGGGGCGGAAACTTAGAAGCGGAAATGATAATTATGTCTTTGACGATTTTCATACTTCCCGCCAATGCAATTTTGGCACATGTCAGCCCTTTTAAGGGAGACTGTGTGACCTTCAGTGAATTTTCATCTTGTGTCATCGACACAGGAGACACTCGAAGATCGAAGCTGAGAGTTCTCGTCCCTGACTTAGATGAAGGGGAGACCAGAAAGTACGGATGTAACTGCACAACCCTCGGTTCGTTTGGGAAAACGGACACATTCACTTGGTCCGTTCTAGTGTGGAGAAATAGTAAGTCACCTTTTGTAGGTCGAAATCGCGTTTGTTGCTCGGGATCACTACTGTGTAGAAGTGCTTCTTGAATAACCATATTGACAGTATTCTTGTATTTCTTTCTTATACAGCGTTTTGAAGTTACGTTATAATGCATGTTTTACTTTGTCTTTTTCCAGTACGAGTATCTTAAACACTGCCACCGGACTTTCTCACGCGCGCTTAATATACACTTTAGTGTCTTGTTCACCCATTCCTTACAGTTTAGTGTCTTGTTCTTCCATTCCTAACAGTTTAGTGTCTTGGTCATCCATTCTAGTGTCTTGTTTATCTATTCCTTACAGTTTAGTGTCTTTTTCTTCTGTTCCTTACAGGTTAGTGCCTTGTTCATCCATTCCTTACAGTTTAGTGCCGTTAGTGTCTTTATCGTCCATTCCTTACAGTTTAGTGTCTTGTTTATCTATTCCTTACAGTTTAGTGTCTTGTTCATTTATTCCTTACAGGTTAGTGACTTATTCATCCATTCATAACAGTTTAGTGTTTTGTTTTTCCATTCCTTACAGTTTAGTGTCTTGTTCATCCATTACTTACAGTTTATTGTTCCTTTCTTTACAATTTAGTGCTTTGTTCATGCTTTCCTAACAATTTAGTGTTTTGTTCGTCCATTCCTAACAGTTTAGTGTTTTGTTCAACCGTTCCTAACAGTTTAGTGTCGTGTTCTCCAGTTTCTTACAGTTTGACCCTATTTAGTTATTTTACATTACAGTTTGACCTATTTAGTCATTTCACATTACAGTTTGACCTATTTAGTCATTTCACATTACAGTTTGACCTATTTAATCATTTCACATTACAGTTTGACCTATTTAGTCATTTCACATCACATAAAAAGCTCATTCTTGCTCTAGAAAACAATACTGAATTGATTGTGGTGTGGTCGGTGGGGTGAGGACTAAGGAAAATGACTGTGGCATCCAGATTAATCTGAGCTGAAATAAATCAAAATTATAATCATGAGCAAGATGGGGAGCAAATTCGTTGAATGGGAAACATTTGTCTTGGAATTGCAGTTATTTTCACATGGCAAAGTGTTTTCGAGTTGCTATTACCACACATTCCTTTTCACACCGCTAAATGTAGGCAACTTGTCATTTACACACATTTCTTTCCTCAGTGCATAAACGCAGTTTTGAATATAAGGACTTTGACCAAAAAGAAATTAAATGTGTATGCCGAGTTTTCAGAAAGCTGATCTATTTTTAACGTGAAAGTGTCTGATGGCAATAGTAAAATATCATCTGCATACTATTTCTTGTAGTCATGATGATGAAGTATTGTTGTAATTTTTTTTAATGGAAATAGTTCTAATTTGAATAACTGACACCTGATTAAAAAATACTTCTTACTCAAAATTATCAGAGTTGCTGATTCAGACGTTTATCAGAACTAATATATCTTTTAATCCTTTAAAATTCTTCCATTGGTATTACATTGATTAGATGTGGCGATAGAATAGCAAACCATTCTCCTTTCACAGCGGAAATTTAAATGATGGCTTACTTTGTGACATTGCCTGACATCAGGTATGAATTCGCGAGCGTTCAAAGGAATTTCGTCCATAAACAAAATCGATTTTTTTTCTGGCAGTACGTTGGCATCAAAATCAGCCTACTTGGCATAACGGTTTTGTACGTCAAGTCAATCGAAACACGACTAGTGCGTGGATGTGTGTGGGAGTGTGAATGAAGGGTTTTCTTCAGACAGCTTTTAGTCCTGCTTCATCAATCAGACGGAAGATTAGGAAACAAAAATAAATTTCGTAAACCAGATAAACCAGATAATCAAAAACGAAATGAGTGATATTTATAGCAAATCATCCATTTTTTATCACTCATTTCGTTTTTGATTACATATTTTTAGCCTCTGGTTAATGGTTGTAATGTCGTCATTGCATCATTGTCGATCTGGATTAGTGGCATATCGTTGCTGTAGTTGCACTGGTTGTTATTAATATCACTGAATTTTTATTTCGATTTTTTAATCCACTCTTTTCCCCTTGGATTTTTTTTTTTTTTTTTTTTTTTTGCGGGGGTGTTTGATTATGGCTTCATCTTGGCCAGGGTTTTGTTAAATCAGATGCTCTTGTCACGCGCAACTAAAGTTAATTATCAAGTGACGCTTAATAAAGTATGTCTGAAGATTGATTGGAGAAAAAGTTTTGTTACTTTAGTAAACTTTATACAGAAGGAATAGTGTGATTGTATCACTTGGTGCATGCTTACTGATGCGTTTTCAGTTTGTTAATTTCTCAGTCATAATAATGTGTATTCACTCATCGTCGTGGTTGTTGCTTTATTTTTATAATTATACAACAATAATAAGTATATTATATTGATGTTAATTAATGATTCTTTCAAGCAAGTATAGCCGGAAGATTAGATTCTGTTTTACTCAGCTTGAGAAATATTTGTAGTTCAAGGGGAGCAAATGTATAAACCTTAATACGTCAAGGGACGTTACTCTCCCTGAACTATACTTCTCGTTGCTGAAAGAACGGTTAGATTGAAGGTACACTGTGTGTAGAGACAGGTCGCCATGATGGCGTTGCGTCTTGGAATATTGTGGAAATGGCGAGAGGTCGTTTTGCTCCTTGTGACTTTGTCCATTGATGTCGCGTCAGAAAGAAATGGTATGTAAAGACAATGTCACATTAAATAAACTGTAGATTGGTCACTAGCTGCTAATAAGAATTCGTTAAGCTACTTTCCAGTCCGTGCACTACTAGTGACTCATGTTTATAAACGCTAGGCCGTCTGCTCTTGATATTGATGTTCAGTATAATGTGAATTTCTTCCTGTGTTCACAAAATATGTCGTTATGCGGGTACATATTTCAGTATTGAACTAAATTTTACAGCAATTTTTTTTTAAATATATAAAATTCCTGTGGCTTTATACTCTTGTTGTTATTTTATTTGCAAATGTAGATTATTGTATTCCTTTTTAAATGAGAGATAAATATTTTACTGTTTCAGTTGTTGGTTTAACCAGTCTTTACGCGCTGATTTGTATAATTAGTTTTACAACGCATGAGGGAATGCCATCTTTCGACATTATTTATCTTTATCGAGAAATATTTTGTTAATTTAGTGGTAAAGTATTTATTCCCTCTTTCAGGTATGGTGTCACGTGACTTCCGTGGCATTCCTAGTATACAGGAAGTGGAATGTTGGGGAGGGTATCTGGAAGCGGACGCAAAAGTCTTTTCCCTTACCTTGTTTAAAATTTCTGATAATAGAATCCTTTCGAACGTAAACCACTTGACTAATCAGTGCGTCACTTACGGTGATTTTTCCTCATGCACCATTGACTCTGGGAACACTCGAAACTCTCGCATCAGAATTCTTGTCACCGACATGGCCGAAGAAGAGGCTAGAAAGTATGGCTGCAATGTTACAAGTTTTAAATTAGTAGGTGAAATTCCAAGGGCAGTCACGTGGTCAATAACCGTCACAAGACCTAGTAAGTTGTTCAATCATAGTAGAGTCTCCTGCGAAAGGTACCGTAAAATAAAATAAATGTTAATGAGTATGTGGGTAGGGGTGTGTGTGAGGGAATGTTAATGAAAATGTGATAAGAAAGAGGGAATATTAATAAAGATGCGAAAAGAAAGGGAATGTTAACAAAGATGTGACAAAGGGATTAATGGAGATGTGAGAAGAAAGAGGGAATGTTAATGAAGATGTGAGAAGAAAGAGGGAATGATAATGACGATGCGACAAGAAAGAGGTAATGTTAATGACGATGTGACAAGAAAGAGGTAATGTTAATAACGATGTAACAAGAAAGAGGGAATGTTCATGAAAATGTGTTAAGGGGAGTGTTTATGAAGACGTGGTAAGAAAAGGGAGTGTTTATGAATTTGTAAGAAAATGGGGATGTTGATAAAGGTGGAAGTAAAAAGTAGGAATGTAAACGATGCTGTTAAAAGAATTAAGGGATGTTAATATAAACGTGAGAAGAAAGAGAAGTTTAAGGAGAATATTATAAGAAGGGGAGAATAGGTATGAGAGAATATGATGCTAAATATCCATTGTGAGGGTGTAGTATTAAGGGTATCTATCACTAAAACAATCACAATAATCTATAGCCTCTCACTTTTGAATAATAATTGTTTTAGTTGTCCCAGGCATTTACATGATGTACTAAATGTGTGTTCGCTGCTGTCTGAAAAGCCTTTATTCCAAGGATAATGCAAACAACATATCTTTTGTGTTGTGCTTTCTATGAATATAATTTCTTCTCAAACTCATTCTTGTACTGACTCAGCGATGGCTTGTACGTCCATAATAAGTATGGTATGTAAATTGTTAAAGTGTAATGTGAACATGATTAAATTGTCTCAGAGGATGTATTTAATCTTCAGTACGAGCACTTTGCTCGAGTGTAGCTGCCTTATTAAGTGCACGTTACAAACATTTTAAGGGTTACACGTTTCTCCTGAGGGTTGCAATGTTGAATGCTAGCTGATAGTGTGCAGTAACGATAAAATCATTTTATATTTATATTCTCTACGGTTAGCGCTCTCTTAAATGAACAACCAAATATTATTTATCCACATAGCAGAAAACTTTTAATAAAGATAGCATGTGAACAAAACTGGAAGTTTTCTGTTCTGAATTATTTTGTTTCAATACTAGGTCATTGAATAATTCATGACGGATTGAGCAGCCTTTCTCAAATTCAAATTTTATTGACAAAAGGGACGTATTACAAATATGTGTATTTTCATGTATGAAAGATCCAGACAGTAGATATAACGCGACCTATATTTATACATGTATTCTCCGTATGATGTTCCATTTCGAAATTTTTTGGTCTTGAATGGGGGACAAATCCTCATTTCTACTTCGTAAAAGGGACGCAACCTTCAACAACTCTATCTTATTTGCTTGCACACACCACTGTGCATTGAGAGTGTTCTAGCAGCCATGATGGCATGTTCACTTGGTGTTTTGTGGGAAGGAGTACGCCATCCTTTCGTTTCTATCCTTCTTCTAACCGTCAGCATCAACGTTGGACTGACAAGCAACGGTAAGCCAGTCTACCTGAATGTTTTTGCATGATTTGTACTTGCTAAATGGTTTTTATTTCAGTGGAACATATATATTTATTTTTTTTGCTTAATGGTATCGAAGTTCGCGGCCAGTAGTTTATTCTTCACTAGCAGGGCTAAACGTATTGATGTCGCTTGCACTGAAATGGTTTTTAATGAGGCTATGAGTATAACTTTTCTACAATGTCTTAGAGTTAGAAAGGCGAGCCATTAGTTCCACGTGTCGCTCGCGTCATTACTGTGTTTATTTATGAATACTATGTTCATAGCTCAGTAGAGTCCCATTATACTACCCTTTTGTTACTTACTCTGTTTTATGTAATTTATAGTAAGGCATTGTCACACAACATTCTTAAGAATCCTTCTAAGAAACAAAGTAATATTTTTTTAAGTATTTCTGTCTTCCTATCGTGCAAATGACAGCAGTTGTTGAAATCAAATACCCTTCCAGGAAAATTTCAGACATTTCTTAAAAAGTAATTTTGTCCTAAAACTTAAATTTGGTTGAGGGGCTGATCGAAATTTGATTTAAATTTTAAAATAAATTAAAGTATCGATCATTTCCTATGTCACTTTTATTTCTTAAAGCATTGTTGTAGATTTTTCATAAATATATTTACTTCTTTCTGGTTAATTTTCCTTAGAGAAGTCACTTTTATTTCGAAAAGCATTGTTGTAGATTTTTCATAAATATATTTACTTCTTTCTGGTAAATTTTCCTTAGAGAAGTCACTTTTATTTCGAAAAGCATTGTTGTAGATTTCATAAATATATTTACTTCTGGTTAATTTTCCTTAGAGAAGTCACTTTTCTGTTCTTTCAGGAATGGCAGTACGTCCCTTTCTTGGCATTTCCAGCGTACAGGAAGTTGAGTGCTGGGGCGGAAGCCTAACAGCAGAAGGAAAACTTTTGGCTCTTACCATTTTCAGACTTCCCGCCAATTTAATTTTGGCTCATGTTAGCCCATTCACAGGAGATTGTATAACCTTCAGTGAATTTTCATCTTGTGTTATCGACAGTGGAGACACTCGAAAATCGAAACTTAGAGTTCTCGTCCCTGACTTAGATGAAGATGAGAATAGAATGTTCGGTTGTAATTGCACAATCGTTGGCTCCTTTGGAGAGACTGAAAAATTTACTTGGTCAGTCCTAGTCTGGAGAAATAGTAAGTGACTATTTCAGTTCTTCGGTTAAAAATTTATTTGCATTTCCGCTCTGATTCCACTGCCATGAAAGTATTTTTTTAGTCTAGCACTACAGATATATAATGTTAATGATTGGTTGTTTCTTAGTCCCTTTTATTATGTAACCTATGTGATCTACAAATAACCAGTGTCCTATATATACGGAGCGGCTGACAGTTGTCAGTGTGTGTGTGTGTGTGTGTGTGTGTGTGTGTGTGTGTGTGTGTGTGTGTGTGTGTGAGCGTTTGTGTTTTGTGATGTTATATTCTAATTGACTTATTTTACAGATTTAGGGCATCTGAAATTGTATGTTACTTAATTTCTTATGTCATGCATACTTCTAATATGCGATATAATTTGCGTATATTATATTTTCCTTAATTGCTTAGAAAATACACTATTGCTAAATCGCGGTGAAATTTGTTGAAAATAGTTTTATCTGGTCGCACTTAGTTACTGTTCCTGATTTCTGGAGGACTCTCACTTATCTATCCATTAACTATAATTAAATGAATGTGTTACACTAAACTCACCAACAGCTACATTTTGTGCGCTACTGAAAATATTCCGATAGCGCATAAACTACCAGTCAAACTGCTACTTAAAGAAAGTCCATGTAAAAGGAAAACTGGACTAGATGGTTCAAGGGAAACAAATCTTTCTCTCATGGCTTAGAAGGGAAAGAACTCTACCTGCTCAGAATTTCATTCTGTGTTCCTATAATAATCGAGCTTTGGAATCGCAGTGTGTAGAGGCTATAGGCCATCATGGCGGTTTTCTTGGGATTTCAGGGACTGTGGAAAGCCGTTTTGGTGTTGGAACTTCTTTTCAGACCACATTCTTCCGCGAGTGCCAAGATAAATGGTAGATATTATGTAATCTCTTGCTTTATCCAACTAGTTAATTTTTCCTTTAGTGAATGGACCGGTCCTTTAGGTAAATATTTTGCTCGTATTACTGGCCGAACTAGCAGTGACTTCGCTGCGCTATTGCATGCTGGCTTCAATTTTTTTTTAACCTCGCCCCAGACGAGTAGCCTCACTGTTTATTAATATTGTTTGCCTCTGCATCATTTAAAAGAAACAATACTTTATCACTAATAGATATTAGATTTTGTAAAATACTTTAATGGACATGTGTATTTTTAAACGATAAAGTCATTAAGTTTAAGAACTGTTGTTGGCTCTCTGAAATTTTGTGATTATCATAGCTAAAGGTCTCTTGCAGTTTTGTTTTTTTAATACAGTCTAATTATAATCTTTTTCTCTATAATAAATTGTTTGAAAGTATCACAGAGAGTTGTAAATAAATAAATGGAGACTGTTATGATAATGATATGTATAAGAATTATTTCTTTGAGAAGCCAATCCTATATCCGCTCTTTTCCAGGTATGGTAGTTCGAGACTTCCGGGGTATCCCGAGCATAAAGGAAGTAGAATGTTGGGGTGGTGACCTGGATGCAGAAGTAAAGCTCTTGTCGCTTACGATGTTTCGAAACTCTGACAATTCAGTCTTGGCTTACGTTAACCCTTTAACTGGTGAATGCATCACGTTTGGTGAATTTTCCTCGTGTATCATTGACAAATTAGATGCAAGAAAATCCAAATTAAGAATACTTGTTTACGATTTGGTTGCGGGGGAAAGTGTGCAATACGGATGCAATGCAACAAGCTTCAAGTCAGTAGCACATACAACAATTGTGACGTGGTCAGTTTCTATCATAACTGAGAGTGAGTAAATTAGCAGATGTAATCCTCTCATTGCCGTGTATGGAGAGAGTATATCCTTATTTGGTGATTTAGAAAATATAAGTTTTTTTTCACTCGTGCACATAGAGTTTAATCTGTTTTCAGATTACTATTACATATTTTTGCAATATCAATAATTTGTTATCAGCCTGTTCAGTTGATACGATGATGCCTATTTAGTATAGTATTATTTAATTATATTCATGAAATATTTATTGATGTGAGCTGTTGAAATCTTTAATGCATCATAACATGCATATTATTTCAATGTCATTTGATTCAAACCTCGTACCCCAAACATAGAACATTTTCTGGAGCAAGGGAGAATAATCCTTACATTTTCATTCTCTCACGGGAGACTACTCTCCCAAAAAGAAAATTCACTCGATTTGCTGCAAGAATATTCATTCAGGTTGAGGATACATGCAGTGTGTGAATGTAGTTTGCCATTATGGCGTGCCGGTCGGATTTTCTGTGGAAAGAACAAGCGTTCGTTTCCTTGGTTCTGACCTTTGGCTTCAGTTTTGCTGGTGATTTGAATGGTATGTATTATATAGTTTTTCAACGATTTCTTGTTGCTGTTTATTTTTAAAAACAACAACAACTGTGATTATATTCAAGCATTCGTGCGTTAGGATAATGTTTTAAGTATTCGTTTTGTCTATCAGCTTTAGCTCCTTGAAACCACGTCTACATCCATACAAAGCCAAACCATTTAAGAATTCCACAGTCTAGTGTTCGCAATTTAGTGCAGCTTAGCGATTATCCATTTTTTAACTTTTAATGTTATTCTTTAATATAAAAGTAAGCACTTGTCATATTTTATTTCCCTTTTTTTTTTCCAGTAGGGGTCAAATTTATACGGTGTTTTTTTTTTGCAATCGTGTTACGTGTATAAAGAGTGAGAGAACCAATCTATTCTGATCTGTATACTTTAAACGTCCCTAACATGACGATATATAGATACACATGTATAATTCCTAATTTTACGAACCCACGTCATTTACTTCCTGTACATTCACAGACTGGTAATGCTAATTTGCAGGGATGAATGTCAGGAACTTTCGAAATATCCCCAGTTTGCAGGAAGTGGAATGCTGGGGTGGAAACCTAGAAACGGAAGTGAAGGTGTTTTCACTTACTATGTTCAAAGGTTCCGACAAGACTGTGCTTGCTTCAGTAAACCACGTTAGCAATGAATGCACTGCGTTTGGCGAATTTGCTTCTTGCTCCATCAGTACCCCTGATACCCGAAAGACTGTTCTCAGGGTTCTTGTTTTAGACCTTGAGGAGGGAGAGTCTAGAGCGTATGGATGCAATGCCACGTATATCAAGTGGGCAGGCCACACAGCGACTGTGTCTTGGTCAATTTTTGTCACGAGGAATAGTGAGTGTTCATTATGTAGCAGGGCTTCAGTGATGATGTCCTGTTGTTTTTCACGGGGTATACTTCTATTTGTGTGCTAAAATTAGTCTAGTGCAAATTCAATTACGTACCTGCATCGTATTCGATCTGGTTTATTACTTAGAATGGTCGTAAATGATGGCAAAAGAGAAAGGGCCTATAATTATTCTTAAAATTTATATATTTTTCTTTCCTTTGTTTTTCTTACTTTTAGTCTATTAAATTCTTTAAAACTTTGTCTTGACAATACTTGAAGTCTTCTCTTTTTGTTTTGTTTTTTTGTTTTTAAGTATAGTGAATGATAGGCTTTTCATTGAATATCCCTGCCTGAGCATGTCGATAGAGGGGAAGTAAATGTGCTCTTCCCTGCTATTAAAGGGAAATAACTCTATATTACAATTCCAAGCGCACCTCATTTTCAGTTACATTGCCTAGAACAGTACAGGAAACTACAGGCCATGATGGCGGACTGGTCGGAAATAATCAAACGTAACACTTTGGAGCACCTCACGTTGATTTTGTTGACCGTGCTTGGAATTAGAGGAAATGATATTGGTGAGTTATTTAATAGTTTTTTTAGTCTTCAGGACTGTATCTGATGTTTTGTAATTTCGTCTTAGACGCTTAACCTATCGGCACCAGCGAAGCTGTCGGGTTTAGCTGTGACTGTGTGCAGCCATACTTGTATTGATGTTCAACTACTTGCTTTGCTCTTCATGTAGGGTGCACTCGTCTCCATACAGTGCAAGTGTGTGATTGGTGCAAGTGAAATATTTATAGGCAGTTGTGTTTAGTTGTTAGTTTAACATTGTAACAACATATTTAAGCATAGATATCATTTTAAAGTAAAAGTAAGAATTCGAAGCTGGTAAGAAGAGAATACAATCTCTAATTAAATGTCTCATGCTTGAAGTTAATAAGATTTTTTTTGTCGGAAATTTAAAGATAGATCTACCTGAGTTTATACGCTTGATATAGCTAATCTCCACATTTCCTTTTCGTGAATTTGTAGGTTTGATAGTCCGTGACTTCAAAGGTATCCCAAGTATACAGGAAGTGGAGTGCACGGGCAGCAGTCTGCAAACGGAAGTAAACTTGCTCTCCCTTTCCTTGTTTTCTGTGCCTTCGAACACTGTGTTAGGTCACGTGAACCTTCTGACCAATAAGTGTGTGACGTTCAGTGATTTTGCCTCGTGTATAATTGATGGTAGCCAGACCAGAAAAACGGTTCTTAGAGTGCTTGTCTATGATTTGGGAGAGGAGGAGACTAGACAATATGGTTGCAATTGCACCACTCTCAGGTCATTGGGAGAGACAGAAAGGGCCACGTGGTTCATTGTAGTGAAGGCTAAAAGTAAGTCACTGTATTTGTGTGTTGAATAAGCACCTTAGGTTTTTATGCTTCGAGAAAACAATTATAGCTATCACTTTCCATTTCTACATTTTTGATTATGACATTTTTGATATCTGTATGCTTTATTTTACTTTATATTTGCAACGATCTTTTATCGTATTTTACTACTATTTTGGCTGGTATTTAATTTCTCTCTTTATTTTTTTTTCATTTGTGTATTTTAGAATATATGCTTGTGATTAAACGACTTTATGAGTTTGATTTGATAGTACTGGTATTCGTAATCACTTCTTATTTCAGTACAGGGCAAATATGTTCGTGTACTGGTACTGCACTACAGTTTGTACTGTTGATAAACTCATTGTCTTGGTACACTTTCAGTACAGTTTGATTAGATGAGCTTAAAGACTACTTGGCATTGCACTGTGGGCCAACATATTCTTGTACCAATGGTACACTGACTTGACATAAAATAGATATGTTTATGCGATTTGTAGTGTTTCTTAGTAACAGAAACGGCGAGAAACATGTTCAATTACTATTGTTGTACTGCACATTCTTTAGACATATTTAATACCTTAAAACATGTATGTGACCGCAATGCTAAATGCATTTACCATGCACTGAAAGTTACATAGAACAAACAAAAATTGAATTTTAAATAAGTCAAAGATCACAATTAGTTAAAGGCATAGTTCCCATCTTCTTAGCTAAGCTACACTAGAAGCTAATGCCTTTCTCTTCAAGGGAAATAAAAACTAGCCAACCATCCCTTTTCAAGGGACATAAGTCAGTGTGCAGCTCAGCCACTCGATTTCCTGCAGAAACAGTCATGTAGTGAATTCACTTTGTGTGGTGGAAGTTCGCCATGATGGCGATCCGTTTGGAAACTGTGTTGAGTGCTCACCTCTTTGTCTCGTTGATTCCTGGCTCCATTGTCGGATATAAAAATGGTAAGTCGCTAAGATTCACATCTAACTGTCAAGAAAATTAGGTTGTTTTAAAATAATCCCTGATTTGTCAT
This sequence comes from Sinotaia quadrata, assembly GCA_028829895.1. Classification (NCBI taxonomy): domain Eukaryota; kingdom Metazoa; phylum Mollusca; class Gastropoda; order Architaenioglossa; family Viviparidae; genus Sinotaia; species Sinotaia quadrata. Next base: position 107,905,578 of record CM054179.1, read on the forward strand.
TTTTAGGACGTTATTATTAAATAGAGCCTGGTCCCCATTTCGACATAGCATTAATCGTGACTGATTCGGGGGTGCCAGCGCAATGGAGTGTTCAGTATGTCTAAACTCGTGTTATTCTGTACACTGGTTCCTTGTTGCTGAGTTGTGCTATTTTAGTTCCTCACACTATTTTGAACACATTTAGTGGAGTGCGCTGCGTCGTAATATGTGTTGTTTTTAATATATTATCTCGTATTCATTATTGTGTAAGCACGTTTATTTTATGTAATAATGGATACATTTCTCATTCTTCTGTCCATGATAGATTACATTTTCAGTAACCTTATCTTTTACTATGATATCTAACTTGAACCAAAAGTCAACAATACAATATAAATGTATATTAACAAATCCCAAAATGGAAGTGTGGAGTTTGATATTGTATAACTAATTTTCAGGTTTGTCAGTGAAACAGTTCAAAGATATTCCAGAAATACTGGAAGTGGAATGTTCTGGGATGCATCTAGAAGCGGAAGAGACCCTGTTTTCTCTGACCTTGTTTACTGTGCCTGGAAACTCGGTATTAGGTCACGTCAACCCTTTAACAAATAAGTGCCTGACCTTTGAAGTCTTTGCCTCCTGCTCTGTGGACACTAGTGATACTAAGAAGACGAGGCTAAAAGTGTTAGTCTATGATTTGAAAGAATCAGAAATAAGAAAATACGGATGCAACTGCTCCAGTTTCAGGGCCATTAAGGAAACAGAGAAAGTCACCTGGTATATTCAAATCATGGCATCCAGTAGGTTTTTTCATTGCCTCCATTCGTACTTCATTATATTTAAACATTGAATAAATTTTTTGAAAACAAATAACATTGCTTTCAGTCAGAGAATATCCTCGCAGATTAATTATGTGTCCGGTTGCCTTTTTCTTTTTAAAAGGCGTACCTGGTACGTTATGTATTAATAATTTCATTCTGGCTATTTAATGGATCATGGCGAAGCTTTCAAAGTATCTACCAGCCTTGTTTTTGTTTCTTTTCTTTTTTCTTTTTCTTTTTGCATTACTTTACTGACTATTATTTGTTATTTTGATGTGAGTGAATGAATAAATGTTAAATGTAATAGAAATTGAAGCTGATATCATATATTACCTTGGGTGCGTTTAAAGTGGGATATTCCTGATTCCTTAACATACAAGCTCAAGGGAAACAAATCTTTACTACCAAGAACTTCAAGGGAGATAACTCCCCTTGAAACTGAACCACTCGATTTGCTGCAAAAATTAGAAATATCCTATGTATAGCCAGTACACCACAATGGCGGCCTGGTTGGGAGCGCTTTGGGTAGGACGTGTGATTTTCTTACTGATTTTGGTCAGCATCTTCGTTACTGAAGGGAATAAAACTGGTAAGGTCACATGGAAGCATGTTTTCCTTCTGTAAAATTATAGGAATAGTGCATGAGATTTAGCATCTAGACCGTTGTTAATGTATTAAGTCGGCTCAAATCGCCTTGTTCAAAGCACGCATGAGTCAGTCAGCCTGTAGACCTGTACAGAGTAATGTGCGTGCGAACAGTTAGCCTGATGACCCGTGCAAAGTAATATTTACATGTATGTGGACATTTTACAGTAGACCTGTGCAAAAGTAATGTATATGTGGATTTACAGTCAGTAGACCTGTGCAAAGTAATATGGATATGGACAGTTAGCCTGTAGACCTGTGCAAAGTAATGTATATGTGTACACTTAGTCAATCGAATTTTTAGGAAGGGCAGCTTCTCCAAATCTCGCAATTTTAGAAAAATCCGAAACAAAATAATGAAGAGCAATACTAAGTACTTTTATCACAATTTCTTTTAATAATAAATAAATTTTGTGTATTGCGCATCACTGTTTTCGAATTGATCAAATAAATTATCAAGATTTTGTTGGTTTCATTCATGTATTTTAAAAGTCTATTAATAGTCACTTATAGTTTTGATACCTAGTTTAGTCATAAGCATTTCAGTGCATTACTAAGTTCCGGGCCTTATTCGTCGACATTTATTCACAGGTCTGGTTGTGCGGGACTTCCATAATATCCCAACTTTGCAGGAAGTGGAATGCTGGGGTGGTGTCCTGGAAACGGAAGTCAAAGTTCTCTCGCTCACAATATATAACATTTCGGATAACTCAGTCTTGGGTCATGTTAACCCTTTAACAAACGAGTGCGTTACTTTTCGATACTTTTCCTCGTGCTTCATCGACACTCGTGACACGAGACAAACAAAGCTGAGAGTACTTGTGTATGATTTGGGGGAAAATGAGTCTAGAAAATATGGCTGCAATTGTACAAGCTTCAGGTCAGTAGGAGAAGCAGAGAAGGTCACGTGGTCTGTCTTAATCAAGGGACCAAGTATGTTCTTTATATTGGAAACTAGTTATTTGGCTGTGATGATTTGTGAATTTTACTTCCTTCTTTTTCTTTTTAACAACTCTTAAGACATTCAATACCATTGTTTCTCTTCATCTTAGTCCACTAGTATTTATATGTCCGTTTTTTTAGTACTGATTCGTTTTGCTTAACTGATCATAAACAATATCTATTGTCTCATAATCTACCAAGCATTATAATCGTTGTTGGAACATAATATATGAGATTTATTGGTAATAATATTGCACACTGTTGATCAATTAGCTTTTCTTTTGCTCATGATATGTTAACTCCATTCCATAAAAATGTACACCCATAGATGTTAGAATTGTATTTTAATTTAAAATAAATATTATTATCAGTGGAAAATTGATTAAAATCCCGGGTGTTTTGTTTGCTGTATTTCATTTTATTTTTCCGTTGTACGTGATTTCTAGTGTTCTCGTACTTCTCGTTTACTAAGGGAAATTATCCTGTAGATAATAGGGATGTAAAGGGGAGTAACTGTTCACAAAACTCCTTCTTTTGATATGCTGGGTCAAAATATTCCAAGGCAGCTCGCCATGATGGCTACACGGTGTGTGGATGTACTCTGGGCAGCGAGTTTCTCCTCGGTACTTTTCATCCACGTTACTGGTTCAAGCAACTCTAAAACGGGTACGTGAGAAGTTTTCTGATTCGGGTATGTAATTTCAGTTTCTTTAAGCATGATCTTATAAGACTAACCTAACGTCATTCTCTGTGTACTGAGCTACTAACTGTCTATTCTGACGTAACGGCCGCTATCGATGTGCAGTCGCAGCAGTTCTATGAAAAACTGAAGCAAGAAAAGGCGCGGTTTGAGCGCCATCAGCTCTGCTTTCAGTAATCGCACTAATGTTATGCTGTTCTTAATTTAAAAGCGGTCTTGTAGTTATTTCAATGTTATAAGTATGAAGTGAACAGTTGTGTGCATCCATTATTGTGCATGACTTTTCTTCAGGATGTTTTAAAATAGAATACGCGTTATTGACATGTGTTGTGCTGTGCTTATTTCAAGAAATTTATAAATTCAGGAAACTTGTTCGTATAAAATCTGATGGCACTGTGCTAAGATTATGGTTCGATGCTTTGAACTGCCACAATGGATTCTGCTTTTCAGGAATGACGTCCAACGACTTTAAAGGATTCCCCAGCATTCAGGAAGTTGGTTGCTCGGGTGAGAGCTTGGAGGCAGAAGTAAAAATTTTGTCGCTTACGATGTTTAAAACCTCCGACAACTCTGTCTTGGTTTACGCAAACCCTCTCACGAATGACTGTTTCACTGGAGTTGATTTTTCTTCGTGCCTCATAGACACAATAGACAAGAGAAACTCTCGGGTCAGGGTCTTGGTGTACGACCTTCAGGAAGGGGAGACAAGGCAATACGGATGTAACGTCAGTAGTTTTAAACATAAGGAGCAGGCAGGGACGATTACCTGGTCGATTTTAGTTCGAGGCAAGAGTGAGTATTAATTGGAAGTCATTTGGAAATATTTTTTCCTTCCATTATGACACCGGTTTTGGAAATCGTTATTTGATTTGAAAAGTGTAGTTTTGCTTGTTTGAACATTTCCTTCTTGATTGATTATTTCTGAACAATTTTTAAAGATTTAGATAGTTGTGAATATTGGCGCCATGTTTACATATTTATATAAATTTATAAATAAACACGAGTCTCAATTGTGAGAATAGGCTTATTGATAAAAATGTATATGATTTCATTCCATTTCATACAACTCACTCGATTCGAAAATGTTTTCTTTTCTTCCCCTTCCCCTCCCCTTCCCCACCTATTTAATTATATTATGCAGAGATATGAATTTAGAACTCTAGATAACTCAGACCAGAGTAATTTCATTATGTTTTGAGCATGTTTGTGTCAGTTATCGTATATCCCAGACCACAGGTCTAAGGGAAAGAAATCTGCCATTTTTACTGTGCCAAAGGGAAGAAACTCGCAATACCCAATATCCAACAATGTTTCAAGGAGAAATGATCACATCCCTGAGAGATCGCCATCATGGCGGCCCTAAATTCGAGGGCAAGTAGGAATTGGAGTCGACTGCTCTCTGTAATTGTGACGTCATGCACTTTGGCTTTGTGTAACATCTTTTCTGGAGTTCAGACCGGTAAGTACTTCGTAGAATTATTTCCTGAAAAGCTTTTAATGTTGTTTCTTGTACATGTTCAAATCCAATATTGAAAACCTTACCGCTTTAGCTGCATTCATGTTTAGCTGCTGTCTGAACAGGCAAGAGTACTAGTCATATGCGCTGTTAACAAGGGAGACAATTTTATGTTTTCAAACAGTACTGAAGCTCAACGCTGTCCTATTTTTGTCATCTCTAAATGTAATGTGAAACAGAATATGATCTTTTCTGTTATTCTTCTTCTGTCTAATTTTTGTTATTTATAAAGAATTATATAAATTCTTTTATTTGTGGTTGTTCTTTACTAAAGTTACCGTTATCCTAAAAACATTTCTATTTTCCCCTATCAGTTAGTTTCATTCCTATTTCTGTTTTCTTCCTTTATTCCTCTTTTTTTTTTTTTTTTAAAGAATTGTAAGAATATGGCTTTTAATTTCAGGACTGACTGTACGAGACTTCAAAAATATCACTAGCATACAGGAACTGGAATGCTGGGGTGGAAGTCTAGACCCAGAAATGAAACTTTTATCTCTACACATGTACAGAGTTTGGGATTTAATCCCACTGGCCTACGTCAACCCCTTTATAAATAGTTGCATAGTGTACAATGGATTTTCGTCTTGCGTCATTGACGCGTCTGACACCCGCAAGTCTCGTCTTAGGGTGCTGGTTGTTGATCTTGCTGAAGAAGAAAAGAAGCAATACGGGTGTAATGTCACCAGTTTCAAGCAAGGGGGTCCGACAACTACCCTAACGTGGTTGATTTTTGTTAAGATGCAAAGTGAGTTTTCCTTTGACCAAGTAAACAAATCTGCTCACTTAATTTTGACTGGAATTAGAAACTTTTGTGATTTCTTATTTTCTTTCTTCTGTCTTTTGTTTCAGTTAGGTAAAAGTCATATTACACCAGTTTTGTGTCACAAATTTCACCAGGTTGTCTTCGGATATTTTTACACGGTTTCTTTACGTCACATTGCACTCGGTTGTTTGGACGTTATTTTAGAGTTTCAGCACCCTAAACTGCATGAATCCATTAATTAGTTTCTTTCTACTGAATGTTGTACAATGTGCTCAATTATAATGCACTTAGCATTTTAATTTCACATTTCAACATAACAGTTAGGCAACATTTGAATAATCCATTCGAAGTTTTATTTTTGGAACACTTTTCTTATTATGCTGTACATCCGACATTTCCTTTCCTAGTCTTCAAAGGGGGACAAATGCGGTGTTTCTCAACCCTTTAGGGGACGCAACGCACATCGCCAAGTCCATCCATAACATACAGTAGAATGAAACTTTAAAGCAAGAGTTGTGGTTCGCCATTATTTTGCTGGGATGTTGTGGTTTAGACTGCCAGCCGCCTTATTGTTTGCAGTGTTCTCACGTCTCTGCGATGGAACGGAAAATGGTACGTAGTTTAATAATAATGCATTCTATACTTTAGAAGCATACAATTTCACACTGATATTAACTGTAGGTTGTCTTAAAAGCTACTTGTGTGGGCCTAACGACTGCCTTGTGTAATGTATGTGCTGGACGGTTAGTGGAAATTTCCTATCGACGTTTCTCGTTAGAGCACTGTGCTGGAAGCATGTTCATCCCATGTAAAATGGCTGACAGTTTCAAGGTGCCATTCCTTTGGTCAAAACAGGAAGCCCACCCCTGACGTACTTTCCTCTTCTTGTGAGCATGTTTGTGTATAAGTAAATGGTGTCTGGTATACATTTTTCATATTTAGTTACGTTCTTGGGTGTAAGGTTTAGTATTATTATCAATTTTAACGACACCATTTAATCGAGAAAGTTTTGTCCACTGGAAATTCTTTTCCTAATTTAAATTTCCGATGTATGAGTAGCACAGTTAAACTGATCACAGGTACATATTTACCACGCCCACCCGTTACTATCAACCGAGTACTAATGATAATTCTTTTTTCAGGAATGACATGGAGAGATTATCAAAATATCCCCAGCATACAGGAAGTGGAGTGCTGGGGTGGAAGTGTGGTGGGAGAAGCGGAACTACTCTCACTGACCATTTATAAAGTTCCAGACAACTTTCTTTTAGCTTATGCCAATCCGCTGAAAAAACATTGCGTTATTTATGACGGTTTTTCGTCGTGTCACATTGATTTCGCAGACACGCGAAAATCTCGCTTGAAAATTCTTATTACTGACCTGAAAGAAGATGAGACAAGGAAATATGGTTGTAACATAACTACTTTTAAGACAGGTGGAATTACAAACACACAAACTTCAATCATTTTGGTGAAAAGGACAAGTAAGTATCATTTGTTGATTCTGAGTCCTAAGACAGTTATTCTCGATTTAAAATAAAATATTATCTAAACTCTGGCGTCTTTAGAGACACTAGTTTGTCTTCCAAACATTGTGAAATATCTCTCTTGAGAATTGACTTTAATCATTTCCGTACAGTAAATGGATTTCTTTAGATACAAAGTCACATAAAGATTTCACAGAAAACAAATTGTTGGATTGTTTTTGTCCCGTTAATGAGCATTTTAGTCTTAAATTAAAATAAATTGTTCGGCGCAGTTAAGTGTAAAAGTCGTATTTTTATTTTGTTGGGCGAATTGAAAACATATCTTTCTGTACTCAAGGGGAAAGAAATCGGTATTTCTCATTCGTTTAAGGGAAGTAACTCACAACACAAACTGCCCTCATAGGCAGCATTGGGGAAAACAGCACAACGAAAACGTCGTAATGGCGGCAGAGAGAGTTGTGGTGTTGAAACTCTCTCCAGTAGTCTTTGGACTGTCGATTGCCCTTGCTGGAATATCAGAAATTCAGAATGGTAAGTATTGCGCAATAGGTTATTTACCTTTCCATTCTGGAATTAAAGCCTAAATTAAAGTCTAAATTAAAGCATTTTCCAAGATTTAATTCGGAATCGGTGAAGGGCAGGCTGGGTTGAATGTTACAGTAAGCGTACAAGAGAGGCATTAGTGGCAATGGTCGCTGACCGAGGTACTCTCACGCGCTATGGCTGACTGCCTCATTTCGATGTATAAAGAAAACTGATATATTAATAAATCTTTTTAAAAATAAAGTTAACTAGTTTGACTGCATCAAAATTAATTTAGAATATTGTTATAGTGTGCATTGTTTTCAGCTTACTTGTGATGGTGTGGGTCCTTTCTTTTCTGAGAGATTATTTGACAGGAATAAAAATGCTTCCTGACTAAGAGTAGTGGTTTAAAGATTGGCACACAATTCCTTTGTATTAGTGTAAGTATTTAGTGAAATTTAAAGTGTAATTAGTGAAATTTAAAGTAGTAATCCGCTCTCCCACTTTTCAGGAATGACAGCGCGCGAATTTAAGGGCATATCCAGCATACAGGAAGTGGAATGCTGGGCCGGAAATTTAGAAGCGGAAGTTGATGTTCTGTCTCTGACGTTGTTCGACGGCGCAAATAATTCTGTCCTGGCTTACGTCAACCCTTTAAAGAACCTGTGCTTAACGGCCTTCGCGTTTTCTTCGTGCTTGATAGATTCGGGTAACACCCGAAACTCGCGTGTCATGACTCTTGTTCCAGATTTAAAAGAGGGAGAGATCCGCCGATATGGCTGCAATATTACAAGCTTTCGAGCCAAAGAGCACACACAAATGCAGTCTTGGTCTCTTGTAGTGCAAGGGAAAAGTAAGTGACCTGCAGCTGAAATCTCATTGATATGGATCAATCTCCTAACTCTAAGATCTTAATATCTGATTGATATGGATCAATCTGGTAACTCTAAAATCTAAATGTCTGATTGATATGGATCATTCTGGTAATTCTTAAATTTTAATTGTGAGTGGTGTGGTGGAGTGTTGTTTTCATTTATATTCAGCAGTATAAACTTGACGTTCTTATTACAATGCAAGTAGTCTCATTTTTTATTATATGACTTTCCTTTAGTATTACTTGTGTGTGATATTAATATGTATGGAGTGTTTATTTAAATATTTTGACTTTTATTAACAGTGGAGTATTGATTAAACGTTATGGTGAGCATTTAGTAGCGTAAAGGAATTGTTTGTGCATTACTCGATTGATTAGCAACATATCGTGAATGCTTAGTGGTAAGTGTTTACTACCATCGATCTAATGTTTATTAACATACACCAGTGTTTATTAATGTAATGAGGTTTATTGCCTTATAGTGAGTTTACACTGAGTACTTTTCTTTACATGTACTGAGATTTTCTAATATATTCTGAGTATTTATTTAGAAGTATTGATTATTTTTGAATCACTGATGTTTATTACTCTGCACCGTTTTCTTACTATCATTAACACCTACTTTGTTTACTAACAAATAATCAGTATATACCAGCGATGTAAAGAGTTTACTAGCATATATTGCGTATACTATGTGATTGAGAATGTTTACTACTGTGTTCTGAACACTAAGCGACACTAATTCTTTATTGGTATTTACTGAGTGTATACTGTCATATATTGAGTGTTTACCCGCATACATTTATTTATATGCACTAAGTACTTATTAACCATAGAGAATATTTCCTAATATTTACTGAGTTTTATTTAAAATACTGTGAGCACTTATTAACATAAACGTTGTTTACTAACATCTATCAAGAGTTTCCTGTCTTGAAATGTAGTGAGGGTTGACACCCTCAGTGTGTTTATTGAGATATCTAGGTTATTTATTACCGTATACAGACTGCAGAAAGTTTGCCTGCTTAGTGAGTGCCTGTCAGGGTACTTGCTTCCTAAAATTTATTGAGTGTTAACTAACTGACGTTGAAATACTATTACACTGCGCGATATATTCTACACTATATTGTCATTGTATAACATCTCTCACAGTGTGCTTTCTGTACTCATTTCTCGAGTTGCAGCCATCTTTGCGGGTGTACAATGAGAAATATTTATAAGACAGGGTTTTATTTGTTTTAATAATCTATATAATAACCCATAATCAGTAACTAGATGAACAAATGATGAATTTGGTGTTGTTGAAAGATGAGTTATCTTTGCCCTACTAGCTGTAAGAGTAGATTTGCAATAAAATCAAGGGAAATAACCCTAGTGCGTTTTGCAACCAAGTCTTGTCAGTCTGAATCATTTCGCCAACATGGCCACACGACCGTTTGGAATAACGTGGAAACAGCACTCTGTACTTCTCATCTGTGCTGCAATGTTTCTTTCTGTCCAAACCGAAAACGGTACGTACTTAATTTTTATCTGTAATGGACAGTCGTGACGTAATTTTCTTTTCTTGATGTTATGGCTTATGAGAGGTTCGTATAACTAGTACCTTTACTCATTAGTGAGCCTCTTTTCAAAGCGTTTATTATGTGTAGTTAGCGAGACGGGCGCTGCGAACTATTGACGCCGAGAACTCACTAGACTTGAAGCTAGGCATCAGACATAGAGAGGGGACTTTTGTTTGCCCTCTCAACTCTTGTGATGCTGATGTGTGCGTGTAAGTGTGTATATATATAGAGAGAGAGAGAGAAAGAGAGAGAGTCGTGTGTCTTTGGTTTTCTTTCAACAAAATTTAGTGAAAGACATTGATTATCACTCTGACTTGTACAAATGAAATTACAGTGAATGTGAAATTTCAAACTGAAATATCATTTCGAATGCTAAGGATTTTTTTTGCATTAAAAATACCTAACTTTTCTTTCGACGTTAACCCAGGTATCAAAGGATTATCTTTTCAAGGACACGATTTTATACATGAAGTTGTGTGCTCCGGAGAGACGTTGGATGCTGGGTGGGATGTACTTTCCATGGTTCTGTACGAGTGTCAAGGTCACAAAGTTCTGGCCACCGTGAACTTACGAAGCCAGGAGTGTTCTACAGGTGATTCGTTTTCGTCGTGCTTCATTGATAACCGTGACACCCGAAACACTCGGATTAGTTCACTCATAACGGATTTAGCGGGAGGTGAATCTAAGGAGTATGGATGTAACATTACCAGCTTCAAATCTGGAACCAGGGCATACTTTCTGTCCTGGAAAACGACCATAACACAAATACGTATGTATATATGTGTGTAATGTGTGTCTTTTCAGTTTCATTTTGATGGGTGAACTATATGAGTTCTAACTCCTGTCAGTAACATTTGCCCTGCCCTTTGATATAAATGAAGTGAGATTTCACCGTTAGTACTGCGTGCTCAGATTCACCACTTGACAGAGGAAATGAAAAGTCGCGCTGCTTGAGAATCGCGCCATATACTAATTGCTCTGAATGACATATGTGTAGGGGGGGGGGGGGTTGAGGGCTAAACATATCGATAGCCTCTTTCTGGAAATACAACTCTGGGACGACAGCTGGCTATCACTTGAATTGTTATCCTAAGCTTTTCGGTAATGGCGCATTTAGTAACAATTTTATATTAAGAAAAAATAAATTTATGAGCAAAGTGTATACAGAGGTTCGATTTCTGTTTTTTGAATTAGCGACATTTTTGTTGGAGTCAGTGGTGGCCTTATCACTGATGATCATCAATTCAACTGCATCCCCGAAATCATACTCTGCTCTTCATTTGAAATATTCACACTACTCTCATCTTTAATTTTTATTTATGTATGTCTGTATGTGTGATGCTACTGTATGTACGGTGAAGGCACAATTACTTCCCCCTTTCATCTTAAGGCTGCATTCCGAATGCTTTTTAATGCAACATTGATTTCCTGACTTTCCATAATCATCGATTTTAGACCAGCCTTCTTACTCTGCCTACGAATTGTCGATTTCAAACAGATAGCAGACATGTTTGCAAGTGGACCATTTATTTATATATATTTCTTTACTTCTAGTCAGTAAAGATCAATGTACTCGTTTGTGTGTTTAAATTAACACAGTAAAGACTAATATACTTTATGGACTATTTACGTTAAGACATAAAAGATCACTGTATCTTTTTTTTTGTTTTTGTTTTTTTTTGGTGGTATTTTTCTTTATTTAGTATGTTTACATTAATACCAGTGTATAAATGCCAGTGTACTTTTTAAAAGTATGTACATTAAGACAGAAAAAATTATTGTACTCTAGCGTGTGCTTGTATTAACACAGTACATATCCGTGTGCTTCATTTTTTTCTTTCTTCTTTTTTTTTTGGGTGAGGTGTACTTTTTGTAAGTTTGCTTTGACACAGTAAAGACCGCTGTGCATTTTTTGAGTATATACATTAAAACAGTAAAGATCAGTGCATGCCTGGGTTTGTTCACATTAAAGCAGTTTTTAAAAAAATAAAAAACACATATAACAGAATACCTTTTGGTGCGTTTACATTAAGACAGTAAAGTTGAGGGCATCTTTGTGGATCTCTTTACATTAAGACCAGAAAGAACACTGTGTTTCTGGTGTGTTTACATTAAGACAGTAAAGTTGAGGGCATCTTTGTGGATCTCTTTACATTAAGACAAGAAAGAACACTGTGCTTTTGGTGTGTTTACATTAAGACAATATAGAACACGATTTTTTGGTGTGTTTACATTAAAAAAAGACAATAAAAAAACTGTTATTTTTGAGTTTTTACATTAAGAAAAGACAATTTTAAAAAACTCTTTAATTTTGGTGTTTACATTAAAAAAAAAAGACAATAAAACAACCTCTGTAATTTCGGTGTGTTTACATTTTAAAAAAATACTCTGTAATTTTGATGTGTTTACATTAAGTCTGTAAAACAAATACTGGACTCGCTGACGTGTTTACAATTATGTGGTAAATGCTAGTGTTCTCTTTGGTGTACTTGCACTCAGAATGTTAAGACTGTCATCCACGCGTGAATATTTAAAGCGAAAGTCGTGGTATGTTCGTTTGACATATTTACGCTAATAGAGTACAAATGAGCATTCTGTAATTTTTTTAATTCATTTTGCTCTTAGTTGTAGCCCTTTATTTTGTTCTCTTGGTGTTCATACTTTCCTCAAACACATAGTGAAGTATTGGGCTTTGAACGCAAGCGACAGCATCAAGGTCCGAAAAACTAAAGATAAAAATTTAGTTTGGCTTTAACACTGTGATGTAGGCCATGCTAAGAAAGTCTCTGCAGTAAACTTTAGCAGGGGGCGGGGGGGGGGGGGAGTGGGGAAGAGGTTCATTAACTTTCCATATCCGGCAGTTGTCTAATGCCAAATACGTAGGGTGCGCCGTTTACTGTAATCGTGGTCAAATATCAGCCGGCGGGTTAATATGACAGCGTGGAGGTGTCATTACAGTTGATAATGCAATTCAGGAAAAGAGAACTTTGTGAAAGGATGCAAATTACCCGGAATTGTCATGTACTTTTTACACTGGAATTTGTGTAATTAGATAAAGGTGCGAAAAGAGAAGGTCTTGTATTCGTTCTTCAGTTTAATTGCTCTAAGCTTTTGTGTTCGTATTTCTTTTACGCGTCTGACACGCTTCGAGTGTCCCCTTCTTGATATGTTTTCTACATTTCTAAAATGAAGGGTACCTGTGGGTAGGTAGGCTTGAACAGTTGGGATTGCCCAGATGGACACCGCAGTGAAGTCTTTATTTTCTCCATCATTCCCTTTGTATGCAACAATGCACAGTGTAGTAAGACAACTATACTTTTTTCCTATCAACAAAAATTCTGCGTCCGTGTAAACAACAATTCTGCGTCCATGTAAACAACAATTCTGCGTTCATGTAAACAACAATTCTGCGTCCATGTAAACAACAATTCTGCGTTTATGTAAACAACAAACCTACACTCATGTAAAACAACTTTAACTGATGCATTCAGATAATGTTCACCAGATTTCTAGGCCTGCACACAATATTGATAATTCAAACTGTTGGGCTTAAAATACTCGTTTCACATACACAGTACACACGTTTTGTTTTCTTGCTTGATTTTTAAAGCAATAGAATAACAATGCAGTGATGATGATTATATTAATATAATTAATAATTTCCAATAATAAAAATAATATATTGATTAGTGATCAGATGATTTTGTACGATACAAATGCTTCACCCTCATAGCGCTACCAATCTCAGTTTACAGGGTTTTTTTTTTAAAGTTTTCTTGTTCATTTTATGTTTGCTTGCCTTAGTCTGTTTATTTGAAGTTATATTAAATCTGAATGTTTTCATTATGCTGCAATGGTTTCTCTCTGGCTTATACGCACATGCCCTATACATACCGGGTAAGTCACGTCACTGGGTCCCACAAATTACTGGTTAAAAGTTCAGTTGTCATGCTCGTAGGCAGGACTTCAAGTAGCTGCATTGGAAGACGTGCTTTTTGTTCTACCTGAGATCTAAACGTACTAAATCAGATCATTTAGGTTTTCAAGAGAAATAGAAACAGTCGTCTGCAAATTGCCTAAACCCGTGTAAAGAAAGATTAGGCCAGACCTTGACGTTTGTGGCTTGTGTTAATGAACGTCATTTTCGGTTTATTTAATCTTCTTAATGAATTACCAGCTGATATATATTTTATTTTCGTATTACAAATAAACGTCTGGTGTCCATAAATACGATTTTTGCTGCTGCTTGAGTTTCGTCCTTTATGGGGTTTTTTTTTTAATTATTTTTTTCATTTCTGAATGGGAACCAAAGCATGACCGAAGTATGCCGATTGAGTACATTCTTGCTGCCAGTGTTTCTTGTGTCGCGAGGAGCTTTTTAACGAGAAGTTGTCAAGATTTTCGATTTTCATTATAAATAATAATATTGTTATCAAAATATTCCGGCGTTCGCGTTCTGCAAGGAAATCGAAAAATAAATACGAGTATCTTATAAATATGCATGTTTAATTATATAATTATTTATGCTAAAATAATATCCATACGACTATAAATCAAAATCTGCTCTATTTACCCAAAATTTGTAACTTTTTGAATTAACTTTTTACTGTAAATAGCTGCTATGCTTATATTGGTATGACTGCCCAATATGGAACGTAAGTTTTATTTTAAACCAATCTTCTTGGTCGAGTATTTAGGAAATACTACAGCAGAAATAAGGTGTGTATTTGTTCTCAAGTAAATAGATCGCTAGATTTCCTTAGGAATCTGACTGCATTTTGCATTCTTGCATCTGGTCTATTTGTTCTTTTTCCAGTTTTTTCATTACATGCAGAAATGGAGAGCGAGTACTTATCTGTTAACTTGAGATTAACCTCTCCGCTTTGTATTGTGTTAGCGAGTACTTTACTGTTAACTTGAGATTAACCTCTCCGCTTTGTATTGTGTTAGCGAGTACTTTACTGTTAACTTGAGATTAACCTCTCCGCTTTGTATTGTGTTAGCGAGTAATTAATGTTAACTTGAGATTAACCTCTCCGCTGTATATCGTCTGTTATTATTCCATATCGAGACACTGATTTGGTGGCAGATTGTACACATCTCCGTTCTCTCCGTTCATTGTTTTTCTTAGTAGTAGTGAGAATGTAGGAAGAATGTTGAGAGAATTACGTCATACGTAGTAGTGAGTGTAGGAAGAATGTTGAGAGAATTACGTCATACGTAGTAGTGAGAATATCGGAAGAAGGTTGAGAGAATTACGTCATACGTAGTAGTGAGAATGTAAGAAGAATGTTGAGAGAATTACGTCATGCGTTTAAAACCTTACGTTCCTTTCTTACCTGTTATTTAATTATTTGTGCGTGTTTATCACACAGCTTGGAAAGCGGCGTCATAAGAAATTGAAGACTGGGGTGATTTTAATGACTTTTATTTAATTGTTTGTGCGTGTAGCGGCGTCATAAAAAACTGGGGTGATTTTAATGACTTATTTAATTGTTTGTGCGTGTTTATCACGCAGCTTGGAAAGCGGCGTCATAAGAAACTGAAGACTGGCAGGATTTTTAATGACTGTTTAACGTTTACTCCCAATGTTCGTTGATTTCGCGGAAAGGTTTTATATACGGTAGAAGAGCTTATGAAGAAAGAAGAGAGTAAAATAGCTGGAAGAGAGAAAAAAATGGTTGATAGGTGCAGATGAATGTAGTGGCATGGAGAATACTAATAAAACATTTTCGTGTGGTAGATAACCCAACGACAAATTTGCACAAATTCTTTCGTCGTGACAGCACACGTTCCTCTTGCATATTTAACCATGAAATGCATATTTAACCAGTGAAATGCATATATAACCAGTGAAATATGTGTCTACTGGAGCGATGGGCATAGTGTGATCTAGACCATCTATCAGCCTACCGATCATATCTAGATGTGCGCTTTATTTGAATTAAGCCCCTCGTTTCGTATTCAATAACTTGTTTCATTTAGTGTACAGAATAGTGGATAGTGTACGGAATGTTAAGAGTAAATATTGATACAGTGTTTGTTAATGTAAAATATATATATATATATTAATCTTTTTGTTTTTGAGAGAAATTCTATTTCCGAAACAAACGTTTATGTACCTGCGAACTACGTGTCTGTGTGCATGAACTTAGTGTGTATGTGTGTGCGCGTGAGTATGCCTTTCGTATGTGAGAGTTAGTTTAAGGGAATGTTTGCATTTATTTGATGGTGGGCGCTTCTGCTAATGGTGATTGGTGCTTGGATACGTTGTGGTGGATGTACTAATAGTGATTGGTGCTTGTATACGTTGTGGATGTACTAATAGGGATTGGTGCTTGTATACGTTGTGGATGTACTAATAGTGATTGGTGCTTGTATACGTTGTGGTGGATGTACTAATAGTGACTGGTGCTTGTATACGTTGTGGTGGATGTTCGTACAAATAGTGGTGGGTGCTTCTGCTAATGGTGACTGGTGCTTGTACACGTTGTGATGAATGTTTGTAGTAATAGTAATTATGGTGGATGTTCACTTAAAGTCCATTCAAGGACTAAAGACACTGAGATTTCCTAAAGACATTCGTTATGTACAAGAAGCGCCATCCTCAGAGACTCGCTGCTTATGATTCTGTGTCCTTATCGGTGCGATTAAAGAAAAATCAAAAAGATACATTTCATTGATTCTAGCAGCATAGCTCTACCGCCCAGTTGTTTCCCTTGCAGCAGCACTGTATACGAGTAGTTCGCATGCATGAATGTACACGTCAGCGGCAGAAGATTAACATGCACGCACGCGTCAAGCACCTCTGTATCTGCTGACGCAGCCCGCCTAGCGTGTAGTCTTTGTGAATGACGTCACATTACGGGACAAGACAACCAGTTCTGAGACTAAATAAACGACTATTCTCTGACTGTTCAGACTCTGTGATGACTCACACGGACTGTCTGCTTGCGCTGTGGAGATAGCAGGGGAAAAGTTTCGTTGTGCTAGATAACTGATCGTTTACTAATGTTTATTTTTAGCCTAGGGTTTGTTTTGTGTGCGTTTGTCCTTTGTTGTTTTCTTGGGGTAACCCGAAATGAATTAATAATTTCCTTTAAAGCCATTTTTTGGGTAAACACTCACAATTATTAATCTCTTAATAATTGTGAGTGTTTATTGTCTTGAATATAAAGACTAGGATTTATGGGTCAGTCAGTATATTATTAATCTCTTAATAATTGTGAGTGTTTATTGTCTTGAATATAAAGACTAGGATTTATGGGTCAGTCAGTATATTCGCATGTCACACGCTAAATACTAAAAGCTGCTTTGTCAAAAGAGACATGGCCTAATAACAAACACAATGGTCTGAACGAGAGCAAAGTTTTTCTATCGTTGTTATAATCATAAGTATTTCTCTCATCACAATCATAATTGTTTCTGTCATCACAGTCATAAGTGTTTCTGTCATCATAATCATAATTGTTTCTGTCATCACAGTCATAAGAGTTTCTGTCATCACATTCATACGTGTTTCTGTCATCACAATCATAAGTATTTCTGTCATCATAATCATAAGTGTTTATGTCATCACAATCATAAGTATTTCTGTCATCATAATCATAAGTGTTTCTGTCACCATAATCATAAGTGTTTCTGTCATCATAATCATAGGTGTGGCTGGTCTTTGAGTATTCTTCACAGTCTTCGCGGAAATGGGTGTGCACGTCTAATGGCTCAAAACAGTAACTGTCAACTTCAAGGTGGATGAATGTGAAGCTTGTTTAATCCTGGAACCATTAAGATAATTTGTGTTTTGTAATTTGTTTTCGGGGAATTGACACTGACTTTGTTGTATTCGTATTTGGAATTTTAAATATGTCATTATATGTGTACTGTTAGCTACTACTGCGTGAAATATTTGTTATTAAGTCCAGGGGGAAGGGAGGTGGATTTTCTTTTAATCATAAAATTTGGGTAGCCACGGGATCCGAAAGTTTGAGAAGCGCTAGCTTAACTTAAATCGATGAAAATGTTTGATGAGCATTTGGCGGGTATGCGTCTGTGCTTATGTGTTGGTGTTTTGTGTGTTTATCGTTAGGGTGCGAACTTGAGACACGTCCTTATCAAGAGAATTATCCACGCATGCACTGATGCCCTCTCAGCAATATTGATTACTCGTTATGATTCACTGCAGTGCCATATTACCTGTAGCCACCTGGAGAAGAAAAAATACTTGGAGTGGTGACTCACGCTGCATTGTAGTGCCCGCCTCTGCTGATAGGCTTTTGCTTCGCGCTTTGTCTCTCAGAACAATCCGCCAGACTTCAAGGCAGCTTATGGCCAGTTCGTTTGTCCACAATGCTTCTTAAATCTTAGTGGTATGACTCTCTCTCTCTCTCTCTCTCTCTCTCTCTCTCTCTCTCTCTCTCTCTCTCTCACACACACACACACACACACACACACACACACACACACACACACACACACACACACACTTCACCCAACTAATAACTTATTGATCTAGTCTATTTCTTTCCCACACCCATCTGATAACATGTCTTACTGACCTAGTCTATATCTGTTCGACAACCATCTGATAACATGTCTTACTGATGTAGTCTGTTTCTTCTGACACCCATCTAATAACGTGTCCTGTAAGAAACGGATGATGCCATTTTCATTCAACACATAATTTCCATATGTATAAATGCTGTGAAACAAACGGGGACAATATTTTGAACCTCTTAGTATCTATCTATCTCTTAGACTTGTTGACCGTTGGAGCATCACTGATGACCTGACAAATCATTTTCTCCGTTCCATTCTGTTCTCTGCTAATCTTACTGTATTGCTCAGTTTTAGTCCTGTCTACTCTGTGAAGTTATCCTCCCATATTTTCCTGTCTTCCTCTCCTTCGCCTTCCTTGCACAGTACCTTGCATGATTGTCTTGGCAAGCCCTGTTGATCGTGTGAATTGCCCATACCATTTCGTGTTGCGTTTTTTCACAACGGCCAATAGCTCTTCATAGGGCCCAATGGCTTGCCTAATTCTGTTTCCCATTTCCTCATTTCTGACATGATCTCTATACGAAATGCCAAGCAACCTTAGAAAGAATCTAATTTCAGTAGCTTGTATCCACCTTTCGAGATCTGCTGAGGGTCCATGACTCACAGGCATATAAAAACAGATACAACCAAGGAGCGCTTCAGTCTGATCTTTGAGATGACTGAGATGTTTCTGTCTTTCCATACTGTGTTCAGCCTTGCCATTGCTGTTATTGTCATCGCAATCCTGGACAATATTTCAGGTTTTGATCCCTCATCTGTCATGATAGCTCCTAAGTACTTGAATTTATTAACTATTTCCAGTTTCTGATCACCAATCATGATGTCATTGCCAATGCCACTGGTGTTGTTGGTCATCAATTTGGTCTTCTCTGCACTAATTTCCATACCAAAAGCAGTAGCTGTCCTGTCTAGTTTTTTTTTCACCGAGCTAGCTCATCATTTCCTGCAAGGCCATCGATGTCATTAGCAAAGCACAAGTTCGTTATTGTTCTTGTGCTGCTCTAAAACTGACAGTTCCTTCATGGTCTTCTAGAGCATCTGTCATGGTTCTTTCAAGGAAGATGTTAAAGAGAATAGGCAAAAGTAAGCAGCCTAGTCTGACTCCCACCTTTGTTCTAAACCAATCTCCTAATTGGCTGTTGAAGCAGACTGCGCTGGTGCTTGCTTGCTAGTGTAGGGGGCGCTTCTGCGCTGGTGGCCTTGCTGTAAAGGCTTTCTATCACTTTGATCAGGTTGGCATTGATGTTGTACAGCTTCTTGGTGGACCAAAGGGCTGCATGCCACATCCTGCCAAATGCCTTCTTAAAATCTACAAAGACATGATAAAGGTCTTGTTGGTGCTGGAGGTACTTCTCACATAGCATTCTCAGATTAAGAATCTGTTCAATTGTGCTTCGCCCTGGTCTGAAGCCTGCCTGTGCTTCAGCTATGATTTCCTTGCCTGCAGTTTCAGTTTATTTAATATGATCTTTAGCATTACTTTGCTTTGGTAGCACATAAGATTTATCATACGATAGTTCTGACATTGCTGCTAATTGCCTTTTTTTTTAGAGAGAGATATTATGAGTGATTGAGTCCATGGTGTTGACCATTCCCCTGTCTGCCAGATCTTATTGCAGATTGTTAGTATGGCACTTATCATGGCTTCTCCTCCTTCTTGGACTAGTTCTGCAGAGATGTTGTCTAATCCTGTTGTCTTCCCCCTTTTCAATGGTTTCACTGCAGTCTCTACTTCTTCTTGGAGGATAGGGTAGTTGTCATGTTGGTCACTGCTGGGGTGTTGAGTATGTTTGGGTTCCCTGTAGGTCCGTGGTTGTATAAGTCTGAGCAGTATTTTATCCATCTCTTAAGAATGTCTTGATCTTCTGTAAGCAATTCCCTCCACTATCTTGAATGGTGGAAGAGCGTCCTTGTTTTACACTGGTCAGGACTTTCACCAGTTTGTATGCTTTTTTTGCTATTATTTTTCTTTAGATTATTTTCTATATCTTTATAAAGGTCTTAAATCCATGTCTCCTTTGCCTTTTTCATGCTTTTCTTGATAATCTGGTTGATTTCCATCATTTGTTTTGCTCCTTCAACTACTTTTTCTTCTTTAGCTTTTGACACTTGTCACACAAATCAAGGATGTCAGCTTTAACCCAAGGTTTCTTTGCTCGTCTATGTTTGCCAAGGATCTGATTGGCTCTCTGGATCACTGCAGTGTTAAATATGTCAATCAATGTGTCTGTGTCTGTGTTCTCTGCACTAAAAAGTAACAGTGGTGCAAATTTTCCTCCTATCTTTGCTTGGAAGGTTTCCGATACCTCTGGGTCTTTTAGCTTGTCAAGGTTAAACTTGATTCTTGTGGGGCCCTGCTTGGTGATTTTCTTTAGATGTAGTAGACTTAAAAACAAACTAAATCTCAATGTTGTATTTCTTCTGATTTCTCCCAGGGCCGTCTTAACAGTAATTTAGGCGCACGGGCAAAGCAATGCATTGGGGCCCCTACCTATTTATTTATTGACTGCGCCACAACATACATAGATTAGCATGGGGCCTCTATGCTCATGAGGCCTTGGGCAACTGCCCCACGTGCCCATGCGTTAAGACGGCACTGAATTTTCTTTCGTCTACAACCTCCGCACACAGTAGAGTGTTTTAAGTCTAAAATTTATAATTAACATCATATGAATACATGTACTACTGTATAATCTTATTAATTGTTTCCTCATTACCGCACTAAGAACAGCTTAGAGAGGAAAACATCTACAATAAACTGATGTGTTACATTTTGCTCTAATTATAATTATCATTTGAAGAGGGGTAGGGTTTTTTATTTTATTTATTTTCTTTTTTGGCAGGAAGGAGGTTTCCATTTCACTTAGCTCATTTTCTTTTTAAGCAGTGGATCTAATGGTCTGATAAACTTAACCTGCAACTTTCAGTGACTGATGTCGTGTGGGTGTGTGTATGTGAATACATGCTCAGAGTTTCATGTGATGGTTTAATATAGGTCAACCTGACATTTGTCAGAATACATCCTATATTTAAAGTGTCACCCATTTATCAGAATGCTTGGAAATGTTAAAAGCTACCATTAAAGCTTTGCCTTTGCCATTTTTGCTCTCCTGAACTGCATTATTTGCGAGACCTTTAATCCTTTTCCGTTTCCTGATACTTCCTTTTTTTCGAATTCAACTTAATCTGTATTCCACTGCAATTTGCAAAAATATCTATAGTCTGAAAAAAATGTATGTATAAGTTTAACAATGAAAATCATTAGTTTCAACTAAAGAGAAAAAAATTCTTTTTTCATGCATTTAAAGATTGTATACTTCGATGTCTTACTGCATGAGTCGCGCCGACGACTGAACAGCCAAAGTAAGTCAAAGAGGAGGACTTTGCGCGCAGTTGTACCAAATGACTCGCCATCTTAATTAACCAGGAGCACGCAACCCGTTTTAAGTTTTTTAAATGATACACGACCATTTTGTATTGCTTGTTGGTTATTTTATTGTTGTTTGTTGTTACTTTTAGCAAATATTCTGTTTGTCAGGACATATGGTTCTTGTATCTTTCTTATACGTTCACAGTATCATTGACCATCTTCAGTTGAAGTATATCCTCCCCAGTCTGTCTCCTCATCCTTGCCCTTTATCTAGCAAGCATCACCTGGCCACGTACTTGTTTATCTAGCCTCAAACTCTCGCCCTGATTGTTCTAAGCATCAGGATACATACGGTTCGACCCTTTACCGGTCTGGAATGTTCAGGATAGAACTGTAGCTTGACCTTGAACTACGAACATTACTCGGTACTCCGAAATTGAACTTGAACCATTATCATTATCTGTTCAATGTTCGTCACAAGAATCTGGATACAAATGGAATGTGACCTACTTTTCTGTATTCATTAATATCAGAGTATGATAAAGAAGTCCTCTGGAGAAAAAGATCTCATCTTTGAGGAGGAAGAGTTAGGGTGGGGTGGGGGATTATATCCCAGACCTCCTCCCACACTTAGACACAAACAGTGCATGATGCTTATCGTCTCTTCACTAATACAATAAGACTTTTTGCCTTGCTAGCCCCCAACCCCTTCACTCAGCTAACCTCTACCTCCGGCATGCTTCCTTTCAGTTCTGGCTCCATAGATAAATATTCCAGTCATCGCTTAGTCACAGTTTTCCTGGTAGCTCTTCGGTTCTGACCTTGGCCCGAAACCATCATCCATTTCAGGTGCTCCTCGATGAGGTCAGAAATCGATAATACTTCGCGGAGGCTGTGGTACTCTTGCTAAAACCATTTCTAACATGGTCCCTTAGCTTCTCTCTCTCTCTCTCTCTCTCTCTCTCTCTCTCTCTCTCTCTCTCTCTCTCTCTCTCTCTCTCTCTCTCTCTCTCTCTCTCTCTCTCTCTCTCTCTCTCTCTCTCTGTGCGTGGGTGTGTGCGGGCGGGTCTAGCATTTGGTCCTTCTAGCGTGGATGAATCACGATTAACTTTTGTGTTACGTGGAGAGAATCGTGCGTGTGAAGGTTTTAGTCCAAATCAATATTCATGAAGTGCAGTGCTGCAGCATAGTGTGCTACATATTTTATAGCGTTAACTATCCACAAATGTGCTGTGACTTTATGGCATAGTTCAGTTTGATGTGATATTAAGTCAATGTGGACTACTTCATATCCTATTTACGTCGAGTGATGAATATGTAAAGTTGTCTAAGGGTTTTATCCCTTTGTTGTTTCATAGCATGTGTGTGTGTGTGTGTGTGTATGTGTGTGTGTGTGTGTGTGTGTGTGTGTGTGTGTGTGTGTGTGTGTGTGTGTGTGTGTGCGCTTGCTTGCTTGCTTGTCTCCTTTAACAGACTAAAAATTACTTTCTTCTTAAATAATATGACAAAACATACCTTATTTTATCTATTGTTTGATAATTATACAATTGTTAGCCTTCCTTAGCCAAGCAAAATCTCCTGTCTAGATCACACCAATAATTTGTACTAAAGACGTCGTTACTTCTTATTGTTTCAAATACTTGATGACTTAATTGTTGTTTGCTTTCTCTCTCTTTCTCTCTCTCTGAAATGCCTTGTGTGACGTATTTATGCTGACTGCTTTTTTTTCGAATGCATTGAAGACGTAGCTATTATCTGTTCACTTAAAATACTTTCTAGCACATAGCTGTCAGCTATTCACTCAAATGCCTTTTAAGACGTAAATGTCGATTATTCACTCCAGTGACTCCAAGACGTAAATATTTTGGCAGATGCCATTTTAGTAGTTAACTACATCCGCGACTCCAATTGTTGAATGAAATCATTAGCTGTCCTCTGTAAGAAATCATTAGCTGTCCTATGTAAGAAATCATTGGCTGTCCTCTGTAAGGAATCATTGGCTGTCCTCTGTAAGAAATCATTAGCTATCGTCTGTAAGAAATCATTAGCTGTCCTCTGTAAGAAATCATTAGCTATCGTCTGTAAGAAATCATTAGCTGTCCTATGTAAGAAATCATTAGCTGTCCTATGTAAGCCATTTCAGGAAATATTTCATCACGTCTCTGGTTTCATTTTAAGAAAACTCGACTTTCGTGTTTCATTGCAGCGTATGTGTGCACAAGAGAAACTGTTTTGTATTTTTCTTTTCTTTTTTTTTTTTTTTTGAGATTTGATTGCATTGTTTAAGTTCACTAAAATGACCGTTTCTTTACTTTATATCTGAGGGTAGTGTTTGCATTCATAAACTAGATTGGGTTTGTAGGCTTTTATGTTTTGGATTTTTTAAAATTTTTTATTTGATTGCACCCCTTGCGTTTACTATATTAGACTGCTTATGATAACAGTTTGGTTCCCGTTTTATTTGACTGTGACCGAGATGCTGGTAACGAGTGTCTCTGACGGCTTGTCATCATGGCTCGATAATTGCTGCCTAGGATAGATCCTAGCAAGTAGAGAGTGACAAGGTTTGGTTGAATGAAAATAGCGCCACTTTCTAAATACTACTATGTGACTATGTGAAATAGTACCACTTTCTATATACTACTATTTTGCTGTGTGTAAAATAGTACCACTTTCTATGCACTACTATGTGAATATGTGAAATAGTACTAATTTCTATGTACTTCTATGTGACTGTGTGTAAAATAGTACCATTTTTTATATATTATGTGACTGTGTAAAATAGTACTTTTTCCATATATTATGTACCAGTGTATAAAATAGTACCAGTTTCTATATACTATGTGACTATGTATAAAATTATACCAGTTGCCTTATACTATGTGTAAAATTGTACCAATTTTATATATTATTTGACTCTTTGTAAATTAGCACCAGTTTCTCTATACTATGTGACTCTTTGTAAATTAGCACCAGTTTCTATATACTATGTGACTCTTTGTAAATTTCTATATATTATATATCTATGTGCAAAATTGTTCAGGTTTCTATATATTATGCATAAATTAGTGCCAGTTTCTATATACTATTACTATTATTATGCATAAAATAATACCAATTTCTATATATTGTGTCACTATGTGTAAAATAATACCAATTTCTTTATACTGTGTGTGTCTTACACTACTTGTCATGACTTGATTTTATGCAATTTTCCCCGGAAGTCTGCACTTCCGACTACATTCACACTGTCTATTTATCGTTACCTATTCAACTCATTAACTTCAAATTTTGCATTGCAACCCCAAATCTATTCTCGTTTCAAGACCATGTGACTATGTGTAAAATTGTACCAGTTCTATATACTGGTACAGCTTCTATTTAGTATGTGTAAAATACTACTAGTTTCTATGTAGCATATATAAATTTATTACCAGTTTCTCTATATGTGTGTAGATCTAGCTTCTATACACTAGGTGTAGAATAGTACCAGTTTCTACAGATTTTGCGAAGATCATTTTTAATATACTGTTTGTGGAATAGTACCAGTTTCTATGCACTGTGTAGAATACTGCAAGTTTCTATAGACCTCTGTGTGTATACTAGTGCTAGTTTCTGTACACCGTGTGTAGAATAGAACCAGTTTATATATAATGTTTATAGAATAGTACCAGTTTCTGTGTGTAGATTAGTACCAGTTTCTAATAACTATGTGTAGAAGAGTACCAGTTTCTATAGACTGTGCAAAATAGTACCAGTTTCTACACTCTGCGCGTAGAATAGTACCCGTTTCTATACATTGTATGTAGATTTCCACCAGTTTCTATACACTGTCAGTAGAATAGCACCAGTTTCTATATGTTATGTGTAGAATTCTACCAGTTTCTATGTACTATGTTTAGAATACTACCAGTTTCTATATACTATGAGTAGAATAGTGCCAGTATCTATACATTGTGTGAAGTCTACCAGTTTCTATACACTGTAGAATACACATATCAATTTCTATACACTATGGCTGAGTAGTACATTTCTATACAATATGACTCATTTATGAGTAGAAAAGTACCGTTTCTATACACTATGAGTAGAGTAGTACCATTTCTATACAATATGAGTAGAATAGTACCGTTTCTATACACTATGAGGAGAGTAGTACCATTTCTATACACTATGAGTAGAGTAGTACCATTTCTATATGCTATGTGCAAGTTATTTGTCTACTACCAATTATCCGCAAGCTCACACACACCATATGTACATTCATGCTACTGCACTCACCCCGCGCTCACGCACAGAAATATAATAAATAATATTTAGAAAAGCAGACAAAGATAAATAAAATTGAGTATGCTAAACATATGCTGAAACTTGTAGCGTTTTGACTGTGGATGTTTGCTTTTTCATGTGACGTCACCTAGTAAAGCAGTTACGTGTTGTGTGAGACTTTTAATTCCAAGTCACACGTACATACACACATGGAGTTCATAGTCTTACTGGCATAAGCAATGCACACACTATGCTCACTCTGAACTTAGTTTGCAGTACTGTAGATGTAGATGTGTGTGCCTTAACATGGCAGTTCTGTGGGAATCGTGTGTTGTCTTTTTAAATTAAAACGTTTGCTACCCGCTCCCCCCATTTTTTTTTAACAACCGTTGGAAAGACGGAACTATCCTATTTTTACTGTAACGATTGGTGAGGGACGCGGCCTGTGTATGTTTAGGAGGATGGGTGGGGATCGGGAGAGTAGGAGCGTGCGTACAGTCAAGCTGTGAACAATATTTGCTGTTTCAGAACTCTGTGATTGATGCTGCTCCTGTTTTCCGTGGATCCTTGACCTTGCTCCCGGGGTCTGAAAGCGTACGTTTGTCGTACAATCCGTTGCCTTTGTTCGTGTCTGTATTAGGACTGAACAAGAAACTAAATAGATAGATAGATAGATAGATAGATAGATAGATAGATAGATAGATAGATAGATAGATAGATAGATAGATAGATAGATAGATGGATGACTGGTTGATTGGTCATATATTCATAACTGGTGATTTGGTACACACATTCATGACTAATTGTTGGTCAGATATTCATGAATGGTAACATGGTACAGACATTCAAGTCTGGCAGTTTTGTACAGGCATTCAATGACTGATACATTCTGTGACTGATATACTGAGACATTCCGTGACTGGCAGTTTGATACCTATATTCGCTGTAGTTTTGTGGTGTGGCGCGAAGACGTCCGACGACACCGTTTGCAGATTCAACTCAGACTGAAAAAAATATACTGAGAAGAAATTAATCAACCAGATCAAAATTAAATTCAGCGGCAAATAAACGACCTTTTTCGTCTATAGTAGCCTCATTGACAAATCTCAAAAAGCTCGTGTAATATATCTATGTGTTTCATACTCAGGGAATGCAATAAACAGCCCCGAAGTTACGTTACATTTACCACCATCCTGTGACCTTTTGTAAACCTGAGCATGTAGTGGTTACCATAACCATACGTAAACTGACATTCTGTGATGCAGATTTCTAAGTCAAGCTGTGTAGTTTTAGATAATACTACCAGTTATATGTGTAGTTTGTAAACTTATTGATTCTCATCAATATGAATATATTTAATTGAGCGGATGCTTATGTTATAAATGATATTATAACGTTACTTACAAACATTTTGCATCTCTCTTGTGCCACTGTAACATTGAATTGTCTTTCTTATAATGCCTTAAAGCGGTCAGTCGTTTCAGCCTACCCTTTTGTTACGTAGTAAATGTCATCATTTTATTCCTCAAACAGTTTTGTTTATTTTGTCAACTGCCATAACCTGTCTAGATGTCATTGAATGGCGGGGTTGGGGGTGGGGTTAGGAAGGGGAACAAGTCTATATCTAGTCTTATCTGTCTGTTTGGTGAGTGACCAATCTATCGCTTAGAGTTTGTATACGCGTCTTTATCTGCAGGTACGAGGGGATGTGAATGTACCACACGAAACAAACATCTATAGCTACATTCACTCACATACAATTATGATTATATCACTCATACACGTGCACACAAACACACACACACACACACATACACATTCTCGCACACGTTTCTTCAAAGCGAGAGTGAATTCTGGCACACTAGTGCACACTCTAAATAACGAATCTAGGCGAGAACCTCTCTCTCTCTCTCTCTCTCTCTCTCTCTCTCTCTCTCTCTCTCTCTCTCTCTCTCTCTCTCTCTCTCTCTCTCTCTCTCTCTCTCTCGTCAATTGCTGTCTCCACGGCAACCTTTGAGCAGAAAGCGCAACGTACCGTAGCCGGCCGTGGGGTTTCCGAGGAGTGGATCGATTCTTGAACACAGAACTGAGCTTGCCTCTCCTTCCCGCGGCACCAACTGGCTCTGAAGTCGTCGTGGCTGTTGACGGAATCATGGTGGAGCACAGTTGTAGTGACTGATTAATTGTTGTGTGAGTCTCTACCCTCTCCATCTGGAAATAAGTCAGGGATTGTGGGTGGATACAGCCTCTACTGTACTCTCGACGAAAGGAAGCGGGTGTTGTAGATAGACCTCGACTAAATACGTATTTGCTGCGTGTTGATTTTATTTTTTTAATTGTTGGGTGATTCCCTCGCCATAGCAGTCAAAAGGCATGGACGACATTTAGCCTGACGGTTAAAATCAGAAAGAGCATTCAGACTTTTTCTAATGTTCACTTAACAGTGGTCCTTGAAAAAAAAACATGTAATTTGTAATTAAAAAGAATATT
This sequence comes from Sinotaia quadrata, assembly GCA_028829895.1. Taxonomy (NCBI): domain Eukaryota; kingdom Metazoa; phylum Mollusca; class Gastropoda; order Architaenioglossa; family Viviparidae; genus Sinotaia; species Sinotaia quadrata. The sequence continues at coordinate 107,934,077 of CM054179.1, forward strand.
TAAGTACAGCTGTCATTTCAATTGAAATATAGATGAGGTGACGTCATTCAGCTGTCATTTCATTTAAAATATAGATGAGATCAGTTACTGCATTCGGCGCCTCTAATTATGCTGGGGTTTTCTGGGTTATTCTGAACACTTGTATTTATTTCCATCGCAATTCATTCCATGTAACAAAACCATTTAAAGAATTGCAGCATGTTTTAGCTCATATAAACATGTATTTTGTTTAGGTTCATACACATATGCACATATAATTATAATACACACACACACACACACACACACACACACACACACACACACACACACACACACCTTCATAACAATAATTATGACAGTAAGTGGTTTCAGACACAAAGCCCTACATATATGCGAGTCGTCTCGAGGCAACGAGGCAACAATATATGACAGTGACATGAAAATCAGCGTGTTATAAAGTCGTTATCAGTGACCGACTGTCTAAATTTAGATCCGGCTGGCTGGTGAACAATCATGCTAATGTTAAGTGTAATAGCTTCCCGCGAGGTCCAGGTTCATAACCACTTTTTTCTGAACATGCTGTGCTGTTCGATAAAGCCTCGACTTTCGTGTCTCGATTATGAAAAAAAATTCGAACAGTAATATAAATAGTGATTTGAAAAACTCGCTGAACATTTTAAATAAATGTATAGTTAATGAAAACAGTAATCTTATTTACACCGTCTCAAAAACAAAAACAAAAATACAATGGCGATTGCAGATGCAATCTGAAAATGCAGTCGTCATGAAACAATCATGCTAAAGCAGCAGACGGTTTGAAAAGAATGTTTGTTTATGATAATTATTACTCACTTTCTTATTTTATGAACCTTATGCCAATCTGTCGCTATCCAGAGTTCTTAATTATCTTTCCTCCATTATCTGGTTGAAACAGAATAACATATTTCTTTACAAATGAACATTAATTGTTAATATTTTAACATAAATAGGCCTACATCGTGCGTATGTGACTTTTGAATCTCTGAGCTTTTTATACGTTCAATTAATGATATGGTATCGAATTTGGACACATTAGAAGAACACTGAAGTATAAAAGCTATCTTCTTCCTCCCCCACCCCACCCCGCCGCCTCGCATCCCCAGTATACATTGAAGTCACATTGTACTATCCTGGTCATATAGAATTCATCTTCAGATGACGTAATACAGTTTTCCTATCTGAAGTGCAATAAAGGAGGGTCTTGAACTGTAGCTATTCCACCCATTGTCTCAAACTAAAATCGAATTAAAAATATATCTTCAGCATTGCACAATAGTTTATATTCATAAACTTTAACGTGATTTGAAGTAAAAGACAAGATAAATTAAGGTGTGTAACTTCCAGTCGCCGTATTCGCTTATTGGTTTCTGATGAAGTGACAGTTTGCAATTAATTTGAATTGTTTGTATACAAATATATTTAAATTAGTCTTAAGTACTTGTGCTATGTTAGTGAGTGTTGTGCTTCTAATTCAGTGAGTACGGTACAGATAGTTCAGGACGCTGGAATGTTGTTTTCTTTTAAACAGTTGGTAGAATCCATTCGTCCACATAATATTGCTCAGGCCAGATCCTGAAATTGCTTATCTTTAATGCTAGGGAAAAGGTGCTTCACGAGCAGGTTGGTGGTTGCTCACGTGACACATGATACCGATCAACAACCACGTGCCCTTTTTCGTGTCATCCGTGAGACACACGTCACGCTGTCAACCTACCTCGCGTGTGTTCCCAAATGCAGTGTGGTTTGAATTGTTCAGGAGTGTTTCCAGTTAGTTATGACACGGAGAAAATCACTCCAATGCACACACACATATACACAAATGCACACAAACACACTCAGGCACGCGTTATTGTAACATGCATACAAATAGGGTTGATATTTTTTTAAGTGTTCTGTGAATATTGACTAACGCTTTTATCAGTGGTCATTATTTTCTCTCAGCTGTCTTTCCTTCCTGTTTAATATTGATAATGAAAGAATTCTTTTTTGTTATTGTTTGTATTTCCTTTATTTTCCTTTGATGGCCTTTGTTGAAAACTCTGTTGGCACCAAAACTCAGAACTCACTTTGACAAGAAATGAGAACAGAAATCGCACAGTTTATTCTTTGTCAGCATGCAGCTTTCTCCACTGATACAGTCACAATGGTTTTGTGCGGAATATTAGCAGTTGAATTCAGTTTCTTTCTTCCCAGTGTTTATGGACATTGTCCACCTGCCGTCAAGCTTAGCCCACCTGCCTTCAACCCTTCCTTTGCAAGGCGTTTTATTTTTGGTAATTGCTAGACAGTGTTCAGACTTTTTGATGGGGGAGAAGTATGGGGTGGCGATATATTTGCAAACCAGACATTTTGTGTGTGCTCCAGAAAAGGGATGAAGGTTTGAAAGTGTTGCAACTTTGTAATATAAGTTCTTGCCTCACTGCCACCGCTGCGTGCTTTTGTTGATCGTCAGATTTATGAATCCTGTTGCCGCCATATTTATGTCGTATCCTGTATCCTGCCTCATCAGTCAAAAGGAGAGTGAAAGCGTTTCTTTTGTTCCGTTGTATACACAAAGTACACGAAGATGATTTAACATCTCTATTTCTATAACGGTTTTTGTTTTGTTTTATAATTTTTATGTAGAATTGTAGACTTTACGAAATACTCGGAATTAGCGCAACCCATCGATATTACGTAAACTAATCAGTCTGTATTAAATTTTGAAAGGCGTTGTTTCTATTATTCTTTTGTTTTTTTGTATGATAATTTCAACAACTTCATTCATGGAGAGAGAAACGAGTGTTGAGGATGGGGTTCTCGATGAGGGTCTTATTTTCGCCTAACCTCAGCAGGGAAATGCGATCCGTTCATGTTGTTTTGACCAGTGCCGTCTTACGTCTGGACACGCTGGGCAGTTGCCCATGGCCTCAGGAGCATAATATTTCAGGGGTATTTTATCGACCATTTACATTTTTATTCTTGTGAGTGGTTGAGCAGGAAGGGGCCCCAGAGCATAGCTTTGCCGTGGGCCTATAGTGCTTTTAAGACGGCCCCTGAGTTTGACAAGGCTGAATAAATCGTCCGACACATTTGCGTCAGTTTTTCAAAGTTTTTTTGTAATCCCCATTTCCCGGTTTCTCCTATCTTTATTTTCACTGACAGTTGTCTAGGGTGATATGAAATTGTTTTACAAAAAGGTAGATTATAAAAATTGCTTTCCCTTGGTTTTCTCCTATATGGATAAAACTGCTAAAATACTATGCACAATGAGCAACCCCGTGTCCAGTTTTCATTTTACAACCCTGTCCTAATTTAGGCATTAATCATCATTATTAATTTATAGGATAATCCTCAACATTAGAGACAGCTGGACTTACCTAACTTATCTCCCTTCAAATGCCACAATCTCCTGATTGCTCACGACACCTAGTCGGATAAGCTAGTTGACTTCTTGCCACAATATTATCTCCTATTTTTATTTATAGATAATAAATATAATTCTTTATTCCTCTATTTACAGCTCGGCCCCCAGTGGCAGTCTCCTTCAGTCGTTTACCTGCACTTATGTAATAACATAGAGAGATAACAGTTTAGGAAATTTAACAATAAAATTTAATAAAATTTAAAATTAAAATTGAAACAGGAAATGAACAAATTGATTTCTGCGAATATAGAATTCAATGTGTGACCCGGAAAGTCACTTTGTTATTCACACCATGGAAAATCTATCTTGATTTGTACTTTGGGACTTAATAACAATTAATCAATGGTAATAAAATTACATACACATGGCATTTCTCACCACATTTAAGTGTAATATCACTGTGCTACTTAACCTCTATAGAAAAATGTATTATATCAACAGCAATGAAATTCACAAGAGTATTCTATGTACATCACAATACAAAATATATAAATTAATTACAAGAAAGATTTTGATTTTACGAGAGAGATCAAGGTATTACCACTAGGTGTTTTCGTATAGGCATGGTCATAGTGATGGATGCTCTCTATTTTCCCGTGTAAGTTGGGTGCAGCGTAGCATAGGCATCTTACATGACCCACTCATTCAGAGGGTTTTATGAATGAAAGTAAAGGTCAACTCACATCTTAGCACTACGTCACTGTCCGGAAAACAAATGACCGTACATGGATAGTTAGTATCCTATTTTTGGTGCAAACTTCACCTATGGTCTAACCTACTTTCTCCAAACTTGTACACAGCATTTCGTCAGTCTCTAAGCTTAGTCCTAACGGAAGTTCTCAATGGATATGCAAGACTGGGAAAAACCCATAAAACCCATGTGTAAGAAAACCAATTAATAATATGAAAAAGTTTATCAGGATTACATAATTTGTTTTAATATATTTCCATACCGATTCTTGTTTGTTTATTTCATGTGTTGATTTGGGGTTACACACACGGCAACCTTTGTCGCGTCTTGAAGACGAAATAGAAATTTTAATTTTTTTCTAAAATTGGGGATGGGGGCAGGGCATTAAGGATGCAGTGGTTGGAGGTCGGTACTTAGGCTGAAGCAAACCCACTATGCCATCGTAGTCCTCCGAAAGTGCCTGGCCACTACGCCTGTTGTGAAGGCTTGGTGCAAATCGACCTTTAGGGCAAAATCTTGACAAACGGAAATCATATCAAGGTTTTTCGTTTCGTTTCCACTCATATCTCACCCATACCCCCCATACCCCCGCAAACCTGTGTCGGGCAGGTGAGATGGAGGTGTGTGGGTAGAATACACAAGCTAGTTTCCAACTCCATTTCCAGCTGTTATCATTCGTTAAAAATAGACCCGGCGCGCACGTGCTGAGTCTTGATACTTCGGTTAACGGGATCTGCGCCTTGTGGTAATAATGCTGGTTGATATTGCCTTGTTTAAAAGGTATCATGTGTCGGGACGTTTGCAATATGACCCAGATCTTTTTTTTTAATTCGGCGTCGAACAGCGTAACTGAATGAACAACGAAACGGCAGTGATCAAATCCACAGGGTATAGTGACGTGACACAGATGCGAGATATAGTAACGGATACTGTGACTGACAACATGTTAAGCAAAAAAAGAAAAAAAGAGAAACAACTAAACAAAAAAAAAGGAAAAGGGGTGGGGCGTGGAATAGAAACATATTTCTCTTTGCCCGAGATTTTGGTTATAGGTCAGCGGCAAGTTAGTTTATGTCTATAATATTTTTTGTAATCAGCAATAATTCTAATGTTAATATATATTTTTTTGAGTACGTGATGTATTCAATTTCTTTTGTATGTTTACTGAACTGTTTACCTTTGTCATTTTATTCAAGGTATTACATTCATTGTGACTTTCTCTCCCTCCCTCTCTCTCCTTACTCTCTTTCGTGTGTGTGTATGTACACGCGTTTGGACTTAAGTAGGATTGGTGGATTTGGAACCCGTTTACATGAAATAATTATTAGCCGAGAATACCTCATACACACACTCACACGCACACACACTGAGTATACCTGAGTTCAAAATTAATACACTAGAGTGTAATAAAATCATGTCGTCTTAATAATATTTATCTGTTCGTTAGCATATATGTATACTACTACAACCCACGTTACTACTGACTCGGTGGTGAATGTTAATGGTACTCATCACGACTTCATTTACCAGTACCTTTAACCGCACTGTAAATCAGGCAAGTAGCTGTTTACGTCACAGAGCCATTCCTTGGAGGTGTCGAGTATATCTAGTGTATATGTACGTACGTGCTAGCCACTAAGTCCCTTAGCGAGAAAACAACAGCAGCACGTCTGATTATTGTCATTTATTTCATTTATTCATTAATTATAATTAATATTGTAATAATTATTATTTGGGAGAGATATCGTTATATTGTTGTTCCCCATGTCACGTGCTTTGGACATCTGTCACCCAATGGAAAAATTATTATTTTGTTTGCTCTCGCGATTACCCACAGCGCATTGTTAACTGAATCGCGAAAGAAACGAAGGTCCAAACTACAGCAATAACGCCTTAGGAGAAAAGACACATAGGACGAAAGAAGCAATCATTAAGGTGCACAAATCTGGAGGACAGCGCAGAGGCAGGCTATTATTTCACTGCAAAAGGACTCGACCAATCAGTACATGATACATGTTTGAAGTGCATATAGGGTTCAAAGGGTAATAATGATATTTCTATAAATATACGTTTAGTATTCGACAGTAGTTGTACCGGCTTACGTTTTTTCTTGCGACTGAAATTTGTATGATCCATTTCCTGCACTGAATTCTGCTGAGGTCTAGTATTACAAAAATAAATAAATAATGGAATCGTTTCGTGACCAAACTCATTACTGCAAAGATTGGTGATGGGGTGGAGAGTGGAGGGAAGCACCTCTGTCCTCCAATCATTGTGAATCATTGGAGTGGGCGAGGAAAAGACTTTTGTAAACACGTTTAGAGGGGCGACGTAGTCATCACAGGGTGGAAGAAATGGGCTGGGAGGGTGGAAATTGGAATATCTTATATATGCTGGTAGAACATTTCAGAATGCACCATTTTCACTGTAATGACATAACGTTTTCTTTTTACAAATGCCAGAAACAATTTAAAATAATCTAATTATTATAATAAGAAGTGTTGTGTAAATGTTTTGGCAGCTAGCAGTATGATAAACAGTCATTAGGTAACTGTCTGTTTGATAAAGACTCTTTAGGTAGCTCGATTTGATAAACAACCTTTAGGATGCTCAGTTTGGGTAAACAACCTTTAGGTATCTCACAGCTTGGTGAACAATCGTTGACATGGATTTGTACATTATCACTAATTATAGTTTTAGAAAATCTTTCATTTTGTATCTAAACTTCAGTCACAAGTTTGACTCACTTCTATTTTGTCTGTTGTCTTGTGCATACAGTTTAATAGTTTTTGAATAATCGCCCCTCTGGTATTAATTATCGTACGCAAACCAGCGCTCACTTGCGTGGACTACATATACTAAAAAATATAGTGTATGTTTTAAACGTGTTTTCATTTATATCAGTGCTTGTTTATTCGTACTTTTTTCTTTATTAATGTAATAAACGGTTAGGCTCTGTATTTTCCAACATATCATACCTTTGGAAAGAAAGTTGGAAAATGCGATTTCCATCAGTGCTTGTTTTAACGAGAGGCGATTGGCTGGGAACGCGAACCAGCCGCCATTCTCTATGCTGCCATCTGTCAGGCGTGTGTGTGTGTATTTTTTTAATTTTTTTATATGGCCCGGAAAGAAATTTAGCGCGATGGCTGTAATACATATCGTGCATGCGCGCTAGATTTAAAGTTTCCTTAAACGAGACGTGCCACGTTCTTTGTCTGAAATACAGGTGGGGGTCGTTTTGAAGATAGGATCCAACAGTAACTCTCTCTCTCTCTCTCTCTCTCTCTCTCTCTCTCTCTCTCTCTCTCTCTCTCTCTCTCTCTCTCTCTCTCTCTTCCACACATACCAAGAATTCAATCAATAAAAGTGGCCTGCATGCTAAGAGTTTTGTTGCTGGCTAAATTGATTGTTTCAGAAATATACATTGCAGTTTCTCTTTATCGCTTTTCACATTATTTTGTTTTCTGAATGATAAAATAACTAGCTTTTGTTTCGAGAGTTTTTATTATTTGCAGGACAAAGGCGTCACACGACACACTGTGTGCCTGCGAGTTGATGTTATGTGTGTGTGGACTGCAGTGAGGTTAACCTGTCAACATTTCCTTAAACGGATGTTAATTAACTTGAAAAGACTCTACGTTCCACAACTGTCGTTCACAGTGGGGATGGTGGAGAAGTGGGGGAAAGGACTTGGCAAAAGGGCAACAGATGTAGCCTTGTGTCAAATTTTCCATGAAAGAAAACCTGAACATGTGTTTGTTTTTCCTTAATGTACTCACAACTTCAAATTATTTTTTTTCCAGTGCGCAATGTCTGTTCCAGTAATTTCATGCCTGGTATAAAAGGAAGCATATATACATGATTGTGTGTGTGTGTGTGTGTGTGTTTGTGCTTTTGTCCACTTTGATCGATTATTATTCACATGTGGTATATCTGTATCCTCACGCGAGTCTGTGCTCCGTGTTTGCGCGCGCATATATTTTCTTTGAAGTCCATGTTGTTTGCATCCCTAATAGCTTGTGTAATGTGACAGTACGAGTGCAAAATCGTCTGCAGTTGGACACGCATCCATTAATGCACCACACAGTGCTTGCGCTCTGCCTGTTAACTCTACTGACGAATAGAACGTCACACACGCACGCACGCATACACACAGAATTGAGACAACAAAATAGTCATTTATTCTGAATACACCCACTGAGTGTGTGCCTGTGCTCGGGCCGTTTAAGCATCATATCGGTGCTTGCTCTGTGCATTTACTGTAATATTGATTTTCGTCGCGTTGAAGACGCTCGTGAGGCGCAGGCTTTAAGAGTACGTGTAATTCATTTACTTTCCCAGTAAGCATTTCGTTGATTATTTGAAGAACTTCAGAAGATAGTGTGCTTGAGAACTGCTACTCTGTACTGATTCTTACTCTCGGCTAATAAAACAAAATTATTAAATTTCTATTTGAAGGGTTGTCTTAGAAGTAATTATTAAAATACTGTTAAAAATAAAATTTACAGAATGTACACTTAAGTGTTAGTATATACAACATCATAATTTTGTTTAGTGTATACATCGTAATATTGTTTAGTGTATATGTCACAGTCTGATAAAATTGTCCGACTTCGTGACCCACTTGCCTTGTTTACTTCAAATTCGAATATTTGAAACCCTTGGCCCTTTGTTCAAAGCTTCCTTTTTCTAGGTGCTTCTAGAACAGGTCAAGATGTTATGTAACTTTAGGACCATTGTCCAGTTCTCGAACCAACCACATGCTTTGCGAACAGTCACGTGATACGCAATATACCTTTCTATATATGTACCCACACGCTTCCGCTCCCTCACTTCGAGCACATTTTAGCTAATTCCATCAGCTTACTCGGGTCGTGAGAGGCAGCCGGCGCCATAGAGAATCAAGGTACCCTTCGACTTCTCTCAAAGGTATCATTTTATTTAATAGTATTTGCCTATGTATTGTTTAAGTATGTATTTGTGCTATGTATTATATGATTTCCATATACACTTGAGCATGGTTCAGAGAAATAGCTGAAAACCTATATGTTACGGAATATAAATTTATTGTAACCATTTTTCCATTTCTGTACTTTAATTTATATTGTTTTAATTCACTAAGAGCCAGAATGCTGCGCTCGATATGAATTCTTCATGTAATTCAATTATTGCGTGTAATTTAAATTGTAAATTGTGAAGCGCTCTGTCGGCTTGAATTACCCCTTGTATGAACATTAATTTAACGTTGTATCTATTTTATTGCTTCATACGTCATGACTGTTAAATGGAACACATGTGAGACGATTATATTTTTTTTAAATCTAACTGTAAGCGACGCGAGGTCGAAACTCTTTGTTCAGCGCATTTAATTGAGCCATGCCTAAGTAGGACCTGTTAGGTTGAGAATTATATCCAAACACGTTGCATCCACAGGTCGGCTCATGGTTCATGTTCACCCATGCCTCACCTGCATTAGCTTATTGGTGTAAGCGTGTCGAAATCCACTCTGAGGGCCATGCTGCAAAAATTCCAGTTCCTAGCCACTAACAAAGGGACATCATTCCTTATGCACCACGTGTGTCGTAAAAGGGGGACTGAGGGAACGAACCGGCATGACTGAGTGTTGAGACCAAGGATACAAGAATAGAGCTAAGTGCAAAATCAAGTGTACAGATCTCAAAGGAACACTTTTCTGGCAATTTAGATTGACAAAAATCAGGCATAGGCGCGTAAAGACAGAGTGAAGACTATTCGCGTTGCATTCGATTTATTGTTAATTTGTTAAACTTTATTAAATCTTATTTTCTTTGTTAATACCTCTTAGTAGTTGATTTCTATGCACAATAGACCAATTAGATTAATTCTTAGATTTGAATGGGGGCGGATGAGCAGAAAGATTGATGACGAGTGCATATTAATTTAGAGGGACTTAACTGTTTTCAAATCTAGCTAAAAGTTCGCAGTTTATTAGTCTGTAAATTTGTCGTCTGAACTACAAGACGCACTTTTAATTAGTCAGATAATAAATTGAGCAACCAGTCTGCGTAGAATATGAGAGGAAGAATTAATTATATTTAAAGTCTTTTAATTATTCTAAGCAGGGTCTTTAAATAAATACTGGAAACGTAACAAGTGGGGGTCGTCGCGGGATTGATATGTATTAAATTGTAAATTGTAACATTTTTATACATAGGGCGCATCATAACCTAGAAACGAACGAACGAACAGAATTGCCAATTGTTCTTTTGATTTTTGTATCACTGATTTTCTTTGCTTTTGTTGTGACATGTGCATGTATTCTTTTGCAGAGTAGCGTGCATGTTAGTTAATGTTGATATATTTAAGCGTAGTTAAATATGTCATGTTAGCTATTGAATGATTTATTTAGTATTGTGTTACTGAGTACTTCATTGTGAGGAGTCGAAGGTTATACCGCCAGCTAGGAGAGTTACCGGTAGTAACAGACTTCGGACTATTATATTTAGGGTGCTAGATATAATGTGTAATGTTGTATGGTAGGAGCCGTGACATTACGAAAGTCTTGGAACAGCGGACACTGTGACAAGCAGGTGAAACGTGTAAGAGTTAACGCGCAATTTATTTCGGAAGGTGTTCTGAGTAAATTAAATAATTTTTGTAAGGTTGTAGCCTAAAAGTTATTTTCGGGATAAGCGGAGTTATCGCCGACGGTTAAAACACACAATTCACGAGATACATTCTTATTGTAGCCAGCGCGCTAAGACAGTAAAATGGATCGCAAACAGGTTATCGAAGACCTGAAAGAAACCGGTATCATGATAGGATATCAGGGTGACGAACTGACTAGCTACATCAAAACTGAGCTAGAGAAAGCGGAAAAAGCGGAAAAAGAGAGACAAGAGATAGAAAGGGAAGAACGGTTAGCTGCCCGCGAAGCTAAGAAGTTAGAGGCTGATAGACTAGCCGAAGCTAAAAAGCTAGAAGCCGAAACCGAGGCTAAACGCATAGCAGCCAATGCGGACACAGAAGCAAAACGCATCGCAGCGGACACAGAAGCCAAACGCATCGCCGCAGACGCAGAAATAAAACGGTTAGAATGGGAAGTAAAGAAACTAGAAGTTACCAACCCAGACCGTGATCGCAGAAGCAGTGGTGATTCGCATTCTAGCGATGGAAATAATCACAGTAGAATTGAAAATATCATTCCAAAGATAAATATGGTCCCATTTGATGAGAACAAAGATCAAATAGACGCGTATTTAAAAACGTTTGAAAAGTTAGCCAGAGCAACAAACATTCCAGCAGAACATTGGGCGATAAATTTATCGGGGTTATTGCAGGGCAGTGCGAAAAACGAGTTCAATAAGCTTAGCGATTCTGAGTCAGATAATTACGACACAGTCAAGGCCGCATTATTGAAACGTTACAAACTCACAGCAGATACATACCGACGTAAGTTTAAACAGGCCACTAAAGCCAGTTCAGAGACGCACGCACAGTACATACGGCGCGTAGCTGACTTGTTCCAAAGATGGATAGATCTAGCCGCAACTCCACAGACGTACGCAGGTCTTAGGGATGAAATGGTAAAAGACCATATTCTCGGGTCATACAAATCAGATCTACTGATTCACTTAGCAATAAGGGAAAAATCTACGCTAGAGGAGATAGGCAACGCCGCCGATCGCTTTGATGACGCACATTCTCAATTCTCGAACGCACACGCGAACAACAAGTCTCGACCGAACGAACCGCAGACTCGAAAGGATAAGAAAAATGACGGGAAGGCACCTAATGAGCGTGATGATAAAACATCTAAACCCGACACTAAAAACAAGTCCGACAAACAGAAAGATAAAAAGAATCTTGCATGTTACACTTGTGGTGATAGTGGCCATTTTTCACGAACATGTCCTGAAAAGAAAACAGCTAAAGTTTACGCAGTAGAAAGTCATACACCTAAAACAGAAAAGTCGAATCGAACACCAGTACAGGCAAACGGTCACGATACAATCGCTTTGCTTGATACAGGGTGTGAGCTAGACGCTATTGTAAATGCATCATTAGTTAACCGTACCGACTACACAGGGGAGACAATCTCTGTCACCTTTGCAAACGGCGAACAAGACATTTTACCAGTAGCTGAAGTCTCGATTGTTTCAGACTTTGTAGAAGGAACAGTCAAAGCGGCAGTTATGGAAAACTCACCGCATGACGTGATCCTTGGTTGCAAGTATGTTTTGCCGTGCAAAAAACAAACTTCAACTGAACCACCACTGGTTAACGCTGTAACCAGAGCAGCGAGTAGTAAAGACAAATCTGTAACTGCACCGATGTCTGCCGCACCAGCCGTAGATAAAGCAACAGTTAGCGAGATTAAAATATTACAAGCTGAGGACGAAACACTAGACAAGTTACGCAGACAAGCTGTACTTGTTAGTGACGTCAACACTGACGATTCGAATAAGAAAGCGTGCATTATTCTGAAAAAGGGTTTATTGTACCGCTATTCGAAAGTGGGAGACGAATTTCGGAAACAATTAGTCGTTCCACAAACCAAACGAAATGACGTATTACGATTAGGTCATGAGAGTCTTTTTGGTGCACACATGGGTGTACAAAAAACAACTAGTCGTATTACAAGTGAGTTTTATTGGCCGGACATCACTGCCGATATCCGTAGATTCGTGTTAAGTTGCGACACATGCCAGAGAACACAGTCTAAAAATTCAATCAGACCCGCACCGTTAGGAGAGCCTGAACTGATCAGTGAACCCTACAAGCGCGTAGCATTGGATTTGATTGGGCCTATAATACCCACATCAACGAGAGGTAATCGATACGTGCTGACCACTATTGATTACGCAACAAGATTCGCCGACGCAGTACCATTGAAAAATATTGATACTGAAACTGTCGCCGAAGCCCTTTTCGGTCTTTGGAGTCGTGTTGGAATTCCTACTGAAATTTTGACGGATCAGGGGAGTCAATTCATAGGCAACGTAATGAAGGAAGTAAATCGTTTACTTTCCATCAAACATCTTACTTGCACACCATACCACCCCCAGGCAAATGGTCTGATTGAAAAATACAATGGGACATTAAAAACAGCACTTAAAAAGCTCGCCACAGATAAACCGAAAGACTGGGACAGATACATCCCTGCCCTACTATTTGCATATAGGGAGGTGCCACAATCTTCCACCGGGTTTTCACCATTTGAGCTACTTTACGGACGTACTGTACGCGGACCGATGATGATTTTGAAGGCACTTTGGACTGATGAAAAGACAGATGACGAAGTTAAGACAACTTATACATACGTCACTGACTTAAGAAACCGTCTTGAAACTATAGGCAAGATAGCACGGGAAAACCTGACGATAGCTCAGTCTAGACAGGCAGAATATTACAATAAGCACACCAAACCTAGAGAATTTGAAGTTAATGACAAAGTGTTACTGTTGCTTCCTGAAGCACATAACAAACTTCAGATGAAATGGAAGGGGCCCTTTGTAGTTACCGCCAAGCTAGGGGGACTGAACTATAAGGTGCAGACAGGAAAGAGAGAGAAAATCTTTCATGTTAACCTACTCAAAAAGTACATAAGCCGTGAGGATCAAACCACTCAAGCTGATTTTGTCGTAGCGACGATAGTTACAGAAGACGAGGGGGATACTGATTGCGTCACTGGTACTTTACCAAACTGTCCTCTACAGACGGACGAAACTGTCAAAGACGTTAGGGTAAATGAAGCCTTGACAGAAAGACAGAAAAAAGAAGTGAATGAATTGCTTAATGAGTTCTCATCTACTCTGACAGACAAACCAGGGTTGACAGACTTAATAGAATTTTCACTGAAGCTGACTGACAACAAACCGATACGTTTGAAGCCGTATCCGTTGCCACACGCTAAGATAGATGACGTTAGACGTGAGATTAAGACTATGCTAGATCTAGGGGTCATAGAGAAGACTGACAGTGCCTACGGATCACCCATCGTGTTGATTAAAAAACGTGATAACTCGTTCCGTTTTTGCGTAGACTACCGCAAACTCAATCAAGTGACAGAGTTTTGTGCCGAACCTCTTCCTGATCCGGATCTCATCTTCACTAAGCTAGCTAACGCTCATTACTATACCAAAATAGATTTGTCACGCGGTTTTTGGCAAATCAAGGTCAAGGACACTGATCGACACATACTAGCTTTCACTACACCAGTAGGAAACTACACATGGAAAGTTATGCCTTTCGGAGTTTCAAACGCTCCAAGCATTTTTTCTAAAATGATGCGGTCATTGTTAGAACCACTGTACGGACGCGGAGTTGAGAACTTCATGGATGATTTAATTCTAGGCACCCAGACATGGGAGGAGCACTTAACACTCTTACGAGATGTGCTAGCCAGATTAAAACAAGCCAACCTCACTGCCCGCCCTACGAAGTGTGAAATAGCACAATTCTCCTTAGACTTCTTGGGACACAAGTTGAGTCATGGAACTATGTCGCCAAGTGAAGCTAAGATAGCACAACTTAAGGACACTTCACAACCGCTAACAAAAACACAAGTTAGAAGTTTTCTTGGTCTTGCTAACTACTACAGAAAATTCGTACCAGATTTTAGTGCCATTGCATGTCCTCTGACTGACTTGACACGTAAGAATATGCCTACAAAAGTAGTGTGGACTGATGCATGCCAAAACGCTTTTGACACACTGAAATCTAGACTGACTTCAGATTTAGTTGTTAAACTGCCAGATCTGACAAAACCATTCTTGTTAAGGACTGATGCTAGCAACACAGGATTAGGAGCAGTGTTATTACAAGAACACAATGACACCAAACACCCAGTTGCATATGCAAGCCGTAAACTCACAACTACTGAACAGAAATATTCCACCAGTGAAAAGGAATGTCTTGCAATAGTTTGGGCCATAAAAAAGTTCGAAAACTATTTGTACGGAAAAACCTTTGTCATTGAGTGCGATCACCAGCCGTTGGCCTTTCTCGGACAGGCGCAATTTACGAACAGCCGTTTAATGCGTTGGTCTTTGTTTCTGACACAGTATGACGCAAATATTCATTACATCAAAGGGTCTTTGAATGTTGGCGCAGATTACATGAGTCGTGCTTGATGCCATCAAGTGCCGGTACTGATAGAATGTTGTTTAATCAATTAACTGAACCCTACGGATTCCTTCCTGTAAATATGAAATATAGTTGCACACTTTATTTCTAGGAATGTCGAAATTTTTTTTGTGTAAATTTTTCTTCATTGTGGACTTCTACATTTTATCATACATAATTTGTAGGAGGCATTTTATCTTTGGCAAGATAAACGCCTCAAAAGCAAGGGGGTGTCACAGTCTGATAAAATTGTCCGACTTCGTGACCCACTTGCCTTGTTTACTTCAAATTCGAATATTTGAAACCCTTGGCCCTTTGTTCAAAGCTTCCTTTTTCTAGGTGCTTCTAGAACAGGTCAAGATGTTATGTAACTTTAGGACCATTGTCCAGTTCTCGAACCAACCACATGCTTTGCGAACAGTCACGTGATACGCAATATACCTTTCTATATATGTACCCACACGCTTCCGCTCCCTCACTTCGAGCACATTTTAGCTAATTCCATCAGCTTACTCGGGTCGTGAGAGGCAGCCGGCGCCATAGAGAATCAAGGTACCCTTCGACTTCTCTCAAAGGTATCATTTTATTTAATAGTATTTGCCTATGTATTGTTTAAGTATGTATTTGTGCTATGTATTATATGATTTCCATATACACTTGAGCATGGTTCAGAGAAATAGCTGAAAACCTATATGTTACGGAATATAAATTTATTGTAACCATTTTTCCATTTTCTGTACTTTAATTTATATTGTTTTAATTCACTAAGAGCCAGAATGCTGCGCTCGATATGAATTCTTCATGTAATTCAATTATTGCGTGTAATTTAAATTGTAAATTGTGAAGCGCTCTGTCGGCTTGAATTACCCCTTGTATGAACATTAATTTAACGTTGTATCTATTTTATTGCTTCATACGTCATGACTGTTAAATGGAACACATGTGAGACGATTATATTTTTTTTAAATCTAACTGTAAGCGACGCGAGGTCGAAACTCTTTGTTCAGCGCATTTAATTGAGCCATGCCTAAGTAGGACCTGTTAGGTTGAGAATTATATCCAAACACGTTGCATCCACAGGTCGGCTCATGGTTCATGTTCACCCATGCCTCACCTGCATTAGCTTATTGGTGTAAGCGTGTCGAAATCCACTCTGAGGGCCATGCTGCAAAAATTCCAGTTCCTAGCCACTAACAAAGGGACATCATTCCTTATGCACCACGTGTGTCGTAAAAGGGGGACTGAGGGAACGAACCGGCATGACTGAGTGTTGAGACCAAGGATACAAGAATAGAGCTAAGTGCAAAATCAAGTGTACAGATCTCAAAGGAACACTTTTCTGGCAATTTAGATTGACAAAAATCAGGCATAGGCGCGTAAAGACAGAGTGAAGACTATTCGCGTTGCATTCGATTTATTGTTAATTTGTTAAACTTTATTAAATCTTATTTTCTTTGTTAATACCTCTTAGTAGTTGATTTCTATGCACAATAGACCAATTAGATTAATTCTTAGATTTGAATGGGGGCGGATGAGCAGAAAGATTGATGACGAGTGCATATTAATTTAGAGGGACTTAACTGTTTTCAAATCTAGCTAAAAGTTCGCAGTTTATTAGTCTGTAAATTTGTCGTCTGAACTACAAGACGCACTTTTAATTAGTCAGATAATAAATTGAGCAACCAGTCTGCGTAGAATATGAGAGGAAGAATTAATTATATTTAAAGTCTTTTAATTATTCTAAGCAGGGTCTTTAAATAAATACTGGAAACGTAACAGTATACAACATCGTAATGTTATCACAGATAGGGTGGACATTTTGTGTAGACCGTACATTTTGTCACTTCATATTTATTGGAAGAAAATCATATTTGATTTTGTAAAATGCTTTATTAGTAATTGTTCTGATCAGAAACATGTCGAGGCAGAGGACCGAAGGCTAAAAGCTAGAGTGTATGAAATTATAGTACTGATTACAAGACAACTACAAGAGTAGAGTTAGCAACTTGTATACACTGTTATTAGAAGCGTTGCACCATGCAACTTAACGCCTGATGGAAGGAAGTTGTCCTCGATGTCATCTCTCACACAAGCATACACATATATAGGCACAACAGACACATAATCAAACACGTATACAGGTATGCATACACAGACACACCACACAATCATACACGATACAGGCACACCACACAGTCATACACATACACAGGCACACCACACACAGTCATACACATGCACATGCACACCACACAATCATACTCGTATACAGGCACACCACACACAGTCATACACATACACAGGCACACCACACAATCATACTCGTACACAGACACTCATACACATATACAGGAATGCATACTCGTATACAGGCACATCACAAACATATACAGGAATGCATACTCGTACACAGGCACACCACACACAATTACAAACATATGCAGGCATGCATAAACTATCACAGGCATATCATACATATGTACAGGCGTGCATACACGAACACATGTACATCACACACGCACTCACACAATCATACATACAGTCATGCATATACGTATACAGGCACACTACACACACGCACACACATATATGCATACATACACGTATGCAGGCATGCACACACGTATTCAGACATGCACTTACGCATATAGAGACACATAATCAGGCACGCATGCCAGTAACAGCAAGTATACAGGCCATTCTGAAACAAAAGACAATTCTTTCTCTAGCAGCCTTTAATGTTTACAAAACAATTTTAAAACAGTGCCTGCATATGATAGTACGATTTCTTGCCTTGGTGAGAGTGAGGTATTACACCATTAGCACTCAGTATTTGTGTATTATACATTAGAACAAGTATTTATGGAGCATGCAGTGTGACATCTTAAACAGTCAAAATTCGTCCTTTATACACTAGTATTAGGCGAGCATGCAGTGTGACAACTTAAGCAGTCAAAATTCGTCCTTTATACACTAGTATTAGGCGAGCATGCAGTGTGACAACTTAAGCAAATTCGTCCTTTATACACTAGTATTAGGTGAGCATGCAGTGTGACAACTTGAGCAAATTCGTCCTTTATACACTAGTATTAGGCGAGCATGCAGTGTGACAACTTAAGCAAATTCGTCCTTTATACACTAGTATTAGGCGAGCATGCAGTGTGACAACTTAAGCAAATTCGTCCTTTATACACTGGTGATACAACATAAGAATGAATTTTAAGAGAAACAGCAGCAACAGATGTTTCCATTGAAGAGTTCTCATCATTTATTAGTTAGATATTATTATTAGGTATATTAGTATTATTATCATACATAATTTGCATGCTATAGATCTAGCCCTAATAAATAATGTAGCTGTGATTTCATATTACAGATCTGTTCATGTATTGTTGTCCCCTTTGGTGTGATTTATAATTATGATTCTTCTAGCTCTGATTGTTATCGTAGTTGTATCTGAAGTCTCCTGTCTGGAATAAATCGTAATTGTGTTCATTGAATGTTAAGCTATTTGCCTATTATGCACAATTTAATTTGCATTTTGTTAAATATTTTTTTTATCTTGAATTTGCCGTACATTTGCATTGTATCATTTTTTTTGGACCGTGGTGTTGCTGTAACTGGATGAGTTTCAGTAAACAAACAAATAAATAAATAACGGCATGTGTGCAGTGCAGTGAAGTATAAATTCTGCTGTTCATATTATGTTTACAGCGAAATGTTCTTGAAACTACTTAGTTTTGTTTTTGTGGGTTTTTTTTGTGTGTGTGTTTTGTTTTTTTTTGGTTTTTGGGAGGGTGGCTTGATGGTCTGAACATTATTAATGGTCTTTCTTGTAATATTTGACTCTAACTTGTAATATTTGACTCTAATAAAAAGAAATGTCATAAATGTGTATGTGGTGTGTAATATATAGTCAGACATAGATATTATTTCATATATATTTTGCCATTATTTATGTTCTTTTTTTTTTTTTTGGTGGTGGTGGTGGTGAGTTACTAACGTCATTTCATCCCATTTAAATTATACGAATTGTGTGATTTTTAGTTATAAAGAATGTCAGGTATGAATCAGTTTTCAAAATTGTATATCTTTCTTTACCAATAGCTCATATTCACCTGTGAATAAGAGAGTGTTGATTATTTTTCATTAATGTTATTGTTGTTTTATCTTAAAATTCATGTCACTTATTTCATTGTGTGTTGACGATTCAATCTTGCAATAAAAATGGCGCTGTTAAATCACTGGTTATTTCCTGACTTTTATTTTTCTTTCCAAATAAAGTATGCTAATGTCAAACACTGTTTATTTTTTATTTAGATGAAAATACAAATAAAAGTATGCTAATGTCAAACACTGTTTATTTATTATTCAGATGAAAATATAAATAAAGTATGCTAATGGCAAATACTGTTTATTTTATATTCAGATGAAAATAATGAAGGAAAGTCTCTGAGAGAGTGGTAAGAATTGAAAGTGGGAGAGAGAGAATGAGACATTTGCAAACACCTGGAGGCTCTAGAACAATTCTCTTTAATGCGCCGAAATAAAAGAGCCATTTTTAAGCTCGTTCTGTATGAAATGACTGAGGTCTGTGCTTCGTCACGCGAGATTAATCAGCTAATCTGACCTTAAGCTAGATAATTCGTGACCCCTGTGAACCAATAATTTTAAAACCGATTTGATTGACATTCATTTTCGCCAAACTTATCGAGATGTCACGATGTGGATTATGTAAAAGACGACTCCTTAAGTCATGACCTAACATGATCTTTCGGTTGAAAGCGACTCTTCACAGTTGGTGATTGATGTTGTTGACTTTAAGTTGTATTAATTCGTTTAAATTCGTTGACGACGGCGACTCTTGAAGTTCAGATTTTCACTGAGAAGCCTTGCGTGCACACTATGTATTCTTTGTAAAAACAATCAACAACTTAATCTTGACTGCATTTGGTGGGGGGGGGGTGCATAAGTGCTCATTTTGCCAAATATAAAAGGAATTGAGAGCAATAACCAATTTCTTTTCCGTTTTCTTTTGTTTTGAACCGTACCCAAATAAATCCGCTAGAACTATAAGGAAAGGCCATGTACCAAGTTCTTCATCAGGGTTTCTTAAGGATTTCTATTTTCTTTCGAAATTATTGGTATATGTTCTTAAAACAGAAATGTTGATATGTAACAGCCTATTTGTTAACTTTTCTGTAATGTAGAGTTCATTGAAAGCCTTTTAATGTCGTGTCATCTCTCCATCAAACTATAATGTACCTCTCTGTCATGCCTTTTCATGAGGTGTCGTCTCTCCATCAAACTCTATAATGTACCTCTCTGTTACATTTTTTCATAGCGTCATGTGTGTGCATAAAGCCTTTTCATGACATGTCATCTCTCCATCAAACTCTACAATGTACCTTTCTGTCATGCCTTTTCATGACGTACAATCTCTCCATCAAACTCTACAATGTACCTCTCTGCCATGCCTTTTCATGAGGTACAATCTCTCCATCAAACTCTATAATGTACCTCTCTGTTACACCTTTTCATAGCGTCATGTGTGTCCATAAAGCCTTTTCATGACGTACAATCTCTCCATCAAGTCATATGTTGCATATTTCTCCTTCATGACAGATTATCACATATCTCTCCTTCAAATCTTTACATGAAGCAAAACTTTTATAACTTTTTACATAAAACTTTTCTATTACTGCATGTTATTCCCCCACCAGACTTTTCCTGGAAGTATACACCCAGAAAAGGAAAAACCTTTATATTATGTATATTTTTTGTATTAGTCTTTTCCATGGCACATCTTCCTCTCCAAAAAAACCCGTTTAAAGTTACTTACCTCTTCATCAAAACTTTCAAAGAAGTATGTCTCGATAAAACCTTTCCGTGTCAAATCGTTCCTTGTTATGACGAATCATCTCCGTCAAAACTTTCAGAGACGTATCTCTCTATAAACCTTTCCATGTCAAATCATTTCTTGTTATGACGAATCATCTCCGTCAAAACTTTCAGAGATGTATCTCTCTATAAACCTTTCCATGTCAAATCATTTCTTGCTAGAACGCATTGTCTCCGTCAAAACTTTCCAGAAATATGTGTGTTCCCTTTATCAAGCCTTTCTTTAAAATATTTAAGAAAATCATCTTGAAATCTTTCTACTGATAAAAGTATCTCCCCTAATATCTATCTATCTATTTCCGTCATTCATCTTCATGATGTAATATTAGCTTCCGAGATTGTTTATTTTTTTCTGAATCTTGTATTGTTAATTTTATGCAAATGCCCGTTTGTTCCTATTATCATCATCATTAATTCTCAATGGACATGGTGTGTCACAGGAAATGAGGGACCGAAATTATATTTTATTTCATTTTAAAAAACCGCTAACAAAACTAATTGAAGTAATCCGAGTTTTGTTATTTTTCGTATGTAGCATGTAACTTCCAGTAACGGTCACCTAAGACCTCTTTAGTAGACAGACGTTCGTGACGTAGTGTGTGTTAATTATCATATTGAATATATATATTAGTTTATGAAGAATATGTATATTAAATAAATTGGGACAACTGCGCAATACCGTCACATGTTGTTGACGAGTGAAATGGCCAGTGCGCATTAGAATTGACCACAGAAAAGCGTGCATCTCGATTACCACTATATATCCAAGGCAAAAATCATGTCACAGGACATAGCTTCTGGAAGTTTTGGAAACCTTCAGTGAAAGCTATATAAGGGACAAAATGAAGATTTTACTCTCAATGTTGAAAACGTCGATTCGTCTGAAGCCAGTCTAACTTCACGTATGAATTATCTCATGTACAGAGATTTCATAAAGGAAAGCTGCAATAATCTCTTTCCATCCGTTTTCCATCCGTCTGATGCCATATATTGAGTAACGAGGCAAAATTACTCAGTATAACTTTTGGCAAAGTGGAAAGTTCGCTGTCAAAGAAAACCCGATGCATGCGACGCTGGTTGTATGCAGTTAACGACACGAGGGACCAATTTTGTCTTCCCCCTGTCTGAGTTCGTTTGGCAGTCTATCCCGCTAATTGAGAGGCTAGCACCGAGATTTTCTTACAGATATCCGGATTTCTACACTCAATGTAATGCGACGACACATCCCACTGGACGACTCCACCCGATAATGCTAAACGTCGTTGGGGTGTCCGTTTCCACGACAACCGGTACAACGATAATTATCGAGGCTGACAACAGTCAGCTAAATTTCAGATTTCTCCCCAGTGATAATCTGAAAGTGGTGCCTAGATTCTGCAGAATCTTCACCTGTAATGCGACGCCTCAATTGCGTCGTGATTCTTCACTTTGAAGTGCCGCTTATAAGTGACGTGTGAGATTGCGTCATCTCCTTGGAACTCTGACATTAATAGTGAGTAATCATTAGCACGGCTAACGCGCACATACTTAAGTCTAGAACTCTTAAGAAAATGAACACTATTATATCGTTTGTAAAATAAGAACTCTAATGTTAAAAGTAATGCTTATTTTACATGTGAACTATTGTTAAAGCGGCCCCATTTGCCGCATAAGAATTGTGTAATTAATCTTTATTTTATATTTTGAATTTCATCATTTTCATCTCCCCTTATTTCCCACAGAGTGTATGACATTGGAAAGTTGAATGAATGATTAATCACTGTGCGAAAGAGTAGTGCCCCCTTTTAAATCGGGAAATAAATAACCTGATTTAAACATCTTTCAACTCTCTTGTTATTCATAGTTTTTGAGAGGGACGAAAGAATTGTACTATTGTTTTGCACCGTTCGTCTGTTCGTCCATTTATTCACATTTATGATACACACTCACAACACACACCGCCAATAAAACGTTCCTTGGCATGACATTAATAAAGTGGGCCCCACCCAAACATCAATGGCGTATGTCATGTGTGTCTATGTAACAACTTGACGCGACGTAGTACTGGCACACGTCACGGGCTTTTCTTGGAGGTGCACCGGAGCAGGCCAAAAATAGACTTCACCCCTTGCATCTCTAACTTCAGCTCGGGTCGGCTTGTAACGAGCCTCCCGTTTTGTGACATGGTGTTTGTTCGTATTGTCATCGTCATTAATTCTCAATGGACATGGTGTTTGTTCGTATTGTCATCATCATTAATTCTCAATGGACATGGTATTTGTTCGTATTGTCATCGTCATTAATTCTCCATGGACATGGTGTTCGGGGTTGGTGATTAAATATTTTCTTTTCGGAAACGTAATAAATCTGTATGTACGTATGTGTCTTTGTGGGGGTGGGGGTGGAGGAAGGATTGTATATGTGTGTATTCAACTTGTCGTTTCCTTGTACATCTTATTACTTATGTTTCTTTATATTTCTATTTTTTCTTTTATTTCTTCATCTCTTAAACTCATAATTCTCACTAGTTCCTTTTGTTACAAAGAGTTAATTCTCTTTATATTTATTTGTTATTTTAAAACTGATTTATTTTGTACTTATTTATTTCGCAATGTACAAGAACATCTGTATATACACTTCTGTTTGCTCTTTGCTCTTTCCTTAGAAACAACAACCACAACTGTTTCCACAACAACATCTACGACAACTACGACTCAGCCCCCTGGTGAGTAAACTCTTTTATTCATAAGTCAGGCTGTTATTTATTGACGAGTTTTGTGAGTTTGCTTTATTCTTTTGTGTTATATTGTCAGTTCGTCATAGCTATAAATATATTTATATTCCTTTTTATATAGATCTATTAGTTATTTTCTGGGTATTTTGTCTAGACCGATAAATTAAAATCAATTTTAATTAATGAATGTATAAATCTCCTTGTAGCGGATTATAATCAGTTAACCAGGATATTTCAATAAAACAAGGAAAGACTGCTTTTTCCCTATAAAAGTATAATCAGAGAACAACACTTAAGTTTCCAGTTTATTCCTTTTTAACTCCATTCTTTCTTATATTCAAGTCTCCATTTACAGTTTCCTGCAACAGTATTTATTAGCCCGAAACATGCTTACAGCATAATAAATACAGTGTAATAGTTTTATGAGTTAGTTCACTAGAAATAATGTCAAGTGTTTGGCATGCAACATATAAGCATCATAATTCACAATTTGTAGAAATAATAGTCTACTCACATAATACATCTTTATGTAAAATGCAAGTATAACACATCAATAGCAAAAATGCGCGAAATATTTCTAAATCCATTCTCTTTCAATCCAGTCAGTTAACTCACCATTAAGCTAATGGCTGCCTTTCACTGACTTCTTGCTATATAAAATTCAAGTGATTAGACAATAGAATTATCTACAGCAAGTAAACTTTTGATCTCAACCCATTGGTTGGTCTCGTTCACGCAAATCTTAACCACTGGATAATAAAAACTACACGTCCAGTTGGAACTAGTTTGCATTGCAAACCATCAGCAATTTCTAGCATATTCTTAACTTGAATGTTCACTCCGACTCTGACACAAAACATACCTCCATTAGGAGTGCCCGATGTCGGGTCATTTCGACAATTTTACAATTTATACGACAATTAAACCTATAAATAGGGATTGGCAAATTTACTCCGCCACAGATTTATAATGAAAGCAAAACCAATGTAACAATGTAAGTTGTTATAAAATGCATTAGAATTTCGTTTTTAACCTATTATTTTGACCTTTAAACTAATATTTGCGCTTCCCACCCCTCCCTTTTTTATTTGAACAGATGTTTCTACTTTGCTGATAACGCTTTGATAGTGTATCGGCAAGATTAATTAATCTCCAAATTTAAGTTCAACACAGAACTTTTGTTGCAGCAGGAATTGCTGTATTAATCTTTCCAATCAACATACGCGTACAGCTTGCGTCACAAATATCTTTTTCTGCTTATTGAATTTCTGGGGTGGGGTGGGGATCTTATTGGCTATTTCCGAAGGAAAATGAAGTTGCCAAGAATCGTGTTTCATCTCGGACATCTGAGGAATGGGCTATGGAGTAACCGTTAAATTTCAAAGATTTTGATAACGTTTTATTTTCTCGGGTTTTTCTTTCTGAATAAAAATTTTTTCTTTTCTTTTTTGGGGGAGGGTGATCTTGGTTTGGCATATTCCCAGTAGCAGATGACTTGTGCACTTCTTATCACTTTGAAACTACATGTATCTGAACTACGAAAAAAGAAAAGAAATCATGTCAGGTGAATATGCAACTGCATTCAGCGTCTCCCTGTGGATAAATATTAATATAAATGCCTTACCAAACTCTCTTTCTCTCTCCCTCTCTCTCCTCTCTCTCTCTCTCTCTCTCTCTCTCTCTCTCTCTCTCTCTCTCTCTCTCATATTGCTTTATATCTATATTGATTTCTCCATCGCATTTTCTTTTACTATCTCTCTGTACTGGTCTCTCTCTCTCTCTCTCTCTCTCTCTCTCTCTCTCTCTCCCCTCTCTCTGTATGTCTCTTCTCTTTTATTGGTTTCTCTCGCGCGCTTTCTTTGTCTCTCTCGCTTTCAACGTCTCTTTCTCACTCAGTCGTTCTTTTGACTTCTGTCTTCTTCGATCTGTATGTTTTTCGACTCTCCATCTTCATCGCTGTATCTTTCTCTCTTCGTTCACTTCTCTTTCTGCATCGCTGAATCTCTCTCTCTCTCTCTCTCTCTCTCTCTCTCTCTCTCTCTCTCTCTCTCTCTCTCTCTCTCTCTCTCTCTCTCTCTCTTCGATCTATGTCCTTCTGTTAATGTCAATTTCTGTCTTCATCACTCTCTTCTCTTTCTCTCCTCTATGTCTTCATCGCTCTATCTCCCTCGACCGACTATCGCAAATTCAACCTCCCACCCCACCCCCAACATACTTTCTCTTCTGCTTCTTTTTCTCACTGTTCCTGAATCTCTCCTCTAACTTTCTCTTTCCCACCCCAACTCTCTTACTCCTCAGAGAGAGAGAGAGATTAAAATATTCAGTCACACAGTAAATTATCTCTCTCAAGTACACACAGAATGCCATAGAGAGTTAAGTGTTAAGCTATCCTGTGTACTGTACAGAGATTTCAAGTTGCGACGAAGAATTCCTCTGTCCTACTGACACTGTACATGCGAGGTTTCCAAGGTGCCAGCCATATCCTGTGCTGCACCAGACATCTTTCGCACCCAACATCAGACAGGCTGGTTCTGAGGTCATTTTGTTCCCCCCCCCCCCCAACACACACACACACTAAAAGCCAAAAGCTTGATATGTAAAGTAAGGGAAGCAAGAGTGGGAGGGGTGGGGTGGAGAATTTTCCTAGGAGGAGAACCATTAGTGAAATTTTCTTTTGATGTACTCAGATTACAATGGCTACAATAGAGCAGATGCCAGTGGTCAGGAGTTTAGAGTCGGTAGCCGTTCTGGTCATGAGGTAGAAACTTCCACAGGTCTCTCTTCAGGGAAAGAGAGGGAGTGGGGGTGAGCTGTGTTCCCCGCGTGTGTGCCTGTCCATTCACTCATTTAATGAAAGGTTTTTAAAATTAAATCATTGTGCCAATTCCTGCTCTTCCTTCCCCTTTTCCCCTCGAAGTACTGGATGTTGAAGTTGTTGGGTTTTTGGCTTCCTAAAATGTCTTCAGCAAGCTAGCCTACATGCGATAGTTTTTTGTGCTTCTGCTTTTGTTTTAGCGCTGGGCCACTCGGCCATGACATTAGTAGGCTAAGAACAGTAAAGGAGTTTTTTTAACGTCGATTTTCGCTTAGAAAATGTTCTTGCAGACCATTGTACATGACTGGTTGCTTTCCTCCTGCATCCTCTTGCATTTGGAGAATGGATCTCTAAACGCTTAGGCATACTGGTTTTTTTTTTTCAAACTAAAAAAACACATGAATTATCTGCCACACGTCAGCTGGTCAGATATTTAACCGACTAGACTAGAGGGATAGGGAAGGAAGAGAGCTTAGTAATACTCACCCAACACCACATATTCAGAAAAGGGGAATTTACTCTCACTTTCTCTCCTCACCCACCCCTTATTCCTGTATCACTAGTGTATGGAAAGTGACCTGCTTAGATTTGTAAATGAGGAATAATAACAATTGTTCTTTGACAATTTATGGCTGACTGCATTTCGCGTTCGATGCTTCGCTTTTTATAGTGACTTGGATCCAACGTTCGCTCTCGTTTTACCGTTACTTAGATCCAATTTTCACTCTCGTTTTACCGTTACTTAGATCCAATTTTCACTCTCGTTTTACCGTGACTCACACTGCTTTCAGTCAGCGTTCAGACTGTTGAACGGGAGTCTGAAGGAAGCTCTAAGTTTTGGGGTCTCAGATGTGTTTCTTCAAGCGGATTCTCTACAGCAGGAGAGGGCTCTGTGCGCCCCCGGAGGACTTTATTTCATTATTTGTGTTGTTTTTTTCTACTGAGCCATCCATGTGCAATCTGACTTGCTGCCCTCCACGCACTATCAATTGGAAATTTGGCCTTCTAGCCTAAAACGTTTGTGCACCCCTGCTCTACAGTGAACACTCGTTACTTTTAGTAACTCTTATGGATACCGACGCAATCTAATGCACTCCTTCTTTCTTCACTTCTCTGAACACTTCAGTATTTTGACACTCATTAATGCGAAACTGTATTCATCTTCTTTTTGTTTCAACTAATTTGCGACTAATGACTTCTTACAACACCCACACTATATTTGTCATATTATATATTCTGTATATAATTTCCGCCTGCAACTAGTTTGGCCTAACTCTAAAAAGTGTGAGAATATTAAAGGTTCAAACAGCGATGGGAACACTTTCCCAGTATGTGATGGGGTCGGGAATGGGAGTAAGAACACTTTGTGCGTGGGATGGGGATAAGAACAATTTCCTTGTATTGGGGATGGGAGTGAGAACACTTTCCTTGTATGTGGAATGGGATAAGAACACTCTCCTTGTATGTGGGATGGTGATGGGGGTGAGAACACTTTTTGTATATTTAGGATGGGGATGAGAATAGTTTCCTTATATGAAGGATGGGGATGTGATTGAGGAGAATTTCCTCGTGTGTAAGATGGGGATGAAAACACTTTCCTTGTGTGTGGGAAAGGGATGGAGGCAAGAACACTTCTTGTATGTGGGATGAGAACACTTTCCTTATGTAAGGGATGGGGATGAGAACACTTCCCTTGTGTGTGAGATGGGGGGATGAGAACACTTCCCTTGTGTGTGGGGTGGGGATGAGAATGCTTTCCTTGTGTGTGGGAAATGGATGGAGGCAAGAACACTTTCCTTATGTGTGTGATGGGGATGAGAAAACTTTCTCTAGTTAGAGATTGTCGAGGTCAGCGACCGAGCGTTGTAAAGAGCTTAGAGATTTTAGGCTTTGAAGTGCTAAATAAAAAAATAAAATATTCATATATATTTCATTACAAAGAAAGATATTCCTGTTTAGTTCTTTTGTAAGTGTGAGAAAGTAATTGTGAGTGTATGTGTGTTATGAGTATATGAGCGTGTGTTTCTGTATATATGTATATTTGTGTATTGTGAAAAGAGTTTTGTCAATCACAGTAAGATTTTGCAAAGACTCACTTTAAGATAGTTCCCCCGTCCTCAAACTCAGCATTACGAAGGGCTAGCTTACTTTTACTTTTTGGAAATATTCTGGTTGTTGCTGTCAGAAAACGATATCCCCCATGTACTTTTATCTAATATTCTTTTAGCACATCAGTTTACGCAAAAAATCTATTGACGTCACCGTTTGAACGCCTCTCTCTCTCTCTCTCTCTCTCTCTCTCTCTCTCTCTCTCTCTCTCTCTCTCTCTCTCTCTCTCTCTCTCTCTCTCTCTCTCTCTCTCTCGCATAAGAACGACTGTCGTGTGCGAATAAATGCGAATCAAAGGATGGTGAATGCCCGTCTTGAAAAGCATTTATATCCGGCACTGACTGGTCGAGATTCAATGTCGATGTGTGTAAGTTGCGGGTTGTCTTTCTTACTTTGGCCTAATTTGCCACCATGTTTTGTCCTGTTGCTTATTCCTCCATGAACCGTCGGATATATAGTTCAAATCTGTAAACACTCGTCACAATGCAAACCGAAAGAAATCACAACGCGCGTTTGGCAGACACAAATTAGTGGACCTGAAACATAAGGAGGTGAGCATAACATGGCACTGAAGAGTTTCAGCCAGAGAAAATGAAGCAAGCACACGCATTTGGCTCTGCGTCGATACCCGCTCGAGCGCCATTGATAGCGGTTGTGTTGAGTGTAGAGATTCCGCATTAGTAAACACGTCATTTGGGCAATGATAAACTCGCACAGCCTTGCTGGCAGTCTTCATACTCTTTGAAAGGAAGCCCATCGGCGTGTACATCGATTACGGTTGTGTGGATCTATTCTTGTCTTGTTCTTTCTCTCATCATTATTGTTCTGTGACATTAAAAAAAAAAACCACCATGTATCTGGCATTCTTACATCTCAAATGATCGGAAGTCGATGTATTTTATGGCATTGATACACTACGGTTCTAAGCTATTCGGAGTATCAGATTACACACTCATCTTCCATTATCGATACACCTAGGGTCCTAAGCCATCCGTTGTCTCAGATTAACCACTCATCTTCCATTCATCAGCCCCAGGCTGTACCATTTAGAAACTCTATAGACCCATGTAGAAACTATATAGACACTCTTAATTTCCATCGATATACCGCTTACTGCTTTCATTCAGTTTCGCATGAAACACTTCATCATATAATACTACCAATCAGAGTTTCTCATGACAAGCTCATTTTCCATCGGTATTACGTCAGTCCCGTACCATTCAGAGTCTCAAATGACGTACTTAATTTCCGTTGATACTGCAGCACGTCTGTCACTCAGTTTCAAATGGCAAACTCGTCTTCCGGTGACATTGAGTCATTCCGTACCAGTGTGTCTCACATGACATACTAATTTATTTCCATCGGTATTACGACACGCTGTATTATTCAGTCTGAAATGGTACACTTAACTCGATATTGCTGCATGCTACAGCATTCAGAAATCTAAATGGCACGTCGGAACCAGCCGTGCGTTGTGATGTGTTCACAAAATCGAGTGTGTGATCTATTATTCTCATGAAAATGGTTAGTCTAGAAATTATGATCCTCTTATTCATTTGCCTGCATTGCGTTGTGTGTTGATTTTGAAAAGGAATTTTATCTTCAGAGAGAGAGCACAGACTTAATATTTACCATTGCCTGTCTGAAATGACACTTGGGGAGGCATCTTCCTAGCCGTTCAGATAAATCCTAATCGTAGGAAAAACTGCGCATGAATATGTTATTTCCTATAGAAACCCACACCCTCGCTCCTTCTACATTCATTGCTTCACTCGTGTGAAATATCCCATGGGGCTATTTACCGTAATTATCAGTATATTTGCACGTTTTCAATTTCTTGCTGGTTTGGGTTCTCACATCCGTGCTCTATTCTACAATGATTAATGTTGTTAGCTGTATCGTTTGAAGGTATTTTTATTCACCTTTAAAATCCTTTGAAGTAGTACATCAGGTCTGCTTTGTCATAGCTTTAATGTCGCTTCACTTCATCCTTATTTATTTTATAAAGTAAATTTTAAAATAAAGTAGTAATGTATTCTATCTGTTATTTTTATTTTATAAAGTAAATTTTAAAATAAAGTTGTAATAATGTATTCTATCTGTTAGTTTTATTCATTTAGGAGAATTGTAATTGTAAAATCTAGGAATTTTTGTTCATCATTTACCGTTAGACGAATATCAACTGTAACGTGTGTCTTCTTCATCATTTACAATTAGAAGAACTATAAGTATACATCAGGTCTCTTCATCATTATTATCATTGTTTAGCCATATATCAAGTCATATATCTACATCATAATGAAGGATTTCCATCTTATTATCAGCGGGTTTTGATATGCTTGGCCTGATCGTGCTAATATTTTGCATTTTACTACAAACTTGACATTTCAATATCACGCCTCCTTGATAGAATTAAAGATTTTTTTGTAAATGGAAACACCAAGAAGTCCTCCTCGATTTTAGTGTTCCACAAGGTTCTGATTCTGGATCTGTTCTTTCATTCTCTGCACACAACCTTTCTCATAGTCACCAATCATTCTCTACACCTACACACAACCTCTCTCATAGTCACCATTCATTCTCTGCACCTACACACAACCTCTCTCATAGTCACCATTCATTCTCTACACCTACACACAACCTCTCTCATAGTCACCATTCATTCTCTACAGTCTACACACAACCTCTCTCATAGTCACCATTCATTCTCTATACACAACCTCTCATAGTCACCATTCATTCTCTACACACAACCTCTCTCGTAGTCATCATTCATTCTCTACACACAACCTCTCTCATAGTCACCATTCATTCTCTATACACAACCTCTCATAGTCACCATTCATTCTCTACACACAACCTCTCTCATAGTCACCGTTCATTCTCTACACACAACCTCTCATAGTCACCATTCATTCTCTACTTACAACCGTATTCGTTTGCTTCTCTGCAAAGCACACAATTTCACACGATCTTCAAAGGTGTCAGCTTATGACCAATGAAACTCTTTTCTGTCGGTTACACTGCCTGCTGCAGAAATGTCACACAATTCAAACTACAAGTTATTCGGATCACTGTAGAGGGCCCTGGACCCCAACACACTCCTCTGCTTCTATTCTCCCTACACTGCCGTTCACTCCACTCCCTACGCTGACTGCTTGTTCATTACAGAGTCATGCACAAGGTCTCCTCATTCTGCTCTGTTTCTCTGACTGACGTCATGTGACACTATCCTTCTAACCTCACTCATTATACTTCCACCTCCACATCAAAGTTGCTCTTCTGACGCTTACGTCATTAATGCAACCATCATGAAAACCCTGACACATGGTGAAGGTGTCCTTCCAAATCAAAGCCCTGCCACCTGGAACGAATTTCATTTTCAGTTCAAATATAAGCACACCTTTCTTTTCTTTTAAACAAGTTCTTAAAGCACATCATTTTCACGTACAATACTTGTCTCCCCTATAGTACCAATCTTTACTCTCGGAATCTTCTGTTTGTTTTCATTCTTTCTTTCTTATCTGCCTGCCTGTTTTCTGTGTTACGTCCGTAAATATTTATCTTGTGTTCATTTTAGTAATACAAGTCCATAGAGTAGCGTTATTGTGTATTTATTAATAGTAGAACAATTTAAAAGTTTAATTTTCACTGAGTGGTTTTGATAATCTGACTGACATTTCAAATACTCTTGTTTCGATTTATTGCTTGGCGAAGAATCCTCAACTGCAGATCACTGACAATTGCATACAGGATTAAAAACAAATAAATAATTTAGCATAGTTGAACAACTTTGTCGTTCTCATCTTTATCACAATGTAGAGGCAATTGGGAACCACCCCTTTACAGAACAGTCTATACCTCGCCATTTAAAAATATTATACCTCACGTAGTTTTGGAATAACTGCAGAGATTTAATGTTGAATTTCAAAACCTGTCTAATCCGGTTGTGTTTAAAAAATTAATTAATTTGTTGTAATGTTTGAATGGCTTGTTGTATATTAATAATATATGGCAATATACTCGTAGTGTTCTTGTTGTGGGGCTTTTGTGTTTTATATTTTATTTTTTTCTTATCTTTGAATTATTTGTTGGTATTTTTAGAGGGAATTTGGGGTGGGTATCGTTGTTTTGTTGAATTTTTTCATGAATCCTCTTTATTGATTGTTTCTTTTTCTGTTGGGTGGGACTCTTGGTTGCTGTGTTTTGTTTGTTTCTTTTTTTTTTTTTTTTTTTGTTGTTTTTTGTTTTTTTTGTTAATGATTGTGGTTTTAGTACTAGTATTTTTCTGTTGGGGTTGGAGGAGGGGAATGAATGGTGGTGAACTGTATAGGAAAATAACGTCACGTGTATGCGATTTTAAATTTTCACTTGCTTGTACTGAAAAATTGTTTTTCTTTGCGTGCTTTAGTACATTTACGTTTATATTATTGTGTGCTTATTGTAAATATTGTTTTGTGTGTTTTCATCTTTTTCTCAGCGTCCAGAAATGTAAATGGCCGGCCTGTGGCATCCGGTGTTCAAGGGGAACTGCATGGTAAGTAAGCGAGGAAGTACGTCACTTTTTAAGCATTATCACGTGACTATTTATTCCTTGCTTTAGATCGCCATTTTGGTTTTATCTGGTAAGTATACATTACGTTTCGACGTGAGTTGGGCCTTTCTTAAAAGTTAAATATATGTAAGAAACGTTTAGGACATGTTAGAGCACTCGGATACAAGTGAATGGTGCATGGGCACAATTCAGTTCACCAAGCATTTAGTTATTTACAACACACACAAACAAACACACTGCTTGTACTGAAGACAGCATGATTACGATAATACTCCACTTCAGGGTTTACGTTTTAAAATATTTAACATTAAAATATACATACCAAAGCTACTTAAACAGCAAATTTTTTTTTTATATTTTAAAAATATTTTTAGTGTTTGCAAAGAGAGCTTTTTTTTTTTTTTAAACACTAACCACCGCCAAACCACCGTCAAACCACCGCCGACGAATGGCTTGCGTCCCAGCTATGTTTTAATGTAGAAGTAGGGCTCGAGACACTAGGTAAGATGCACGCATATTTTCAAGCTTGTGCTAAAGTGTAATTTCTTACACTGTTTACAGGCAGCATTATTATTACTAAGCAACATTCGTTATATTGTCGTACATTTTATCATTCAAAATATTTTGTCTTCTCCCTTAATTTTATTTCTCTGAAAGAATACAAATACTTTAACTGTTAAGTTAATCACACTTTATCGAAACAACGCTGCATGTACTCTCAGTAATGATATCTTACCAAGCAGGTAATATTCACATTATTTCAGTCTCCCAAGTAAGTAATATTCACATTATTTTAGTCTCACCAAAAGTAATATTATACATTGTTTCAGTCTTAGCAAGCAAGTAATATTCACAATGTTTCAGACTTACCAAACAAGAAATATTTACATTGTTTCAGTCTTACCAAGCAAGTAATATTCACATTGTTCCAGTCTTGCCAAACAAGTAATGTTCACATTGTTTCAGTCTTGTAAGCAACATTTACATTGTTTCAGTCTTACACATATTGTTTTATTTTAGTCATATCAAGTAAGCAGTATTCACATTGTTTCAGTCTTGTAAGAAACATTTACATTGTTTCAGTCTTGTAAGCAACATTTACATTGTTTCAGTCTTACACATATTGTTTTATTTTAGTCATATCAAGTAAGCAGTATTCACATTGTTTCAGTCTTACCAAATAAGCAGCAGTCGCATTATTTCAATCTTACCAAACAGGCAGCATTTGGCTTGTCACAGAGTGTGGAGAGAGAGAGAGAGAGAGAGAGAGAGAGAGAGAGAGAAATAGCATTAAACTTGTGTCAGTTTCTTACCAAGCAAGCAGCATTACAATTGCTTCATATTTCTACCAAGCAACCAAAAAATCGTTACCTAGCAGGAGGTAATTCAAATTGACTCAGTATGTTGCCAAGCAATCAACATTATAAGTGACTCTTTTTGGTTACCAAGCAAACGGTAATAGTACTATCTACTCAGTAGGCCTATGTTGCCAAGCAAGCGGCATTAGTTTTCTTTTTGTTGTTGTTGTTTTTACTCATTTATGTGACCAGTCACATTGATTTAACTTATGCTTAGCGCCCACTTTCAACATAAGTTGATTTTACAAACAGTGCCAGACAGATACCGTTACCCGACTCTGAAGATGCATCCAAGCAGGCGATTTTCAAGGAACTGTAGCCATCTTGACACGTGTAGTTTGTAGTAGATGTTGTTTTTCGTTGTATTGCCAAGTTTAATTTCAGCAGTTTGTTGCAAGTTTTTTCCTTTCGTATCGTGTGCTAATTATGTCTGAATTCATTGTTTTCGCTTGTTGTTTTCAAATTTATTTTGAAAACAGTGAGATGATAGTCACTGTGCACAAAAATTTGCATGGTTTTATTGTGCTTGTCTTTCGAGTTCTCATGTAAGCCGTGTAAACACGCCTTTAGCAAACAGGTTTGGCAACAAAGAGTTTGTTGGTCAGTGATTGACAGTTTAACATTACTAGTAAATTACACATTGGGGCATACTTTTAGTTTTATTATTAACTTTGTGTCAAATGACAATATGTATGTTCGTATTTACAAATATTCTGTTGCAGACTCTGATTGCTTACTTACCATACACCCAAAGGTCAGTACATGGTTGATTCGAAGTAATATAGCCTACATTTTGTTATAAACCTAAGAAAGTGACCAAAGTTTGTTTTGCTCAATATCTCTACCTACGTTTTGGACTGCTCAGGATTTCATAGCCAGCCCTCAAAGTACATAGCTTTTGATAAAATTCTTAGGAAATATGTCTCACAAAAATAACGCACTATATAAATAGCTGTCCTTGACATTGTTATTGTTTAAACGCAATACGGGTTAGATCGGCAGTAAATATGTCTGCTCTCTTGATTTCCTTTCATAGAATTTTGTTTTTTCGAAAAGTAGAAATTATAATTAGGAATATAATTTCAACCAAACTTAAAATTTATTTATTATTCTAATAATTAAGAGATTGTGTAAATATAAACGTGAATAAAGTGTAACATAACCCTATCAACGGGAAGCAACTCTTCCTTTTGTAGTTATTCAAAATTGTCGAACCTAAAAATCAGCAGTAAGAGTGCATTACTTCATTTTAATATCGTAGTCATATCAGTAAAACTATATTAACTAATTTCTGGTCGAGAAATAAATCTTCATTCCGATGGAATAAAGCCTCAAACTTGAATTCTTTACTGACGGATTAGATTTTAGAGCCTGCACTCGACAAGCCTGGTAAATAAATTAATACAATTATTTTGTTACATTCATAAACCTAAATACTACTATTCAAAGCCTGTTTGTTTCTTTGTTTGTTTTTTGACTGTGCAAATGTTTGTAAATGAATTGTAAAAAGCTGAAAGTAAAATAAAGAAAGAGCAAAACCTCAATTCAAGTGATAAATTAGGCTTTCTTCATACAGTGGTAGCCTTCCTCTGAACCTTTCCCGGAAAATGCTGTGAAGCCAAAGTACTCGTACTTTTGCACAAACGCGTGACTTTGGGTATGGTGGGCTGGACAACAGCCAGCGGCGATTTAATTGCCTCTCAGATCCACGTATATCTTATAATTAGTAACAACAGCATTCGGCCATACCAGAATGAATTTTCTCCCTTCCTCCTCTGAATATAGTCGATGGAAGTTTATTTTATTAGTAATTCGAGATGGTTTTCTAGTTAGCTGCTTCCAAATTTCCGCTAATTAATGTAGAGGGGTGCACATGCAGATATATTTTTATGTTTTGGTAGGAGAGAGATCTAGATTTAGATAAGTGAGAAAGTCTGAGCGAACGTTTAGTGAATTCTCTAGCTGTAACTGCTACCTGGATAACAAGTAACGGACTATCGGAGTTTCAGGTGCCTGGAAATCTTCAGCATGCATATTTATCACCCACTCCCACCCCTTTGGCAGACTATATACTACGCCCACTACTATGAGCTAGAGAGCAGTTCGTAAGGGCCACTCGTAAGTTCAACCATGGCTGAAACGTTTCTTCCGCTCTACCGTTTGTCTCTCTTAAAGCTGAAGTACGACTTTGTTTCACTTCAAAGATTAAAGTAGTTTATGGACATGCCAAGAAAGTTTCCTTGATCCACCACTACGAGCAATGCAATTTTTAAGAGTGTATTTTGGTCGGTTTTTCGAATGTATAGTTTTCATGCGTCTGAAGTTGCTTTCCGTTTTCATCACCATTCTACTTAAACGCGCAGTGTTCACAACTACAAGCCATTCTCATAAATCATTTACTAAACAGTCCAAATTCGAATGGAAATCATCTTTAATTCAGAATGAAGATTAAAACTCGAAATCGATAATGCTTGGTGGGGTGTTGCATGCCCTAATTCGCGCTAATCCCGATAATAACAATAACGTTCAAGACGGGTATAGGTGGCGTTGTGTTTCAGAACTATTCATCTGGGTAAATCGAGGTAGATGGCAAACAGTTTTCAAATTTTCGATAGCGACAGATTAGCGTGTGGGCTAATAGCCAAAGTGTGCACATTCAAGTGCTTTCTTTCCAGACCATCTGCAACACGTACACGTAGCTTTGTCACTTTCTTCCTTCCCAGTTTAACTTGTAAACTTCCAAATATATCTGGTTGTTTCTCATGACAAGCAGTTTGGGGGTTGCTTTATGTATCGTTAGATCTCAGTCATAAATACACGCGCACGCACACACGCAATATTACGAGTAGAGATCTGTGTCATGTGTCTGGAAGCAGTTAATATTTCAACACCAACACACTCTCACACGCTATCTTGGGACGAATAGATCGGACATTTATCAATAAACGTGATTTTTGTTACTTAAGCGTTTACTAAACTCAGTTTTTGTATAATTTATCTACTCATTATATTCCACCATGTTTTTCTACCTTGGGTGGCACGTTGTTCTTGTATTTACCATTTTAATAGTACACGCTCCAAGGTTTGCAACAGTAATGATGACTCGCTCATGACACTGTCATAAGGGCCGCAATTCTTGCAATAATTCGAGGGGGGTTTCTCCATTCTCTTGGAAAATGTTAGTTTAAACATGCAAAAAAAAAAAAAAAAAAAAAGAACGTATATTCTGTTCATCACGTTAATTAAGATATCTTTATACTTATTGGGTCATTGGTAGGCGCAACCCTAAAGCAGACCCGTTCAGGGTGCCTAATGTTGCCGTCTAGCTCTGGCCCTTGGAAGATTAACAAGACGTCTTGTAAACATTGGATGAGAACTCGCTGGGGTGGTTTCTTAAGTCACATGTTACAGCGTCACAAGTTGGTCTAATTTTAGTACACTATCTCTAACAGATATCGCAGAACAATGTGTCTGCTTTGATCAAACGTGTCGCAAGAACAAAATGTGTGTCCATAAAGTCGTTTATATCAGAAATTTTCTTGTAAAATTAAACAGTATATACAACTTGATTGATTTCTCCCTGCGCACCCCCACCCCCACCACCATGTCCTCAAATTAATATAGAAACAGATGAATTACTTCGTTTGAAGTAAAAACAGTGCAAGGAACAAATTTAAATGATTGACATTTTATTTCAGACTTTTATCTACCGCCTGTCGTACTCGTCATTGGCCTCATTCTCATTATTGTCTTGGCTCTCCTCAGCCTTGTCCTCATCGTTCTCCAGTGCCACAAAGGTATGTAGACCAGTTTTAGATTTGTATCATAGTATTTTAAATTTGTTTCATATTTCTTCAAAGCCACCTCGTGTGTATTCTTGTCGTAGATAGATAGATGGATGGGTGGATGGGTGGATTATTCTTCAAATCCACAAAGAAGACATAGATGTGCATACTTGATTTCATCAATATTTATCACACTTCTTAAAATGCACATAAAGGGATAAAGATGTGCAGACTTGTTTTGAGTCTTACATACATCTTTTAATTTTCTGAAACTACAAAGATAAGCAGAGTTTGCATTCACTTTTTAAACATATTTCATCCTATGTTCTTATACTTCTCCAAAGTAAACTTGCTTTATATCATAAAAGTATTTATCCCTTGCCAGTAATACTGAGATATATAAACTTATTTGATGTCTTGGACGAGTTCCTCTTTCTTCAAAGTCATATAAGTATATCGACTTAATGCCAGACCTTAGATTATATTTGTACGATAATTTTGTTTGTATGTTTTCCTAATGTATCTTGGCTGTGTCAATTCCACATTTTTTTCTTTTATTTTATTTGGCAAACCGCCGGCAAGTCAGAGGAACTGCCATTGATCTTAGTATATATTTGCAGTTCTGATGGTTTTGTGTTAAAAGCAAGAGGCAAGAAAATTTTGAATTCTTTGCTAAAAAACTGCCATTGATCTTAGTATATATTATTTTGCAGTTCTGGTTGTTTTATTTTAAAAGCAAGAGGCAAGAAAATTTTGAATTCTTTGCTAAAAAACTGCCATTGATCTTAGTATATATTATTTTGCAGTTCTGGTTGTTTTATTTTAAAAGCAAGAGGCAAGAAAATTTTGAATTCTTTGCTAAAAAACTGCCATTGATCTTAGTATATATTATTTTGCAGTTCTGGTTGTTTTATTTTAAAAGCAAGAGGCAAGAAAATTTTGAATTCTTTGCTAAAAAACTGCCATTGATCTTAGTATATATTATTTTGCAGTTCTGGTTGTTTTATTTTAAAAGCAAGAGGCAAGAAAATTTTGAATTCTTTGCTAAAAAAACTGCCATTGATCTTAGTATATATTATTTTGCAGTTCTGGTTGTTTTATTTTAAAAGCAAGAGGCAAGAAAATTTTGAATTCTTTGCTAACTTGTGACAGTAAAATTTTTTTTAGCAGCCGAACTAGAACCTGCAAAGAGGAACATTGATAGCACCCTTGACTTAGTGATTTTTTTTTTTTTTAATTAAATTTTTTTTTTCCAAAGAATAAGACGTCATTTCCGCCGTTCGTAATTTCTACCGATTTTTCTGTAGCTGGGCGCCGAAAAAAGCGCAACCGGGCCGCTAACAGAGAGTCGTTGCTGTCTGCAAAGAGTGAGATCGCCGGCTGCAGTACTGGCAGCAAAGATCTTGACCTTGGGGTCACAACCTATAGGGCTACTCGCTCCTTCCCATCCTTTGCACCGGGCCCCCAGCAAGGCCCCATGCCTGTTGGACCTCCGGCCCACTTCGCTATGCGCTATCAGAAGGGCCCACCAGGTCAGTTATATAACAGGAAAATAAAGTTAAAAAAATATCTAGTTTATTTATAACTCATAAATTAGATCTTTAAAAAATAATTACTTTTTTGAAACCTGAGCAAAAGTCCTCTTTCTTATGTCTGTCGATTGATATCATACAAGACTGTTAGGATTTTAACACATTAATATTATATATAATAAAATATTAAGTTTTCGAACTGCGCTAAATGTGCAGATAATGTTTAAGA
The DNA here is from genome assembly GCA_028829895.1 of Sinotaia quadrata. NCBI lineage: Eukaryota > Metazoa > Mollusca > Gastropoda > Architaenioglossa > Viviparidae > Sinotaia > Sinotaia quadrata. The sequence continues at coordinate 107,974,301 of CM054179.1, forward strand.
TTTTTTTTTATTTTGACACTGACAAATGTTATATAACAAATCTTTTTGTGCATCTTTATTGCTTGGAGAAAAAAAATAATAATGCTTTTACTTTTTACCATTAGTTCAAAAGAATTTAAGAATTCATGAATGAATCATACGTACTTTTGTCTTTAAATCACACAAACGAGTTTATTTTTTTAGTGGCCGTATAGCACAAGCAAGTGTTTATTTCTATAGTGGCTGAGGTAATGACACAAGAGTTTATTTTATTTAGTGGCTGTGGTAATGACACTAGCAAGTGTTTATTTTATTTATCGGTTGTGTCGTATACATAAATTAATATTTATATTCCTAAGTAGTTATGGTGCTAATGACAGACAAAGTGGTGTTGATTTTACTCAGTGGTTTTGAGGATAACGGATGCACATTTGCTCATCTGTGTTGGTTTCTCATAAGTTTCCTTCACCTATAGTAATTAATGTTAATGAATTATTTTGAATTCTTATCTTTCCAGACGGCACAAGGTACAAAAGTGTGGCTCAAGTAATATTTAACTTTTTATTTTATTTCTCTTTGCAGACAACAAAGGGTATGTGTATGGCTCAAATAATGTTAACCATTTTATTTTATTTCTCTTTGTAGACAACAAAGGGTACGTGTGTGGCTCAAGTAATGTTAACCATTTTATTTTATTTCTCTTTGTAGACAACAAAGGGTACGTGTGTGGCTCAAGTAATGTTAACCATTTTATTTTACTTCTCTTTGCAGACGACACAGGCTATGTTTCTGGCTCCAGTAACCACTACTCGGAACCCTATGGCTGTCACGAAGACGGAACCCAGGACCGCACCCGTCCGACCTCTCGACCGGGCCTCCCACAAGTCAAGGGCAGTCCCCAACCTCCAAGGCTCCCTGACAACCATCCATGACGCCAGGACGAGGCTGACGGCGTGACGTAGCGAAACACGCCACTGTTCGGACTTTCCGGCATTCATCTCGAAACGGCTTCGCTGTGTTTCGTGCGATGTTTACTCGAATGAGACGATTTTAGGACGAAGAAAGGAAGGGATAAAACATTACCAGTGTTCAGTTATTTCTTTAAAGAAGAACGCATAATTGTTATCATGACCATCTTTTTGCTGCATTGTTAACTTTCACTGTTCATCGACCTACATTGTGAAAACGTCAGCTGACGATTTTTTTAAAAAAATTATCTGGTATGTTTCAATTTTAGAGCGAATATGGAGGGAGGGTTTCGCCTATCATCGATCTGTGGTGTTAAATACTACGGGCTGATTTATGCGCAATTTTCTTGTCCATCTGTCGTTTTTCTCGAGCGACCGGTACTGAACAGCTTAATTGGAAACATCAAACTGTTTTCTTTTCATACATTATTTTTATCCCACGCTATTAAAAACGTTGTGTTTGGATTAAATGCCAACAGTCTGTAAAACTCTTACAAAAGAGCAACAACATATATTATTTCTTTTCGTTACACTTATTTTTCTTTAGCCTCTTTTACACTGGTAAGTGCGCATATACTCACATATGCACTCACACAAACACATTTTTGTTTTCGTTTTAATTTCGAATTATATTTAAAACCTGTAAATAATATGATTTGCAAAAGTATTAAAAGATGCATTGAAAGAAAGAGAAGTTTAGAGTAGATATATGAATAATTGTATTTTAAATCTGCTTCTTTTACTTCATTGGCCTGTTACCAACGCCTCAAGATGACATTTAACCCCTGACACAGTAATTCACACGACCACTTGCTATTTCTCATCACTTTTATGGATCTTGTTTTCGAAAATGGCTGTTTATGAAAGTACTTATCTTATATTGGCACGTTGGATGGGGGCAGAGGTTATCATTAATGGCTGTTTAGTAATGAGTAGGTTTTTTTAAAAATTGCAAATGAAATTATTTCTCGGCAATCACTGTTTGGATATTCTAATAGTTATAAACAGTTGCTAATTAAATATCATACGGACGTCGGCAATGGCAAATAGAATGTGATATAGGAATAGATTGTTTTCTATTAAAAGAATGCGCTAAATATTATGCATGTGTCGGGAAATTAAGTATGAGCTGTATTCTGTAAATGTATATACGCTAAAACTCTACCTATGTGCGGAAATAAAGAAAGAAATAATGCGCTAAATATTTGATTTGCATAAATTCATTAACGTGCTCAGTACTCTCCATGCATAGATAATGAAATTAACAACTTACAAGGCTAATGTCAGGAGCTGGAAATTCGTGACCACAAATAAAATATAACATTTGCAACACGTTCTTCGTTTCATGCTTTTCACTATACGCGATATTTAAAAAGTCCACTTTCATGACACTTCTATACATTCTTCATTAACTTGTTTTGTCTGGTTTGTTCTGTCCTTAGGTTAAATGTCGACCTATCTGCTTCAGGTGAATGGACACAGTTTTCAACAGGAAAAATATAAATATAAACTTTATTTCTAGCAGTTCCATTACATGGTACTGATAATGTAACATATTTTAAAAGGTGTAGTCAAGCAAGCCAAATACACTTTTTCCTTTAGCTTTTCTGCCTTTATTATTTATTCGTAATATAAAAATAGCAGCACACGACAAGCAAAACTTTGGGTTCCTTTGAAAACGTAGTAAGTTCTAGACTTTCAGAAGTGAGTAAGGAATTAACAAAAGGAACTATGTTTATGTATTCCCTCTATATCAAAAATGTTATTCGATACTCTACTCAGGTGCCTGCTAGAAGACTGAAGACTTCAATCGGTTTACAATTAAAGTACCTACTTGCTGACTTTAGACTTCAATCGGTACACTTTTAAAGTACCTTCTTACCGACGTGCTGACTATAGACTTCAATCAATACACTTTTAAAGTACCGACTAGCTGACTGTACACTTCAATCGGTACACTTTTAAAGTACCTGCTTACCTATTTGCTTATTGAAAACGTCAGATGGTGCATCGGTGACCTAACTAAATGTTTGCAGTAGGCCTCCAGCGATGCCTGACTGAAGCCCATGGGGGCAAGTAGTAAAGATCCCTTTATTTGGGGCTATTAACAGTGGAGGAGGTGGATACTTACGAGTCGTCATATACTGGTGGGAGGGTGGACGAAGGAAAGTATACTCTACAATCATATATAAACGGCTGTTACAGTTTGTTTGGAGAGAAAGGGATTGGGAGGGGGAGTGGTTTTGAGGCTTGAAATTGACGTTTTCCTTCAGCTCAGCATGAACTGTGTCAGTTTTGACTTAACCTCTTCAAGAATGACTGAAGTGCGTGAGTGTACAAATATTAATAATTTTGATGTTCACAGCTAGTTTATTTGCTGACGTGTTCCTCCTATACACAGCTTTAATTTAGGTTTTAGACCTTGTAAATCATATTCTTTAATGTACTTTTTAAAAATAAAATGGAATATAAGACCTTATTGGTGAATGCTGTACAGATATTTGTATAAAAACTGTTATTTCATCATAGATTTCCACTCCCAGTCCGCCCCTATAGTCTCATATTTAAACGTTTGTATTTTAAAATTTTAAAAATAATTGATAACTAAACAAACTTGTAATTGTTTAAATAATTTTAATTCAGGCATGGTTGCATGGTTTTATTCGTGCACTTGTTCCATTTATTTTATTTGCAATTTGTTCATTAGTTCTCTCAAGAGCGAGACAACGTGTCGGCTTTGCAAATATATATACTTCGCATTTTTTTTCCTCATAACATGATGATTAACAGGGTTACTCGCCCTTAATCCCTCATTTTTTTTTTTTAAATGAAACATGTATCATTACTCGTACTTAGTATTCCTATGTTGTGATGGATGTTGTTGTGTTTTCAACTAGAGTTTTTGATTACAGTTGTAATAGTCTGTAGGAAAATAAATCGCGTGCAAATTTAAATAATTTTAAAATGTATTTCTGTACATTTCTTTATGTCAGTGCTAACTACATTTTTCTGCTTTTTCAATGTCTAAATGTCGTAAAATGAGAATCTGGACAGTTTGTTTCTAAGGATGAAATTAATTTGCGATTTGTCCAGATTTGTTCTTTTGATTATTCAGAATATGCACATTAGGTTGATGTTGTAATGAAGTATGTGGGTTTAAATTTGGTGTTGTGGTTTTTTTTTTCTGTTTATTTATTTCTTCTTCTTTTTTCTTCCTAAGGATCTCTTAAGTGCCTGGGAGTTGTGTGTTTAGGTTTTAAGCGAGGTTATCCCCCTTTGTTTTATTTAAATTTTAAATAAGTGTTTACTTGAAACTATTCATTGGAAAAAAAATATAAAGAGGCAAAATCGCTAATTGAATGAGGCACGAAGTTTATCAGACTGCCTGGATCCTGATAGATTGCTATTGAATTTTTAGGTATATAAAGATATTAAACAAGTTGTTTTTTATTTCTAGGTATATAATCTAAGAGGGTTTATATATATATATATAAGGATACTAAGCAATTGTCAGAAAACAATTTAAATTTAGCTCTGATTTGCAGTAATTAATTTTATTTTTGGAAAAAATTAGGGATGGCATTATTTCAGTAAAATTCATGATTCTAAAGGAATAAAATATGCTCGGTGCTTGCCTATGTAATATTACCAGGTGATATTCTACAAGCCTGATTGCAGAATGGTTTTGAGACTAAAGCTAAAAGTATATAGTATCAATAGCCTAAACTTACTTTATGCATATTGTAATTTAATTGTGATATTTTTATTATTATTATTATTGATATTATTATTATTATTATTCAGCCATGTTGTTTTGTTGTCTTTGATATTACTGAGGTTTTAGATATAATATATATATATATATATATATTTGATTAATTTTTATGGGGAGGGGAAGGGTTGCATTTGATATTTTTTAGAGTTGAAAGGTGGGGGATGGGTTGTAAGGTCCTTATGTCGATATTTTGTGTTCATATTTTACAATATTTATTTTGCTTTATATTTTACTTTTTTTATTAATAGCCTCTTGTCAATTATTGTAATAAAGTTTGTACTTCTTTCTCATTTGTTACAATTTTCAATGCATTCAGTTTGAAAGACTGTAAGCATGTTAGAAAAAAGGTTATAGAAGAGACAAATAAACAAAATGTATAGACTGTGATTTTACACACACACACACACACACACACACACACACATACACACACACACACACCTTCACACACACACACACACACACACAGAAGCCGAAATAAATTTGACTGGCATAAAAGGTGCACTTGGTTACTGTTTCAGCTGCGAAAGCATTGTTTAGGCAAAGACGGTGTGTGTGTGGGGTGTGTGTGTGTGTGTGTGTGTGTAAAACAAAGATTGTTTTAAGCTTTAAAAAATGTCAGGCAAAGACAATGTGTGTGTATAACAAAGATTGTTTTAAGCTTTAAAAAATGTCAGGCAAAGACAATGTGTGTGTATAACAAAGATTGTTTTAAGCTTTAAAAAATGTCAGACAAAGAGTGTGTGTGTGTGTGTGTGTGTGTGTGTGTGTGTGTGTGTATAACAAAGATTGTTTTAAGCTTTAAAAAATGTCAGGCAAAGACAATGTGCATGTAAATAAATATTGTTTTCATGTTAAACAAATGTCAGGCAAAGACAATGTGTATGTAAAAAAAATATTGTTTTCAGCTTAAACAAATGTCTGGCAAAGATTTTTTTATGAATGTACATATATATAATATGCAATGACCTGGCAAAACGATGTTGACGATGACTTTCTAGGATCAAAATCCGTCCGACAAATATATCGATCTCTCTAGAAAACATTCTTTAAAATCTAAAATGGCAAAGATTATGTTCTGTTTGTTGAAGCTAAGTGAAATCTATCTAGCAAATATATTTTCAGTGAAAATATATCTATCTGGGAAAGTTATTTAACAAGATTGTGTTGGTTTGTGTTGTGTTTTTTTCTTAGAATCATCTGGCAAAGGCTTGCACAGATAAAAGTGACATAAGAAATTAATATGTCTACTGTTTTGCCATCTTTAGAATAGAAACCGTCATAGAGAGAAAGAGAGTTATACCAAGTTTTCAAGCAATTTCTTTATCAGAAATCGTGTTTTAAACATTCTTAACTGGGTCAACGCTGAGAAAATGAAGATGCATTGACACTACTTCCAGTGAATTCTGCCAGCAACAAAAATAGAATGAAAACCGCTAGCTGCATGCTAAAGTAGTGGTGGGGTGGGGTGGGGTATGTTCACAAGGTCTCTTCAATCCAAATGTAGATACTATGGCATATGTTATTCTTCTGAAGCAACAACTGTTTTACAAGAAAACACATTCCTTAGCTTTCTAGAGAAATCTAGATCTGTTGCTTCTGATAATTATATTTTTCCTCAAATCGGCAAATGAGGTATTGTAATACAATATTACAATTACATCCATGTAGAAGGGAAAATACTAGACTCCCCATACAATAATCAATTGTAAACAACATACATGTAGTTGACTGTAATTCATCCTCTGAAATGTAAGGGAAGTTACATTTTTTAAACCCAACCGTTTGATTTTTCCATCTACGAATGTCTTACAGCAAAATAAAATGAAACTGATTCAAAATTACAGACATCTATGAATTACAATAAAAGAAGCTGGGTTAAGTTTAATAAATTTAAGTTGTTACTCAGACCCAACAACACATTCTTTAATAGTCTCTTCGAATCTGTCAACCTACTGAAGCATTCTTGCTCCATCTTCCATATACATTATTTTGGTGTGCTTTCTTTATATAATTGCAAGCAGAACACTATATATAGGGTAATATTAACTCTATGGATCAGCTTAAATATTGTTCAATATTTGACTCTTCACTCTATTGAAGTATTCGTGAGAGACCTCCCCTAATAACTACAAAGAGGACAAGCTTGCGATTATGCTAAAACTTTAATAACCGACACTTTTTTTATATGAGCAAAAGGAATTCAAATACTCTCCTGTTATGAATACGTGCTATTTTAAACGTACTGAAGTACTCATGGATGATCTCCCTTATTCAATGCAGCGAAACAATACTCAACTCATAAATTCATATATTGTCATCTTAGTGAAGTACACATGGATATAACAAGTGAAATGGGGCAAAGAAATAGTTAACAATAAGTCTACTTGATAATACTCGTTTACTTTTGAAGACCAAACAACAAACAAAGCAAATAACATTCACTTTAAAAGTATTAATGCTTGAACACTCATAAATCACACATCAAATGAAAAGTCGATTATTACAATGTTTTTCTTTTATTATCAATTATGATAATCAGAACCGCCAAAAATGTTGAGACAATGACGATATTTCCGTTGCTGGCTCTGTATCATACTCGAAGTTTAACGGTGAGGTAGAGTAAATTTGCCTATCCCTATTTCTAAACTTAATTGTTATATAAATTGTTAAATGTCAAAGTGACCCGACCTTGGGCACTGCTTATGATGATATTTTTATAAGTGCCAAGAGTTGGAGTGAACAACTTAGGTGGAGAATGTGCTGGACTACTGATGTAATCTAAACCGGTTTTAGGTAGATTAGATGTTATTATCCAATGGTTAAGATTTACGAGAATAACACCAGCTAATGGGCTGAAATATAAGTTACCTTTTGAAAAGAATATATTTTCTAATAACTTTGAATTTCGTGTGGCAAGCAGTCCGGTTATGAAAGATGACCATTAGCTTAAAAGTGAGTTAACTGACTGATTGAGAGAGAATGGACTTTAAAATATTTTTTATTGATGTTATACTTGTGTTTTACGTATAGATGTATTATGTGAATAGACTAGTATTTCTAAATTTCTTTTAACTAAGATGCTCATATATAGCATGCTAAACACTTGACATTGTTTCTAGTGAATGCACTTGTAAAATTTATATTCTGTATTTATTATGCTGTATGTGTATCGGACTAATAAATACTGCAGGAAGTAAGTTTATACTTCAATATAAGAGAGAATGTAGTTAAAGATGAATAAACTGGAAACATAGCATTTGTTCCATGATTATATTTTACAGGGAATAAGAGCCTTTTTTTGTTTACCTGAATCTCCTGGTTTACTGATTATAAACTGCTACGACCATGGTAGACGAGAGAATCATCTACCGTAGTGTGTAAGAAAGTGTAAGGAATACAATGCACTATGTTGATGTATGGTGGCAAAGTATTCCGACTATATTGTGGAATTTCTGGTTCAAGGAAGTTACTGGAAATTGCTACAATTGTTGTTCTGGTTCTGCTTGAGGGAGCTAATACGGCGAAGGAGCGCCCAGGTTAGCCTTGAGAGAGTAGCAGCGAATCAGTGCTCTAGAAAGGAAACACGTGGAATTGACAGTAATAACATGAAAAATTAAACTTGTGATTGTGGCAAGGTACTGTCACTCAAGGTAATTGCTTAATTATTAGTTTATGATAATATATTCATAAATAATACACAAACAATAATTCTTCCTTGCAATCAACACACACAGTCACAAGACGGGGTCTTTGTCTTTCCGGTCACGAGAGCGACTAGGTCAATCCCGAATAGTCTGTTAACTGATTAACTCTGTCCAAGTGTTATCCTGTCTGGATAACAGACTTTAATTGAACTATCTCGTCAATAGTTTGCATGAATGTACCATGGAAATGTGAAATGTATGATGGACAGAACAGCGAAGAATTGACCGCCCTTACTCCCTTTCAAAAACCAAAGACAGAAAAATTTTCAGTTTTGAAATGTCTAATTATACATTTATTGTAAAATGGGGAACACCTTACGCATGGTTGTTAATCAGTAATTTGAGACCATATACACACATATTCATGGGGAACAAGAGCAATGAATGATGAAAAAGGAAGATAAAAGAAAATAAATAATAAAATAAATTATCTTACTAAGCAGTAGCCACAATATAACATGCATTCAAATGTCAAAACACTTAAAGTTCCAGGGTTTGCTGCCCTGTGTAATAAATGTTCAGGAATGGGGGGAATGTTCAACAAATGTTCTGAAAATTTAGTAAAGATAAAATTATTAAGAGTTCATTCACCAAGTCCCTAGTCAATAATAATAATGTAAATATTAAATGATAACTGTTAAATGCACCCAATTACTGTAGATGTGGGGTGGTGGTGAACGAATAAATGTTGTTGGCATAATAATCCAAGAAATGAATAGGTTACACAGGGGGGAATAAATCCAGATATGAATACACAACAAATAAGTCTAAATATGAATGTATGTAACATGGTAGTAAATCCAGATATGAATCTCTCCCTAACGTTGTGGAGAGACAATCAAAATATGAATACAGAAACAGCTATCCGTGCTGTAATAAAAGGATGAAATGTATCACCCAACTTCCCAACTGACCGCTGGGCACACAGTTAAAATAGAAACTGATGGTTCATACTTTCGTCAAGAAAACAAGGGCCTATGCTGGCGACCAATGTGTCTGTATGTTCGTGAACATATCCTCAGGTCATGGTGTTATTCATGTTGCAAGTCTAGAAGATTGTAGAAAAGTCTGGATTTTCGTCAACATCAGCACGATTAAAGCGTGCATAACACGATGTTTTCATGTTTCAGCCTTGGCACATTCTACCTAGTTAGTCTTGGCACATTCTACCTAGTTAGTCTTGGCACATTCTACCTAGTTAGTCTTAGCACATTTTACCTAGTTAGTCTTGGCACATTCTACCTAGTTAGTCGTGGCAAATTCTACCTAGTTAGTCGTGGCACATTCTACCTAGTTAGTCTTGGCACATTCTACCTAGTTAGTCTTAGCACATTTTACCTAGTTAGTCTTGGCACATTCTACCTAGTTAGTCGTGGCAAATTCTACCTAGTTAGTCTTGGCACATTCTACCTAGTTAGTCTTGGCACATTCTACCTAGTTAGTCTCAGTGCATTATAACACTATCACTATGTATTATTATAAAATATATATTACTCTACAATCATATCTCAATGAATACTACATACACATGCACACAAACGCATATGTACACAGTCAAACATACATGTGCATATTATAAACAGTGCTTTCATAACATGATAGAAACAGATATTGCACTCTGTGACCAATGATAATAAAAATAATTTTTAAAGGAATAAATTTTTATGAATTACCTCCCTTCCTCCGTGACAATCTGCATTTTCTATTATTGCCATGACTTTATTTAAAGTATAATTCCTGGCAAATATGCATAATGTCATTTTATAATGACACAAGAGAATGCTCTGAATAGACAAAATTTTATGAGACTTAAATGGCATGAAAACTGTCGAACTCCTGAGGATAAAAAAAAAAGCACACATGACTTTGAAATAAGACGAAGCAAATATGTGTGAAGAGAGAACATTTTACACAGCAAATGTTCTACTTGAAAATTAGTATTTCCGATTTTACATCCAAATGTCATTAACATATAAAATTCAGGATGAAGAAAACTTAAATCCCTCATGGTTTATATCTACATATACTTCACAGCTCATATATTACTTCACAAAAATAACCAAATTTGAAAAATATATGTTCAATAAAAATTATAAGATTTCGAATTTCAATATAGATTACTCGCCACTTACCTCTTTTTCTCTGCCCTGCTAATTCTGTTACCGCTTTTCAACATGTGACCAAATTGACGGACTGAAAACTTGCTGAAGGGAAATAACTCTAAATGGCTTGGTGTAAAAATACCTCCTTTAAAGCTAAATAATTGAGAAAATAACATTGCGAACAGTCTGAGCGTACTTGTTTTATACGTAACATTAAAGTTTGGATTTTCAGAGACACTGGACTTTTTACGCCTAGTGAAAGTCCAGACGTAATTCGATCCGATTTCAAGGGGGAAAAGAATTCACCAAAAATCATCTGGGAATAAAGCAATACTCTCAGTTAAAGCTGCCATTTATCCACCGTATGACGTACTCTGTTACCAGTAGTTATGGCTGGCATCACATGACAATGTTACATCTTCAGATGTTGTATTTCTTCGTTAAAAAGGAGATAATAAATTATATCAGTTGTGTTATGAACACTTACGTTTATACAAACATTAATGACGTCATCTTTTATTGCACTATGAAAGTGCATCCTCATATGTTGCTGTAATTAAACGCGACATAGTAGTGTCAGGGAAGAGCAACTTGGGTTTCAATTACTTAATTACAGATCCCTGGTCGAGTGTAGGATTAAAACTGTATTACTACCTGAATGTGTCTTTTAAGCGTTAACCGAATTATTGTACAGTTGGTGCATTGCGAATTACGTGCGAGCTGTTGTTCCCTTGTCAAAAGATGTACATAAGCTCTTCTTGAACGACGCAGGTCTAAATGACAGTTTTCTTGTGCAGTCGCACCTCTGCACCAGATGGTAAAGCTCCTGTCTAAATCGTGACGAACGCGTGACATACACAAAAAAACTGACGGAACTGTTGAACATCCCCAGGACCAGGTAAAACAGGTGTGACGCCATGAAAATGCTTCCGTACCGGGTTGTGTGCCGGAAGTCAGCAATCAGAGTCCTTGTCAAGCCCAGGGCGATGTTAGGAGCCGCCGTGACGATGTAGATGCATGAGACAATGACGAGCATTTTCACCAACGCTTTCTCTCGTCGACTTTTGTCGCTGCTGCTGGAGTTCTTCCTCCACGTGACTGCCCTGTTCAGTTGAATCACCGTGATGGTGGTTGCTATAGTAACAATGCCAAACGTGGAGAACGGGATGACGACCATTAAAATGGTATCCTCGACAATGGCGTACATGACCCTGTTGTCCGAGTAGAACTGCGTCGAACTCAGGAACAAGTTCGTTTCATTCGTCAACGGATCTTTTCTGGAATCGACGGCCAGTTCCAGTGGATAGACAATGCAGCCAATTTCAATTAGAGCCACGGTGCTGACAATGATGAAAGCCATTGTTCTCGTCTTAATCAATGTGGCGGCTCGCATTGGCCACGTGACGCAAACACACCTTTCAATGGCTATGATCATGGTCAAACAACCGCTAGAATACAGGAAACCCCGGTACAAACCGGTCAGGTTGACCCTGGTGAAATATTTCCACCAGGCTGCTGCCTCTGGTAGAAAGTAATTCACGTGACAATATGACCCGACCAGATAGAAGAAGGTCACGAACAACATGTCAACGAGAGCCAGCGAGAAGAGGCAAAGATTCATGCGGTCGCGAAGATTCTGACAAAAAAATACGAGGCAATTGACAAAGTTCGTTGGAAACCCGACTACCAACAGCATCGGGTTCACCCAACATAACGCCGTGTTTTCCATTAACAGATATGTGTCGTAGGAAATAATGACCTGTTGACTGTACCAAGAAATCAGCATCTCGTTAGCCACAAGGACGGGTGTGACGTTCACGTCTTTCTTGTCAACATCATTTGATACGTTGTTGGTGACGTTGCACAGCACACTGGAAGTGGGGAGTAATTTTGCATCACTATGAGTGTCGTTGCATGAGTTCTCCATGGTGATGGGGGAAATCCAAACATACAGGTTGACCTCTGTCTAGAGGTTTATTTCTTGAGTGTGATTACCTCTTTGGTTATTGGTATTTATCAGTGTGATCTCTTTCTCTACATAAAGTGAGGTGGTTTTGGTGTCGCAGAATTAATGCGGTTGTACCACCTAGTAGAATTCAATGTGATAATTAATTAACACGCTGTTTAACCTAGTAGAATTCAATATTGTAACCAATTAGCACGGTTGTATAGCCTAGTAGAACTCAGTTGAGTAATTAATTAGCAGGGTTGTATAGCCTAGTAGAACTCAGTAGAGTAATTAATTAGCACGGGTGTACAGCCTATTATAACTCAGTAGAATAATTAATTAGCACGGCTATATAGCCTAGTAGAACTCAGTAGAGTAATTAATTAATACTTCTGCATAACAGTAGCCTGTAGAATTCAATAGAGTAACTGAGTACAAGTAAGATTATAATACTACAAATTGTGGAATTAGTATAGGTCCTGTTAACGAATATAAATAAGGTTCTAGTAACATACGCATGCAGAATTCAATGAATTAATATTACCGAATAAAAATGAGATTGTGATGAGAAAGACAATGAACACAGATTCTAAGTCTTCATTTATATGTTCTCTGATCTCTGTATTTCTTCCCACCTGGAAATTTAGTAATATCGATTCTTTAGTACGATGCTAGTTTCATCTTCCTGTTTTCATTATTTATCATGTACTTTGAGAGTTATTTGCCTTGTTTTAAATATTACTTTTGTAACTCAATTTTTCAAAACAAGAAAAAAATATAATTATAATGAGCTTTAAAATTCTCAAAATTGCGACAAATTACTGTTTTAGTAATTAATAATATTTAAACGTGTTTCTTTCTTATCTATTCATATATTCACATACACTCAAAGATGAAACAATATGCACGTTTATCTGTATTGCATTGCAGTATTTGTGCATTTACGATAATCTTTTATTTTTATTAACATCGTGCACGCACACGCACACACACACACACACACACACACAGAGTTTTGACTTAACATTGGTCTAGATTGATTTATAATTTAAAGCTACATTAAAAATTCGTAAATAAACAAATTTTATAATTTTATTTAATTACTAATCTTTACACTGCAAACAAAGTTTTCTTCTTTTTTTACGTAGCGATGAAGCAAACGCAGAAAAAAATTATCTTCGAAGGTAATTTTTTAAAATCACTCTGTGCGTGCGAAACCCGTTTTCACCCCAAGATAAAAAGGAGATAAGAAAATAAAGGCGAGGGTAATTCTTGTTTGCTTTTTGAAATATGTCCTGAGATAGGAGTATGGTAAGTTCTTTTAATCACTCTGTGCATGCAAAACTGTTTTCATCCCAACATAAAACAGGAGATAGGAAAATAAATGAAAGGTAATTCTTGTTTGCTTTTTGAAAGTCTGTCCTGAGATAAGAGTATGGTAAGTGTTATTTTAAGCATGTCTTCCCATTGCTTGAGTCAATGAATAATGATTGTTAAAAATCTTGCCAAAGAAAAGTTAAAATGTCAAGGGGGAAATCGAAGCGTGTAGTGATCTTTATATCTACTAACATTATTATGCATGTTTACTTTATCTTTAAATAGCTTTACATTTTACATTATTGCTTGGCAGCGCATCAAGAAGAGCCGTTATTAGCGCACTCTAGAGGTACAAACAATAATTTGAAAAGTTTATGGCTGGAAGGTGTAGGCACGCAGCTAATTAAACTATTTAAAAACTACTGTAATTAAATTCTCATTTCACGAAATGACAGTTGCATTAAAAGTGCAACCACGTTAGTCTGGGTGAAGTGCATTCATTTCAGAAAGAATGGTAAAGTAAAAATTTTAATTGGCCTTAAACCAGTTCTAACAGCTACTTAAGCTCTATTTTACATTTAGTCAAAATAATCTAAAACAATTAAATCTCGCTCGAGTAAGCAACTCCCGTCCACGAAATTAACGAACCATAGAAATGGATTTTAAGGAGAAATCAAGAATAATTATAGCAATCAGTTAAGTCAATCAAAAGCAATTAACATTTTTCTATAATACTGCTGTGATGTCCCAGATGCATCATTAGTTATATTCCATGTGACTCTCCGTTTATTTATGCTGGCCGGGAGGGTGGGTGTTCTGTATCAAAGTGTCTTTGCTCTTAACAGCTATTCTCGCTGCTAGCAAAAACGTTGTTGTGTGCTCAACACTTTCGAAATGCGATATGCACTTCTATACGATATATAAAGTCGTCCGTTACCCCGAATTATTACACCACATCAAGATAATTATAGAAATGAAACGACCCGCCCTTCTCAACAATTCACATCTTTAAGTTTAGAGTTAGACATCGCAAAGTGGGATCTTTTGTAATAATATATTCATAGGACTGACAAACAGGCGTTCCTAGATAGCATATAAAACAGCGAGTTGCTCACATAAATAATTTTATATTGCATCAGAATCATGTCTTGGGAGATGCAAGTGAGAAGAAATCTAAGCCAAGGAATATTTTCGTTATGTGAATTACAACACAAGCAAAACTGGATTTAGATGTACCTCACAAGCAAAACTAGACTTTGCTGTACCTCACAAGCAAAACTGGAATTCGCTGTACCTCACAAGCCACGGGTGGGGTGAGAGAAAAATAATTCTGTGAAACCTCTGGGCACTCTTCACTCGTTATGAATATTATTTATTAATTAATAACACATAACTAATTGCAAATGATCGAGAATCTTAATTTATAGTTATTAATAATTCTCCAATAAGACCACATGTCTCTCACTTGGCGGATTATAAGGCTGTCGTAAAACTCTATTCTTTACACAATAATAAGATGGACGTTTTACTGTCGCATAATGTTTTTCTGTAGGTGGAAACTTCTTACTATAGAAGTAATAAAAATCCGTCTTTATTTATATTTAATGAGCCCCCATCTACCCACTATTACTCCAACATAAGGTTTTAATATATGTGCACGAAGGTTAATAAATGTAAAAATAAATGTATTAAATCAACAATCAAAATATGAATAAATCAAATTGCGTTGGATTTTACATCACTCCACAACAAGGTTTTAATTAAGCATTAGACACTCATTCAGTTTATCCCTGCATAGACATCAGCAATCAAACTAACACACATATATATATAATCAAGTTCATAGAAATGGTTTCATCATAGAAATGAGAGTGGGGTTTTAGAGAGATAAGTATAGTCAATGTACAGAACCTTTCCAATGATGGCAGCTCTCACTATAACATGTTCACAATAATGCAGTTTGCAACAAGTCACTTTCTTTTCTTATTAGATGACAGTCCAACGTATCCCTCTTGGCATATTACACAACTGTTCCCGAATCTTCGATGCGCTCACAAAGCACACTGTGGAGAATCGTCCAGAACTTTGTATGCATTATCAAGCACATCAGGAGGAATGCTCCTGAATCTTTGTGTGTGCTACTCAGCACATTATGAGGAGTGTTCAAGAATCTTTTGTGAATTCACGAGACCAAACTCAAGTCTCAATTTTCACTGTATTGGCTCTAAAACGGAATTCACAGGAATCAACTTACAGCAACACGTTTACTGATAAGTTCAACAATGTAATCTGACAGAGTATAGTGATCACTGCAACTTACAGCAACACTTTTACTGATAAGTTCAACAATGTAATCTGACAGAGTATAGTGATCACTGCATCTTACAGCAACACGTTTACTGATAAGTTCAACAATGTAATCTGACAGAGTATAGTGATCACTGCATCTTACAGCAACACGTTTACTGATAAGTTCAACAATGTAATCTGACAGAGTATAGTGATCACTGCATCTTACAGCAACACGTTTACTGATAAGTTCAACAATGTAATCTGACAGAGTATAGTGATCACTGCATCTGAAGTGGGTACAATGTTACAAAATAAAAAATGGCATGCACTTGTCTGCAAAAGTCAAAGTAATGCACACTAAGTTTCAGGCGTATTTCATCTCTAAACTCCTCTCTTACACACATTCTCAACTTACAAATCCTGCAACAATATTCATTAGCCCAATACACACACAGAAGAAATATAGCATTGATCAAAATTCACAAGTATAATGTACAACATAATCAAATTAGTGAACATAGAATTAATGGTTCAATTAAATAAGCATTCTCCAATTCAAATCAAATCAATAACAAACACGTATGAAATATTTTGATGTCCATTATTTCTTTATCAGTCAGTTAACTTACCATAAGCTAACAATCACTTCTATGACTGGACTAGAGTTACGTCAAAATCAAAATGATTATAATATAGAGCTTTTGTCTTTATATATAATAAATAATAAAATAACTTTTGTCCATCTCCATTGGATGAAGTTGTTATGAGCAAGTATGAAATTATTAGTCAGAAAAACTACTCATCCATTTGGAACTGGTCTGGATTGCCTCAGCAAGTTCTAGCATATTCTCCACCTGAGTTGTTTACACCAACTTCATCACTTACAAAAATATCATAATAAGCAGTGCCCAAGGTCGGGTCACATTAACATTGGCAACAATATATATTTATTAAATTAGAAACAGGGATAAGCAAATTTATTCCACAACAGTTTCAATATTTATTTCTTTGCTATTCTACGCTGAGTGACTTTGTAATTGATATAAATATTAATATAATTATTTTTCATATTTGTGATAAAAGCAGAACTGTTGTTTTCTTCATGCATCACATACGTAATGTCTTAGTACCTGTCCATTCATAAGTTATTATTTTCTTTTGATTTCATTTAGTTTAGGACAGATGTGTGTAGACATTGTATATGTGTATCATGTCATGCATCATATATATATATATATACATTTAAGGAGGATTTTATATAATTGAGTGAATTCAGTTATATTCACAAATGAGTGTGCATGTATGTATACTTGTTGACGAGCCAAATAGAAAATGTTAGCCATTGTGCATTAGAAATTGCCTGAGTAGTGAAATACATGCAATTATAATCACGTGCACCAGTGAAAGAAGATCTCAAGACGCGAACCTTCTGGAGTTCTCACAGAAAGTATGTAAAGAGAGAATTGAAGGGTAGAAAGAGAGAGAGAGAAAGTCGAAAACATCAGACAGCGCAAACTACACGCCCGCTGCATGGCAGAGGTCATGCAGCATGGCATTTAACACCAGCAACGAAGAAAACCTCTCCACGAAACATCAAACGTAATTAAAGTAGGAACATCAAGAATGCAGTGTTTGTCAGAAGAGGTAGGAAGAAGAATAGAGATTTTCATGAGAACGGGGTTTTACATGAAGACAGTAGCTTCATAAGAGCAATAATTTGTGGTGAAACTTTGTATAAAGGAGATTACATCATGTTTACTAAGGAAAGTTGAGAATATCTCTTTCCACCCAATTTTTTCATCCATCGACTGCCAAGTATCACAAGTACTGAGGCTACTTGTTCGTAAATACATCATGTCGAAGTGAAAAGTTCAACGCTTCGGGACAGCGTCCTTTGCATACGTCCTTTGCATACAGTTAATGACAGACAAGTCATTCAGTCTCTCTGTCTGAGCTTTGCCCTGAAGGTTTTATTCCTCGAGTGAAGGAGAGGGTAATTTTTGGACCAGATAAGCCCAGAAGGTACCACATTCACAGACGCGAGGACACATTCACAGACGCGAGGACACATTCACTCGGCGAAAGTACTTGATAACACTAAACGTCCTGCGGTCATGCCATCAGATGCAAAAGTTTTCAATAGAGGTCTCAAATATAAATTTTACATTCAGTTCAATCTAGTAAATTTCTTTATATAAAATTGTTTCGCTTTTGTGTTGCCTGCAACGTTAGTATGTGCATTTGTTGGGTTGTATTTTATGTGTGTGTGAGTATCTGTGTAAATACAGTTATATTTTAATACTGACAGCATTAGAAATTTGTTCTAAAGAGAAAATATTGCTATTCATAATGCCGTTAATAATGAATAATCTTAATAAAATATTATTACTTAATATTGTTTATTATAGTATATTATGTTCAGTATACTTCTGTGTGGAATATAATGTCAGCACGTTTTAAGGAAATGATTTTGCTGCATGTCCACAGTCATTTATTAGATAAATGGTCAAGTTAATTTCTCATGTCCTTAAATGTTTCATATACACAAGTATGAAAAGGTCAAGTTAATTTCTCATGTCCTTAAATGTTTCATATACACTAATGAAAAGGTCAAATTCATTTCTCATGTACATAAATGCGTCATATACACTAGTATGAAAAGGTCAAATTCATTTCTCATGTACATAAATGTGTCATATACACTAGTATGAAAAGGTCAAATTCATTTCTCATGTACATAAATGTGTCATATACATACAAGTATTAAAGGCCAAGTTCATTTTTCATGCACATAAATGTGTCATTTACATATAAGTATGAAACGATAAAGTTCATTTCTCGTGTACATATAAAAGTGTCATATATACACACATATGCTCCAATCTTTTCAAAAGTAATTCAAGCGCAGCAAAAGTTTCTTTTTAAATCAAGCTTACAAAACGCATTAGTTATCTACTAACAAAATATTATAAACCTATTCTCATAAAACAATATTAATAATTAATTTTTACGCACTTTATTCAAATCTTTCTGCAGGAAATCTCACAATAATTTTCAGGGTGTAACAAAACCATATGTATAATTTACAGCAAGAAAAGAATCAGTTGTCAGATTGAAGACAAGCTTAAATATAATCTTAATCAGATATAGCTGAAAGAATTTCAGGATTTAGTAACTAATGAAACAACATAAGTATTATCAGGTAATGAATGAGTTAATCTGAAGTGCTATGTCAAAACACTTTCAATCGCGTTCCGGTACAACCAATTTCCTGTACGAAATGCGACATCTTAAGTGATTCTATCGCGTTCCGGTACAACCAATTTCCTGTACGAAATGCGACATCTTAAGTGATTCAATCTCGTTACGCTACAACCAATTTCCTGTACGAAATGCGACATCTAAGTAATTCAATCTCGTTCCGGTACAAACGCAGTACTTATCTGTCAAACTAGTATACTTTTCTATCCCTCTAATTTTCTTTCTCTAAAATCTGATGGATTTGAAATTATTCCGCGAGAGAAGGAACTGTTGCTTTTGTTTGGCTGTGTGTGTGTGTGTGTGTGTGTGTGTGTGTGTGTGTGTGTGTGTGTGTGTGTGTGTGTGTGTGTGTACACGTCAGTTGATGTATATTCTCGTGTACGACGGCGTGGGGTTGTAATTATAGGAGCTCGGGGTTTGATGGTGCAAGGATCCCCTAAATCTTGTTTAATATTCTCTTTCTGCATTAGATGCCGTTGTTCAGTTAATACTAAAGAAGCATTGTGTACAATAATGACAAAGTTATTGCTCTCCAACAGCCCATCGCTAGAAATATAATTTATTTCAATTACTGTATATATATATATATATACACGTATGTGTGATGTATGAATAGTACATACAGGTTTTTACAAATAATTAATTCCCTTTATATAAATTTTAAACTGTTATGAAACAGAAATGTAAACAAATATTTTTTTCACCATTTGCTTCATTATCTAGATACGAGTATTACCAAACAAATAATGGGAAAAGGGAAAAACTAGATACGAGTACCAAACACATAATGGGAAAAGGGAAACGCTAGATACGAGTATTACCAAACACATAATGGGAAAAGGGAAAAGCTAGATACGAGTACCAAACACATAATGGGGAAAAGGGAAAAGCTAGTGTGCGTTAAAACAAATTTGAATTAATTCAAAAATGGGACAGGCACACCTGGACAGACAGTAAAGTGATTCCACTTAACGTAATGAAACATAATGTAAATATGCTTTCCAAAACATGTGTAAATACTCTGGTCTGTTTTTATAGAAATTGTATGTGTTGCAAAAATTTGCCTGTCTCTATTTCTAAACTTAATTTTTATATAATTTGTTAAATGTCAACATGACACAACCTTCTGGTAGTGTGCATGATGATAATTTTGTAAGTACCAGAGTTAAAAAACAACATCTGGTGGAGAATGTCCTAGAACATGCTGATGCAATCCAAACCAGTTCGAAGCGGATAAGTAGTCTTACTGATTAATAGTTCCATACTTACTCATAATAATTTCATCCAATGGGGATAGACCGAAAGTTACTTTGTTGAAGAAAGTTCCTTATTCTAATTACTTTGATTTTAACGTAACTCAAAGTCCAGTCATAAATGCACTTGTTAGTTTATGGTAAGTTAACTGACTGATAAACTGTCATAAAGGTGATTGTTAGCTTATGGTAAGTTAACTGACTGAAAAGAAAGAATGGAGTAATGGGGGGGGGGCTCGTTAAATATAAATAAAAGACGGATTTTTATTCCTCCTTTAGTCAGAAGTTTCCTCCTGCAGAAACATTGTGTGGCCGTAAAAAGTATATCTTATTATTGTGTAAAGAGTTGAGTTTTACGACAGCTTATAATCTGCCAAGTGAGAGACATGTTGATCTTGTGGGAGAATTATAAATAACTATAAATTAAGATTCTCAATCATTGTAATTAGTTATGTGTTATTAATTAGTAAATAATAATCATAATGAGTGAAGGGCGCCCAGAATTATCACAGTATGTATGTGCTTTACAAGTATTGTTTTGGTATTTTCCTATAATAAAAATTGCGACCATACCCTTGTGTCCTTGAAATCGAAATCATGTGATTGGCATCCTTGTCTTCTGAAATTATGAGTACACAGTTTCCTTGACTGCTAAAATTATGAATTCACAGTGTCCTTGTCTACTAAAATTATGAGTGCGCAGTGTCCTTGTCTGCTAAAATTATGAGTGCACAGTGTCCTTGTCTGCTAAAATTATGAGTGCACAGTGTCCTTGTCCACTGAAATCAAGAACACAACTTATCCTTGACAGTTGAAATCAAGAGAAGAAAATGGCGTTCTTTTGTAAAATTATTAATACATCATGTCCTTAAAAGCTGAAATTGTGAAAATATTGGCATTCTAACTGAGTAAATCGCATCATTATCAGTTGAAACTATGAGTAATTGGAATAATTATCAGATGGAATTATGATTATTTTGATGTATTTGTTCTAATCATGTCCTTTTCAATAATAAACATGAGATTATCGTGTTCTTGACAGCAAAATAAAAATCATTATTTTTTTCCTGTTTCTTATTAACTGAAGCCATAGCTTTTATTCTATCCTTGTCGCATGAAGTCATGAGTTTATTATGTCATTGTCAGATGAAAACATGTTTTATCATACTCCATTTTAACTAAAATCAAGAATAACATTTAACTTGCCAAATAAAGTCACGTGCTAATAATGACCTTATAAAACTAGATCATATGAGGACCGTGTCCTTGTCAGATGAAGTCGTATTTCTAGTGTTCTTGTCAGATGAACTAGTATTTCTAATGTCCTTGTCAAATGAAGTCGTACTTCTAATGTCGATGAAATCGTATTTCAAGTGTCTTTGTCAGCTGAAGTCATATTTCTAATATCAAATGAAGTCGTGTTTCCAATCTCTTTGGCAGATGAAGTCGTATTTCTACTGTTCTTGTCATATAAAGTCGTATCGTATTTCTAGTGTCCTTGTCAGATGAAGTCGTATTTCTAGTGTCCTTGTCAGATGAAGTCGTATTTCTACTGTTCTTGTCATATAAAGTCGTATTTCTAGTGTCCTTGTTAGATGAAGTCGTATTTCTAGTGTCCTTGTCAGATGAAGTCGTATTTCTAGTGTCCTTGAAAAATAGAGTCGCGTGTTTATCGTATTCCATCTGTACTGAAATCAAGAAAACATCGTGTCATCAGAGAAATAATGCACGCTCCGTATGGACAGATCGGATACACGCGCCGTTGTCTTCTTATTACCGCAACGCCGAGCGAGAAGGTAAAGCTCGTGTCTGAAGCGTGAAGAACGCGAGAGGTACACGAAGAAGCTGACAGAGCTGTTAAACATCCCCAGGACTAGATAGAACAGGTGTGACACCAGGAAAATGCTTCCGTACCGGGTTGTGTGCCGGAAGTCAGCAATCAGAGTCCTTGTCAAGCCCAGGGCGATGTTAGGAGCCGCCGTGACGATGTAGATGCATGAGACAATGACGAGCATTTTCACCAACGCTTTCTCTCGTCGACTTTTGTCGCTGCTGCTGGAGTTCTTCCTCCACGTGACTGCCCTGTTCAGTTGAATCACCGTGATGGTGGTTGCTATAGTAACAATGCCAAACGTGGAGAACGGGATGACGACCATTAAAATGGTATCCTCGACAATGGCGTACATGACCCTGTTGTCCGAGTAGAACTGCGTCGAACTCAGGAACAAGTTCGTTTCATTCGTCAACGGATCTTTTCTGGAACCGATGGCCAGTTCCAGTGGATAGACAATGCAGCCAATTTCAATTAGAGCCACGGTGCTGACAATGATGAAAGCCATGGTTTTCGTCTTAATCAATGTAGAGGCTTGCATTGGCCACGTGACGCAAACACACCTTTCAACGGCTATGATCATGGTCAAACAACCACCAGAATACAGGAAACCCCGGTACAAGCCGGTCAGGTTGACCCTGGTGAAATACTTCCACCAGGCTGCTGCCTCTGGTAGAAAGTAATTCACGTGACAATATGACCCGACCAGATAGAAAAAGGTCACGAACAACAGGTCGACGAGAGCCAGCGAGAAGAGGCAGAAATTCATGCGGTCACGAAGATTCTGACGATAGAACACGATGCAGTTGAAAACATTTGTCGGAGCCCCCACTAAAAACAACGCAGGCTTCACCCAGCATGAAACTGCTTTTTCAAGGCTGAGAAACGTGTCATAAGAAATGATGACCTGTTGCAAGTGCCATGGATTTGATAATTCGCCAGGTAAAATGGTCGCCAGAGAATTTCGGTGCGCACCTAGTACGTCATCAGTGAAAGTCTTAGGGTCATTGCACTCCTCACAAGTGAGATTGAGCAAAGTCGTGATCCATATTGTCTCCATGGTTTGAGAAATGGGAATTGTTTTTCGAATGAGTGCTTCAGTTCTTCCGTCAAGGTAGTGGAGGTCTCATTTCTCATTCCAACAATGAGAGCAAGGCACCATATATAAGCGCGTGAACGAAGCCTTCCTTGTACAGGTCCAGGTAAAGTAGCATCGCAAATCACGTAGCTTATTTTAATAAAATTTTAATAAGTATGTCCAGCTAATGCGTGCACTTTGATCTCTCGTTTCAAAATGCACCCCTTTATTTAACTACAAAAAAATTAAGACTCTTTTAGTATTCAAATATTTTTTTTTTTAAATTTTCACATCATGTAAATAATGCGACCTCAAAGTGCACTGAGAGTCATTATAAAAATGAACAGGAAATTTTGTTTAAGATATTAGAGATGACTTGTTAATCGGTTGATGCTTAATTCATCCAAGTTAATGGTTTGCGTTAAGCTATAAGTGTGAGGTCTGTGCAACTCAATGTTTTTTTGTTGTAATAAAAATTCAAAAGAAAATGTGCCAGTTATTTTATATTGTCTTCGAATCAAAACTGAAGGATTGGTGGTTTTTTTCGCCTTTTGCCACTTTCTTTCCAGATGGAGAGTAATTTTTATAACAAGTGATCTAAATAATTAAATATGTAAACTTATGTTTTATATAATGTTGTGAGTGTATGTGTATGTGTGTGTATATATATAACTCACCACACCCACACACACACACACACACACACACACACACACACACACGCACACACACACACACACACACACACACACACACGGTGCAAATAGTTTCGAAAGTAATAAGTAAATCACGCTCAAATAAATCGATACTTATTTTTCTCCATAATTCATGTCTTTTGCAGTAAGACTCTCACTTTACTCAGCGACCTTTGTTTATGCTTTTAATGACAAATCATATTCTACACATTTCTTACTAACAGACATACAATCACAGGTAAACAAATACATGCATCTTTTATTTTAAACCATGCTAAAACAATCATCTATGTCTTTAATTTACAAATATTAATTAAACATTTTAAGCATTAGAAACAACATAATTTTATAGAAATTTATTAATTGTTTAAAAAAATTTATTACAGCCTCAACGGCTACTGTCGGAATGAATAAAATTATGTCTAAAAGAAATTAAAATGTGGCTTCATGTTTGCGTTATAATTCTTGGAAATTAGTGCGCGGAACTAATTGCGTCTACAACAGGGAATGTAAAGAAATAATTTATTATAAGTAAAATTTCTTTAATAAACAAAGAGCGATGTGTATTTTACCTTCCAAATGTAAGTCTCGCAAAAAACAATCAATTGCTGAATGTCTTGATTCGATTTCTCTTGTGTGTTTCGGTATCTTTCTGGAGATATTTTTTCTTTTCATTCTTTTCACACACACACACACACACACACACACACACACACACACACACACACACACACACACACACAAACTTCACTTGTACTGAAGGAAAGGGGGAAGTGTTGTTGAGTCTTAACATCAAATATTTCGAGGTCTATCTCAACTACTACCAGCCAAATGCCAATGATGTACACATAAATTATAGAACGTGGATAATATTTTTTTTTAATTTCTTTTGCTGTTGTCGCTTTAAGACGTAGTGATTCATTTTACAATATTTTTGTTCCTTTTACACTACTGTTGTTTTTTCCTGTAATTTTAGACTGATATAAATTGCATATATTTGCTTCACTGTACATTAATACTTATTTCTAGGGACACTGAAACATGTTTTATGAAAAGACAAGTTTAGTATCTTTAAAAAATATTAAAAATTACAAAACAATCAAATTTCTGATTGAAAGTACGAAACGTCTAGATGTGACTGAATATTTGTTTACTTTTATATGTACTGCCCTTTTAATTTGCTTTTTGTTCAGGACATGGGGTTGCATCAACTGGTAACCACGTCCCTAGGACTGAAATGGACTAGATGTCACATCACTCCATTTCCAAAATCTGGTAGGCAGTAATTAGCTTCACCCTTTGAGAGACCAGTGGTTGAGTTTTTTTGTCTGGTACATACTTTACTTTGGGTACATCTTTAAAAATGTTAAAATTAAGGAACTAAACATAGTTATATCGGCGAGGTTCTGTTAACTCAAGTCACGTCACTTAGGCTTCAGTGGATGATAAATATAACCAGAGAGTTTCTTCGCCTGGCAAGTACGCCACTTCAGTCTCACTGGCTAATAGATGCGTCACTTGAGTTTCATTGATTGGCAAATACGTCACTCATTAATTTCATCGGCTGGTAGGTTCATTCTTTGAATTTCATGGGCTGATAAATAAGGTTACACTACATTGTCAGTTGATAGTTATCTTACTTAGATTTCATCGCATAATATGCACAATATATTGGAGTCCCAACGCGATGGGCACGTCACACATATCAAGTGGTAGATTTGCCACTTAGATAATTTAACCAGCTGGTAATTCCGATACTTTAGCTCTTCTCCTGAACTAACAAGGTTGCTTATTGTGATGATAGTCCGCCACTTGCCTTCGTATTTCATTTCTTTATTATATGAATTTTAATATTTATAGCTGTAGTGGTATTTCTTTTTGTTATTGTTGTTGCTATTTAGTGTTTTCAGCTAACCTGTTTATGAAGTAATGAATTGCTCTCTGCACGTTATAAGCAATACTAATGTACAGTTTATTTATCCTTAAAATGAGTTAGAAATAACTCACAAGAATGACTGTCTTTGCTAAAAGAATTAACTATGTGCCACTCCAGACCAATGCCTATCAAACCATGGGTTCATTCCTCACCCCAGGACAGATTTGCGAGCTTGACTGATTGACAGTGGAGATTCTACCCAAGCATACGTCATGACTGACCAATGGTGAAGTACCTAACGACTAAAACTGACCGATCAAAAATACTAATGTGTAAGAGACAAAAGACAGGGCTTTGGAAAAATAATTACTAAAATCATTCTGTAATTTTCGTCAACGTAGAAGTTTGAATGGATCTCCGTCCAGGTGCATAGGTAGCCAACACTCATATGGTGAGTAGGTTCAAAGTTAGTGTGAATTTTGGAGTTTGTCATTTTCTGTAACTTTTTTACAGCTAGTAGTAAATGTATATTTGTAAATATGCACGTATATTTATAGGTGATGTTTTGGTAGTCACTAAAGAGCCTCTAAAAATAGCTTTCGCAATGTAAACGTAAATAAATGGATATGCCAATGATTGTATTTTGCAAGGTTGAAAATGCCTAGTTGTATCATATATTTCTTGCATCGTGTGGTGGAGCAAATTTATCTATCCCTATTTTTAAACTTAATAGTTATATAATTTGTTAAATGTCAACATGACATGACCTTCGGGTATTGTGCATGACGATATTTTTTTTAAGTACCAGAGTTGTAGTAAACAACTCAGGTAAAGAATATGCTAGAACTTGCTAATGCAATCCAGACCAGTTCCAAGTGGATGAGTAGTTTTTCTAACTAATAGTCTCACATTTGTTTATAACAACTTCATCCAATTGGCATGGACTAAAAGTTATTTTGTTGAAGAAAGTTCTATATTCTAAACACTTTGACTTTGACTTAACTCAAATCCGGTCATAAAAGCAATCATCAGCATTTGAGAGCAGTGTGCCTTTGGGAGTTTTGATGCTTTTGATGCTTTGGTATTTTGTAATCTTGTATCTGTTCACACTGCAGTGACTATTGTACTTTACCAGATCACCTTGGTGTGTATCCAGCATTGTCGTCGAACTTATCAGTAAATGTGTTCTATAAGTGGATTTCTGTGAATTATATTCGAAAACCAATATGGCGGAAATTGAGGCTTGAGTTTGGTCTAGAGAATTC
This sequence comes from Sinotaia quadrata, assembly GCA_028829895.1. NCBI lineage: Eukaryota > Metazoa > Mollusca > Gastropoda > Architaenioglossa > Viviparidae > Sinotaia > Sinotaia quadrata. The sequence goes on from CM054179.1 coordinate 108,001,648, forward strand.
ACAAATGTTTTTGAACATTCTCGTGGCGTGTTTGAGTAGCGCACACGAAGTTCTGGACGATTCTCCACAATGTGCTTTGTGAGTGCATCAAAGATTCTAGAACACTTGTGTAAAGTGTCTAGAAAGGGTACATTGGACCATTATCTAATAAGAAAGAAAGTTACTTGTTGCAAACTGCATGATTCTGAACATATGACAGTGACAGCTGCTGTTACAGAAAAGTTTATGTGCATTGACTATAATTATCTCGCTGAAACTCAACTCTTATTTCTATGACGAAACCATATCTATGAACTTGATTATATATATTGTGGCGGAGTAAATTTGTCTATCCATGTTTCTAAACTTAATTGTTATATAAATTGTTGAAGTGTCCCGACCTTGGGCACTCCTTACGATCTTATTTTTTGGAGTAAACACTCAACTTAAGAATATGCTATAGACTGCTGATGTAGTGCAAACTAAACCCAACTGGATGAGTAGTATTTTATTATCCAATGGTTATGATTTATGATTTATTTATCAGTGGGCTGAGATTAAAAGGTTGACCTGCTTTAGAGAATCCTATTGTCTGATCACTTGATTTTGGAGTGGCAAAAAGTCCAGTCATGAAAGGTGGCCGTTAGCTTAATAATGATTTAACTGACTGTTTGAGAGAGAATGGATTTAGAAATATTTCATGCATTTTGCTGTTGATATGTTATACTTGTGTTTTACGTAATGATGTATTATGTGAAGAGACTACTATTTCTACAAATGTTTGAACTAAGCTGCTCATATGTAGTATGCTAAACGCTTGACATTTTTCTAGTTAAATGGCTCATTAAACTATAACGCTATATTTATTATGCTGCTCATGAATTTGGGCTAACAAATTCTGTTGCAGGAAACTGTAAGTTGACTTGAATATAAGAAAGAATGGAGAATTATAAACTGGAAACTTAGCATTTGTTCCTTGATATACTTTTACAGGGACAAGCAGCCTTTCACTGTGTGATATGAATCTTCTGGTTTACTGATTGTAAACTGTTATGACTGTGGTAGATGTGGTAAACATTTTCCACAGTGTGTACGTGTAAGGGATACACTACACTCCATTGATTTATGGTGGCAATGTATGCTAACTACATCAAAGAATTTCTTATATAAGGAAGTTACTAGAATTGCTATAATTGTTATTCTGCTTGAGGGAGCTGGTACAGTGGGAGAAAGCACTTAAGTTGGCTTTGAGAGAAAAAAGGCATATCAATGTTTGTGGCATAATGAGACAAAACATGTGGAAATTGATGTGGACAATGAGCTTGTGACTTTGATATGAAAACTCATGCAAAAAAAAGACAAATGCAGCTTCATCTGTACAAGGTTGTGCAGAAGCTATTATTGCTTTTTTCTAACAACCCCATTTCTGTTCTCTGATAAGATCTATCCTGTGATTCGAATACCATTCTTGAATTGTATTTTAGGATATAAAACCGAATAGACATAAAATTATTCAAGCATGGTTTCATGGAAATATTGATGTCAAGTAATCTTTTTCATTGAATTTGTCATATGTATATTTGATTGTTGATTTAATAAATATAATGTTAAATTTATTGACCATCTTACACATATTGATAACCTTATGTTGGAGAAGAAAGTGGATGGATGTGGGCTTGCTAAATAAAGATAAAGATGAATTTGTCTTCTCCTTTAGTAAGAAGTTTCCATCTATGTAAATATTGTGTGACGGTAAATATTGTCTTAAACTTGTGGAAGAGAGAAAATGTTTACAGCACTCGCATATCTGCCAAATGAGAGAGACGAGTGGTTTCTGCTGGAGAACTTTTAATAAAATAAATTTAAACTCTCTCATCCCTTGTAATTAGTTATGAATGATTAATTAATTAATAATATTCATAACCATTAACTAGGTGCATTGGCGTCATATGTATATGTTAACATGACTGTGATATCTATGCTTGGATAAACTGAATGAGCGTCTAATGTTTGAAGTTATGTAAATGTCAATGCTCTTTTGATTATATTCATATGTTGTATATTTGATTGTTGATTTAATAGATTTATTATTAAAATTATTAACCTTCTTGCACATATATTAAAACCTTGTGATGGAGTAAAAGCGGGGCCTGTTAAATATAAATATATAAATAAAAGATGGATTTTTATTACTCCTTTTGTTTAAGTTTTCATCTGCAGAACATTATGTCATTAAAATTTCTATCTTATTATTATGTAAGGAGTAGAGTTTTAGGACACCCTTATAATCCGCCTCTTATATGATGGGGAATTTTCCAATATATTTTATATAAATTTTCATATTGCAATTTAAATTGAAGCTATTTGTAATTTGAATGACGTCACATTGCATCATGCTGTTTCAGCAGTGAGGTTCTGAATGAATGAGTCATGCATGGTGGTAGATTTACTGACCCGTCTTTAGTACCTGCGTCAGATAGGTGAGCGAGTGTTTGTTGTTTAAATTTGCATAATCAATGGCCAATAAACAGATTAATTTGTAATCAATGGTCAATAAACGGATTAATTTGTGGTGCGTGTGTGTCTTTTTGAAGATACAATGGGGTGCATTGTTACTGGATGGGCAGAGGTGGTCAGAAGTTGTTAGAAAGTCATAATATTATTAGCTCTAAGTAATTGGCCAGATCGAAGGCGTGTCTAACAGACACAGATGTGATTTCAAGGGTAATAAAGGTGATAGCAAATTTTTATTTTTACTCTTTCTTCAATCGTCTCTTGGGGTGAACGTTTCGAAACTGAGTCCCTCCCTACATTGGGTTGTACATGGAGCAGTAAAACACTGGCTGGATAAGGTAAAAGTGTCTTTGTATTGTATGAATGGTAGGTTTTAATATGATGTTATATGCTATGTTTTATTTTGAACATGTTAACATTTTTTTCTTTCAGAGGCCTATGTCATAAATGGGCAGTGAGGTCCTGAATGAATGAGTCATGCACGGTGGCAGATTTACTGACCAGTCAGATAGGTGAGCAAGTGTTTGTTGTTTAAATGGCCAATAAACGTAGCAAGGGATTAATTTGCAGCATGTGTTTTTGGATATACAATGAGATGCGTTGTTACTGGATTGGCAGAGGTGGTCGGAAGTTGTTATGAAAGCCATAATAGTATTAACTCTAAGTAACTGGCCTGATCGAAGCCATGTCTAGCAGACACATTTCAAGGGGAGATAAAAGTGATAGAAATGCAGTGACCAGTGACCGTACTCTGCATCGGCACTTGTAGATGTCTTGTATCATAACTAATTACTAATATTTCATATAATTCATTATTACAAAGTCACCCCAGAGTACAGCGGCGACAACCTTAAAGTATGCTAAGAGTTCAGCCTTATAAGCCCTGTATGTCGTTTGTTCCTCTGGGAGTCTATTAAAGATCATATTGTCTTGGACCTTCATACCTATCACTAACTGGGGAGAGCAATAATTTTTCTGGTAGGCCTAATCTTACACCACAGTGTTCAAAGCTTAGTCTGGGTTCTATAACACGCACGCACACACACACACACACACACACACACACACACACACACCAGTGCCCTACAGTTCCTGAATCATTGCAAACTATTCCATACTCCAAGAAAGGAGAGAATGACAACACAACAGATAGCACAGACAAAGAGAAACAACAGCCTGCAGAGATTCCAAGTAGGCCCCAATTTCCATTCCCCAGCCCCTCGCTGCCACATGAAATAGGTTGAAATATACTGAAAACGCTCTCAGCAAATGTCAGTCAGTCTGAATGCTCAATAATCTACAAGAACAGTATACAATAAATACAGGAACAGAGTGACATGGAAATCTCAGGCAGATATCAACAAAAATTAAGATAGACTGAAGTGGGAAGATCCAGGCTCTTGTCAAGTACATATATTCAAGTGAAATGTTTGACCTACCCAACTGGAAAAACTTGGTGAACAACTTTGAAGTGATATTTTACACACCAGTAAAACGTGGTAAAAGGGAATAATAATGTCTAAGTATGAAAGACTGAAAAGAAATGGCATCAAAGAACTACCCCAACCACCCACCTCCAAAAACACATCAGGCTTACAATAGAGAACATACTATTAGGAATTATGTAGGAAATGAAATGATAAGCCATCTTGAAACAAATCGCTTTTTGACCAATAAACAAAAAGAAAATGGGCTAAGTCTTGTAGCAAGAGTATCATAAACCAATTGGCAATTGATACATCAATCACAGCTGATAACATGCAATGGAGAACAAAAGTGGCACAGATTAATTATCATCAGGTTTACGATTTAAGTCATTGAAATTAATCAAGATCACACCGGAAATTAAAAAAACCCACGAATAGTGGCCAAATGAAAAACCTACTCTTACATGCAGTGGAAAACATATTAATGACATGCCAATAAAATGCTGAAACTTTCATTGTGATACCTTGTCACTACAACTGTTCTGCATCACGTTAAAAGTTATGTCATTCATGAAGAAAATAGTTTTAGCGTACAAAATCAAACATGGACATTTAGTCATATGGATGATCTCAAACTCTATAATAAAAAAGATAAAACATCAATTTTCTGATCAAAACTGTCATGACTTTCGGGAGAGATTTCAAATGAAACTCTGACTTCATAATAATGAATATTCAACATCCAGAATGAATATAAACAAAAACAAATTCACAACAGGCAGGCAACATGGCATCGAAATAACAAACTTGTTAAAGCAAAGAAAAGATACAAGTATCTGTGATTCTTTAACATACAAGAAACGATTACAGCTTACAGAGAAAATGAAAAATTAATTGAGAATGAAAAGTGAATTAAACAAATCCTCGATTCATAAATATATAGCAGTAACGAAATTTAATTATCAAAATGCATACAACTTACTTATTATCAGCTACATAGGAGGTAGACAATAAACAAGATCACTGAAATGCACAGTCAACAAAACAAGCTCAATGCATAAAGCCCTCTAAAGAAAGTACATACATATAGTCTGTTTAACTCAGAAAATGGGTTAAGAAATGAGATTAAGGAAAATCAAAGATGAATTGGAAAGATATAAAATCTGCAGAATATATGCAAAGATGAGTCACTAGCTGAAGCAGTAAAACTCACTGGATGAATAAAATATTTTATATATAATAAAATGTTATGGTTGTGGGTTTGTGCAGCATAAATAAAAAAGTACTGGACAGATTTTGATCAGACCTTTTCTGTTGTATACCTTAGTGCCCTAGAATCAAGATAGGCTATATATAACATCATGCTGTTCTATAAAGGAGCTCACCAGTAGCCATAAAACTAAAAAAAATTTCAATTAAATGTAAGAGTATGCATGCAGGTCTCTCACCACTATGAAAATGTTCCATTAAAAGGAAAGCAAATGTTCACAGACTGTATCTTATACATCACTATGGCCCCCATAACCACTGTGCACAGCAGATGATTTGTGTTTCACTCAAACTGCATTTCTCATTCTGGGTTATTAGAATTTAGACTAATAAATATTGTATTTTGGTGGATGCATCACTGTGTGGTTAGCTCTTATTTTTTGCAATGCCTCCCCAAAAGAGATCAAACTACATTTTCTTTCTATAATTCTCTTTCTCTTTTACTATCTCTTCGTCTTTCTCTTGATTATGTTCTCTCTTTTTCTTTTTCCCATTATCATATTCTCTTTTCCCCTTATTATTAATCTATCACTTCTTCCATTCCCTTTTTTCAATCATTTATTTCTTCTCCCTCCCCATCTCTGTGTCAACTTTTTCATTCTCCCTTCCCTCTATCTTTTTATTTTTTGGCATGATGTATTATGGTTCTTTCCTGATGAGACCTGAAAAATGTGCTATAAAATAATTTTGCTTTTAACATATTCTGAAAACTGACATTTACATGAACTAAGCCATGGGCAAAAGCAAGTATACAATAAAATAATATTGCATAAATTGTATACACACACAGACACATGTAAATCATACCAGCAGCAAATACCCATGACAATGAACTGCTACATAGTAACAGGAGAAGCCCTGAGTATGTGAAATGTTTAGCTTTCTGGTTTATATTACACAAATACCCACCACAAGCACACAATATGCACCCACATGCATAAAGATACAACACATACACAAGCAACTATTAAACACAGTCTAATGCATATAATAAAATTTATTTACCCCAAGTGTTCTGCTAAATTTTATAATTTTTTTAAACTTTACAATAAAATATTACTAATAACATAAAGTACTTCATGATTAATGCAAAAATATTACCTTGGCAAAAAATAGCAAACATTAAAATGACAACCCTCAAAATTTTCTTCTTTCTTAAATTAAAATGAATTTAAATTAAACTAATCAGAATTGTTATTGCTTTTAAAATACAGATGAGTCTCTGAATATGGTGGTCAAGGCTGTTTTTTAAATTCCTACTTAGCAACATCTTTTCCTTATAAAGTTAGGTGACCTAGTTTCAACATGGATGAGCTGCAGACATGTGCCACTTGGCATCATTAAGTTGCACAAATCAAATGCCATTTTAATTCATCACATGCTCTCTTTCACTATTCATTAGCGAGCTAGCATACAGATCATTTAGGACAGCTTCCAACTTATGTATAAAATTGAATTACGAACAGTCTTAAGAATTGAACACATTTGTAATCCAAGATTCAAAAGTAATAAAACTAAAACATATTAATTCAAATATGTGATTTGAAAAATATGTATACTTTCAGCATCAAGTAAGAAATCTCAGGATTCTCCATACCTAAGTCCAAACTCTCAATTATACTTAAGGCATCTATTATATTAAAAGTATTGTAATTATTTGAACATTTTTCTTATAGTTCTGAGTTGGATTACTGCTTCTTAAAATAAATAAAACTCAGTGTCATTATGTGTAATGTGAAAACTGATTCTCATAATGTGTAATGTCATTGGAATTATGTATATAATTTTACAATTCACATCACAATGTGTAAAGTGGTAATTCACTGTTGCAATGTGACATGATAATTCATTGGCATAATGCATAATTTGACAGAAATGTTATATGACAACTCATAATTAATGTGTAAATGTGATAAATCATTGACATAATGTGTAATGCCATAATAAATGTAATAACAATCCAATACAATAAAATATACAGTAATAACAAATGTCATCTGACAACTCATTGTTATAGTGTATAATGTGATAACTCTGTTAGAAACATGTATAATGTGGCAACTCAGTGCTATGATGTACAATTCTCACTGTCATAGTGTATAATGTGACAAATGATTGCTATAATGTGTAATGTAACAACTAGTCAAGATATAATAAATAAAATGACAAATCACTGTCAAAGCATAAAGGAGTATAATGTGAAAGTGATTGTCATAACATATATTGTGGCAACTGATTATAATTATCAATGCACTGACAAGTGATTGTCATAATGTGTAATATGGCAAATGATTGTATAATGTGTATTGTGACAACTGTAACTAATTATTACAATGTGTAAAGTGAAAAATATCTGCTATAATTTGTAATCTGACAAGTGATTGTTGTAAATATTGATGTGACAACTCATAGTCAAAATATATTATATAACAAATTATTGTCAATAATGTGTAATCTGACATTGTCAACTGACTGTTATAATGTGCAACTCATTGTCAAAATAAAAAATGTAATATGACAAATCATTTCAAAATGCCATGTAAAAAGTGACAACTGACACTGTGTAATGTGACCAGTAATTGTCAGAATGTAATGAGAAATATGACAACTTATTGTTATAGTGTATAATATGGCAATTCACTGTTATAATGTGTAATGTGACAAATTATTATAAGTGGCAATTCACCATCATGATGTATATTGTGATCACTCTTTAATGATTGTCCTAATCACTTTTGTGATAACAATTTGAAATTTTACTGTGACAACTCATGATTATAATTAATATAAATGTGAGAATTTTATGTCAGTTGTAATGTAGTTATGTACATGTGACAACTCACTGTTACTTATGTGTTACTTACAATCTAATATGACAATCCATTGTTATAAATTGTAGCACAATATCTCTTTTTCATAATATGCAATATAACTTTGTCATAACATGTATTGTGACAACACTTCTGTAAATAATCCCTGACTAGTGGGACATCTCACATCAAGTGACCCTCCAACCATATCCAATGTCTGCACAACAACTTTGTCTGTGGGCTCTTTACTTGAGTCTTGTACCTGGTGCTTCTTTCTACAATGTGTCTTTAAACTGATTATCTGCACAAAGGCAGCGCCACAGTGCTCACACTGATATGGTCGTTCACCACTGTGTTGTCTCAAATGAATAGTTAGAGTGGTCTCCCTTGCAAAAGTGCGATCACATACTCTGCAGATGAAAGGCCTTTCACCAGTGTGTTTCCGTTCATGATTACGGAGTTCTTTGTTTTCATAAAAACCAGCTCCACAAGTTTCACATAGGTACTTCCTAATTTTGGTATGGTTACGGCGGATATGAGATGCTCGGTGTGACCCAGAAAAAAAAGTTTTATCACAGAAATGGCATTTGAAAGGTCTCTCACCAGAGTGTCGCCGCATATGAACTTTCAGGAAACACAGGTGAGAAAACTGGGAATGGCATTCCTCACAAGTAAACACCTTCTTGCTGCCTTTAGGATGATTTGCTCGCTTGTGCTTTCTCAGCTGATGTGCATTTGGAAGTGTGTCACCACACTCAGTGCAAGTGACCCCACAGCTGCAACCATTGGCATGCTTATTTTTCTTGTGAGCTGCAAGTTCTGATTTAGTGGCAAACGCTGTAAAACATGTTCTACACTTGTATGTGCGTTCTCCTTTGTGTCTGGTTCTCATGTGTATCCTGAAAGTTTTGCCTTCACTGAAGTCCTGACAACAGCGGACACATTTCAAGGTCTTACTGGATCTGTAATGAGTAGAAATATGTGGTTTTGGTATCTCTTTGTTTATTCCATGAATATTAAGACCCATCACTGCCTTGGTGCTTGCTACATTGTCCAATAAACTATTAGATTGTAAGATTATGGATTTTGAACCCAAGGAAGCCCCTGCTGAGACCGCTTGGCTGGAATCATCCTGTGATGCCAAAGTAAATGAACATCCAGATCTTTTGAATCTATCTGTCAAATCAGCTGATCTATTCACTGCTAAAAGGCTGCTGGTATCCGCTAAATTTTGAGACTCAGATTCAGGAGATATCTGTCGCAAAATGAACAAATGAAAATGAAATGCTAGTGTCATTCAAAACTATGATGTTAAAACTGAATCAGTTTGTGTATTAACTATTATAATTAAAATAACAGCAATTTAACTGTATTCTTAAAGATCAAAAAAGAAATATTTGTACTAAACTTCAAGATAATACCAAATAGGCCTTAATTCAACATGAGATATACAACACAGACTTTCAAAATTAAAACAAATGTGAAGATCAATAGTTACAATCTGTAGAGGAAAGACAGTTAAATTATAAAATCTGCAAGGGTATTTTCCTCAGAACCATCTGAATATCTATAAATTACCCGAATAAAAGCCTTACAAATTGAAAATAAATTTAACAAAGACAAAAGAAATGAGGGCTTCCCATTTAATCTGAATAAAATAAAATTATCTGAATTTGAATTAACTGGGGTGGAGGACCTACAATATACTTGAATGAAAAAAAGCCCAAAGACACATTTTAAAAGTTAAAGTTTTATAAGGCATAATCAATTTAAAAATCGACATAGATCTTTTTATAATGTCTTCTATGTGTGTGTACAATATGGACATATATATTTTCACAACCAATCTCCTTTCTCTAAAAGAAAAAAGGACATCATGTAAAGAAGCAGAAAGTGATCTGAAGATATGTAAACAACCAAAATGTGAACCAGCAGTTATGCAAATGCATATATACTTTTGGCAATCTGTTCACTGTTGTGGAGGATGATTCTGGTTTTAGTTCATGGTCTTCAGCTGCAAATGAAATATTTAAAAAAATAATATATAATATTTTACTTTTTATAGTTTACATAAAAAACCAAACCTCTTTGAATAATAAAGACATCAAAATATGTAATTTTTTTATCTTAAGCATATTTATACATATATTTTTTGTCTCCAATTATATTTACAAGATCAGTTGTTTGAAAAAAATTCAAATATTTAATTTACAATACTTACAATATTACTTCCATGATGATGGTGATGGTGGTGATGGTGATGGTAGCAGCAATGACAATGATGATGTGGTTATATTTTAACTAATTTTTTAAATAGAGTGATAAGCTCAACATTCTTCATTTGAAATTAATAAGGTTCAATTAAAAACAAAAAAAAGACCATGGCAGGGTTTGAAGCTGTACACTATATAAGAATTAAGGGTTTCAATATACTGAAATAAGAAAACTGAAACAAAGATATTATTAAACTGGTGTTCTTTGTATAAACTTCTCCATTAACTCAGTTCCATGGCAGGCACTATTCTTCCCACATTTATTCTCTTTACTAACAGAACTATATAAAATGAATGTCTGTCAACAAATAGTTAATTTTCATAAAAACCGAAGAATACTATATATATGACATAATTCAGTACAGTAAATATTTTCCCATATGACATGGTCTTCATGAAAATTTGATGCTTGTTCATTACCTATCAAATCAGAGCGATGATGCAGTCGAGACAAATGAATGAGGAAACCTCGACAACTGGGCAACACTTTGCTACAGATGGGGCATCTGTAATGAATCTGCTTTTGATGGGTTATCTTCTCACTTCCCACTGAACTTGGCAATTTCTCTGTGTCTTTTACTAGATCTTTCTTGCTTCCTTGTTCTTTACCTTTTGTTTTCTTAAAATCAAATCTCCTGTTTTGATACCTAGCTCTTGTCACTCTGACTAGACTTGTATTTACCTTTTCTGTTTGTGTTTCCACTTCAATAGCAATGTTTTCATTAAAAATATCTAATTTTGGTGATGCATTCCAATTTTCTACTTTTTCAAAGTCACACTCTATTCTCTCTGCAGTACAATCTACAAATAGTCTGCTTTCTCCATTACCAGGTGAAGATTGTAAGAATGTTCTTTTTTGTGATAAACATCCAGAAGAATGTCCTGATAAGTGGCCAGTTTCATGAGGTAAACAAGATGTTAATGTTGAAGTACAGCTGTCAGTTGGTGAAATAACCTCTGCAGACTGAGTAGGTATATCAAAAACAGCAAGAAAATTCAAAATGTGTTGGCCTCCATCTCCAGCCAGCAACATACCTCCAAAAAAGATAAAACAATTATTAATAATAATATACACATTACATTTCTATAATAACAAGCTTACATGAAATGCTTATGCTTACATTTCTTTAAAATAGGTATACAATAATGTCACAATTTGAAATATTGCTTCAAGTGAATGTATAAATATATATATGCACAATTAATATAGCTATGCATAATTAATTTTGTTACTTAAAACAAAATATACAGCATAACAGTTTTCTTCTTCATTATTGCTTTATTAGAAACAAAACATTATTCCAATTCAAACTAAAATGTTTCAACTTTAATTAATTTGTAATCTCCAACCAAACCTTCAGAAGATGAAGCTAAACTGTACAAATTATATCAACGACCAACTCATCATTCTCTCGCTATACCCATACCTTCACTAAATTTGTTGCTCTGTGTTCGCATGTATAGGTTGTTTTTTTTTAATTTGCCTTCTATCTCTGGCTGACTTTGCAAAGAGAAAAAAAATGTTTCCAAAAAATTAATTTTTAAATGCAAATTTGTTGTTCACTTAATATAAAAAAATATATAAATAAAAGTGTAAGTACTGAAATTAATTTGGTGTGTACATTTAGTGCAGACAAAATTTCAGTTAGTCTAAAAGATATAAATAAAAGTGTAAGTACTGAAATTATTTTGGTGTGTACATTTACTGATTTAGTGCAGACAAAATTTCAGTTAGTCTAAAAGTGTTTACAAAAGACAATTAAGAAATAAAATTAACAAAGTAAATGAACCAAAGCCAATACAAATTAAAAGTTGAGGCTGCTCTCAAGTTGCATTATTTTTGCCAGTGAGTGATAAATATTTTACTGGGGAGAATATTTTATTATTGTTTAGTTATTTTCTATTATCCAATTTCTTTCACACTCTGGTAAGTATTTATTTTTTAGTATCATATAAAATATGCAAAATATATATTAAAGATTCACTTGAATATTTTTACAATTTTAGGCCTGTGATTTCCAGCCACGGAGGGAGACAAAACTCCTAAGATGGAAGTACTTTCTCTTTCTGGATGAGTGTTTTCTTTTGTAGGGATAGCATGTCCATAATTTAATGATTTTTATAATTGGCAACCTTCTTTTAAAATTACGCATTTTAAATGGAAAAAGAAGGTAGAATAAAGGTTTGATGAAAACCAAAAGTGAATGTATATTCATATTGAGAGTAGCAAGAGGTTATGCCAAACCTTGGGGAATTTTTAACTTAAACACTTGCCCTTCAACATTTAAAAATGTAATAAATTTGGTCAAGATTGTCAAACAATAACATTTTAATGTTGTGGCATCTGTTTATCTGTGATATAAATATTCCACAGTTTTGTCATAGTTTGTGTATTAGTATTACTATTCTTGCATTAGTAATGGAAGTATTTTTTTTAAAAGGTGGGTGAGAGAGAAATTAAACTGCAAATGTAATTTCTGAAGCAAGGGACATATCTTTATAAACTAGAGACAATAAGCTTATTAATTTTTTTAAGTGTTATTATTAATAAACTTACTTAAACATGCTTCACTGGTAGTAGTGAATTTTGCCACTCCCTCATCATCTGTGCTACGATTACTGAAGGTTTGAACTTCGTTCGTAATACCACATGTCAAACATACTATATGTAAAATACTCGAAATGCCCTGTCGCATTTCTCTCTTCGTTTGATTCAAATCCAAAAGAGAACAGCATTGTTTGCAGTGCAGCTGTCCAGCTAACTCCCCTAGGTCGACGATGCGCCTACCTCTAAGCCAATTGCTAAGTTTGTTTACATTTTTTATTCGTGCTTTTTCTGGAACGATCGCTTCCATTTCCTTTTTAAAAAATCACTATTATTGAAAGTTCCCTCATAAATTCAGCAAACTTCTTTAAACATAGGCTCCTATTAGTATTATAGAGCATCCAATTTTGTAATCAATGAGTACTGGGTTTTGTCATTGTTACTTTTATATCTTTTTATATCTTTATATCGTCTCTGAAAGGGACACTACTCTATGACAATTTTGGTTCGGAATCGGCCATGAACAAATCATTCGTTAAGTCAAAGACAGACTATCGTGTTACAAATCATAGCACTGAATGAGCATTAGTAAGCGGCGAAAATGTACTGCTGCATACAGTTTTCTACTAGTAAGCCCTATATGGCGTTTTCAGACATAAAACGATATTAACGTTACGTATGTTAGCCAAATGAGTTGGAATCAGAGTTGTTTGTACAGTTTCTGTAGTCAAAGTATGAATGCATGAAAAATAAAGTTGGGTAAAGATGAAAGTCATGCTATCCATTCATCTCATAATTGTTTATTGTTGTTTTTTAATTATTACAATTTGTAATTGTTTCTATTTTTAAAATTTCATCATGTCTGTTATCACTTATTAAGCAGACTGAAAAACGTTCAGTAACACAGAGATGTTAATTAAATACAGCAGGACCCTGAAAAAGAATTCAGTTTTGGTTTTTCAACTTGTAAAACTAAGCGCCGGTGTCATCAAAATTCTCCGACGGATATTTTGTTTCAAAATAAAAGCTCCTAATTAAAAATATACCAACCACACACACACACACACACACACACACACACACACCTTAATTGTATTAACAATGCATTTCTCCTCTCGGAGATTTTATTTTGAAATGAATCCTTAGGGAGACTCTGTTTGGGGGAGGGATTTTATTTTAAATGAATCCACCGTAGGGAGACTGGGGAAGGATTTATTTTCCAACACCGGCACATATGTATTAACAGTAATATGCTAAACTATTATACTAATTATACCAATTTCTTTTACAACATCTGATAATATACTCTCTGTATGTATATATGTGTGTAATTTGTTATTATTTGTATTTTGTTCTTTGTCTCTATGCAGAAGTGGATGTTCTGTGATGACCCATACCTGGTATGTTGCATGATAAGAGTAATTAGTGTAATAAATCAAGTGTCTGTGAAACAACATTAGTAAGACGACAGAGGTAAGACACACTTGCGATAAGACGACAAAGGTAAAACGAAATTTACTGTGTTACAAGTAATATTTGAACTGAAATAGAAAAGTTTTGTTGAAACCTTGAAGACTATACATAAAACATACAGTCATTGTTATTGGCCAAGTACAAAACCACTTTATTTGTAGTAGTAAATGTACATGTCCACTAGATTAGACTTATATCAAAATAAAGAAGAAATATATTAAATGTAATTATAAACATGGATAAGCTTGAAAATTATGGCATCTTATAATAATCCTATTCCAACACCCTACAACAATTAATTATACCCGTCCGACTAACAGACTGTGGTAGTGTTATATAATGGTTTTCATCGATGTGTCCGTAAATTTTGACGTTAAACTGCACTCGCTGATTCAATCTAAATCACAATTATTTGTGTGATTGCGTTTCAATGAAATGACAGTACTGTGATAATACTAAATGTTGAAAGTTCCACAGGTAAATTACACACAATCAGGTGCAATTGCATCCACCGTCATTTGACAAGTGACCTGCTCCCTTGACAGCAGCCCACTGTTTACAAACATGTTAACAATCCCCAAGGCTTCGGCTTGCGTGTACGAAGTCTTGAGCTTATTAGCGACACTGTTTGCATCTTTCATTTGCATCTGGGAGAAAATAAACTTTTGCCGCCGTTGTTCGCGATGGTGTCGTCGACGCTCCAGAATCATATTCAGCGTGTACAGAAAAGGGTTGAGCGCGGATTTGAACGGTAGGACAAAAATCGCCAAGGCTACATTGACTTCACTGGGGATTGGCGTTCCAGTGGATGCCAGGAAGCCGATCAATCCAATAGGGAACCAGCAAAAGAAGTCCAGCACAACGACAGTGATGAGTCGGCGAGCAATGGTCAGGTCTTTGGATGTTCTGGTTGCATATTTGGCCTGCATACTGTTAGTGCGAATTGACCAGTAGATGAAGATTTGCCCAGTTGCAACGAGTATAAAGAGAGCAAAGTTCAAGACAATCATGACTCCAAAAGAATACAAAGCGCCATCCGAGTTGTCTCTCGAGATGGGCAGCGGAACGCAGATGCCAGTCTGACTGTAAAATTGCCAGTGTGACGTCATGGGCATTAAAGGTACACTGGCTAAAGCGAGCCCTACGACCCATGTCATGAGACACGCCAGCTGAGCAGAGTTCTTCCGGAAGTGAAGACGACTAAATGGAAAGTGAAGCACAAGGAAGCGATCGAGTGTGATGAAGCATATGACGAGGGCCGACACTTCGTTGGACAAAAGCGAAAAAAATCCAGCCACATGACACAACGTGCTGTTCTTCCATGTTGTGTCTTCCCATACATACTTGCCTCGATACAACAGGTCAGCCACCCCTATCGTTGCAAGGTACAGCCCCATGAGAAAATCAGATGCAGACAAATGAGTTACGAATATGCTGAAACCTAAGTTACTCCCGTTTCTGTTTACAACTACGCGGTACAGGAAAGTTCCAAAATTTCCTAACAGTGCCAGAATGGCAGCAATGGACAGGAAAATCCGGTAAATGTTTGAACGAAGTAAATCATCGCAGGAAGAAATTTCGTCAGGTGGTGCGTGACAGTTGGGCAGAATGAATCCTTCTGGAAGTGTGGCAGGGCAGCAGAGCTTGAAAGTATCCGCCAAGACGATTTCTAACTTTGTTAGACCTTTGAACATGCTTCGAGGGAATTCTTTCATCGAACACCCTCGAACATCTATCTTGCGCAATTCCTTCAGAAGTTGAAATCCGGGGTGAAGAATGCGCTCTACACCAGTGTCACATAAATTAAATGTTTGAAGATTCGGAAAAATGGTGAAGGTGCTGACATTTAGCTCCTGCATATAAACACTAGAAAAATCTAAGACTTGAAGCGATGGGAAGCTTTGCAGCTCAGAACCGTAATTCAAGAAGACAGATGTTAGAGGATTGCGAGCAAGAGACAACTCTTGTAGATTTGCCAGATTCCTAAAATGGTCCCCTTTGACAACAGTCAGCCGGTTGTCGCTCACATCCAACCGCCTCAGGTTTGGAAGGTGAAGTTCATTCAAGTCCGTTAGGTCACAATGCGCTAGGTTCAGGTAAATCATGAAGATGTTGATTTTGAAGTCGGCCGGAGACATGCCCGACCCACGGGCATCCACATAGCGCAGTTCTGGAAAGTCACTGGCAGGGAAAGAATGGATACAGGTAAAAGCCCGTCCTTGGCAGCGGCACTGCTCCGGACAGGTTGTGCTGCAAAGAAGCTCGTCATCGTGCTGCAGACACTGGAAAACTCCATCACACACGTGACTGGCGTGCACGCATACGGACGACGCACGGCAACGGTAAAACCCAGGACAGCTGTATCTCCCGCAGTCTGCCTCGTCTTCGCGGTTCGGACAATCGTACATGCCGTTACAACGGACGTAGACGGGCAGACAATAGTTGCTTCCGGGACACAGAAAGTGAGTCTCTGGACAGGTCGGGACCATGGACGACTCGTTTGGGTCTTCACTGCGCAAGCGCAGCACACTGAATCGACCTCTTCCGTCAAGATTGATGACTACTGGAGGTGGAAGAGTGTTCACTGTCTCCACTGCCTCCATGGAACACTGATCCTCGTCTGCTCCGTTTACACATTGCTGCAGTCCATCACAGCGCTCCTCCTGTTTCACGCACTGTACATGTGAACACAAGACATGATTGGGGGTTGGGGGGGGGGAGAGAACATCAGCGTTACCATCAGCTGTTTGAATCTTCGTGAGAATTGTTTTGAGTGAAGTGCATAGACTTAGAGGATATTGCTAATCAACAAATAAAATCAGCATTTATTATATCGAAACGATAAATGAAAATTCTTAATTAACCTTCACTCCTCCACTACAACAAGTACGTAAACTGTCAAGTTAGTCTGACAGATCAGCAGCACAAATAAAGCCTTGGAGAGCAACCTACCGCTGGTGCATAATATTTCGTGTCAATACAAATGTTAATATATTGGAACAAATTAGAAAAATCAAACTTTTCATTTTAAAAAATATATCCAGACGATATTTAAACTGCACTAACACTTTTTGTAAAAATTTGTAAAGAAGTATATTAGGATCGTAGACAACAATAGCAAATCTCTCTCTCTCTCTCTCTCTCTCTCTCTCTCTCTCTCTCTCTCTCTCTCTCTCTCTCTCTCTCTCTCTCTCTCTCTCTCTCTCTCTGTGTAAACATTAACCATTGTCATGGTACAACCAATACGACTGTCTGACTGGCCTGAACAGGTTCAATAACTGTCTGACAGAAAGAAATGGCAACTATTCTGTCTGACGGGACAGGAAAAGAATTTTAGCCTTGTTAGCTGTACTTTATGACAGACTAACTTTTAGTAATTTGGAAGCGACAGAATTGTGTGTTTCATAGTAAGACCACTGGACGACAACGTACAGTCGATTTACGACTGGTCGACTTTACGACTGCCACCCAACCGCGAATATGTACTGTATATCTGGCAGGAGTGAGGAGTACTCGTAGGAACAGAGGCTCCTAAGTTTATATGGCGGCGGGACGATTAAAGAGGAGCAATTGAGAGTTCCTTTGATATACCGCCGACCTTAGTCACATCAGTTTGCCTTGAACATAGTGGTTCAAAGCATTAATTTGAAATATTCCCTTTTTCTACATACTGTAGTAAGAAATACCAATACTGTACACACGAACAGCAAATGCGGACTTTACCGTGTTACACTAGTGTACATAGTACTTTTAGTGCATGTAAAATAAAAGGTAGTCCGACATACATAGTACTCTTAGTGCATGTAAAATAAAAGGTAGTCCGACATACGTAGTACTTTTAGTGCATGTAAAATAAATGGAAGTTCGACATACGTAGTACTCTTAGTGCATTAAAAATAAACGGTAGTCCGACATACGTATTACTTTTAGAGCATGTAAAATAAATGGCAGCCCGACATACGACCAAATTGACTTCTGACCGGAACCGATTGCAATAGTTTAGTTGACTGCTCACTGTATTTACTTCCTCTTTACTTCACCTAGCTATAGCGCAGTAGGAAAGGAAGCTTACCTCTTAGATTTGGACGGAAAAAGTACTTTAAGGTAAAGCTTGGACCAGCCGCCTAAAAGCCTAAGAGAGACAAAATTCAGTCAGTTAAATTATACCTGTCTGAAGAACAGGCCGGAGAAAGAAGACTTCTTTTACATCTCCACCTTGTTTTCTAAAACTTTTGCCCGTCTTGTGACTTATTATCCAAGTGATTTCATGATTTATGTCATTTTCTTAAATACCAATCCGTCTTCAGGCATTCGGTATCTCCTTTGATTACTTTCAGTATTAATTTTAAATAAATATCAATATTCACCCCACCAAACTTATGAACTGTCCACAATAGAAACGATAAGATTAATAACTCTTACGTGAAATCTATTATATTTCTAAACACGTATTCTTTTGTTTCTAAGAATTCGATAATTTCCTTGTCCAAATTATAAAATAAATGCTCTTTTATTTCTTAAAAGCGACTACTAAATTTATTTGATAAACTATACCCATTGCCTTTGCTAACTTAAACTTTATAAATGGCTGAGGCACGTTTGTTTTGTTTGGTTTGGTTTGGTGGTATTTTTTGTTTCTTTTGTTGTTTTTGTTTCTTTTTTTTCTTTTTTCTTTTGGGGGGAGCTTTGTGCAGAGTTTCGGTGGTAGGCCCCCTTCGATGGCACATCGGTCAGTTACTAAATCACGCATTTGTGCATTCGACCTCTTTTAACGCTAATACCACTATTGAGTGCATACTTGTAGATTTGGGCTTGATTCGATTGCATTCTGAAAGTATACGAACAGACTCTGCTCAACGCCATAGGCACAGAGCCCCCCCCCCCCCCCCGACTGCCGGACCTTGTGCATTGCACAACAAGCACAATTCATTGCTACGCAACTGGTGAGTAGTAACCATGACAAAAAACGTGTCGCATGTGTAGGATTTGCAACATGTGAAAATGGAACTAAACTGATATTTTCACTCTGACCAGCCCTTTATATCTTTTAGTCTGGATCAGTACAAATATCAGTATGTGTCTCTCCTTTCAGTGGTGAGCCGTTTCTCTTAATATGCAGTTAATTGTTTCTGTTTATTTTCTTATTTTTAATGCGAGGTGCGTAATATTAACGTACTGACAAGCTAGGTAAGTAAATAAGTGTCCTAAATAAATAATCCACATTTTTTAGAAAGTACAATCATCTGTGTGTCCATACCTGTCTATTGCCACACTGAAGAGGCATACTGATCTTGCACGCTGGATATTCGCAGAATGTTTCGTCACTGCCGTCACTGCAATCTGGTCGATGGTCGCATAGCAACGTATATGGTACACGTTCATTCCCCTTGGTGCACGGAAATGCGGGTGGGAGTGACATAGTGAGAGGTGCTAAGCAAACGTCATGATCTTGCGCCCAACAGGCGCTTCTGACGTCACAAGCAAGGAAGGTTTGTGTCACGTGGCCCGATGGACACACAACGAAGGAGATGTTGAAGGATGGAGAGTGGTTTTCTGAGGCACTAACGGGGTGGATTCCGATGTTCGGCAGTGGAGGTGCCTCGAGCTCGCACAAGATGCGTGCAGACATGGCAATATCGCAACGCGTGCTGACTAGTTTAAAGCTTCTTGTCTGGTTGGTAAGGTCAGGAGAGACATGTGCACACGCTGGTCTGGTCATTGGCTGGCTGGTCAGGTTAACATTATAGGCGATGTAGCTGTCAGTCCACTGCCACGCCCATTTATACCTGATAAAACGACAAAATAATACAGCAAATCCAATACCATATGCATAAAGACTTATAACATCGAAAATAATCTAATAATGCCAGCATGAGAGTATAATCTTGTTAACAGATAAACTTTTCAAAAGAGGACAAAAATATACAATAAACTGCCTTTGCAGTTATTATTAAATTATTTTGTAAAATGATTATCAGTGTGTGCTCATCGTTCTGTTGTGTACATTCCAGTCAGTATGATGACCTGCATCTAGTACTTATTAATCATAGTTGTTAAACTTATATCTTTTCTTTAATATGATGCCACTATTTCCTACCATGATTTAATTTTTTAATCTTTGTAATTCTCCTCTAATTATTTCACTATTTCATTTCCATACATAATAATTAAGAGTTAGTTGACCTATATTTAATCTTGGTAATTCTCCTCTAATCATTTCACTACTTCATTTCCATACATAATTATTAAGAGTTAGTTGACATATATTTAATCTTTGTAATTCTCCTCTAATTATTTCACTACTTCATTTCCATACATAATAATTAAGAGTTAGTTGACCTATATTTAATCTTTGTAATTCTCCTCTAATTATTTCACTACTTCATTTCCATACATAATAATTAAGAGTTAGTTGACCTATATTTAATCTTTGTAATTCTCCTCTAATTATTTCACTATTTCATTTCCATACATAATAATTAAGAGTTAGTTGACCTATATTTAATCTTTGTAATTCTCCTCTAATTATTTCACTATTTCATTTCCATACATAATAATTAAGAGTTAGTTGACCCATATTTAATCTAGGAGAGAGAAGGATACATTCAATTAGGCTACCACAGTCTAAAAACCGTGCTTTCCCTCATTAATTAGGCACATACTTTCCTACCACAGTCTTAAGACCCTGCTTGCCCTCATTAATTAGGCAGGTAGTTTCCTACCACAGTCTAAGACCGTGTTTGCCCGATCAGATTTAACTTCGTCAACCTGCTATCCCTTCAAGTACTTTGATTGATTAGCTGATCCCGATCCTGGCCTAGTTATAAGCCATTGACTACTCAATAGCTAGTCCCAGAAAAAGGAGCCAGTATTTTTCAAATCACGACCTAAACCTAGATATAACCGCACTTACTTCCAGATTTTGGATGGATATATTATGGATTCCATAAATAGTGTTAGCTCGGGGTGTCTATATACATGATATGGAATGACCAGTCTAATATCAACTTAATTATGGCCTCTTTCAGATATCCCATCGCCTATAAATTAATCTAAAACATAAAATAAATTTAATACATTAACCACTTAGCTAGGTTTGTATATTGTCAAATACTGATGTCCAGAAACAACTTTCGAGAAGGAGAGTTCCTGTGTCTTTGATACTTCTGGTGTAAGGGCTAACCCAGCTTCATAATAGTCAGCTCGACCTCAAGTGTATTGTGCGGTCAGGCTGTAGAAATTAGGCGACCTTGACCTTAATGCCATAATATCCTTACGCTACTGGTAAGTTTGGAAGCGTATTCTTGAAATAATCCTTTCCAGATTTCTAACGCACTCAGTAATGAAAACCATAGTGGCTGCATTATCAGCAATGAAAACCAATGTGGCTGCATTATCGGCAATGAAAACCAAGTGGCTGCATTACCGGCAATGAAAACCATAGTGGCTACATTACCGGTAATCCAGCAGAATCATTCCATTGTCTATCAGTACAAGACAAGCGAATGACTTCCCTTGGGCAACAGAGATGCCATTTTAATCTGAGAATTCCTCTGCTGTAATTCAGGGTAGGAGAACTAAGTTCTTTAAATCATTGCAATAAGTGCCAATTAAATCAATTACTATTATTTCACCTTCTTGTTGAATTAAATAGTGTATCTTAATATTAGTAGAAATGCATGAAACATCTCTGTAGTAGTGTCTGTTATATCACCCTATTTGTTTTATATTGTGTACGAATATTGTAATCAACAAGTACTTGTCTTATTAATAATTGTAATGTTCATTTAATAATGGTAGTAATATTGTTGATTATACTTAAGTACTGTTCACAGTTAATTTGCTTGAATGATGAATAAGAGGACTGTCCCGTCATGTCATGTTAGCTAAGATAGCCTTGTGCTGTTACAAACAGTAGTGATAATTGTTGATAATTACCTATATACACTTTATTATAAGTGTGTTGTGCTTCAGAGAGGAAACCTATTTTGTTCACAGGGCTAGAGTGTTACAGACTAACTACAGTCTGATTATCACGCTCCAAGGACTCAAGTCCCCAAGTCCCTACGGTCTGTGCCAAAGGTCGCAACCGCATGATAGACCATCCGTGTATATTTCCAGCCCTTATCCACCGGAGCCAAAGACTGGCGTCACTGACTTTGCTATTCTTACTAGTTCGCATGACCGAGAGGCCAGTGAACGAACTCGAGCTCTCCCGCTGATGACTCTAAAAATCAGTAACAGTTGATAGTATTTTAGTAATCTTAATCCAATATTTCATTACATTACTAAAATAATTGCATATCGCAAGTTGAATTTTTATTTATATTCTCGTATCTGTCTAAACAGAATTGAAAATGTGGTTGGGGCTTTTGAGCCATTTACACATTTATCTATTACATAATTATAATATTACTTAACAGTTACTCTGAGGTCCACTCCTGTAGATATGGACTGTGCCTGCATTTAGTTGCCGAGGCAGGAAAGGGTGGGTTCTTCAACCATAGCCACCATCTATTGTGAAACCCACTCAATCAGATATCATACCCTCTGTACATTAATAGATATTTCATATTGTTTAATATAGGTAACGCAATACGGCCATGAAACTCTGCTCAAAGCATGCACGTATGAGCGAACGTTGCCAGGTCTGTGTATTGTAATATTGGTACTGTCACTTCAGAGGCTCATTCCTGAGCGGTTCCAGAATTTTGGTCACTATAACTTTACTATTGTCGATACCCATGATGGCATCAATATCACCACTATTATCATTGACGGTTTAACACGTAATACTGTCATTCTCAGCATCTCTATTACATTTCGACATTTGCTACCCGCTGCCCTAAGAAAAGCACGATATTACTCTCTAACTTGCTGGGTAGAATCGGTACACACGGCAAGTCCAGACTGCAAGTGACTTTTCTTTCTAAATTCCAGCTTTCTATCTAGCTTTTGCAAGTACGTGACGAACGCATGTTATGGACAGAGGCCATGCCTGTAGTCGTTTTATGACAAACTTTTTACAGAGCTGTGCCTACTATTTTAAATTTCATTTCTATGTACGTTTGTTAAATTTTGCTCTATTAAGATCTCCAATATTATTTTTATTGTGGTTCATTCTTCTTTCCTTCCTGCAGTATTCGTTGTGTTTTGTCAATGTCCTTATTGCAATTAGAATAAGGTGGAGGGGGGGGGGCTTGAGTCTATGAATTGTTTACAGCCTCATAATTTTGTATAGCACCCGACTGTTAAATGTGTTTAATTTAGATGAATCTGCGAGTGTCAGTAAGTGGGTGCTATTTTTACAGACTGAGGCAACACATGGGGTAAGATTAAAAGATTCACATGAAATAATCTAATTTTCTTCGGAAGTGTGTTGGCAACTTCATCTGCACTCTAAAACATAAGAGTGACAAGAAAATTTAGTCAAAACTGTTTACATGCAAATTTTCCTAGTTTACAACAATCCCAATTGTGTTTATCAGTTTATATTATGAGAAGAACTTTTAATTATCTTGTTTATTTTAGTTCTTAATTTAATCATTCCACTTTTATTTATTTGTAATAGAAAAAAATCTTATGTAAAAGACAAACCACATGTGTTTATGAAAGCTTCTATATAATTCCATTATGAGTAAATGCTAATTTCTGACGGCATGAAGAGAAGGGAAGAGGTAAACCTCTGTTCGCTAAATTTAATGGCAAATTCCTATTGAAAACCAAGGCATACTGCGGAAATTAGAGAGAAATTACAAATGGGATGACGTTGGTGCGGCAGTCTTCAGCCCAATATATATACGAGTGTCCACACCATACGTCACTAGAAATCTCGTGACGTCATTCCACTTCTTGAGGGTACTCAAGCTAGCTAACCGGGCTCCACGCAGCAGACACAGAGTAGAGGCATCGTTCCAAGAAATCGGCTGTTTTGGTGTCAGCAGAGCGAAGCAGCCGTCTCGGCCCATTTGCGCGAATCCTTCGCTGCTGCACGTGCTAACCGGCGCTTCGTAGGAGCAGGCAAGTTCATCCTTTCCGTCGAAGCATTCCGGTCGCCAGTTGCACAGAAGATGTTCCTGGAAATCATGCCACCAAGGCACGGAGCAGTTCCAAAGATTGTCATCAACTCTCTGCGGTAACGCGCTGACGTCGTGGAAGGAGAAGAGCAGCCTGAAGGTGGCGCACTGCTCCTTGTCACAGACAAAGTGCAGGTACAGAACATCCGTCAGATGAACGGCAGCAGACATCGGATAGAGTCCGCATGTTTTCCACACCAGATTGGACTTTTGGTAGCCTCCTTTATACAGCCATGCAATGTCATAGTTACACGCTGGTTGGTCACCCTCAAGGTCCAATTCCACGACAGTACTGACCATGATCGCGTGACCAGGTGGGACTGTTAACTGGGCCCAACTGTCGGTAAGTTCTGGAACGGAAGATTCTCCATGTCTTCTTGGAGTTTTAATGTACCCTGGATGGCCAACAGTGAACAGATCAGATATGTGTGCATTTCGTACATATAAAAAATTACTATCACATATTTGGTTTTTGTACTGGACTTATATTTCATTATGAATTTTATCATACATATCAATAAAAGATTATTCAAAATCAACAATGTAATAAATACCTTGCGGACAAATACAAATTATAAATAAGACTCCTATAATATTGAATTTTGTGACAGTTTTGACTGATTCCTGTTTGGCTAATTATTTGTATTATCTTTTTATCAGCAAATATCATTAGGTCACGATAATTTTCTTTAACAGTTAACAGTTAAAAGAATGATGGTAGTGGTGATAGGACCTTGACCTGACCTAGAGTCTTTTACCAAAAAGCTGGGATAACCTTTCTGTGCTTGAATTTGCTGCCGATTGAAGTTGTTGAAGAACTGTTGAAACTATGAAAATGGCGATGTGTTGCATGATACTCATTAACTCCTTTCTTTTTAAACTTCTTTACCAGGCCACCCTAAATCGTCATCACCAGATCATGCTTTAAAAAATTTCACTAGGACACCCGAAAGATTTCTAATCAGATACAAAATTATGTAGTAGATTGTTTTATATTTTTAATATGTTATGTCTTATTGCTTTTATTGTTGTTGTTTATGTATTTATGCCAGAAATGAAACTTAATGTATACACATATAATCTGCAAAGTACTTGAAAGTGGCAAACATTGCTATGAAACAGTTCCTTTCAAAGCTCGCTTATGCAGAAGCTCATCCTAGTGGATTTAACTCCTTTCCTTAATAAGAATCCTTAAAATTAAAATACTAAATACCAAAGCACTTCTTTATTGCAGGAATAGTTAAAGCGAAACCAAATACATGCATCTTTATACCTTGCGTGTCTGAAGTGAACTGTAACTCTAAATGAGGAACGGTAGGAGTTGTCACAGCTTGAAAGGTGAAAACTACATCCACGCTTCCGGTCAGCCCGATCGTAATGTAGAAAACAACAATGTTCTTCAGAGTTACTATCACTTTTGGGATTCTGCCATTACAGGGGGTCCCAGTTAAAAGGTGCAAATCGTCGAGGCTATCGTAAACGAACAGGGTACCAGCCTCGCAGTCCGGCCAAACATGACCCTTCACTTCTGCTCTCTTCTCGGGCGGTACCGTCACTACAAATTTGCATCGTCGACCACTAACATCTAAGACGTCGGTGTCGTTCAATGTATAGTTGTAATCGTAGTCAGTGTTACTGGAGTTAAAATGAAAGTCAACACTGCCGTTACTTGCAAAGAAGTAAAGTGTACTATTCATACGAAGACAGTGGGTGATGTTGGCCGTTTCCAGATGAAGGTAACCGAAGCGTGACTCCTCGCTCAAATTCTTCAGAGTAACCGGACTTGAAGTGCCGCAGGTCGTGACGGGAGTGCTGGTATTTAAAGTGTAGACATTTTCATCCTTCAAAAATGAAAAAAAAATACAAACGTTTACGACAACTTTGCACACAATAATTTTCTCGTTTTCTTCTGTTAGAAATAGGTATTTATTGACCTACTTATGCAACAATCATCTTCCGGTGTAGCGCTAACGCTGGGCCTCAGTGACCTAACTTTCTCGTGGAGACGGTTGTTCAGGGAGAAAACCACCAACTAGGCATTGTTGTTTCTCTCAATCGTTGCAGTCCGAGAAACAAAACATGGACTGACGTTACACTTCGCCCGTTTATTCATTTATGCTCTTGTTTGCTATACTTTATTACATATTCCTTTTGGTTTAGCCGTGAAGACCATTTGACAGTACAGTAAAACACCTTTTGTGTCTTAATGATTACATCCATAAAAATTTTGTATGAGATTTTTAAAAGAAATAAATATTAGTATGTGTATGAATATGAGCGGTACGCATTGTAATATTTAAGTCTACACATGTAAGACTGAGAATGCGTTTGTACATATTTACATTTTTATACATGCTTACGTTCGTAGGCTACTCACATAAAAATGAATTAAAATAATTAATAAATATGCTCACTGTAAGTACTGACGCCGCTAGCACTCAAACACTTACAATGCAAGACTTGTCTTGCGATGCATAGGGCGTCACGGTAACAGGTGAAACAACACAGGGTGTCATGGTGATCGATGAAACGACCAACAGAAACAATGTTAAGCAACGGTTGTGCAACACAACCCTCCTGGCCATTGGGGTCCTCAACAGTGCCGTCTTAACGAATGGTACTCGGAAGTTGCCAGGGGACCCCATGCTAATCTATGTATGTGGTGACTTGTATTCCTCAGTGGTTGTGTAGAGTGGGGTCCCAATGCACTGCTTTGCCCGTGGGCCTAAAATGCTGTTAAAACGGCCCTTGTCCTCAAAGCCATTGCAGTAAACTATCGGGATCGGGCAGAATGTTTCCTGCCTTTCTTTTTTCCCCTTAATTTTTCAAAAGTATCCATTCAGACATTTCACACAAACCGGAAGAATCCTATTAAGTGAAACAGTTTAAATAAATTAGCACGAAACTACACAATGAGATTTTGAAAAGTGCAATATGGTTACTTACTGATTTAATAGAGTCATACCTTTCCTTTTAAAATAAATAAATAAATATAGAAGCATTAAATGCATGCCAATCTGCACGTCGTTTACATGGGGATCAGCGTCTGCAGGAGTTTTGTTGTTGTTGTTGGATGACGGTAAATTATTCGCTAGACGTCAAGGTCCTTATATTGGCTCAGTCATATGCATCTTTTGCGTTTGCTCATTTCTTTCTGTTTAAGATGTTACTGTAGGCACTACTAATTTGCTTTAAAAAGAAATATTACACAAAACGGGATTTAGCAGAAAAGATTATACTGACAAACGTAAGTGATATATAATAAAAAATAATTACACCTGACTTTAATTGCATATGTTAAATATACTAAACGCATTACAAGCAAAAATAACAGTACTTTAAAATCCAACTAGGTTCGGATTCGGTTTACTAATGCACTTTTAAATTACAATCAAAAATGCATGTGTCCGTTTCCCACAACACCACGCAAGACAGAGATTTATCGCAGGCAGGCATTCTGGCAACTGTAAAACCGACTGAAAAATCACTTACAATCAGTTCAAGAAAATGAACCCCGACATACACACTTTAGTCCGATTTCGTGAGAACATATTGCTGTTAAATGCCCTTTAATTATTTTTTTAAAATGTTTTTCTCGAAGCACTGGTTTGCAAAGGGTAGGTTTCTAAGTGTTAAAGCTACTAATTGGAATGTTCACTTTGTATATATATAAACGAAAGAATTTCTTCAACGGAGATGCTGTGATTAGCGCGGCACCCTTACTCGGGTATATCTTTCATGCATCCTTGTTTGGGCTAATCCAAATTGCACGATTTCTCCAATTCTCAAATAGAGTTTCGACTTCAGATTCGACAAAGCTTCATTCACTCAAGCTCTAGTAAGTCTAGTTAATAAGGATCCATGCCAGACGCCCGAAAATCGTTACTTTTGGTAAACTCGCTCAAAAGACAAAAAAAAATAATATAAAAATAATGAACTTGTTATTTCCTTTTATCAACATGAACTCTGTGTCTGCAAATACTTATTATAAATTTTTGTCTACAATCTCTAGTCTTTTAATGATTTACAAAGGGAATGGGAAATTTAAAAAATAATAAAATTAAAATAAAATCATATTAGTAATAATGTTGGTTTGATTTTGTTGTTTCTCCCCACTTTTTATTTGATTAACGCCACGAATAAACTTGAGAGCAGTGATTTTTTTTTTTCTCCACTACTGCAACTTTCACCCAACGCAGTTCACCTTATCAGAATAAATTCCAACAGCTGCATCAAATTCAAATATTAATTTTCATAACTATTTTTAAAAAATAGAAATGAATGAAATTTTTTTAATAATAAAGTAAATCAAAACAAGGCATTATGTTTTTTTTTTTTACAAATTATATAAACATGAATACCTGTATTAAATGTAGAAAAGTAAATGTAAAATATAAAAATAATCAAACTGGTTGCAAGAAACTAAAAAATTACATAGGCCTTAGCAATACAAACATTAATACGAGATAATTTTAGAAATACAATAAAAATGTTTTAAAATAGTAATAAGTGTGCGTGCTTGTGTGTGCGTGCGTTTATTTTTCTATCAAATTTGTCGATGGCTAAAACTGGATTTATACTAAATATTTTAGTAGTAATAATAATATAATGGATTTATAATATTTATTTACAAAATAAAACTATTTTTATTTATAAATGCTGTACTTTTATTTGCTCTGTTCTCTTATTCCCCTGTTTCAATCGTGTCTAAAAGGATAAGAATGCCAGTCACTCCTCAATGAAATGTTCCGACGTCATAATGGTTTAGAGTACAAAATGGCGGTAGTTGTATGAAGTGATTGGACATCACTGTCTCTCAAGATTTCCAAGTGACTTGTAAGAATATTCTCGTCTTGATCTGTAATTTGAGGAATTATTTACGACACTATTATATTTTTTAAATGATGGACTGGTCCGGCAAAGCACTAAAGTTGACTTTCTGATTACGTCATATATCAAATTGTGGTCCTGTTGTCCCATTATTAATTATTATTTTTACTGAACGATAAAAGTTTCGCATGAATAATAATTTCAATAAGGATCACACACAAGAAAAGAAATTGTAATTTATTTAATGATTTTATTGTTTTCTTAGATTGCGATATTGATTTACAATTCAACAGACATTCAGCAGTCCTAAATACTGTAGGATGAGGTGTGGGGGTATGATATAAACAAAAGTAATAATTTAATGATTATAGTAATGCGACAATCGTGCAAAGACTGATACAAAAGTGCACTCATGTATCTCTATGCTCTGTAGGGCGTCGGATGTATACTTACCTTTTAAAAAATCACGATAAACTAGTTTTTTTTAATAAATATGATAAGTATATATCACTGATGGTTGTATCGTTTTACTCTGCGACTAACACTGGTTTTCACGACCATATGTGCGTGTGTTGCATGGAAAAATTACGACCAATCGAAAAGGGCAGGTTAAAAGTTTAGTACTAGCCGATATTGAGAAAGTGAACCAATAGAAAGTAGTGAATAACTTACAGATTATTTATAATATGCATGACGTTATCCTAAACTGAAGTGAACCAATAGAAAGTAGTGAATAACTTACAGATTGTTTATAACATGCATGACGTTATCCTAAATTGAACCAATAGAAATATTTATTAGAACATTGTCATAGGAGAGTTTATGAGAAGTTATACCCAGATAAACCACTCTGCCATTCATATCTATGTAGAAAGGTTATGCTGAGGGAATAACATTAAGCAGGAGTAATGAACTATAACAGGGAATTATATCTCACTTACTTTACCTTTTTATTTATAGTATCCTGTCTGTTGGTGAATATTTAATTGGAACTCCATTGCAAATACTCGACTTGTGGGAAATTACCTTTAACTGACCCGATTATCATTAATGATTCCCAGGAAGCTGAATTGAAATTTGTTGCTGTCGTTGTTGTAGCAAAGTAGTCCAAGCAGTTTTCGACTGCTAACAATATTTAGACATATAATTATATGCTAATGTAAAGTAGAAAAAAATAACTAAAGAAACTACATTCTTTACGATATGTGGATTCTCAACAAAAGAAAATTATATAGTTAAAATTGTGAAAATCTTGAAATCCTAAGGAGTAAACTTCAATGTTTCATTCAGATTGGTTTCATGTCCTGGTTACGTTTCTTACTCTACAAAATATACACGTGTGAGTGCTGTCCATTATGAGACATCGGAAACTGGCGACCTACAACTTCAAGGTCTCGAATTTCGTCAAAGTAAATCCGACACAGAAACACTCCCAAAAGGAAAGGAAAGGGTTGATTTGAGGAGGCAAATCAGTAAGAATACCGTTAATTACTTTTAGTAATTTCATTATTCGTTTTCATTCAAGCTTTTGAATTAAGGTGCAGTAGGAGCAGCAGGGCGCTAGATTTGAATGTGAAATATTATTGTGCTTAAATAATGGCGCAGAAAGCGAATGATATCCCGAATGATTTGTGCTTAAATAATGGCGCAGATTGATTGCATGTGGTTTACGTAATAATAGTGGGCTTATCTGTTATACACCAAGGATAACTGATTAAGTAGAGAAAGCTCCGCTTTTATAACTTATCAGTATAAAAGTAAATATCTATAACTGATTGGATTTAATTGAGTTGATAAGTAATTTCAATATATTACCTCCCCTAGTTCATACGTAATAATATTAAATATTATATGTATACTATACTCATTCCCCCACACACACACACACCTTCCAGATTTTATAATTTTAAAATAGCCTGTAAACTGTGTCGGATAGGACGATGTAGTTATTTTAAAGTGCGTATCAGGTCTCATCAGTGTATTTATTATTGTTGTAACTCGAATAAGTCATTAAAATAGTTATCACTGGATTACTGTCTTAATGTAATGATATGAATTGAACGCACACAATTTTATTTTCCCTTGAAGAGGCTTAGTATAAGTCCTAGTTCCAAACGCCTTCGATACAAAATCATTACAGCCAGAAGCTAACAATTAATTTCATGAATCAGCGTCTCAACAACGTTCGCCATTTCCATCTTAATTAAAGCCAGTAGTATCTTTTGTGTGTATAAATTATTAAAACGTGCATGACAATTAAAACAGACATTAAAAAAAATGGAATTCTAAAAAAGAAACATTCTAATAAAAATTATTATTATTATACAGACTTCTGTCAAGAAGTGCCAGGACACTTCAGAATTCGATGTAATATTTTGTGCGGCTGTCATCGCAGATTGCATTTCAAAAGTTGCTTCTTCTTCTTCCTTTTCTGTTTTGTACAAGAAGCATATTTTTTTCCTTTTACATGTACTCGATCTGTGCAAACCACTCCCAACGATTATTACCATGCGAGAATGAGAACGTCTAGATCAGGGGTGCACAAACCGCGCCTCGAGACAGGGCTCTATGCGGCCCTTTTGGATATTACCATTATTACGAATGTAAAACACATTATTTCATTATTTGTGTTGCTTTTTTCTGATGAGCCATCCATGTGGCGGCCCTCCACGCACTATCAATTAAAAATTTGACCCTCTGGTCTAAAAAGTTTGTGCACTAAAATCTACAGCAGGGATGGGCAAATTAGGGCCCGCCAAGGGTTGTCATGCGGCCTAGGAACAAGTCCTATGTTCACGCTACTTAAATTTCTCTCTAAATTTGAGAGAAATGTAACCACGCGATGCCAAATACACACCTAGATAAAAATTAATTATGATGCTATTTTTTAAAAAACTTTTGTTTTTGCTATTTCAAATATTAATTATTTCTAAATACTGTGCAGCTCTTTCACTGGAAAGTTTGTCCACCTCTCCTCTAGTCTAGAGTGTGTGAAGGTTACATCTTGTCTCGCCTATTCTGGGTACAAGCGCTTGACAATACATGTAGAATGTAGATGGACCGCGAGACCACATTTATTTCGACTGAAAGGATTTTAAAAAAAATTTACGTACGTAAGAACATACATTATGCTAAGTATTATTTCGTCATCCACTTCTACAGTTCTAAACAAGGACTAAAATAGTATTGTTAGTACAATATTTTTTTCTGTTTTTAAGCATGTTCTGTATAAAACGGGACCAGGCAATTACTGTCATATGCTACTGCAACAAAGTGACTAACTACCGTGTCCATTTGAAAGTGTATGTATAGGCCTACGTGTAAAATGTCTTCTTGAAAATGGAACCACTGAACAAGATTTGTGAAAAGTGGCATTTTTCTTAATCATTTATTACTACTATGTTAATATGTTACTGATAAATTAATGATACATTACTGATATGTTACTGATGTGTCGTGCACTAAAGAACAGGATCCAGTCTCAATAAGCATGGTCTAAAGAACAAGGAAAGATCACAAGGATATGTACAGAAGAGACCATACTAAGATTTAGTATGTAAAGAAGGATCAAACTCAGGTTTAACATTATTGAAGGATCACAGTGAGGTTTGGTATATAATGATCAAAGTGAGGTTTGGTAGGTACAGAAGGAATCATAATAACTATACTGAGGTTTGGTATGTAAAGGATCCACAGTGAGGTTTAGTGATAATGAAGGATCACATCATAGTTTGGTATGAACAGAAAGATAGTACAAAGGTTCAGTGTGTAACTAAGTACTATACTAAGGTTCAATATATAGAGAAGGACTACACTAATGCTCTCTATATAGAGGTTAGTACTTACAAAAGAATCCTACAAAGATTCAGTATTAACAGAGATCACAAAATTATAGTCTATATATAGAGGACTATGCTGAAGTTCTGTATGCAGAGAGGGGTCATATTGTTTTTCATTATTGATAGAAAAATCACAATGAGATTCAATAAGTAGAGGTCTATACTGAAGTTCTGTATATATATTGTTTTTCATTATTGATAGAAAAATCACAATGAGATTCAATAAGTAGAGGTCTATACTGAAGTTCTGTATAGAAGGATCACTGATGTTCATTATCTACAGGTAAACCAAAATGAGGTTCTGTAGGTATGGAGGTTGGTATGTTCAGAGCCCATGTGTTAAAATCTCCATTAATCACAGCTAAACATCTTTGTTACTATATTTATCCTTCTGATCATTTGATTTACAGTGTCATTGCTTTATCATAATGTTTAGCTAAATTACAAAGATGCCATATATGTATTCTCTCAAATAGAATAGTCATGTTCCAACAATAACAATATGTTAATAATAATTAATAACTAGAATTTTAATAATATAGTCTTTTGTATAAATTAATGCTCCAGTATACTTACTTATTCATTCTAAACACGGTTGGAATCATATTTTACATAGTACATTTATTATTTCGATAATATTAATATAATAATAATAATAAAAATGTGACACCTGCCTAATCTTATTCCTTTTTCATGAGTGACAACAATACTTGTAATTTGACAAAGAGAACTGAACTTTGGTTGATTTAAACAATCCTGCCAAGGCCTCAAAAGAAACTTCTCTGCATAAGCTAAAAAAAAAAAAATAGTCATTCACTTATTCAGAGAAGGATACTATCACTTTCCTCCAAACAAATGGCCATCATTAGTTGTAAGTGTTCGTTAAAAATGTTAACATACAAGAATGAAACTAGGAAAGTATGTCATTGTATAGGTATGCATGTGTGTGTGTGTTAGTATATTATATCTAAAGCAACCTAAGATTTTTGTTGCAGTTGGAAAACTGCAAATATTAATCTATCAGCTACAAATAATTTTCTTTACGTTTTATTTCTTTTTGCACAAAGCAAAAGTTGATTTGCTTCTCTAATTAGCTCTTACTGAACATATATTTTCTTTTAACTATTGTCACTGCTGAGTATAAACCTCAATGTGTGAGACTGGGTGAAGTTTTAATTGGTACATATCCTCTACTTCCTTTTTGGACATCTTCAATTAATTAAAATTCCCACTTAAATGAAAAGTTTCTCTGTTCTCAGTGTGAAGCAAGCAATTTCTGCAGTAATGCTACAAAAGTGAAAATTTATTCAGCTTAGGTCAATGAACTGTCTCCCTCCACCTTTTTTAAAGCCATGCGGGGTTCATTTATAAGTGATGCCAGGTTTTCTTCTTTTAATACAGACTGTGGCTAATTCCTTGTGTAAAAAACTGCCTCACAAAATTTGCACTTTTGTGGATGTTCTCCAGTGTGAGTTCTAACATGTATGACCAAATATTCTTTCTTTTTGAACGTTTTGGCACAAACTTCACACTGATAGGGTCTTTCACCTGTATGAGTATAGTTATGCTCTTCAAGGTCTGATGGGTTATAGAAACTAGCTCCACAAGTCTCACACAGAAATGGATGTTCTTTCAGGTGGTGTGCCTATTTGATATATGATAGCCGATTGCCACTTCTGGAGATAAGTCACGTCACAGTAGAAACACTTGTAAGGTCGCTCACCTGTGTGAGATCTCCAGTGCATTCGCTTAAGACTTTGGTGTGAAAAGGTTGTTGCACACACTGCATGTGAAAATCCTTTTCATGCCTTTTTGGGTGCACAGCTGTAATGTGTTGTCTAACTTGATGCTTATTAGCGAAGTGCTCTTCACAATACCTGCAAACACACTGTTTGCTTTCAGCTGAAGCATACTGACTTATCTTGTGCTTCTTAGAAGAAATCATTTGCAAACATTCTTCACACTGGAAAAAGCAATCAGACTGATAATAGGCCTAGTTTTTCCAAATGCTTTTTTTGTATGCAAGCTGATGTGAGAACCTAATTCCATATCCTTTCATTATTTCTTTATGAGTCTGACATCCTCTGCTTGCAGGTAAATTTCTACTGGTATAAGATATGACATGGAATGCACCTGACAAAGGCAGGACTCTGTACAAAATGCTTGTATATAATTCTGGCAAATCAGTTTTCTTTTGCCTTTGTTCTGCTTAGTGATGATAGAAAACCTCAAACCATCAATTGTGTCTTACTGTTTGCAACTCAACTGTCTGCCATTGATAAAGAATTATAATCCTCAGCTATATTGTTCTTTTCACTCTACTTTTGCTGTAAAGCTTGGACATGTGCTGTTTTGTATCTTTTTCATCTGCATGGATATCAGAGTGGACTGGTGTGGTCTGATTTTGGTTCTTTTTCCAGCTAAAATGTTCCTCCTACATACCAATGCATGATTTAATCCTCATATAAACATGTAAACACAGTTTGATCTGTAACTATGCACATTTCCTATAATAACAGATATTTCACAAAATGAATACTTATGTTTTCAGACCAAAAAAAAAAATGAAAAAGAAAATCTGAGTTTTAAAAGAAATTGACTTGTACAAACACAAAATTACATATTTTTATTTATCTTTAAAGGTCAAAACAGATTTAATGTTATTAACTGTTTTCAGATTCTGTATTAAACATGTCCAATTGAAAGAAAAGCAAATGTTTACAAATCATTTTATAGGGCAATTGCCACTGCATAAACAATAAAATGTAAAGATTTTAAAATCAATTGCCATGTGAATAGTGTTTATTTTGTATTTTGTTATTCAATTGATATACAATGAATTTTAAAAATTTTAAATTCTGTAACAGCTTAATCCCAAAACTAAGTATTGACTAAACCAATCAAAATAAATACTATAGTCTTAGTTTTCATTGAGAAAATATACTTGACATGATTTTTAAGAGGACTCTTTCTTCAGCAGATGTAAAGATGTTAAAGATAATATGCATGAATACCATAAAATGTTTTTTTAAAATGCTACTGTGATTTTACACAGACCTTAATTAATAAAATTTAAACTTAAGAGACAATCTCTGATATTCCAGAGTTTTGTCTGTGCCCAAGATATTCTGACAATTGTTAAATTAGCAGACCATGTTTGTTATACCTAAATTTATTCAATAGTCCAATTGTGAAAAATTATGAATTTTAGCAAAAGCAGACAGAAATGTGCTTAGATTCAATGCAATCATGTTCACTGTAATATATGCAGATGATTGCAAATGAATTCACAAACAAGAATGGTGTGATGTTTTGGATTGTTGATAAAAAGACTGCTGTAAAGATATATAAATATATGTAAATTTATATCGTTTGAGTGTATATCATTACTTATATCATTTGAATTTACAAAGTGAAAATTCTACATCCATTTTAATTAGTACAAAAAGGCCAGACCATTTAAAAATATTTTTAATTTTTAAAGTTAATATAATATTCTCTGTTACAAATATTATTAAAAAATTTATTAAACATAAACTGTAAACAAAAGTGTCCTGGTAGTCAATAGTTAATGCGTTTGCTGTATGTATGTGTATTTTTGAGTGAGAGCTCTATGTCTATTCATAAATTAATATTTATTACAAATTAATGTTAACATGCATAATATATCCTATATAATAAATAAACAAGGAAACTTTGCATAAATTATCAAATTCTAAATACTTTTCTTATAAAAAAAAACTTGAACCTAATGAAATGTCATTCTGTATAACAATTAATTATTGTTGCAAGCATATTTTTCAAAAACACATTTAATCTATATTTACCCCACCACACGCATACACACAAACCTGCATTCACACTGTAGATGTGTACTACATCTATCTACATCCAAGTAATCATTGGCATAATATATTTTCATTACTTTATTTTATCAACACTCTTCTGTTATTACATTAAATTTTTTACCCAAAGCAAAACAAATGAAAATATCTGTTAGATTTATATTCTGGAATCTTGATCCCTATAAGCTGGATCTCAAAGAAATGAAGATGCACTAACCCATTTAGTTTTGTGGTCAGATCATGTAACAATAGCCATCATAGCAGAAGAAGTTGCATTTATTTGTTTTCTAAGTTTTTAAAATTGAGAAAATATTTTGTTTTTGTTTTATTTAAAGCTGAGTTATAAAGAATCGTGGCCTTGTTATTTCTGAGATAGAAAACAATCATTGCATTATGTTCTTAGATCATGCACATAAAAAATGGACAAGTCATACCCAAATTTCAATGTCAGTGACATATATTGTTTCAATATATTTGTAGAACATATCATTATGACAAATAAAAAATCCAAAACAATTCTGATAAAATCTTTTAAACATTTTACATTAACAGCTCACAATCCCCACAATAAACTCACTGTTAACTTAGTATGTTAAATGTTAAACATTTCAATGTCAGTGATATATATTGCTTCAATATACCTTAGAATATATCATTATGTCAAATAAAATTCAAAACAATTCTGATAAAGTCTTTCAAACATTTTACATTACCAGCACACAAACAAAATCCCCACAATAAACTCACTGTTAAACTTATAAGAAATAAATATGACCAGTAAAACCTCCTGTCCCCATTTTTATGGTGTTCAATTGTACAAAGTGAAAGACTGTTTATTAAAACTGTAAATATTTGTAAAGATATTGTAATAAATAACCTCACAAATTTAATTTTGATTTTTTTAAAATATGACAGTTGTATCCACTTCAGCTGCTGCAAAAACATGACAATTGAAATAATAATTTTCTAAATAAATTCTGCCTTAAACAAATGAAGATAAAACAAAACTTAAATTTACTTTGCAGTTAATATTTCTTTCTTCTATGTCATGTGAATTTATGATAATGTCATAAAAATTATAATAATAATTCATAATAATATTTTGAGACTTCTTAAACATTATATTTTAATTCAGAGTAGTCATAACTACCATGTTAATTACTATTAATGATAATAATTAACAAAAAATAATAATATTTACTATTATCAACAATTATATGTTTTAAAGACCAAGTGAAATGGAATCTAGGTCAGCCACAGACAAAATAAGTCTGTATGAATGGGTCATTCCCAATCTTAGGATCAAAACTGCAGATATTTGTATAAATGCATTTATTTTGATATTGAAAGTCAATATTTCTAAAAGAAATCAGAGCTCTCATTCATTTGCAAGACTGACTTACTTCTCACCATAGCAACATAACATTTGACGTCACGAGTGGAAACAACAATCTACATGTGCAGTTCCCTGTAATGAATGATTAAAATAAATACTTCTTGCAGTTTCAACTTAATGTGTTGTTAACATGATTATTAGATGATTAATTAACTATCAATTAATCAGTTGTTGTTTAATTACTTTGCAACTGAATTAAGATGCTTCATATATTAAATACAGTGTATATATTCATCAAACCCCTATTATATTTTTTTAATCGGAATTTGTATGAATGCATTTTATTTCATCAGTGGTTGCTTGTGTGTTAATTGCATAATAATATTTTACTTTATATACTGTAGCATTACTTTTAACACTATTCATAACATAAATGTATATGACTGTGACACAATGCTACCTAGTTATTGGTTATGATGATTATTATTATTTAATCAGCCATAACTAATTACAAGTGATTTATGCTATTTATAATTCTCCAGAAGACATCATGTCTCTCGCACTTGAAGGATATGAGGATGCTGTAAACGTTTTCTCACTTCCACAACATTAAAGACAAACATTTACCATCACACAATATTTCCGTAGATGGAAAACCTTTTACCAAATGAGAAGATAAATCTTTTAATCTATATTTAGTGAGTGCCCATTCACCCTTATCTCTCCAACATAAGTTTATCACTATGTGTAAGAAGGTCAATAAATTTAAAAATAAATTTATTAAATCAACAATCAAATCTAACATATAAAAATCATCTATAACAGGGTGCACAAACTTTATAGGCCAGAGGGCCAAATTTCCAATTGATGGTGCATGGAGGGCTGCCACATGGATGGCTCAGTAGAAAAAAGCAACACAAATAATGAAATATTGTGCTTTACATTCATAATAATGGTAACATCCAAAAGTCCTCCGGGGGCTCTATAGAGCCTTGTCTCGGGCCGCATGTGGTCTGCAGTTTGTGCAGTCCTGATATACAACATATGAATATAATCAAAAGAGCATCGACATTTATATCACTTCACAGCAGTTTTCAATCATGCAATCGCTCAGTTTATCCTAGAATAGACATCAGCTGTTAACCCGTTTGTTGTCACTATGAAAAACGCAGCCTGGCAGCTCTGTGTCACGCACATTTGCTGCCAGGCAACAATTTTCTAGGTAGCCGTATTAAAAAATGAAAAGCGAGCATGATTTTGAGTTGATTTTAAAAATTTAAAGTTTAAACTATTATAACATTGTATAGAATTATTAAACTTTCTTTAAAAGTTATTTCAAAATTCAAAAATAAGTAAATAATAAAAAGTGTTCTTACCTTTTTGTTGAACCTGTGATTTTCATCATTGTTTTAGCCATGCCTGAGGGCGTGGCATCCAATTTTGTCCCGAAGACTTGAGTAGAATTTTTTTTATGATGTCAAATTCATCCCAAAGATGACGAACGAGTTAAATGATATATATATAAAATCAGTTCATAGGCATAATTCATCACAGAAATGAGAGTGGAGTTAGAGAGAAATAATTAAAGTCAATGATGGCCGCTGTCACTAGCATGTGTTCACAATCATGCGGTTTGCAACAAGTCACTGTCTTTCTTATTTAAATGATGGTCCCAAGCACCCCTTCTACTGTTCTAGGTACATTAAACAAATGTTCCAGAATCTTTGATGCACTTTCAAAGCACACAGTGAACCATCCAGGACTTTGCATGCACTAACAAAGCACATCACATGGTATGTTCTAGAGCAGAGGTCGGCAAACTTTTTGGACTACTAGGTCATTTCAGGAGGTCAAGAAGGCACACTAGGCCAGAAGAAACAAGGTGTCCAAGGAAAGGTTGTTTTATTCAAAAATATAGTACGATAAAAAAAATGAATTTTAAAGGAAAGTTGGCAAGTAATCTGCAATTTTCTTCGTTAAAAAATGGTCAAAAGTACACCATTACTAGGCTTGAATAAAAACCTTTGCACTTTATTTTGTACAATTTAATGCGTAATAAAGAGAAGACACTATAGTGTACAGTGTACAACTTCAAGGGGTAGCAGTGGACAAAAGTTAGAAAAAATGTGAAAAAAATTGATCTATGTGGATTGATTAGGCCAGTCATATCTACAGCACATACACTAATGTTGAACTTTAACTAAGCCAGTGCTTGTACAATTAAATAATTTCAGCTTTCCTACTTTTTAAATTAAAACTATATAACTATATTTAGATTGTTGAAGTGAAGGGCAACAAAACCAGGACAGTTCAACTATGCCCAGATCCAATAATAAATGCATCCAGTTGATAAAGGCACAACATCTGATGGATGGGAAACATGATCTTGCCATGGAAGATGATGCATTGGTGGCTTTAATGGAAGCAAAGTGGTCAAGTAACTTGAATCCCTTTGTATCTTTAACTGCAGAACAGAAGGAATTTGATTTAGAAGACACTCTGGATGTATATCTTCATATTGATGGGATTTTAGAGGATAGAGAGCTTAACAATAGAATAGAAGA
The DNA here is from genome assembly GCA_028829895.1 of Sinotaia quadrata. Lineage (NCBI taxonomy): Eukaryota > Metazoa > Mollusca > Gastropoda > Architaenioglossa > Viviparidae > Sinotaia > Sinotaia quadrata. Next base: position 108,042,428 of record CM054179.1, read on the forward strand.
AAAATCAAGAAATGAATATGAAAACAATTGATGAAACTGAGTACAAAATATTTCTGCCAGGAATTGTTCAGAGCACAAGCTATTTTGAGAGTAAATCTGCTCATAACAAAGTGCAGCTTGAGTCTACTACAATGCTGACATTGAGAAAGAATCACAATAAGAAAAGATGGCAACTAGCAGAGAAGGAGGCAGTGGAAAGACAGTTAGGGCTTGATATTGTGAATCGAAAAGTTCCTGGTATTTCTGCTAGCACTGAATGTTTGAACAATGAACCTGTCCTCCAAAATTCCAAGAGGTCCTGGAAAGACATTATTGTAAACATAAAATTTAATTTATTGTAAAGTGTGTGGTCTTAGACAAAGAGATAAAGTACATATGTATCAAAAACATTACCATCATATTTTGTTTGCCAGAAATAGTTCAAACCTTCACAATCTTTCTGTCAGTAAGAGTTCAAACCTTACTTCATAAACACTCATACAGTAATAATGAAATCATTGCTAAAAAATTAATTCACGCTTATTACTTTTCATTTCAATTTAAAAAATCAGGTCATGTGCAATTAAGTGTTCATCACTTTACAAGAATATTTATCTTAATTATTTAGCTGTTAATTACAGTCAGATCTTGGTAGTCTCAACTTAAAGCAACTAAATGAACTCATTAGACCCATCAATTTTCAATTTTAAAATAAGTTTCAATCACATGTACATGTAAGTAATTTTCTACTACTTATTAACAAAGCAAACCAGTTTATACACAGATAAATAGCAGACTACACCAGTCATTACTGACAATAAGGCACAAGAAAGTGCTATTTTTGCCAGTTTCATTAACAGGCATGACCATTTACATAAAAAATCTGACTGACATACCAAATTGGAACTATTTTGAAACCCAAAATCCGACTGTATCAGAGACATCATGTTTTTACCTGTCTATAAAAAAAATAATTTGATTTAAAATTTAATGTGTTGTTCTCTATAGTTGTGACTTTTCTGACACTGCTTTTAAATAACTCCATCTCATATAAGATATATCTAATTGTTTTTTTTTGTTCCTAGAACTGAAATTAAAATAAAAAATATTTCAGTCTAAATCCTATTGTTTTGTTGTAATACTTGGTTGTCTGGGAAGTAGGCAAATTTTATGGGTGAACCTATTTTTAAAATGCTTTATAACAAATACAGTTTATGAAATTGAAAATACTATACAACAGTGCAGTACTGGATGAGTGACTATAATAGCAATTACCTACAGCAGAAAATATCCAATAGAAATAATAACCAAAAAAACAAACCTAAATAAAATTAAAATGTTAACAAATTCCTATATCCAATTGATATATATTACCTCCATTTAGATAGTAAATTAGAATAAAGACAAAATTTAGCAAATTATTTTATTACTTCAAGCATGTGCAATTCAAAGCACCATATTTTGATTCCTGATGCTCCATCTAAATTTCTGCTTCTTTTCACTTTTTTTTTTTAATCAACTTTTCCCCCCAGATGAACTCATATGAGTAACATAGTATGAGGAGTTGAATATAAGAATTTCAGAGTCATCAGCTTAATTTACATTTCTATTACATGCAAAACCACACAGTCCTCAACTCCTTATTACTCTGGGCAGAAATCTTGATATTTACCTCTTGAGTACTCCAAGAGAAATTATTTAAATTGCTTATATTATTTACTTTACAACTTAATAGTACACTAATTACTATAATAATACCAGAGTCTGTGGCTGGTGGCAGAATAAAAGGGGAATAATTCAACTAAACCAGTTTAGATTCAAACAGTACTATTGTTACTTTCTAGTTTCTAGCAAAAAGACATTTCCAGAAATATTTTAAATTACATGTTCATCAATAACAAACACAAAATTAGAATTAATGGTTATTTGATCTGGTATAGTGTAAGTAATAAACTAGTTCTCTACACATATTTTAAACCAACATACTGCATTAAACATAAAAACCAAAATTCACTTTTTATAAAGTTACAAAGAATGTTAAATTATGAGGGATAAAAGAATTCTGAAAATTTTTTCTTTATCTGGTTGATTTAAACCAACCTTTGTCTTTAGTATCTCATTTCTGACTGCAAAACAAAAAAAAAATAATTCTTTACTTTCTTTATTATTTCATGTTTTAATTTAAAAAAAATAAAAAGAAACAATGACAGTTTCCTCCATAATTGTTATAACTGTGGTGTGTATAAATGGTTAAAAAAAATTATGTGAATGGGACCATGTCCTGAGAGAAAAAAAAACAACGTTTTATATTATGTGCTCTTATCAGTTATTATGCACTATATACATTATATTTTTTTAAGTAAGAAATCAACAACTCAAAGTGTAGTGTTTAGTGGCAAAAGTTATTCACTACAGCCAAGAATTAAATGAGCTTTTAATGGCTAAGATTCCTTTTCCTTTTTATATATGATTATCACTAGAAAATACCAAACAGCAGAAGCATAAAAGAAACAAGAAAATGATAACATTTTTCCCAATAGACAGCAAAACAGAAAGTAAGCTTTTGCTCATTTTCCATATACTGGATTCTACTGAATTCAAAATTCTACTAAATTTAGAAATTAAAATATGAACATGCCTTTACAGTACTGCTATAAAAGTTCACCACTTTAAAATGCAGGGTGTTTTTTTTATGTAAAATTAAAATACAATGACCTGTTGTACTGGAATACTGCAGTTTTGAGAGGTTAATTTGGACTGGGGCATACTCAATACATTATCTTATTTATTTATTTTTTTAGGCAGTTAAATAAATTTTAAAAAGTCCCCAATTGTTTGTCAAGATGCTCCATGAATTTATTAGTATTGTAAACACAATATAATAAAATACAATCATGAATAATCACAGTACAATAAAGTAAAACTATATAATAAAATTGTTATGTCAGGCTGGGGTTAACTCTAAAACTACTTGATTGATTTTGATCAAACTTTTGGTGTTGCATACCTTTGTGCCCTAGAATCAAGATAGGTTATATAACCTGTCATCCCTTAAGTGAGCTTGCCAGCAGCCCTAAAACTATGAAAATAGTAAAGCACAGACATATGAGGTGTAGCTTAGTACATGGCTTTTACCTACAAAAACAGTAAAATGAATGTGTACAGGCCATGGCTTAAATACATGACACAGCACAGTGGGCTATAAACAGCAGTGCACACAGCAAAAGACTCTCAACTTGCCCACTTCACTTGCAATACATACAACTGACCTCTTTTTCAACTTTCACCAACAACACTACTATCAACATTTTGCCAAATCAGTAGACTGACAGTGGTACAGCTCCAAAACCACAGACAAATACAAGCTCCCACCATGCAAACCTTACTCATCAAAAGGACCTGCACTTCACCTTCACTCTCAACACTTACAGGTAAACAGATGCTACACCAAATACACCAGCTCCTATGGGCACAAAGATCATTAGGTCTCAAACTTGCTGGCCTTAAGCCTATGGTTTAAATAAAAACTTTAATGGTACTGGACCACAATGGAAACCAGCAGGGGTGATTTGGAAGAAAACTGGATAATTCAAATTCAAAACTAAATTTCAAACTACCTTTAAATTAAAACTGGCACACTAATCAATTTCTAGTTATAAAGCTCAGCTTCAATAGTCCAGACTAATCAATGCAAGAAGTATTGTGGTTATTCTTTAACAGGTTCAGATTACGTTATTTGAAAGGAAAACTAATATTTTACTCAATTTCAAATAAGTTCAACGTATTTATTTTAATTATTTTATATTGGTATACTGCTGAAAAAATTTATAATCAACATTGTTTGAAAAAGCCAAGTTTAATTTTATATAAATTATGTTCAACTGCTAAAGTTGTGAATAACACACTTTGTCAGAATTATGAAACTTAGTTGTCAGATTAAAAGACTAAATTACAGTGTACTGAGAATGTGGATTTAAATGGGTTGGACAAAAAATAGGTTCTGGTTACTATTGGGATTATGTACTAAACTTATTGATAATTTGCAAACCTATTGAAGCTGAGCTTTATAACTAGAAATTGATTAAAACAACTACATTTTTTCCTAAGATTTGTTATTTGTTACTAATATACTAGTTACTACTAAGAGGGACAAGAGTGATTATGACATGGAGTAGGTTTACTAAATACAAACACTCTTTGATAATAATTAAAATCCACAACAACATTTACTAGAGTACATTTGTTTTGCAAGTTCATGAAGCTCTACAATTCGTCGACCATCTGTCCATAACCACTGCTTAAGTATAGTGAGTTCATGGAGGTTCTCAGCTTGATCCATTTTAAAAAGTGATTTATTTATTTATTTTGAATGTTTGTGCAAACTTTTTTTTTTTGCACCTTCAATTTCTTGCATGATCCAAGATCTGAAAACAAAATATTTTTTTATTTTTTAAATTTGCATACTATAGTAAGAGATCTGTGTGCGCGTGTTTCCCTCACACTCACCCAGAAGCCGCAATAGACCTTTCATCATCACGATGTTTTTAGTCTTGGTTTGCTTCGGGTGGGGGTGGGGGGATCCCCACAGCCTCGTGGTGCGTCTGAGGTGGAGGGCAGGGAGAAGGGGATGAAACAGGTCGCACCAGTTTGGTGCACACCCTCAACCGCCCTCCCGTCGGGGGTGGGGGGTGAAACCGCTTGATGTTGTATAGTAAGAATCTGAATAATTAATATCAATGCTGTCATTATACTTCAGTTATATGGTGTAATGTTAACGATTTTAAAAATAACTATCAGTTTCTAATGCGGCCGTCGTATCATCTTGTATTCTTGGCCACAAGCCATTAACGTCACGTATAGACAAACCACTCTGACAATCTGAAAATTATTGTGTACTTCAAAATTATTAATGTCAAACCAGTCGGAAATGTATAGAAGTTTCTTATATACATACATTATATATATGTATAATTCTTGGTATTTCCTCAAAAGCATATGGGTTCAATAATTTCACGCAATGTACATTTTATACGGAATTTCAATTTCGCTAAAAAAAAATTTTTTTAACCCTCTTCCATTTCGTCAGTTTTGCACCGAAACCACCCTCAAATATCAGACTTCAAAATACAAAGCTTGTTAACTTTCTCCATAACTGTGCAGTGATTTCTGCCGTTCTGATTATATTTTATAAGGACATAACTCCAGATTGATAACTTAGTTTGAGTTATTTGTCTGTTTACAATTCATCTTCTATTTCAAAGGTCAATTTTGCCTGGATTTTAATTTTGAAGATACAGCTAAATCTAAAATTTCCTTACCGGAAGTGTACGTGTGTTACTAGTTTGTTGTTCACGGAAGTTGATTATTTGACCAATCACAAAACGCCACGGTCGCAACTTCTGCTTAAAGCCGGTCTGAAAACAATCAAAGCAGTATCGAATCCCTGTAAAGAGCCACATCGTAGAAAGGGAAGAAAGATAATTTTCTGGTGAGTGAAAAGGTGAGTTTATTGTTTGTGTTAAAAAACGGTAGAAAGTATTTATTTTCTTTGGAGAACTTTTTAATACAGTGAAATTAGCATTTATCAGTCTGTCGGCTCAATATGTTCTGTCGTCTGCACATGGGAGTCATGCCGTACTTGTAGGCTAAAGTTGTATGCGCATTCGTTTATCTGCGACTATGTCAGTATATGGAGCTTCGATATTAAATCAGGAAAATTATTCTTTGTTACTTACATTTTTACGGATTGTGACTCAACCATATTTGTATAAAATATTATTTAATCCAACTCATAGTGATTTATTATTATTAAATGGGTACTGTAGACCTGTACTAATTCTAGCTGTATCGAACTTCATGCTTTAATCAGTTGTCAGCTGGGAAATGCTGACAACAGGTATACGTAAATGCACATTTTTACAGAAGAATACAATTAAATTCATTGAATTCAGACAAATTGTTATACTTGTAATATTTTAATGTTTAAAACTAATAAAAGGCTTTATATTATTCCCTCTGCTAGTATTCGTCTTTTAGTTTTACTAACTTTTAGGCCTAATTATTAAAAACAGTTCTTCACTTTCAAAAGTATGGAAGAAATGTAGGCCTATAGAACAAATACATTAGATTCGCTAAATGAATTACTTATTTGTTCAAATGCCTATATACTGCAATTATTTATAATTGCACGTGCAGATAATGCATTTTTTAAGAAGCGTGCTGATAGGCACTTCACAATAGATAGTACAGTACTAATAACTAATAACACTAACAGCAAAACAGCAGTTACGCGTGTTACTTATTAGCAGAGTATTATTTATATACCTAGTAAAACAAACAAACAAAAAATTTAACAGTTTCTAGAAGAGTATATTTTAACTATTAGGCCTATGTATAATTCTGTGGTGATAGGAGTAACACTGATTTGCTAGTACAGTATATAGCTAGGAGTAGGACTAGGAGCTGTAACATTTGTCAGGGATAAACTGTGAGCCTAGATAAAAAGAAAATTGTGTAACAAAAATGCATTACATACCAAAAAAGATAGTGTCACTTTTATATGATTATTTTATGAATTGTAATGTATATTATCATTGTAGAACTAGAAATGATTAATCAAGTCAACCTGTCATACTCATAGTCATAGTTTCAAGTTCAGCTGCCTGTGGGAATGTCTAGATGATACTGTCAGTCTTATACTGTTGTTATAATTTGTTAATTATTACTATTAGATTTAACCTGTCAGATTTTTTTTAACTATATCTGCATAAAAGTTTAGTCCACCGAATTATTTTAATTATTATTTAGAATTAGTAGTTTAGTACTTATTATCTAGGTTTGGGTAAAGTATTCATATTTGTAATAATTAGGTTAAAGTATTTATATTTGTAATAATTAGGTTAAGTGTTGGTACTTATAATGCCTTGTCTTAATCAGCTAATGGGGAGCAGGAGCATTGATCTAATTCACATTGATCTCTGAACTTAAACATTTCTTTTCCTTTTTTTAAAGTTGAAGTGGGGAGCTAGAGAGTTATATGTGCATAGTGTAGGTTCTAGAACTAAAAGTTATTTATTGGTGAAACTGAGAAAATTATGATCAGCATAAATGATTTCAATGGTGTTTGTGCTGTAATGCCCATGATCAACTGGTTCATTTTTTGAAGTGGATGTATTTTTGGGTATTATAATTTATATACTATTACTATTAGTTCAATATTTGCAATTGCATGTATTGTATTACAAAATTTATCTTTTGCCAGTCACTGTGTGTTAGGTTTCCATTTTATAACGTTTTGCATAATTTTGTCTTCTAAAAAGTGAGATACCAAAAGTTATCAAATTTCATTTTACTTTCAGCAAACTTTTTTTTTTAGATAGGTTATATTTATATTTTGAGAATATATGCTGAATATTTTATTATAACTTTAGCTCCAGCATTCATTGAAAATGAAATGTGCCACAAAAAGTACAACATTATATTATCTTGTATCATCTGCAATAATTCTTCAATTTCATCCTTAAATATACTCATTTATTTTGGAAACATTGTGGTGGTTTTAATTAAATAATTAACCTTATTGTAGTACTTTTTGTGTTAATTGAAGAAAAAGATGTAGTAGTAGTATTTTATTTTAAATTTTACAGTGAACATCTAAATTCTAATGCTTGAATGTGCACTTGAATTCTATTTCTAATGCAGTTTCACTATACATGTATTACTATTAGGATTCTGTATAGGTTCAGACACTTCAGATTATTCAAAGGTTCAGAACATATTGCTAGGGTTATTCATAAAGAATCAACCTTGTCACTCCACTTTTCCAGTGTTTACTGGCTTTGCTGATGGCAGAATATTACACAAAATCTCTTCTCTTGATTATACTTCACTGTCCAGTTCCAGCCCTCAATGCCTGTCTGAACTCTGATTTCATCTGTTTACACTCCCAGAACTCATGCTCATCATTAGACACTCATTTTCTTATTTTCAACATTATTAAAGCAAAGTGTTGGATTAATGTTCATTTGTTTATAGTGGTCAATCTTCTGCAGTGTGCTGTTTTCTGATTAATGAGATATAAAGAGATTATGGTCATTTTTACGATTGTACTTAGGCATATCTATTTTTCAAGAATAGCAGTTTAGCACTGTACATTTGTAAATGTATTAATTTTCTTTTTTGTCAGTACATTAAATGAATTTAATCATTTTATATGTTGGTCCATTGAGTTTTGTTACATGTATAGTGGTCTGATGTGTTTAAGTAGTTTTATAAATACTTTTTATGTATTTTATATGTAATCCTTATAAAACACTTAGAACTTTATTCTTCATCATCTCTTTTACTATTATTTTTTTATTATTATTATTTCTCAGCCCTGTCGAATGTCAGTTGTGAACAAAGGTCTTGGAATCTTACCAAGATCCTGGGAGATCCAAGGTTTTACAGAGGATGTGGTTACTTCTGAACAGTGCTGCTTTTAGTAGTTGGGCAAGTCTGTAATTTCCAGATAGTTTATTCAGATAGCCTTCCAACTCAGATGTTATGCTCCCCAAGGCTCCTAGGTATTACTACAGATATCACTTTTGCTTTTACATTCCACAGTTTTTGGATTTCTAATCTCAGATCCTGGTATTTTTCTATTTTTTCTCTTTCTTTTGTTTTTATCTTTCTATCACTTGGAACAGCGACATCTATGATTGTTGCTGTTCTATAAAACTTAGTGAGAACTACCTTGTCTGTTTTTTTGTGCTTGAATTACTCGATCTGTTGTTATCTCAGAGTTCCACAGTATTTTGTCTTCTTCTGTCTCAGTGACTGCTTCTGATTGGCACATCATTTGTCTTTCTGGGGTTTTTACTCCATAGTTCTCACATAAATGTCTATAATGAGTTTTGCCATATTGGTGGGTCTTTTGATGTATTTTGTAACACTAACAGCAAGAAACTGACATTATTTTTGTCCTTTTCTTCACGATTCCTGTCCATAACTGTCAGTTATGAACCAAGGTTTCAGAAACTTACCAAGATTCTGGGAGATCCAAGGTTTTATGGAGGATGTGAGCATTTCTGAGGAGGGCTACTTTTAGCAGTGGGGCAATTTTGTGTTGTCCAGGCACTTTATTCAGATATCCTTCCAATTCAGGTGTTATGTTCCCCAAAGATCCTATCACTACAGGTATTACTTTTGCTTTTAGTTTTACATTCCACAGTCTCTGGATTTCTGATCTAAGATCCTGGTATTTTTCTGTTTTTTCTCTTTAATTGTTGCTGTTCTTTTGGACTTATTGACAAGTACAGTATTGGGTCTTCATGCAGGAATCATTCAGTCCTTCATTATTTCAAAGTCCCACAGATATATTAATTATTATTCTTCACAAAATCTTCTTCCATGTAGTTCTGTCATAAATGATAATTGTGAGTTTGTCATTTTATCAGTGGATGTGAAACTGCAAAGTTAAATAAATAAATGCTGAGCCTTGTCATAAACAGTAATTTTTAGTTTGCTATTTAATGTGAAGCTGCAAATTTAAATAAGTGAATGCGGAGATGTTTTTGCTTAATAGTTAATTTCAATCTAGTTCTGAATTTTTGTTTCATAGTTGTCAAAAATGGAGCCAACAAGACTATCCCTGATGGTAATCTTTTTGGTTTTACTAATCTGCACATCTGTCAGTGGTAAGTATTCATATCTGAAAGGTAACAGTGCGAATAACAGTAAAATCAAATTAATTCATGGTGCTTTAAAAAAAAAAAGAATGGACAAATCTTCATTTTCAAATTGCTGTTTTAAAACTTGATTAATGAGAGTCATTTAATTTCTGAGCAAAAGTTATTACTGGTTAGAGAAAGCTTTTACATTTTCTGATTTTCATTTAAAATTTCACTGTTTATTTAATATTGTTTATACATTATTTTGATGTTTTTTTATTATTTACATTTCCATTTGCCAACATTACATGATAATTTAGTCTGCAAAGCATTTGTTAATTACTTGTGCTAAGATTTAACTATATCATTTTCTTCTTTTTTTTTTTTTGTTTGTTTGTATTTACAGAATACAAGTACTCATATTGTTTATTCAGATTTGTTTGCATAACATTTAAATTCACTATACTAAATTCTTGATTATTTTTTTACTCAAGCATTCAGAATTTTCATGCAAATTTTGTAAGTTTCAAAGTTCTTGTGTTCAACCCTAAATTGTTTTTCTCCTAGCTGCTTTTACCAGTATCTTCTTCCAGTAGCAAACATCTCATTCTCAGTGAAAAGTTATAATATATTGAACTTCGTTTTATTTTTTGTTGTTAATTTTTGCTTTGAAAGTTCTTAAATTGTCTGAAAAGTGTTTTTGTGCATTTGTTCAAGTCACACCATAGTTGCCTCAGCCATTGAATTTGTGATTGTAGTTATGTAGTATGCACTGTAATGAATTTTTGTAAAAAATGCCTACATACATACCTGTTTATTTTTGTCTTAGACCTTTGAGTTATCAACAGAAAAACATAGCACTATAAAGAATATAATCATGAAAAATAAATATATTATTATTAGCTTTATAACCATTTATACCATTGTCTTTATAGTGTAATCTTGATATATATCAAATGTGCAAGAGACCATAAAAAATGGTTCAGTATTGCAAGGTTCTGTGCTTTAAGCAATTTCAAGCCACTAGTCTTTTGAAATATTAATAATTAGAACTGTTTGTTAGACACCTATATTATAACTGATAAGCTTAAAAATAAAGTATCATAAAATAATTTTTTGCTTCAAAATATGAGTATCTTTGCTTTGCTTTTTTAAAGCATTTACAAGCATTTTTTATATTTATATATATGATAATGGCCAGGCAATTCACAGCATTTGAATACACACATACTGTAGTTTGAAACTCAGACACCTGCATTAGATTATCAAATGCATATCACAAATAATTAATGAATGCCAAAATGTCTAAGTGCTGAAGGACGTAATCAGTTTTGGTAGATTTATTTACAATGTAAGGAACTAATAAATTTAATTGCAAATGGGATATGTATACAGTTTATCTAGTATAAACATACATGTATTTTCACAGCATAATTATCTGTTGGAAGGCATAAAGTGACCTATGAAAAGTCTGATAAGTGAGAGTATTGGTCATTGAATATTCTCTAATTTTAAAATTTTGCCTTTTAAAGAAAGTTTTTATTTAATTACTTTTTAAAATCAGTGAAACTCACAAAATATAATAATGAATTTATTGTAATATGTATTGGTAGTGATTAGCTTTGTTTCACAATCATTCATTGAAGGGAGTTAATTCTGAAGTCTAATACCCAACTATCACTTTCACAGTAGTAGAGGCACTCCTCATTATCACAGTAAATGAAATAATTACTTTAATAAATATGTCTATCTTATCATACTTATAAAACCTTATGAATAAATGAATGGCCGATGGCTCACAACACCTTTAATATAATTGAAAATTGAATAAAGTTTAATAAATCTGATTATGTGTTTTATGTCTTTTATTAGTTGGAACCATTGAATGTTATTCAGCATAATGGACATTCAGTAAATCTTGAGTTTTGTTAACTTTTTCCTGGCGATCATTATTTATAAAGCAGCTTTCTCAATAACGCTCATTTAGATCAAAGCAACTTCCTGTTGACCAGTCAATTTGCTTAGATAAATGAGAGCAAAAATGGGTTATCATGTTTGAACTGTTATATAACCCACACAATGAGTCCTAATCAATTTATAATAGTAATAGAAGTTACTCAAAAATTATTTTATCATTTAAAATCTATTAAAAAATATATCCTGATTCATTGAAATAGAAAACCAATGATACATTTTTTTTTTAATCTTAAAACTGATAAGAAGGAATACAAATATATTTTATTAAAGTAAAAACTAAATAAAATACTCTCCCCAAAATTTGTGAAGATTCATTGCTTTGATGACAGAATTAATTTACAATTAACTTTGCACATTCAAGAACAAACATACATGCAGATACAACACAAACAATCTGAAGGGATGTGACTGTGAAAAAAGAAAATAAAATGCAGAAACATTTACTTACACTTAATTTGGATCTAAGCTATAAATAATTAAACATATGATTGTACTTTCTTCTTGTTATAATCTTGTGACTGATTGTAAAACAAACAAATGCTTGCAAAACTAACTCCTTTACTTTGGAATGGGTGCATGGGATTGATATCTGTTTGTGTACTAACAGTTAACAAACACAGTTTATTGATGGTGCGGGCATGATATTCCTTGCATAAATTAATGTTACACTGAGCATAACCAAAAATCGCATCCTTGCAGACTTGTTGCTTGATATTGTAACGTCACTGGTTTCTCTTGGGCATCTTGATGTTGACATGACCTCGCACAGTTTCATCTTCACAGGATTGCACTCTCACAACTTCAGGATGTTGTTTCCTGGCACTGAATCCAGCAACGAGTTGAGTAGCAAGTTCATAGTGAAAATCAAGATGAGAAAAACATCTGTTTTGGTGGACTGCAGTTGAAGTCTGATCATAAAGTATGAAAGCATTTGTGGTGACAGAATTTACTAGAAATAAAAAATGTATTTCCAGGCCTTCTTGGAATTCCACCCACAGTCACACTTCATTCTGTCCTGGTTGTGAATGTCCACCTCATTCATTTGAGAGCATTGTAGTCAAAGAGGGCTTGCAGCTGGAGAACAGGTTGGAGAATAGATTGACGAGCACCAATGTGTCTGTAAGCTTGCTTCATGGAGGTTGGGTCACTGAAGGTTGATAGGACGGCCAATTGTTTCTTATCCTGCCTCACCACTGCAGTCAGATTACTGTTATCTTTCCTCAGAATTTTGCTTTCACCTCATAGATTTGGCACCCATTTCAGCTCTTGTGGAAAACTTTTCTCTGCCATATTAATAGTGCCATATTAATAGTTCCACTGGCAAACAGCCCTGTCATGAGCAAATCTTCCATAAGTCTGGAAGATGTAAAAAAGTTGTCAAAAGAAAATAATCATATGCATGAAGTCTAAATCTGCTGACAGCTTTGTGTAAACATAATGACCAAGTCCATTAGGCATAGGTTGGAGATTTTCACAGCCAAGGTAAATTTTGAACTTGCACAAATATGCAGTTTCACTGTCGCAAGGCATCTACACTTTTGTATAAGTGGTGAAAGTTCAGATCTCCTCTGGTTGGCTCTGCCCATCTATCACTGGCATGAAGGCATGAAGTTAGGCTGGTAAAATGATTTCTGGCAAATATTTATTTAATGCCAATAAAAGGATCTGCAGACCAGTAGAGATCAGTCTCTGGTAACTGAAACAGGCCCATCAGAATATTGCATGCAATATATGCTTTCATCTCTGCTAATGTCTGCTCAAAGTTTTCACAAGTACAGTCACCTTGTCAAAATACAGCATATCTGTTGGTGTTATGGACAATGTCTACCAATAGCGCTTCAGGAATTAACAAAGAAAAATAATCTAATGCCAATTGAAATTGATAATGAATGGACTGCACATCTTCATACACCATGATTTTAATTCAACTAGTACAGGAGCTGTTTCCAGATTGGATTTGACTGCAACAGCATTAGATAATTTTTCTTTTCACCTTTAAGTTACTTTAATAAGTCCTTTGGAATAATTCCTCCAGTGTAATGTTATTCCCTTTTGATAATATCGAAAATGCTTGATAAGTGATAAGACTAAAATTGATCACAATTTTTTTTTCTAGCTCGATTGGCAGTTATGTCTGTTGACCTTGGGGGAGAATTTATGAAAATTGCACTGGTGAAAGTAAGTACTTCTACTAGTTATAACTATATAAGTTATTTTCTTTCATAGAATAGCAATTATAGCATAACTGTATAAGCAATTAGTTGGGGTTTTGTTTTTAATACTTTTAGAGATTGTTCACCAAAGAATTAGATTTTTAAATATTATTGAAACTACATCTGAAGTTTTCCAAATATATTCTCTTCATTATATTCAATTTTGGTTTTGCAAATCTCATATAAAATATAGCAAAACTGACTGTACAGTACAATTTTACTCTTTAATATGGATAACACTAACAGTATTTGCAATTGTAGCATATGCATAATCTATACATATAATAACATTCTTACATCTGTGAGATTTTACTGTTGTATAACTTAGTGTCCTAGAATCTCTCTCTTTTATTCTTCTTTAGTTGACTTTTTTTCCCCACAGGAATTGCATGGAAGCTTTTCATCTTCTTGATGTTCTCAATTTCTGTAGAGTTCCTGTGGGGCCTTCCTCCTTACTCTGGTATTCAAGGAGGGTAGTGCTGTTCTATGTAGCTGTGTTTGGTTGCTGTTTTCTTTGACTGCTCAGGTTTGCGACTGTTGTGAGGTTTTTTTTTTTAAAATTTATTTATTTATTTATTATTATTTATTTTTTTTTACAGTTGCAGAGCTATGGTAGATTTCCTGAATAGTTTTGGACTTTGTCACTAATTTCAACTGAGTTCATCTGTCTTGTTATATATTGTCTGCATTCTTTGTTAGAGTTTAAGTTCGCTTTTGCCTTTGTGGTCGGGTGTAGGTGAGCTGATGGGGTGTTTTATGGTGGCTGGTGGGGTGTTTTATGGTGTAGCTGTTTTGGTGAGTTTGATTTTGACGGTGACTATTGCTCTCCCCCTGCCCCCCCCCCCCCAATTGTATGTGTATAAATGTATAGGAAAAAAAATGAAAAAAATGTGTGGGGAGTCTATTTTGTACTTCCTAGTGTGTTTTATGGTGGAAGTGCGGTATATCTATCCTCAAACACACCAGCATCCACAGGTTCAAAGGCTGGTAGTTTCGTTGGCCTTATGCCTTATGTTTAAAAACAAAAACAACAAAATAATTTATGGTACTGGACCACAACAGAATGCTGCAGGGATGACACAGAAGACAGCCGGATAAAGCTCATATGAAATTTGAACGCAAATTTCAATCTGCCTTTAAAATAAAAATGTGGCATATTAACACTTAAGATTTCAATGACACTTAGATATTAAAAAACCCACATTTTTGGCATGCTGTATCATGGTACTTATTCTGATGCTGTATTATTTTTTAAAATATTAAAAAATACTATAAAATAATTTTACTTTAAACATCTTTTTCTGAAAATGGATATTTAGCAAAGACCTGCATCAAATAAGTAAACAATAAGACTTCAAGCAGAGCTGCTTTAGATATGTTAAAGCATTCAGACCCATGTCAAAAATTAGATAACCATTTATCTATAGGTGATAAAGAATAAAATTGTGACTTAGCTGACATTTGTTGTGTCAATGAAAGAAGTTTACATCCTTTATATTTTATATACTGGTTTATTCCTTTTAGTGAATATATTAATTATAATGTTGCATAGTTTTAATCAAATATGCATTTAGCAGAATCATACCTATCAGCGTTTGGAAATGCCATTGCAGAAAGTTTATCTGTAGCTGTTTTTCATTGTTTACAGCATTTTTTAATAATGTGCATTTTCTCCATCATTCTTACTATAAAAAAACAACAGGTCAAGCCATAAATAAATATTTAAAATTTTTCTGGAACTTTTAATGGAATTTTAAAATTTAATGGAACTGTGGAAAATGATATCTTAGACAGTCATAGTCGTCTTTGTCTGACCATTTCCAAACTTGCAAGCAGTGCTTCTGTCTGGGATCAACACCTTACATAGTTCTGTGAAGTAAATCACAACTGTAAAGTTCTACCACTACCACTCTGTGAGTTCACTCTTTATTGAACTGTCTGCACATTATTCAAACAAAAAGGCAATATTTAATAATGAATAAGCAAAATTCATATTTTTTCTTTTCTTCACTTTTCCCCACTTTTTATTAAACTTGCTGCTGCACTTCTTTATTTGATTCTTTGGTAATCCTTCTATAGTGTGAGAAAAGAAGTGAAGACTAACAATGCATTGTATACTGAATGAAAATGATGTATGTTTGGTCTGTAAGCACAAATAATGGAATAACTGGTCCAACCAAATTGTGTAAACAGCTGTGAGCAAATGTGAAGAGACAAGATAAGGGTAGAGGGGGGAAACCTGTTTCTCTTTTGGGAGAACAACATAATTTGTTAAGTTGGTAAATCATGATGAAAGTATTTATTTATTTTTTTATTTCTAATTTGTAAAATTGATTTTATTTTGTTTCTTAGCCTGGTGTTCCAATGGAAATTGTTTTAAACAAGTAAGTATAATGAGTAAACAGTTGCTTTCATTGATTTAGTCAGTGGTGCCTATATTTTTATTATGGGATTTAAGTATATTCTACTGCTTTGCTGGGTTCTTGTTTGTATATGTGAAACTATTATATCATTTTAAAAATTATACAGTTTAGAGTGATAACATGTATTGTACAATTTAGAAAGAGCATTAAAAAAATTAAAAACATAAAAAGGGGGTTATATTGCTTGAAAATACTACATGTATATATATATATATATATATATATATACATGCCAAAAGTTCAGATACTAGTCATACAGAAATGAGTTCCAAAAACATTTTTTTAGTTGGGTGCAGTCTTTCCATTAAAACTTTCTGATAAAATTATAGCCCCTCAGTATTCCTTTATGCACAAATTTAATTAATTAAAAAGCTGTTTTTTAAAAAATTGGAGTGGGGAGAGATAAATTGCTTGTAAATTCATCACATTTGTCTTTTTACTGCTGCATTTTTAATATTTCTGCATTTTTGTTATCATCTGTTTCTATAGTAATTCTCCTACTATTCTGATCTCACTCTAATAATTATAATATACAATATTTTATCATTTAAAAAAAAAATCATCTATTTGGCCTAGAGCAGGGGTCGGGAACCTTTTTGTCTGAGAGAGCCATACATTATGTTTAAAACTAAAAATTCAAATAAATGTGTGCATTTTGTGTAATTTCAACACTAAAAGTACAATAATTATGTCCCTGAATTCTTTTTAATAACATTGTTATGCTGTTGCTAATCAATAATGAGCATTTCTTACCATTAATGCTACTTCTGGTGCTGCTTGGCTTTGCTGATGGCTTTGAGTCTGGTTGATACGTGGTGAGGTTAAGCTTCATGCAGGCGTTGAGACTTTAGTAGACTTTAGCTAATTTGTAGAATGAAATATTGATATGCAATTAATATGTAGATCAAAGGAGTCTAAAGAAATATTTTTTTTATAATCGAACATTTGTCTGCGAGCCAGTTGCAGCCATCAATAGAGCCACATCTGGCTCACGAGCCATAGGTTCCCGACCCCTGGCCTAGAGGTCTGCCATTTCAAAGAGACCAAAGCATAGAGATGTTCATTCCTGGTTGTCATCATCACATGCTCATCCATTATTGAAATAAACATTAATCAAATGTAAGAATTATATGGTAAAACTGAAAGAATCAATCCGTTCCAAGATTAATATAAATATAATATAACATTTTTTCCCTTTTTGAACCTTAAAACACACTTTATTTAGCTTTGATATAAATATTAATAAACTTAAATAAATTATATTAAAGATTTAATATTAGTAGCCAATCACTTTTAAATGAAAAATATTACTAAAATCACCGAGACCACTGTTAAATAGAATATACAGTGTATAAGATCAATAGGTCTGCTTTTGATTAAAATTATGCTCACCATTCAGTACATTGCTAATTTTACAGGGAGTCATCAAGAAAGACAAGAACGATTGTTGCATTTAGAGATGGTGAAAGACAGTTCTCTAGTGATGCATACACTACAGTAAGTATATGTTTTTCATTTGAACTTTTTTAAACAATCTGTTCCTTGTATGTTCATACACTATATTGCATGTAGCCTGTGTTAAATATAGATGCAATTCCAGTCACCGAATATTTTTTTTAATATTATCTGTAATTGATAGTTCTGTTCAATCTCTATAGGTGGACAATGTACCGTTGTCTTCTATATAGTGTATAAAAGGAAAATCAGTAAATTAATCTTTATTAATATATTCTATGCTTTTGCATATGTACATCTGACTTTAGTTTCAATGCAAGTGTTATTTTCTTAAATTTATTTCAGGCTGTAAAATTCCCAGAAAAATCATATGGATACTTAACATACCTATTGGGTCGTCTGTTTGATGATCCAATAGTGCAGCAATACAGACAACGATTTCCTCATTATAATGATGTCATGGTTAAAGATGAAGAAAGAGGAACTGTTCTGTTCAAAGTGGATGAGTATGTTCTTTTTCTTGTTTAATCAAAACTTTAACATTGTTTCATTAAGTCATTATTCTATTTACAACATTAAACTGGAAACAGGAGTGATTTGCACTTGATTTAGAAGGGTTTGCAGTTTTTTCCTCTTGATCTTGGTTAATTTAATAATACTAAACAGTATAGAAAATACATTTTGTAAATATCTCTTTTAATGGAAGTACATTTTATTATTCATTTACCCTGAAGAAAATCTTGTTAGTGAAATTGCTTTTTAAAAAATTATAAATGTTTCTTATATTTTTAAATTTTATATTTTTATATTTTTTTGAATCAGCATCAGTATAATGATGCAGTTCTCATCACTCTTTACAATATAATTCTTGAAAACATCACTTTCATCTGCCTGCTGATAAACCCTGACTATATGGTTAACAGCCATGACTTTTATTTTGGGGTGTCACTTGTTAAGATATAGTTATTTTTAAGTCATAGCTACAAGACACCCTTTCATTTGAGTTTCTATAAGCACTTCTCATTATCCACCCATCAACTCTGAGTTCTATTTTCATTTCCTGTTTTATTTATCATATTTATTTTAACCTGTGACTGAAATCTGTTTTGAATGTATAATTTTATAGAGCATGTGTGGGCTTGTAACTTCTCATTAATTAATATCTGTGCAACATAAGCTCCAGTATTATTAAGTCTTACAGTTTGGTTTGGGTTGATACCAAATTGTGAATAAATAAATTGATGCAATTCTTTCTTTGATATTAAGCTGTAATGCATAAACCATTCTAATATCTACGAAAAAATATATTACAAGTTACCTCTCTTTAGGTGATTTAGGTGATATTCTTTGAGGGCCAATGTTCTTTTAATTCACAGTAAAATAGTCCACAGTCCAAGATAAAGACAGCATACATGGCAACATCTAACCCCAAGCAAAATACATTTTACTGTATAGATGCTTGGGGTTAGATGTTGCCATATATGCTGTCTTTATCTTGGACTGTGGACTGAATTCAGTATGGTAGCTCTTTTGTGTGTTAATACCAAATTAGCTTCTTTTGCTGCATTGGCTGTATATTGATCTGTTGTTTGATGAACTTAACCAATAGGATAATATCCTTTGACATTCCTTTGAAATGACACCAACAACTCTTGGCAGCAAATATAACTTGTGAGGCCAGATTGATACACTGCTATTCCTATGATTAGGTTAATAAGGGCAGTAGTGTGTGAACTTCACTCAGATTCATCTGTGCCTAACCAGGGAGACTCAGTAGAAAAGTCTTTTAAATCCTTAGGAAAAAATTATGGAAATTTACCAGTCAGACAACCAGAGATTTGGTACCAGAGCCAAACAAATAAATTGTTTACTTGTACCTAGCATAAATTTTTTCTGAGACATAAAAGTATGCATCTCGGGTCTCTGCCTGCTTATATTTTGATTTAAACAATCTAATGTGGGCAGTGCCAGAGCCACCTTCATTCAACCTTCCTTCAGCCAAGAGAGGCTCCTCTCTTATAAACCTAGCTCAAGACATCGAGATGTATAAGACATGATCTGGCAGTCTTAGTGTTTGCTTACATTTTATTTACTTACTCATTAGTCATTCCATTTGCACATGCACAAGTGTTATTCCTGGAATCACACACTATTGTTTGTGGGTACTAGACCCCAATGTAGCTAAATTCTATACTATCATTTCCTCAGTGTGACGGATTCTGACCAAATTCTGTGTCACGAACTCCTGACCCATATCTGAGAAATTTGAAATCATATTCGAATGAATTCCTTTGTTAGAATCTTTCCCGTCGTACACCAGTATGAGGAAACAACAGAGAGTTCAACCTATGTTATGCAACTTTAGACGATAGTCGAGGAAGTTCGAATCAACAAGCATACCTCGTGATCAAGTCACGTGATGCATTCATGCACTCCAATAAATACTCTTGATGCGATAAAATACTTCACTCGCACACAGACCGGCCGGACACACACATATCTGTTCACGAGCATCTTAGTCGGCGAATATTTTGCTGAGTCAAAAAGGAGCATATGGAACCCGTTGTCTTTTATGTAAAGTCTACTTAAGAAGGTAACACGTCTACTTCTTACAATATTATTGCATTTTATTATTTGTATTTTTGTATATGAATTTATGTATGTATTTTGTGCGAATTATTACCATTCTCCTCCGAACATACGTGATTCGATAAGAATGACTAAGAACCTAAAAGTTCATTGTATATAAATTAACTGTAACCTTTTAACTTTAATTTGTATAAACTTTAATCCTCTTGTGCCGCAGAACGTCTGTGCACGTTGCGAATTTCTATGTAATTCAAATGACTTTCTTGCGTGTAATTTCATTGTTAAATTGTAAAGCACTCATGCTTAATTTGGATTATATTTTATTCTCCTTGTATGAATTTCATTTTTAATGAAGTAAATGTTTGGAAATTCATACGTTCATGTAATGTTAAAAATAACACACATGTGAATTATATTGTATCTTTTATGAATATAAATATATTGTAAAAGACACGATAGTCGAAGATTTAAACTATGCGCATTGTTATCATCACGTGCTTCGGATTTTGCGAATGTAAACGCAAATCGCTCATAGGAATTAAATTCTATTCCAGAGCGGGTTTTTCGTCTTTATTCTACGTTTCTACGTATTATTGCCACCTTCGTTTCTATGTTGGGTGCGTGTTCCTTTGTTCAACCCTGGTCGGACGATGTTACAAGTACCGTGCCGCCATAGTTGATGATGTTATGCCAAGGTGCTTCTTTAGTGTGACAAGTCGAGAGACGACGAGTTACTGGAACTACTGATAGTACGACGCAAACATCGCTTGATATGTGGAAGGATCGAACTGACCTTAGACCACGTGTTTATCAAGACTACTGAGACAGATAAGTAACTGATCTGGACTCTGAATTAACGGAATGTGTCGAGCAAACAATTTCTCGTAACATTAACTTTCATGGATTAAAATAAGCACACTGAACTTGCTTTAGTTTAGATCTGAAGCTGTGTCTTCGTAATTGATTGTTATTGTTAAATCTTGATTATTAAATTCTTTTATTGTTAATACCTCTTTAGTAGTGATTTTTATGCATATAGACCTAATCGTGGTTTGGATGGGGGATCAATTGAGCTAAATGTAACATTCTGAATGCATAAAGATTTAAGAGAGTTTTTAACGGTTTCCAAGCCGTCTATTGTACACAAGTTTGTCTGTTCGTGAATCTGTTTGTCTGTACTACAAAGGCGCATTTTCATTTGAGACGAAAGATAAATTTGAGCAACCAGTCTGTTTAAGGAAAGAGGAGAGATTAATTTATCTAATTAAATTAAAGTTCTGTAAAATTCCTAAGCAGGGTCTCTAAAAAAAAAAACTGGACATGTAACACTCAGCTTTCATGGAACATGCATAGTCTTGCCCTTTAACCACTTTGAGCATTCCCATTAGTGGGAAGAGTGGGATCAACATAGCAGTGCAGATATGTCAAATATAGAAAGCCTTGATGCTGTTGAAATCAACCAAAGGGAGCCAACAGCTCAGTCTCAAATGTGGGGGAAAAAATAAGCTTTATCAGACAACTCCTCAAATTGCAAATACAGTTGAACCCACTTATGTCGCCGGGCTAGGGGTTTGCCAAAAAGCGTCAAAAATAACTGATGATTGAAATAACCGAAAACCAATATGGCAGCAATATATTACAGTACTGTAACGTGCTTGAAATTTCTTTATATACCTGATGTGTATGCATGTGTTTTTGGTGACGCAGTTTGTTTGATGATGCGATCGACATGCTATAAAAATGTACTTACATGTACACTGTACATGTTTGCTAACAACAAAAGGTTTATGTGCACCAACTAACAGCAGCGATTTACCAGTATACAATAAAAATTTACAAACCCTTCATTTTATTCTCCAACATTACAAACACAAAGATCGCTCACAAAATCACCAAAAAAAAAAACCCTTTGGGGTATACACTGTAGTTCATTTTTACAAAAAGCTAACTAGTGTCAAAATTAAATTCACGAGTCATTTCGTTCTGACTCAGCTCTGAAAAGTATTGTACTTCAAAAGTGGGTTAATTAACTTAAAAGAGGTATGAGCCAGTTGAAGGGCATCAGCATGCCTATTTTGCCCATGGCAAACATCACGCCTGATGAGGGAAACAATGCCCTATTAAGTTTAAGCTTCAGGTTGTTAACAAGCCATGGCCATTTATCATTAGCGAGATGGCGAAGTGGCATCACTAACTGACATTTTCAAAAGCCAGCGATTAGATTGGAGAATCAAGATAACTGATGTTACGTGGCAATTTTGGCCCTCTTATGTGCTCGAGATATAGGGTTGGGCAACATAAAAGAATCAACATAACCGATGAGAAAATGCTAAGACAAAGAGGAAATTTGACGGTTCCACTTCTAAAATGTCAACATAACAGGGTTGGCGAGTTAACCGAGGTTGAGATAGGTGGGTTCTACTGTATTGCCCAATCCTTTGCTTGCCAAACATTATACCATACTGAGCACAGAAAAGGTTTTCTAAGGCAACATCAGTCTTGTCAAGAGGCATGTTATCTGGTGAGTTCTCTAATGTTTATCTCTTCCTGGGTTCAGATATGTCCCTTTATAGGCTTTGGCTTGTTTATACTTAGAACCTTGTGATACACACACATTTTGTATAATAGAAAAATTGCAATGATCTATTGTGTTGAATGTTATATTTTCTTAAATAAAAACTGTTTACATAAAATGATTTACACCTCTTATATATATTTTTTTAATTACAGTGGAACATTATACTCCCCTGAAGAGTTACTAGGAATGCTTCTGGATAAAGCTCGTGAATATGCATCTGATTTTGCAGGTTACTAAGAAACTTTGTTATAATCATATTATTTTGCTGTTTCTTGTTGATTTCTTTTATTACTTATTCACCAG
Source organism: Sinotaia quadrata (assembly GCA_028829895.1). Taxonomy (NCBI): domain Eukaryota; kingdom Metazoa; phylum Mollusca; class Gastropoda; order Architaenioglossa; family Viviparidae; genus Sinotaia; species Sinotaia quadrata. The sequence continues at coordinate 108,065,595 of CM054179.1, forward strand.
CAAAAAGTACACATTGTGCATCATTTAAATAATAATATATCACAGCACTTTGACTCTGAAATAGCATATGCGGTTGGTTGTCTTAGAAATAAAGTGTTGGTTTTAGAAACTTACAGCTATTTAGTTTTATTTTTTATAATATTATGTCTCTTACTCATTGTTTACTAAACATATTTTTGTAGTAAGACAAGTGATAAAGCAGATCATGAACAAGTAGTTGTAACTTGTATGCTTAATAATAATTGTGCAACAATTAGTTTTATTCTGATTGACAAGTTGTGTCTAGTATATTTGGATTGATTTTTTTATTAGTTATTTCATTTCAGAGCAAGATGTAAAAGATGCAGTGATAACAGTTCCTGCATACTTCAATCAAGCTGAACGGCGTGCTGTTAAAGCTGCTGCAGAGCTTGTTGGAATCAATGTCTTGCAATTGATGAGTGATAATGCAGCAGGTTAGATTTAATCCATTTTTTCTTTTCTGTTTCTAATCTTTAGGGGTCTGCTATTTTATTTTTGAGACAGCATTTAGTTGTAGATTATATATAGTATAGATTAAAATACAGTTGTCTATACTGTTTTAAAGGGAGAGCCCAAAATCCTGCTAGTTAAGAATATAAGAAATTATAATGGAAATTAAAATTGTTTATGATTTCCTAAATATTGTATTTCCAGACCACTGAATTGAATGTCATGGTCCAATGGAATGACACTTTTTTCTCCAGAATTTTTCCTGCGGTGGGGCTACTAAAGTTTGTTGTTTACACTAAGCAATTGCAAAATAAGATGTGGTTTGAGCATAATTCTGTTGTTCTTAACTTTTTGCTGTATATGTGCAAACAGCTGTTATATTCATTGTCTAGATATCTCAAAGTTGGTGGCAAGCAATTTGAAAACTTGCAAATAATTTAACTGTAAATCATATGGCATACATTTTTATATATGCTATACTGAGTAGTATGAATGACAAAAAGTGACATAAATTACAAAAGGGGTGCATGTAAAAGCAAGCATTAATCTTAAAATTAGTATACACGCATTTTCTTACAAAACCTTCAAAATATTTGTATTTTGATTTGTTTTAATTGGGTATCCTCAGTGTTTTATGAACTATCATTTATTAAAAAATGTTTATTTTTAAATTTCTTTTAGTGGCTCTTAACTATGGAGTGTTCCGAAGAAAAAACTTCAATACAACAGCTCAGCATTATGTTTTTTATGATATGGGGTCTTCCAGTACTGTGGCCACAGTTGTCAGTAAGTAATCTTCTAAATGGCAGTCTTTTCAAGAAATATATTATATTAACTTTTTTTACCTCACAGCTCTATGGCTAAACTACTGTTTTATCCTAAGAAAAGGAAAATAATTTTTTTTTAATTAAAGAAAAATTGAAGAGATAAAAGAAATATCACCAACATATTTTTCTATCATTAAAATAAGTCCTTTTGATCAGAAAAGCACCCATAAATTATTTGGTCATGATACAAAAAAAATAACAGGAGCAACTGATAACTAAATAATTACCATACAGAATACATTTTGCCAATCAGCATCTTAATTATAATTATTAAAACATAAATTATTTAAGAACATTTGGCTATCTTTAGTATTCCAACAATATTTTATTAGCTACAGAAAGAAATGCCTATTAAAATTTTGATTACTACAAAAAGTTGATTTTGTGATGGGGAGCATTTTTTGTTTACTCTTGTTTCAAGTTACATTGTTGTAATGCTCAACAAAATCTTTGTAAATCTCATGAAAAAAAACGTGAAAAGAAAATCAGTAAGTCTTTTGCCTCTGCTTCAGCGTTGGCATTCAAGAACTCCCTTACTTCTTAATTAAATGTAGAATTTGGTGTTGTTTGTTATGAAATATTGAGCTATCAACAGCTTGTCACCTTCTGCTTCATAAGAATCAGAGTGCTCTTGCTATTCCTGTCTTTACTCATGTTCTCACTATTTAATCAACCAGAATATTCATATATATATATATCACTTACTATACCTGTACTTATTCCATTTGATTTTGCTTTTTGTAAAATCTCCAACTTTGAAAACTTTTATCTTTTGCTGTACTATGCACTAGAGCATAATTGGATGCCATTATTAGAAAAGGCAAATTCACATAAACATTGCTTCTAAATCTTTTGAGATAAAAAGTTTCTATGATTAGTATACCAATGTCTATGCAAATGTGTGTTTGATGTGCTTCCATATAGTTTTTATTGGGTATTCCAGCATGTGCTCATGAAGTGTAGAAGGAAAGACTAGAAAAGAGAGAAATGTTACTGTAATTAATCCTCTCACAAAAAACTTAATCTGATCTTTCAATCATATACATCCACTTTCTGTAAACACAGGTACAAAGACACAATAAAATAATGTCACAAACATCTAGTCCTATGCTAAAGCATTTAGTCTAGCTCCCAAGCCCCCCAAAATTCCCCTTTTTGAATGAAGTCCCATGATGCAAATAAATGTGGAGGAACAAGATAAATGCCAATAACCAAATTTAACAAGGAATTTAATAAAATGAAGCAGTGGATTTACCCTTTAATGGGCAGAGCGGCCAAAAGTGTCCATACGTTGTATCGGGCAAAACGTCCGAATGCATCTTTATCAACCAGTGCTCTTTTCTTCTCATATCGTTCGAGAAATCGTGAGATTTCCGTTGTCTACTACGATTCTACGATAATTGACGCGCATTTTGAAACGTTTTCACCGTGCGTTACTTTTTTCATAAAGTTTTCTTTGTTTTTCACGTTTGGTGTTTCAAATGGATTTCTTAGAATCACTGAGTGATAGTGAGTTTACTGAATTCAATTTGTCGGATAATGAGGTGAGAGAATTTGATTTTTAATCGGATGATAGGATTAGAAGGGACATTAGCGTCAGTAGCATGCACATGTCAGATCTTTCCACTTTGGGAGGAGAGTGCATCAGATTCTGAGGATATCGAAGACTACTAGGGGGAAGGGGTATTTGGAGACGCACACGGTTGGAATAGTAGTACTTTAGCACTGAATATATCAGAATTTGTATCAGAAATGGGGCCAAATGTGACTGTAACTAATGATAGTACTCAGCTGGCTTTTTTCTACCAGTTTTTCAAAGAAGAAACATTTGACAAGAGAGCGGAACAAACGAACGAGTACGCACACCTGAAAATCGCGAAAAAACAAAATGATAATCCATGTTGGAAGGAAACTAATGCCACTGAAATGAAGGCTTATTTTGGACTTATGATTTTGATATGAATTCACGACCTGTCGAGAGAAGAGATGTAATGGTCATCTGATTACAGATTAGGTGTTCCTGGCATCAACAAAGTGTGTGTACATAGTGTATGTAGCTGACAATCACTGGACAATAATTTTATGTGTGTAAAATGTATATGTTCATGCATGGATTCAAATTTAACACCTGACAAGTATACTTCAATTAAGGATATTAATAAAGCTGCTTTCCTTTCCTTTCCTTTTGCATTTTATTTCATTGAAATATGTGCACTAATACCTAAGATATGATGTTTTTACTAACGTAACCCTAAATCTCACTGGAATCCTGAAAATTCTTGCCTGCACAGAGCTAAAAAAATAAAAAATCGCCTGCCCAGTAAAGGTTTAAAATAAAATAGAAATAAAATGCCTAGGTTTGATTGAAAAGTAAGTTCCAAAACTCATAATGAGAAAAAAAGATTTTTTTAGTGCACAAGAGTAAGCGCGTGTCTTCCTTAGATGTTGAGATTTCTCTCCCTCTTTAGTTAAAGAAGAATTTCATCAGCGACAGGGGAAACTGGCAGTGCCCTGCAGTTGTCTAGGTTGAACAGGGGAGACAATTCGATCCTTTTCCGCTGGCCCAGAAATACACCAACATTGCTGGTTATGGGGCAAGTTGAGAGGCAGAACTGTTCAGTCAGTCTATTCTGTGCACGCTCACTCATTTCCTACACAAAGTGCTAGGCACTAGGGAATAGTAGAATTTCCTTTTTCGGGCATTGCCTACTATCATGCATCTAAGGGACCATTTTTCACCACTTTGAGACAAATTTACAGGTAAGAAAAGTTGGACAAAGCTTTCACACTTACTCTCATTCAGAAAAAAATAGTATACAGTAACCGTAAACACTATACTTATAAAATGAATATATATATATATATGTAAAACAAGCTGCAAAATTAAGATAGGATTTTCTAGTAAATAACTAGAGAAACCATGAGACTGACCTTTGCTGGCAGTAACCAAATTGTAAAATTCAGGTTTCCCACAGTTCACAAACATACAATTCTTTACAGTTTGGGAAATTTTACCACAGTGAAAGCTGCTGTTTATGTGTAAAGTGTGTCTAAGGCAAACTAACTATGCTTTCCTTGGCTCTTACTATTTAAACATCCAGGGACTGTGATCCCCTCTTACAGACAGTTATGTATTAGTCCTCTTATCATGGCCAAAGCCATAAAAGTTAGAAGAGATTGTATAACTAAGAGTTGAGAAAATCCAAGGCTGGGTTAATTCAAATGTTAGAAGTTAAAATGTTACAACTTTGAAATCACTATATTTATAATGACTTAAAATAAAGTTCAAATATTATTATTACTCAAGTTATTATCAAAGTTTAAAATGTTGTTATGAGTTAAGATATATCTATCATTAATAATTTTAATAAATCATGAGAAGGTGGATGCAAAATGTCACACAGGTTTAAGAGGGTTCAAACAAACACATCTGCATGCACTCACACACACACACACACACACACACCGCTTCATAGTTTGTCTTGTACATTTTAATAAGGACAGGCAAAGAGTAAGACTTACAAAAGTAATATGGGAAACTCTGAAGAAAGCTACATTTTAGTTAAATTATTTTGTAAACATTATTTTAAACTTACTTTCATACAAATTTTAAAATAAATTATGTGTGACTTATTTGAAATAATTATTGTTAATGAATTTTGTTAATTCTTCAGATCTCATTACCTTACATTGGTAACAATTTCATTTGAGTAAATTTTCAGTATTAAGGTTAACAAGGCAATTTCAATGACTATTTGAAATTTCTGCTTACCAGTATTATATGCATAGGTTAACAAGGCCATTTCAATGACTAATTCTAGTTTTCTCAACCAGTACTATATGCATAGATGAACAAGGTCATATCATTGACTAATTCTAGTCTACTCCCCCAATACTAGAAGAATAGGTTTACAATGACCTTTAAATGACAAATTATAATGTATTCACTACAAATTCTCACTACGTTTGTGAAATCCTAGTGGCCTGGAATGGTATCTCTTTAAATTGACAAATTTCACTTAACTTACCAAGGACTATCAGTATATATACAAGGTCTGGTGCCTTCAAAGTGACAAATTTCATTTAACTTACCAAGGACTATAGCTCCACAAGGTCTGGTGCCTTGAAAGTGACAAATTTCATTTAACTTACCAAGGACAGTTACTGTAGCTTCACAAGATCTGGTGCCTTCAAATTGACAAATTTCACTTAACTTACCAAGGACTATCAGTGTAGCTCAACAGTTCTGGTGGTGATAAACTAGCAAAAATAATGGCATCTGGTGTAAGAAGGTTTTATCATGGCATTTGGCTATGAACAGGTTGATTGCATCATTTCCACTTAACAATCATGTTTACATAACCCCTGAACAGTTACCGTGGTACTATTATTGTATTGCTTTAACTCAGGATTTGGGGCACTGCAAACAAGACTGCATGCTAAAAGCTGCAGCAAGCAGGCTACAGATACAAAAAAAAATATTTTCTACCTCTGGCTTAACATCTGATTTTATAGTAAAATCTTCTTCAAATGCCACTGTTAATAAATTACCGTCATCAATACTTTTCATCTGCAGAAGAAATCGGGAAAAAACATTCATCTTTGTTGCTTTCATCCAAAGAAATATTGTTATCAGCTTTTAACATGTCATTATTAGAAATTCACATTGTGCCTTTACTGGCATAGATGTCATTTTTAGTGTGTCTGTTGATGTTTAAATGTGGATAGACACTTTGGAGATTTCATTTCATGCATTATAATATATGGACAAATGTCAGCATGATGAAGTTTTGAATGCATCAGTGTTGTGATCCTTGTGTTCTATTTAAAAAAAAATACAAAAAAGAAATGTAAGAATATTCTGGGATTTACAAAACCTGATAGTTCAAATTTTCAAAAGTGACAACTAAAACAAAGAAGTTCTGCGATTTATTATTATAAGACTCATTTATTCAATCCCTCTACTCCAAACATTTATGATAACTATCATTGTAAAAAACTGATTGTACATAAACTTACAATTTTTTTAAAAGCAACTAAACAACTGAACTATAAGCCCACTGTCAGATTAATTTTAAATAATCATATTAAATTAGGCAAGTCAACAAAAAGTATGTTACCAATAGAAAATATGCACACATTTTCTGTTTATAAGAATAGTAAAGTAGAATCGAATGGATCTATTACTATCTTAGTCATTATTTTATTGTCAATCAATACTGATTGGGCTTAGGACGATTTCTATTAAATTTTATATTTGGTGTGTTAGTTTGTATGTGTTCATGGATTTTTTTCTGTATTTTATTTTTAGATTCTGGAAATACATTTAAATTCAAAACCATAAACTAACATTGTAATTGAGAAATTATAGTTACTGACCACTAACACAAGAGTGGAATCTTCCACACCTAATTGTTCCAAAACTGTGTTTTCATCCCCTCCAGGATCACAATCAATTGGCATCTGAATTTAAAATAATTTAGTTAAATTAGTAATAAATTAATTATATGTCTGAAGTAAAAAAATATACCCAAATAAATACTAATAAAATTTTAATAGTATGGTGTGATTATTACTATTCATTAACCTACCAAATGACACAATTTGTTTTGTGGACTTAAAACTTATTTTTCCATCCCTTTTCCCTATACATTTACAGCAGTTGCCACATTAATCAACTGAAATGAGTTAATAATTGGAAACATAAATAAATGTAAATGACTGAACTTTACCTTATTATATATAAGTCATTTTAATTTTATTGTCAACCTTCAAAAAATTATTACCATTTAAAAATAGGCAGGTATTATTTTGTGCAATAATACTAAACTACTGTTGGACTGCCTCAACTGTCATCGATGTAATCACCAATGTTCTACTGTGATCAATAATGAGTGGTTTTAGGATGATTAGTTTAATACTAAATTATTCATCTGTGTGCCATACAATTTTCTACATAGGGGTAAACTTTGTATTTTCAGTTTCCTTTTTGCAGATTTAATGAGATTAATAAGAATAATACAGTAATAAAGAAAATACTCACCTCAAGCATATGAATGGGTGCTGCTGCTCTTAGTCTTAGATATTGCAAGCCTGTGTTTTCACCTCTTTATGGATCCTCTTTAGAATCAGTATATGAAGTGGCATGCCACAATTCTCCAGCTTCAATTTCAGTCATTATCTGAATTTATATTAATTTTAGTTAGGCATACATAAATCAAAATTTAATTACATCTTCAATTAAGGAAAAAATAAAACCCATCAAATATCATAATAAAATTTATTAATTTTAATTAATTAAAATTATTAATTTCCCAGTTGTAAGAAGATTCACTGAATGAATGGGTTTAAAACTTATTCAATTAATACCACACTTTGCAAATTTATGACAGCTGTCACTGTAATGTTTTAGAGCAAATGGGCATTAGTTTGTGTTTTTGCAAGTAAATTTACAATGCATGCATGGCTTCTGTTGCACATACAACTCATATGAAGTAAAATATTAGCAAATGATTGGATGACAAATTCCAAAATGTCTCCTTCCACAAATAATTACCAACACAGTACAGTGTATTAGGAAAAGAAAAGTAAAAGAGTAAATTATATTATTTTAAAATCTCACCTATGACAAACAAATCTACACATTTATATGTTAAAACTGACAAATTACCTGCCTATTTACATAGGACTAAATGCAAGGGTTCAGAAGACCCTTTAAACTAATTCTCTTATACTCACCCAGTAGTATAAACACAGATTAACAAGGCCTTTTAAATGACTAATTCTAGTTTACTGCATTTATTTAAAGTTTGTACATGTAAATGTTTTGGTCACTTGATAAGTAAATTGAATAAATTGCAATAATTTGATATTATTGTTTATTACAGCTGCAAGAAGGCTGCAAAACTTGATTGTTGTTGATTTTAAGATTACCTTTCTTTAAAGATCTCATTTTGTGCAGGTTACCAGTTGGTTAAGACTAAAGAAGGAACACAAGTGGAAACAAATCCTCAACTCACAATCAAAGGAGTTGGGTAGGTTATTTATATAAAACGTAATATGCTCAAGAATATTGTCTTATTTGAAAATTGAAAGAATCACCTTTAAAATTCCCAGAATTTAAATCATTATTGCAAAAGAAATCTACAGAGAATTTAATCTATAAACAATCTTCCTACCCATCCTTTGTGGAATAGGTTTTCCCCCTGCAAAAGACATGGCATTGTAAAAAGGATGGCATTGATTCAGTTAAGTGATTTATTTTTTAAAATATAATTATTCTAGCTAATTTAATTTATCAACACATGTTTGTAATCTTGGTTATGTAATCTGTTAGTTAATTCTTATTTGTTGCCGGTGTCTTTATAGTTATGACCGCTCACTTGGAGGCCTGGAAATGACACTGAGACTGAGGAACCACTTAGCTGAAATATTCAACTCTCAGATAAAGACAACCAAAAAAATCCAGTCTAGTCCACGAGCTATGGCTAAATTACTGAAAGAAGCTGAACGTGTTAAACTGGTCTTGAGTGCCAATGCAGATCATACAGCTCAGGTCAGTTTATTAAATAATAACTGTATTTTAAAATGTTTTTTTTATTTTAAAGTTAAGTCTATGAAAGAATTTTGCTTCAAGAATCTTAGTTAATTAAACATTTTCAGAAAAGGTTATATTAAATTTTTTACTGCAAAACATGCCCAAGAGTAACAAAACTTTTGTAACTTATTAATCATGACTAAAAACAGTTTGGCCCTCATATCATTAGACATCTCTACTAAAATAATGATAGAGATTTGGCAGCTTGGGCCTTAGTTTTGAGAAGATAGATTTTACATTAGGAGCATAATTTTTTCTCATTATGCTTAGAAGCAATTGCTTGATATCAAATGACAGAAGGTTATATTTTTTATATGTATTTAGCATAATTTAAAAAAAAATAATGTGATATTGATCAATTTAGACTTATTTTATATATTTCATATAAAAGATAAATCAGTAAAGCTGTTTATAACTATTTTTTAAAAGGTTGAAGGGTTGTTCGAAGAAAAGGATTTCCACTCCAAGGTCACACGCGAAGATTTGGAAAATTTGAACAAGGATTTATTAGAGCGTGTAACAAAGCCTTTAGAAGAGGCGCTGAAAGTCTCAGACATAACTTTGGTAAGATCTGATTATTTAGAACTGTGATTTTTTTTTTTTTAAATTTTAAGGAGTCTCCTTTAGATGTTAGTGCATGACTTTGATATCATTGGCTGGTAGAGGAGCACTAACAGCCCATATTAATTAAAAATTTCCATTTAATATAATAACCTAACATAGATTATTTCTTCATTTTAAATTGTTTTTCTTTTACAGAAAAATACTACCTTCATTCAACAACAGATATATTTAAAAATAACTTTTTATATATTTATTGCAAGAACATTACCAGTTTTATCATTACTTTTTTTATTTTATAATATAGGATGAAATCAGTGAGATTATCCTCATGGGAGGGAGCACCAGAATACCCAAAGTGCAGGAATTGCTTCTGAAGTATACTGGCAGGTAAGTTTGTTTATAGCAGTCTGAATTGTTAAACTCTACAATTTAAAAAAGATCAGATTGTATATAGATCAAATTGTAGTCAAATATAATTAAAACAATGATATAATTTGTTTATTATAACATAACTTTCTAGCCACAAGTTGTTTCTTTATTTTCTTATTTATCTTTCCCACTTTTGTGCACTCATTTAGTTGCAAGCATTAGCTCAGATGTATTTTGTCATTTATCTGAATAATGGTTTGTATAAAATTTATTTATACTTAAAGTAGTATAATGTTTTTCGGCACAGATGGATTATGCCACTCTTTCTAGTTTACTGGCGTCAGGCTGGAATATAATATATACTATATAATATACTATTAGCTATTCGCTTATTTCAATTCAGTTTATTTCAGTCACTGATTCAAAGCAACACAGTTTCACATACTTTGTTGAATCATACTCCAGATGGATTCTGCATAGACTGGACTTGTCTCATTTGCAACATCAAAGCAAATTTCTCTTATTATTTTATTGGTTACTGTGGTGTCACATTCACATTTTTATTATCCTCTTTAAATTGTGCAATACTTATGTACAGGACTTTCAGATAAGAATATGTTACTATGTATATGATAGATTTTATTGGTGGCTTGTCACAAGGTTATCCTGTGCTGTCAGAAATAACACCATAAAATCTGTAGATTAATAACGAACTATTTTAAGCCTCCATCCCATATATAATTGTGTTCCATAAAATTTATGTCAGCACAAAAGTAAAAAGAATTGTGGCTTCAAGGAAATTACTGTAAAACAATTGATTGTTTGAAATAAAAAATTTGATTGAATCCATTTTTGTAATATAGTGATTTGTTTCCCACTTATATCTAGGACTGACTTAGGAAAAAGCATCAATACAGATGAAGCTGCTGCAATGGGAGCTGTATACCAGGCAGCTTACTTAGGAAAAGGATTTAAAGTTAAAACTTTCCATGTGCGTGAGGCTGCCATTTTCCCCATTAATGTAAGTAATATCACCCTAGAATACTTAATACACAATAAATAAGCTACTATATTTGTTACTGTTGATTACATATTATTTGTTACTGCTAGTTACACATTAATTAAGCTAATTTTGCTTATCCCATCAAGCTCTGACTTCTAAACATAAATAAATATTTAAAGATAACGTTAATTTCACGAGCAAAATTGCATTTTGTTAACTAAAAGTAATAACGCCGACGAATTGTATACCAAAAATGTTAAAAACGGACTCGTATATTGACTCATACATTGAGCTCCTTAGCAGACGACAGTCTCGACCAATCAGATCCAGTTTTTTACATGATTTGCATAAAATTTGATCAATCAGGCATTAGGTTATGTCGGAGTTTCACACAAAACTGGACTTTAAAATTGGTTAGAGGCAGTATTGTAATGATTATAATGTAAGGGAGATAATCCTCTCTGTTTCCGTGTGCCATGTTCCTTTCTACAGTACAAATAATGGCGGTAATCGGGAGTCAAAGTTTTGCGTTTTCGGCGATTTTCGGCTTAGGAAATAAATTTTTCAGCAGAGGTGGGTTCAAAATCGTCTTTATTAACATAAATAATGCATTTTGTACAGTAAGAAAATATAAAATCCTGAAAGAGAAGACATTGAACAATGCAAATATATAATAATCTCAAAAGTGAAAAAAATAAGAAAAACATTTTTTCTTCCACTGGCTCGTGCCGTCTATGGCCTTAAATAATCTACAATGTTTATAACTGCTGACTATGATACTATACACATATTTTAAACATCTTCGCTAGTGCTAGGCAAACATTCAGTTACTACAGCCAGTCATTAGGGTTATTGCTAAAATGGAATTTTTTAAAGTCAAATAAATTGTTCCTGAATATTTACCAGATGAGCATAATGAAATATACAAACCAGAGTCCATTAGAAACCCACATATCTCGAAGCATATGTTGCATGCCCCTGAATGCAGATGATGTTTATATAAATTTATAGTAAATGAATATATGCACAAAAAATTACATACAAAAGAAACAGTAGGAAAAAGCATAGAAATTAGAGAAAACTGGTAGATTGTGCAGCTATTACCAGAGCCACAAAGAAGTCAAAAGATAAACTAGATATATAGAGAGATAATCTAGAAAAAGTAAATGTCTTCCAACCTTTGTCCTCTAATATCTGTTTCAGAACCACATTCCTATTAAAGCCATTATGCTCTAACATAATCTTGGCCTGGCAAACTGAACATATCTATATGCCTCCTTAAAAATTGTTTTAGCCACACTTGTAATAACTGTAAACAATTTGAGAAGAAATAGATAGGAAAAATCAGAACTTTTTGAAACTGATTCGTGTAATTTAAAAAAAAAGCCCTAACTGGATCTTATATGGTAGAAATATTTTCTTTTTCATGATGGCAAAAAGGGGATAGGTTCACCTATTAAAATGATCATCAGTATGTTATATATGTAACTAAACAAAAGATTTGTGCAGTATTTTATTTGTTTTAAACTTTGACAAAAGTACCTTAGGGTTATGTTGAAAATTTCTCATTGTGAGCTTCACAGCCAAAAAAAGTTAAATTTACATTTTCGGGCACCATTTTTTTAAAGAATTTTGCAAGACATGCATGGATAAATAGTCTAAATTCTAATTGGTCCATTAAAAAGAGGAAAGATAACTCTATACACTAATTTTTTTACACTTTCGCAAGTTAAGTAAAAAGTTTGAGACAATTTGTTTTGGTGAGATACTGTCCACAAAATCAAGGAAAAAATATCATGTTATTCAGCAATTTAATATCTTTTCCAAAGCACAATAATTAGTCCATGCAGTTCTTGCTAAATTGAAAACTCTGTAGCATCGTCCTCAGGTTTACCAATGCTACCGCTGATTATTCTGCCCTATACGATAAGTTGAAATCACTTATCAGTAAGATCTATTTGTAAACATTTATTAATGTTTATTTTTATTTACTTAATTTTTTTAAAGCATCTAGGCTTTTGGGCAAGCATTTTATTTGCACTTATTCCTCGCCTTGATCCAAGTAAACCAATGCCGAGGAAAAGATGTCGCATTTGGCAAACAACACAATGGAGAAAAGGACACAGCATGAGTGTCCAACATGTCAGGTTCCCCTGTGTCTAACCCCCTGCTTTGAAATATTTCATTCAAAGCAAACATTGTAAATTCTTCTTTTCTAATTCTTCTTTCCTTTTGTCTATTTTCTTCTTTGTATTATATGAGCAGTTTGTTTGAACATTTATTTTCATACTTCACAACATATATACAACTTAAATAAATCAGCAACATAATATTTTCAATTTATTTTCTGTTCATTTACATTATTACATAGGCAACTTCATAAATTTATTTGTAAATTTTCTTCTTTTACTCCTGATGAAATTGAACACATACCCAGTACTTATTATTTTTACCTGACAAGTTACCTCTGTATTCATTGTACCATACAGACTAGAAGACTTACAAAATTTCTAAATTTTACTGATATTGATTTTTATAATAACATTTTCTGCATCTAGATTTGTGCTTCACTAATTTTGACTACATCTACAATTTTATTATCATCTTACAAAGAAAATCTTGAACTGGACATGTGAAAAAATGTTTCTTGACAGGAGTTGGATTTGTGCTTCACTAACTTTGACTACATTTACAATTGTATTATTTATAAATTATCTTACAAAAGACATGGACTATTTCTTTCCTTCTTCATTCGGGATTTGTGAAAACAAAATTTATTCTTGAACTGGACATGTGAAAAAATGTTTCTTGACATCAGTTGGATTTGTGCTTCACTAACTTTGACTACATTTACAATTGTATTATTTATAAATTATCTTACCAACCAAATAGAGTCAGCTTTCATTACTTCAGCTGAATATATTATTTCAGTAATTTTACTTCATCACTCCTTTGGAATTTTTCAACTTATTTTCTTCATCTGGATTTGTGCTTCACTAAATTTGACTACAACTACAATTTTATTGCCAATTCTACATTTTGTACAAGATATAAATCTTCACATCTCCTCTCTTATTTGATAGGGGCTGGCATTATATAATTTCAGTGATTTTACTTCATCATTCCTTTGGAACTTTTGAACTGTGATTTATATTTCAAATAAGCTTTCAACAGAAAGAGTTTGAACACTGTAGCCATTGAGTACAACTACGTGGTGTTTGTGTGATTGATGTTCCATTTAAGGATACAATAGTAAAATTCAAAAGAAAGGCAAGAACATACTTTAAAAGATGAAACATAGCTCTTTATTTTATATAAAAATCTTTAGTTCAGGTTCAAGGTGAAGAAAGTTTAGTAAATTTGCCTGATAAAGTGTATTTGTCCCCTGTAAAACAGCGACGTTGAGACTATCTACTTACAAAGCTCATATGAAAATGAGCTATTAAGTGTAAGTATTTTATTAGAAATAAAAGAGTATTTGATAACAAATATAGATATAGTTATATATATATATATATATTGATATATTTGTTAGGTCACATTGCTTTTATTAATACGAGATAGTACAGTCCATAGGTGATCTTGAAACTGCTAATATAAGACAATTTTTAATTTGAAATGTCTTTTCCAGGAATGAAAAATAACAAAAGTTTTAACTTTGAACAAAATTAAAGCAGAACAGGTCAGTAAATAAAATACTCTGTAAATGAGAAAGTGGGAATGGTGGGATATAAATATTTTTTTAATACACTAATAGAGAAGCTACCCTTTAAATTATGACTAAAATGGTCATATGCAAGTAAAAATTATGAGTGTTAGTTTCCAATGACCACTCTGAAAATCAAAATACAAATTTTTTGCAATTACAGTATTAGAATAGTAAATAGTGAATTCTATGTTGTTTTAATTTTTACTTTTCTCAGTGAGTTTAGAAAACAGGAAATTTGGATAGTGAGTCTAGTTTCAAACATATCTCGTGGGTAAAAATAGGTTGCTTTTATCTTTTAATTTATGTGGATAGATTTGAAATGCTCACAGTTTTTTTAAATTAAATTTAAGTTAAAAAATATAGATTAGGTAAAATTGTTTATATTCTTTCTATTCAAGAAACAACTAAGCTCATTAATTCACCGTCATTTCTTTCAATCCCAACAAACCACCATTTGAGCTCATGACTGAATGAGTCAAATGAAATAACTTCAAACCTTTTGAAAGAAACATTCTTTTCAAGGAAAATGCTGCCAAAAAACCCCAATAGTTACTGGTTTTGATTTTGGCATTCTCTTTAGCACTTAGACAACAGGACACAATAGTTAAGATATTGAGCACGGTAAATCATGTATTCACAGAATAATAATCATTTCAACAGTGTCGAATAAAAAAGATTATGGTGAAAATGTGCATTTATTTAATATTAATAATTTTAGCACATACAATTTTGTAAGTAGTCTCCTGGAAAAACTGTTGTACTTTGCCAATTTTTTGTTTTCAAGAACTGTCATTTGTGTACTGTAAGATAATCATATATAGTCCAGAAATCTGTGTTTGTCTTGTAAGTAGTGTTATGAACTTAATTTTGTTATCAATATTGTTATCAGTTATCAACATCAGCAATAATGTTCACTATTTATTTACTAGGTAGAATTTGAGAAACAAAAGGCTGTTGAAGATGGGGCTGAAACAGCACGCTTAATCAAAAGGACATTATTTGCCAGAATGAATCCATTCCCACAGAAAAAAGTCATGACCTTCAACAAGCATTTTAAGGACTTCAGCTTTGATGTGCGTTATGGCGATTTGGACTTTTTATCAGCAGAAGAGAGAAAGTATGAAGATTTACAAAGCATGCAATATACAATATGAAAATCTAGTCATCTTATTCTTTTCTTACTTTACTTTTGATTGTTGTCAATAGAATAAAATGTGTATGTGATTATTCATCTTAATTTTTTTTATTTTATGTTTGATTATTGCTAATAGAATAAAACAAATTGTATCCATGCAAAAGTGCACACATACACATCCATCCATTGCCCTTTATGCTTTGCATCCTCAAATTTTGGAAATATCATATATTTAGTTATGAATTAAATTCTTTAAAATTTTTTACAGTACTCAAGTGCATTTTTAATTACTTGATTCCTATCAAAATGTATACTACCGTCTGATTAAATATAAATTTTGCATTTAATTTTAATTAATTATTTATTGCTGTTATTTTTTAATTTATTTTTGCAGGACATTTCACACATTATTACTAAGTAATATCAGTCTTGTTGGTGTAGCAGAAGCACTAAGCAGGCAAGGAGAGGGCACTGAGTACAAAGGGGTTAAAGCACATTTCAGAATGGATGAGAGTGGTATTCTTAGTTTAGACAAGGTATCTGATGTTTATTTGTTTATAACTTACTTAAGAAATATAATTTTAACACACAGTTTTAGTCTCATTGCCTGAGTATGAGCATGACTTCAATAAATTTCGACTAAATCCATTATAAATATGTTTGCAAGGCATTAGACTTCAATATTTACTGAAGATTATTTTTCTATAGTGCTTTAGAGCTATCTAGTGAACTACTTTAATCTGTTTTGAAATATATCACTGAAATGAAGAAAACTTTAGCAGTAGTCAAATAGTAACACTTCATGGCTCTCAGCTGAGATAATGTTAGTATCAGGCTCATTCATAGAATGAGTAATTTTTTATTGTTTTAAAGGTAAGTGGAAGCTTGGGAGGATGCATGTTTATTTGGGGAGCTAATCTTGAGTCAGTATTGCTTATAAGCTCAAGTTTTATATAATCTTAGAGAGAATCAAAGTTTGTTGAGGAACCAAGCTCATATTAAAAAGTCCAACTGAGAACAGGTTTATTTAAATGCGAAGTTGAATAACTTTGTTTAATAAACTTAACCTGATCCCTGTCATGCGAAAAAACGCGCGTCGGCAGCGCCATTTCAGGCACTTTTGGCGTTCAGCGATAATTTCTATGGGTTACTAAACTAAAAAATAAAAAGTGAAGCTAATACTAAATGAATTTTAAAAACGTTAATTGTAAAGTATTACATACATATTATAAAATATGTTAAGTCTTTAAAAAAAATTTTTTAAAATTAAAAAATATATAAATAATAAAAATTTTTTTTACCTTTTTGTTGAACTTGCGATTTTCATCATCTGTTGTCCTATTCCTGGAGGATTGGCATTGCTCTACACATTTATTTAATAGTCCAAATTGTGTGGAGATGTTTCCTCAATGTTTACAAATATTAATCCAATTTTTAGTCATAATTAGTTTTTTTTAAATCAAGCACACACCACCAAGTACATGAGATTTGAAAATAGATCTAGAAAAATAGATCACATCCACGAAGACAAATCATAATGAAGTGAAGAAAAAAGTTCCATATATGTCCAGTTCAGTATTTTTTGTACACATAAAAACTATTTCCATAAGAATTTTTTTTACACATCAATAAAATAAGTCCCCCAAACTGATACATTTCAGTCACCTCTGTATCACGCCACTGTTTGATAGAGACGAAGTTAGAAAAGATTTGCACATGATCGATAGCTATAGTAGATCTGCGGCATAAGTATTCGTGAACTCGACAATTTTTTGCACAAAATATCACTGGTGAAAATGCCTCCAAACTATCGACTTCTCCAGTATTTTCTGCAAATGGCATTTGTATTTCACTATTTCCTGCAAAAGCATGTGGTTTTTCCATGCACCTAGCAGACGCCGCCGCCACTCTTCGACACGACCGTTTTTCAGTTTTCCTAGTACTGGCCTCGAGGTCAACTGCGTCTAAAATTTCAATAGGGGCTGGTTGAACATTTTTATTTTCTGATAAGAAATCAGATTCATCTAAAATGAATCAAATTCTGACCCAGCTGTGGCTTCAAACTGTGAGTTTGAAAACAACGAAACTTGCCATGGAGATCAACACAAAATGTCTGCGTGTCTTCACAAAGACAGTGGGTTGTATTGAAAAAGCCGCCAATTCAAGCTCATTAGCATACTGATTATAAGTATCCAATCGTAAAATTTATAACAGATTGGGTGCGGAAGCCAAACATATCTTTCAATTTTTCTGATTGGTTATTTTTAATGAATGGTTTCATGAATGAATGAACTACGCGCACGTATCCGTAAGCCTGTGACACACCGTGGAACGCAGTCAAGGGCTCAGTCACTTCCGGTTGTGACATAACTTGACACCCAGACTGCGAACGGGTTAAAAGATATGAAAAGCTTAACTTCACACTTGTCATTTGCATATAGCTTGTTTGGGATATTGGTGGTTGGGATCCCTGAATATGATGTTAAAGAATACATTTAGTATGCAACTTAATACATTATAGTCTCTTATTTGTAATAACACAAGTAATTATATGTAAAGAACACCTTTCTGCATAAAGAGAAAATAATCTTTGATTATTTGTAGAGAAATAAGCAACATTGAAAAGGCTGAAATGAAAATCTGATATTAGATAATTAATGTGTGCAGCAATAAAATAAAATAACTTGTTAAAGATTTCTATACTCAGTGCTTATTGCTTATTCTTCCATAAGTTTTGTGGCACTCCATGAATGCATGATATAATAAGGTAGTAACCATTTCAGCTCATTTATAACTCATACATGACTGACTACACTTAAGAAATAATGCAACACAATCCACATCATAAAGAAATGCTATTTATAACACAACTAATATTGTGAATATTGAGAAAGTCTATATATATGTCTGTGTCATTTCTTCTCAGCAGTAAAACATTCATCAGATCATGATAATATAAGATGTTGGATAGTTGAATAAAAAATATTTTTCTATACTCATTAATTTTTTCTTTAAATATTTATTTTACATTATTAGGTGGAATCGGTGTTTGAAAAGAAACAGGAAGAAGTAGAGCCACCAGGTGATGAATCCACATGGTCTAGTAAGTGATTATGAGTAGTAGTAAAGTAATTTTAAATCTGCAATAATTTCTGCTGGATGCTTTGTGTGCTGTCCAAGAAAATATGCATTGCTGTATTAACAGTGTAAAAATAATTGATGTGTTGCTATTAACTGTTAAAAATGCAATATTGGAAATACCTAATTTTTTTACTGATTTTTGTGTGTGCATTTTGTATTTTGGGGGGGGGGGGGGGATATATTCCCCAGGACTTATTTATTACAGAACAATTTGCACAGGGACCATATTAGGTAAACGGACTTTTATGCAGTATTTTGAAATGTATTCATGTTATTACAATTTCTTTTTAATCTGAAGAATTATCTACATAATAAATGGTCATAGGTATAATTATATTTCGCATAAAATTATTATATATAGTTATATTTCATTGGATTTATAGTTTGCTAATTCTGGAAATTGAAGGAGTACTCCTATTAAATCAATCTGGTACCTCTTATTATAGCAAAATAACCTTAAATTTATTTATATTTGGACTATATTAAGATACCAGTATTTACTGTTATCTTTTGTAAATAATTTACAAATATAATTAGTAAACATAATTTATTAAGCATTGATTAACTATTATTCTAGCTAGCTGTGAATAGCAACTGTGAAGGATCAGAACACTTGCATCCATATGATTGAACACTTGAAGGACTGACAGAAATGCTTAAATTAAAACACTCTTCCAGAATACAAGCTCTTCCATCATGCCATGAAAATAATAGCTTGGTCTAATAGGGGAATCATTTCTTCCACACACATCCATTATGAGCATATATTTTCTGTAATATTCATTCCATAAGATGAAAGAGTTCCATATTATTTCTTATATTTTATAGAGTAATAATAAATAATTAGTGTTCATAAAGTTTGATCTATGCTGTTCATTGAAATATCTCTTCAATAATATGTTTACAGTTATCTTGTTTGGGAGTGGATATGATAACATTAATTTGAGAATATGATTCATAAGTTTTAATCATCACATTTGCTCCTTGATTCTGACAAATGGATACATACTATTGAAATTTGGATTGTTTGGCAAACATTTTATTTGAATATATTCTTATATGGGTGTCCAGTTTTAGGTAAACTTTGGGTCTTGAAAATTTAGAAATGTTGTCCACTTCTTATTCTCACTGATTTTTCTGACAGGTACAAGTATCTTAAAATGGATTATAGATTTGAAAAAGAAGAAATAGTATCATATATAGAGAATATGATGTTTTCCCAAACCTGCATTTTCCAATTTTAAACTATTGTGAAGTCTGGTGGGCTGGGTGGTCACGATAAATGGTAGTTAGTGTGAATGCAACACACACACACACCTGCATTAATTAAAATTATAGGCAGAGTTCATATTCCAGGATTGGACTGCAGAGTACCTATGGATAATATAATGGATATATGATAGATAATAGTCATAACATCATAACATCCCCCAGCCACCCAACAATCCTGGTTATTTAAAAGATAGAAGATGTGGATAAAATAAGCTACTCTGTGGTTTTCTAATGGCAGCTGTTTATTAATAAATAAACATTTGTTTAAAAAAAGTGTGAAAATGATTAGTAATATTTGAGATACTAGAATTCACCTCTCCATTAATCATTGAGATGACCTGGCACAGAACTCAAAAATATTCATGTTAAAATATAGTCAGTGACAGCAGCAAAGTTGTTGACTTAATTATAGTAGAAGACAGGCCTCCTCTTCAGCTTGCATTGATGGATTGGATGTTTTAGCAGCATACACAATGGCTGTAGTGCACTTTGGCAGTGGTGCAGGCCCAGGGATCATTTCCTTGGTGTGACTGTAGCATCGTTACAGCTGTTGCATCCTGCCATCTTGATGTCATGTTTAATCCATTAGGATCAATTTACCTTTGGCATAATTACTACTTAACCAATGGAGACTTTGTCCAAATAGCAGACCTGCCTATCCCCCACCTCAGGAAACATGCAAAACCAGAAGATTTTTAATAAAAACCAGATTTTATGCAGTCTGCCATTTTAATAGAAATACCAATAATATAAAATAAATGCAATATTAACAATATTTGTAAATGAACTTACCAGTATTGTAATGATTTATGCAAAGCACATTTGTCTACTTTTTTGTCTAGTCTCCATTCCACTGTTTATTTTAGATGAATTTTTGTCAAGCACAACAAGTGTTAGGCAGTTTTATTGAGAAATGCATTGGTCCGGGTATTTCTTTAGACTTAATTTGAAGAAGGATTATCACATTACAGAATAATGCATCATGATCTTCACTTTTACAGGAAAGTTTATTGTCCTTATACCTACAAGAAGATATGAAGTACAACCAGCCAAGTTTAACAATATAAATACAAATAAAGTGACTTATAGTTAAGTTTTCATGAAAGCAAAACTATACATTGTTCACACAGTGTTGGTATGATAGTTCTTTAATTCTTCCACTTCCAAAAGAAATCTTCCACTTTAAATTTCATTTTCAATAATTTTCTTGTTTTTAAATGCCTTACAGAACACATAAACAACTTAAAATTAATACACCACACTCTTTTTTCTTCTGCTTGCTGTCTGCTCATTCAAGATCTGGTGGCCATCTTGATCCAGTCATGAGTTTCAATTTTGATTTCTGCCATATTTAGAATATGCACCCTAAATGTGGTGATAGATTTTTGAATGCAAGCAGTTTCAGTTATTTTGTAAAATGTTTAATTATGGTTCATTCTCTGACAAGTGTACCAAAAAGGGTGGGTCCATGTGTTGTTAATACAATTGATGCAATCAGAATATTCATATCTAATGATTTTCAAATTTATTCATTGTACTAATAAATATTCAGCTTTAAAATAACTAATTTGCTTTCATTTCCGTTTCAGCACGTGACAAAGAAATTAATAAATTTTTAAATATAAAATAATGACGACAATATCACAAACTGCTTATTACAATTTTAAAAGGTGCCATATTCCGGAAAGATAACTCTCATATCATTTTGTCTTGGTGTAATGAGTACCAAATAAGAAAAATAACTTTCATTTCCATTAAGATCAATCCCATTGTTACAACAAAAATGGTGAGAACATTTTCGGAATCATCAATGTTTCAAAACAGCTAAGATTTCTGATAATTGCAATATATTTTGATTAAATTGATTAACATTGTAAATAGCTTATATATTTATGTACTTATCTGTGTGGTTTCTCTTGCATTTAAAGTTTCACATAGGTGTGTATGTTTTAAACCTGAGCTAATAAGGATAGAAAAACTTGTGGATTACATTCAAGACTATAATTTTATAAACATTGCGATTAGGCTTATTATGAATTTAAAATGTTATATTTAAATAGATACTTTGTTCACTATTTATCTTTGCAGCATAATAACTTAACCTGTTTTATGTTTAGTTGTGAAAAATAAACCTTGTATGATGGCTGATCACTTTGTTTACAATGTTTCTACATGACAAAGTTTGAGTTTTATACCCCATTTTAAATAAATATATATCCCTATTAAGTTAATAATTTAGGTTAATAAAGAAAATATATTTGTTGTAATTTAATCTTATGTTTTTATGTGTGAACATTTGTCATTAGGCCCTGTTGTAGGCTTTAAAATGTTAAATAATTAGATTTAATCCACTTTATTTTTTGCACTTCATGTTAGAAATGGTATAGTTGCCTAGAGAATGATCCTTAATACAGAAGGTGGTGGTCAGATTATGATAACTATTAAGTAGCAATTTCTAGATTTAATTTAATTATAATGATCCACATTACTTTAGAGATTTGTGGATTTTTAATTTCTAGATTATTTTTATTCTTTTGATTCTAGAATGACTGTTCAACACTATGTATTGAATCAGTGGAAAAAATATTTCTGATTATATTTTTAATAATATGTTTATTAATGTTGTTACTTTGTAAACTGATGCAGAAATAGGTAATGCATTTGGAGGCTTGTTTGGACGTGCTGAAGGGGGAAAAGCAGAAGAAGGCAATGTGGAATCATTCGAGCAGGTGAGTACTTAAATTAGGTAAGACCACTCAAATTTTGAAGTCTGGCCAAATAAGCTGATATTTACAGGTTATGTTATGTACCTCAAAGTAAGTTTGTATACAAAATTTTGGAGCTCTAGCTTTAATAGAAAAAAAGTTATGACAGTTCAAAGTTTGATGTAAATTGCAGAAAAACTCAGATTTCACGAAACCCCCTTTTGAAATGACCACAAAACAAAAACTATGAAACATACACAGTTCATCTTTGCTATGTCAACTCTCTGTAACACAATTATACTGCTGATTTTTTTTTAAGGATCACAGATGCATAGAAAATGAAATACAGTCCTCTCAAAATAGCATTTTGTTCAAAATTTCAAACGGCAAGTGGTCAAAAACAGAATGTCTCTTTTGGAGTCTTGTAAAACAAAAACTACTTCATATACATCATCCAGATTTGGTATACTTGCTCTTTGGAGTATAGACATTTCCAGGGTGAAGTTTTAGACAATCTTGTTTAATAGATTTAGAAATAATAAATATAACATATGAAAAATATAGCTTTTTGCAATACAATCGCACATAATGTTCACTTGTTGAAGAGAAAAATAGGTCAAACGAAACAGTTATTATTATAATACAGTGTTTCTAATTTCTATAACTGACAGCATGATCATTCTAACCTAAATAAAGTCATAAATTATATTTTGCATACTTATGTGCATGTATTTAGCAATAACGAATAAGTTGAATAATGCTCACCATATATCATAACATGAACTATCCATTTGTGTACCTATATCAGCCCTGTAAATCCTGTTCAGTCAATTTCTTTGCTTGTTAATGTTATGAACTGCATTGCCAATAACTAGTTAGTTGATTTATTTAATTTTAATGTCTTTTCACTTGTGGATTTAGACACATTCACACATATGCATAAATATACTTTGATACACCCATATTTGTGTACACATATGATAAACTTATGAACAGATGCTGCTTTGATTTTAATTCTATTATTAACAAAGTATTAAGAGCAGAACATTAATTTTAAAAACAGTTCAAAGCTAGCAAAACTGATACTCTTTTTAGTTTAATAAAATACTTTTACATTGTTACAATGTTAGTTCAATAGTTGTTACTATTTGCAGTTAGTGAGTTACTATTTGACAAAGTTGTATAATTCATTAATTGTCAATTATTTATTAACAATGTATTAAGAACAGCACAATTTTAAAAACAGTTCAAAGCTAGCAAAACTGATAGTGATACTCTTTTAGTTTAATAAAATACTTTTACATTGTTACAATGTTCAATAGTTGTTACTATTTGCAGTTTATTTTTTAGTTCCCTTCAACAGCAATTGTAATTATTAGTATCTTTATTTTTAATAGGTGTCTATTTGTTTCATAATATAAGACATTTACATTCTAAAAATATCTTGAAAATTGAAAGCTAAAAGTCTTTCATAGTTTTACTTATTATATATCTACTATATTAGTGTATACTGTATGACTGTAGTGTGTGTAGCATGTTACTCATCCTTGTCTTGATCTCAATTTTTACCATACATCGATTCACTCACTCACTGACACATACACTTATTTCTATATTAGTATATATCTTTACCTTGAACGGTCACTCAATGACAAATTCTCATTCATCATTTACTAGATTGTTTCTTAAAACCCGAATTATAATAAAATAATGAAAAGTACTGGTCAGCTACAGACAGTAACACAGAGACAAAAATCCGCCAGCATTAAAAGTTGTCGTTCTTTATTTTGGATTGGTGCTTTGTAAAATTAATTTAAAATATCGCCGATTAATTAAAATATTTTCTAAAAAAATAAGTCTCATCATGAATCATCATTTAATCATTTGCAGCCAGTATTTTTTGTATAGGACTGCTTTTAATATAAGCAGTTTGTCCTAACAAATCATCACCCTCTTGCAACCGTACTTTAAATGGCCGATGTTTAGCTAACCTCGTTAATGATCAAAATAAAACTTTCTAACAAATCGTAACTTAAAAATAATAAATAATCGTTTTACAGTTGCAATATTTAGATGAAATTTAATAGTTTTTGTTAAAATTTACGCAGAATGTTGTCTGGTTGAACCATTTTAATACACGTGTGGTCCAAGATGGCGATCTCTCGTCAACTTCGGCATGGGCGCGAATAAAACTATTAGGGTTACCCGCGTTCATTGCCATTCGCACTTCCCTTATAGAGACTTCCGGTTCATGTTATATACCATTTTAAAGGGCAAAAGATGACCTTTTCAACAGTATAAAGTAGGCGAACAGATGATAATGGGTTTCGAAGTTATAATGCGTCAAACATAACACATAATTTGGATTATCATTTTCTACAGTAAAAATTTTTAAAAATTAAATCAACCGATGCTTATGTTAAAGGTCATTATCTTAGCTTTCCATTGATATAAGATTTATTTTTATTGGTTGAATCGTAAAAGAGCGACAGCGCGTTAAGTGAGCATACCCAAAAACGATGTCGGCGGTAAGCCATTTTCAAATCTCGCCACGGGTACTTTAGTACGCTTTACCGACTGTGAGTTTATCGATCAAAACGTAATAAATATGTCATTCAAATGTACAAACAAAACTTATATTTAACGTTGGAAGATTCCTTTATTTGTTAAAACAATTTCCAACCATTTCTTTCTTTTAATTACTGAGATAGACAGTTTTGAAAAAGAGTGAATTCAGTCAAAAAGTGACGTTGTCTCCAGTCTCCATATAGCGAGTGGTCTTACCTACTTAAATACTAAAAGAACTATTAATGGCTTGTGCATGCTTGTTGTTTAAACATGCTGCAGTTTATTCTGAATGTTTGCATGCAGTTGGAAATGTTTCAGTCAGTCATTTGTGACCTGTCACCACAAAAAGATACTTAAGTCGCGCAAGGCTAAGCCAAGAAAAACGGCAAAAACGAAGGTGGGGGTCTACATAGGTGAAATTGAGATTTTCATTTTAGCGTGTTCCCAAACCATCGAACAACAAATTACTAGCGTGTTTTTCCTTAATTCGAACTAGAAATAGCTTTATTATTATTTTTTTGTGACCTACTGTCTAACTTCGAAGGAAAAATATGGCCCAAAAGTGCTATAATCTGATGATCGTAGACGGTAGAATCCCTGGCTGAACCTCATCATGTTGTATATCAGAATGCTCAGGCAAAAGCCTATTTTTATGCTGACGACACTGGTTATTTATAACGTCTAATCAGAATGTTTTATAAGGCTGTGCTTGGTGTAAACAAAGTGAAAAGCATCAGCCAATCCGCAGACAGTTTATCAAAGCTTGCTATAAGTTACCAAGCATGCTCTCATAAAAAGACGGTCGCGATTGGTTGAAACGCACACAAGGGAGACAGTTTCGTCCTGTAATGCGTAATGTAAACATGGAGAAACGAATCGCTAATTTGTTGAATTCATGTAAAGTGTTGCTGTGATTTGTTTGATGACGCGATCGGCTTGTTATAAAATGTACATACATGTACATTGTTTGCTAACAACGAAAGGCTTATGTGCACCAACTAACAGCACAGATTTACCAGAACATGTATACAATAAAAACATACAAACCTTTCATTATATTCTCCAACATTGCAAACACAAAGATTGCTCTCACAAAATCAAAAAACCTGCGGGGGTGTATGTGTAGTTCTTTTAAAAAGCTAACCAGTATCAAAATTAAATTCGCGAGTCATTTTGTGTGTGTGTGCGTCTAAGGTGGAGGGCAGGAGGAAGGAGGGGGCCGAAGCTGCCTCTAAAAAGTACATATACAGTGTATCGTACAAGCGGTTACTTCAAAAGTAACTTTAAGAAGGTGTGAGCCAGTTGAAGAGCAACAGTGTGCCTATTTTGCCCTTTATTGTTAGCGAGATGGCTAAGTGGCATCGATATAACTAACATTTTCAACAGCCGGCAAATAACTGATGTTAAGTAGTGATTCGGGCCCTCTTTTGTGTTCAAGATACATGTACAGTACAAAGAAAGAACAAACAAACAAAGAGACCTTGTATTAGTGTTCGGCAACATAAAAGAATCGACATAACTGATGAAAAAATGCTAACAAAGAGGGAATTTGGTCCATCATCGATTTTCAATACAAACCTTTCATTATACATCTATGTACTGTACATGTATTCTCCAACATTGCAAACACAAAGATTGATCACAAAGTCAAAAAAATCTGCGGGGTGTACATGTTCGTTTTTACAAAAGCTAACCAGTATAGACCTTTCATCTTCAAGATGTTCTCGGTCTTGATTTGCTTCTGGGGGATCCCCACAGCCTCCCGCGATGTATCTAAGGTGGAGGGCAGGAGGAAAGGGGTGAAACAGGTCACACCTATTAGGCGCACACCCTCAACCACTCTCCGTCGGGCGGGGGGATGAGATGGGGCCGAAGCCACTTCTGAAAGTATCCTACAAACGGTTACTTCAAAAGTGGGCAAGAGAGGTGAGCCAGTTGAAGGGCAACATTGTGCATATTTTGCCCATGGCAAACATCGCACCCTATGAAGAAAACCCTTCTTAAGTTTAAGCTGCAGCTTTAACAAGACATGGCCATTTATTGTTAGCGATTAGTCACCACAGGGTCAAGATGACCGATTTAAGTCACGATTTTGCCCCTCTTCTGTGCCCGAGATAGTCAGGTTCGGTGACATAAAACAGTCGACGTAACCGATGAGAAAATGCTAAGACAAAGAGGGAATTTGGTGGTTCCACTTCAAAAATGTTGACCTACTAGGGTTGGCAATTAACCGATGCCGAAATAAGTGGACTCGACTGTATTGTCAAATTTACATTAAAAGGCTTATTTTATTTAGTGATAATGAAGTTTAAGTAGAAGTTAAAATTATGAGGAATGGTATATTTTATTTTCTATATAAATAATTAATTTTTAAGTCAGCAAATTGATAACAATTTTCAGCCTTTGCTTGTGTCACTATGGGTTAAGTAAAATATGCAAAATCTTTAGTCAGATGCGTGTGTCATTATTAGTGTAGTAGATTAATAATAAGGCCAGGTCTACATCCAAAGTGAGTCCTTTCTTAGTCTTCTAGTGCTTAGTCTACATAATTAGTCACACAGTCACAGATTAAATACCTAAGACAAGCTTTAATGTTTCTTTCTGATGTGATGGTACTTTTTCATATTTAAAAAGATTGATTCTTCTTATCTGATTTTTTTCTTCTAAACAATACCACTCAGATATTATTTGGTTATAGTGCATTTTAAAATGTAGGGTTTTCTGCAAATTGAAACAAATGACAAAACCATTTCCAGAATTTAATTTGAGTATTTTGTTAAATATTAACAATTTTGCTTATTCAGTATATTGCAAACATAATATTTTTTTCCTTCAGCCCAGGATTTTTAACAATACATTCTGTAATTTTTAAGATATTAAGAGTTTTAATATATGTTAATATATTAGAATTTTTAATATATTAGAGTTTCATTCTTTAATCTTTTATTTTGGGATTATGTTTTATGGCTGTTATAGTTTAAGAAAAACAAATTAAGTCAATAAATTTATTTTTTTCTTGTTTGATATTGTTATTATGGTATTTAAATAATTATCTTTTACTTTCACTGTTATATGTTGTCTTACAAATGATTTTTTTTTCTTCTCTGTTATAGTCTGTTCAGTTGTGTATTACTTTGCTTAAAAGTTTAAGTAGTCATAACCTTAAAAATTATTTTTTCCTTTCAAATAATCAACCATTAAACTACTCTTGAAATTTTGCCTGTTGATTTATTTTTTTCTTTGAATGAAAATCAACTGTTATTTAATTTTTCCATCCAAGTTAGAGTTTCCTGGCATTATTCCTTTATAACAGAAGAGTTGAGAAAGGAAATTATAGATAGATGATTTTATGGGATAGTATCACAAACAGGGTAAAAGAATTTTACCATAAATAGCACTTAATTCACAGAATTTAAAGATGGTAATGCTGTTCACACAGGCCATGCATATTTTAATCCAGTGTGGAAATGAGGTGTTTCAGGTGAATTAAACGTACCAAAAATTAAATGGGAGAAAGGGGAAGGAAGTATTTTCTTTTTAATGTGAGACAAGTGTAGCCAGCAATTTCCTTTTACCACTCCAGCTAAATTTATTCTTGGTTGTTCGTACAATTAAAGCATATCCATCGTGACTTCTCAGGTGAAACAAAAAGGGTTCACTTGGGCGACATTTAATCAAAAGTTTTATTTTTTATTTAGAGGGTTTTACTTTTATTTTTTCTCTTCTAACCACTCCCTTGTGAAATTTAAATATCTTAATATAGAAGTAATACTGAAGAGTAGTTTAACTGGTTGGTTTGTTTGATTTTTATTCTTGTTGTGTGCAAGTTTGGTTATGTTTGCATTGTTGTCCATATTTCACAGGGAGATAAACCTGAGCATGCTGACCCTAACAATACTGACAAAGATTCAAATCAGTCTGATCAGGATAAAACTGGATCAGACCGATCTGAACAAGATCAGACTAGCTCAGAACAGTCAGAGGATTTGAACTCTAAGCCTGAAAAAGTAATTGTGTACTTTTTTTTTTAATAAATTTGTTTCATCATCCGCTTTTTTTCTACTGTCATTTAATTAGAAACATTGCTGACTAATGTATTAAACAAGTTTATGAAAATACTGACAAATTAAATATCGAGGCCTGAAAACAGAGAAGGGAGTACCTATTCCCAAAACACTACAGCATTAAGCATGCAACTTACTGACAATTAAATGACCATAATCATAACTTTAACAGCATACAAGAAAAAAAAATAAAAGAAATAAAATTTTAATAATAATAGCTGATAATATTAGCCAGGTAACAACACCAGGTACAAGACCTGGCCTAATATACTAACAAGCAGTCCTACTGAAAAATGATATATAGAAACATGTGGGTGCCATCACACATAGGTGTAACAGGCAACAAAAAAAAAGATTCTCTAACATAAAGGTCTAAATGCACAAGAAATAACAGTATCTCTCAAATTCACAATGAACATATAGAAATATTGAAGAAATATATATTCAAAACAGAAGCACACTATTACAGTGAAGTAATAGGTAGAAGGATGAAATAGGATTAGATACCCAAGCACCAAATCCAAAATACTTGAATAACTTTAGAAGCAATCAGTCATTAATAACTAAAATTAGGAAGTGAAATATCTTTAGACTGTACATTCAGCATTTTAATAAAGAGTGTAACCTGTTAAGTAATAAACATTACAGTTTTACCATGTATCTAGAAGAAAATAATATACCTTTAAATATCATGGGAATCCTAAACTCCCACCACCACCACCACAAAAAAAAGATAAATGACACTTATACCTTAAACAATTTGCAAACTTCATAAACCATCATCCTCAATAGAATCTATTATAAAAATAAAAAACAAATTTGAAAGAAAACTAAAATCAAAACATAAAAACTTCATGAAGTTTAAAAATAAATACACATAGAATACAAGAATAAAACAGAGCAGAAAAGAGAAGCCACTCAGCTTCAAAACATGCTGCTTTTGGTTGGCATGATGGGCTAGAGTTGAGCCATTGGTGCTGGTATGGTTGTCTTTGGGACTTGGTGCAAAGTGACTGGAAAATGAGAAAAGGACCTCTTAGTCCAATGTCTTCTGTGACATGTTCTAGAAAGGAAATCTTAAAGCTTCCAAAAAGACAGAGCGATACTCACTTCCTAACATACACACATACCCAACTCCTCACTCCTGTGTGAAATCAGTTGAAATATGCAACTGGAAAAGTTAGGTAAAACAGTGGTTATATTTTTGTAATGAATGCTCTACAGCACAACTTTATTTGACTCACCTAGTTGATTTTAGGCAGCTCATTATAAGACAAATGTCACTATCCTTTTTATTTATTTGTTCAGCAATTTAGGATTACCCATTTCAAAATAAGTGATTTATGAATTAGATAATTGTTTGACCCAAGAAAAGAGAAATCTAGTTAAGTGTACAAAAAAAGCAATTTTTATCAGTATTCTGAGTTTTACAAATTTAACAAATTGCAATCCTACACTATATTTTAAATTTTCAGTGTTACCATATGTTACTGTTAACATTTTAAAATGTTATACAGTTTATATGACTTTCTTGTTAATTTTTTTTTATACACATTGTTGTGTGTGTATTAAATACTAAATGCCCATTTCAATTAGCCTGTGATTTGTTCAACTAATTTATATTTTATTTACTGAAACATTCATGTATATCATTGCTTTTTACTTTTATGCTATGTTTGGATTTAAACAAATGACTACTGTGTACATTCATTTCTCATTGTTTAAATTTCCTTAAGCTTATTGATGAAATAGTAGTTAAATATACTTACTTTTCTAGCAGCTGTTTGCATATTACTTATTCTAATATCAGGGTGCAACAAATTTCACTATTGAACTACTTGGGACAGGTAAAATGATGGTCATACAAGTAAGAGTTTCACCTTCTGTTCATTGAATTTTCCTAGACCATAACTGTACTTTATGATTGTCAATAGATACTGCTTAGAAAGATAACTGGTTATTAGAACCAATTTTTGGAAAATAGATGTAGGTCATCAAAACATTCTTTTTAATTTATTGAATTCAGTTTTCAATTAATAAAATCAATAAGTTATTTCTTGGACATAAATATCTAACATTCTTGGTTGCCCATAAATGAATTAAAATCTAGAACAACAAAGACTACTAGTACACACCTTTCACTTGATTTAAGACCCCAGACAGAGTGAGTCACCTGCCATAATATATAACAATAACAAAGACGATACATACATTACAAGATGAATTTTACATAAAATGAGGATGATAAAGGATGGCATGAAAAGTGAATGAAAATTAATAAAAAGATTTATAAAAGAAAGAATAATAAAATGTAATAAAAATACATATTAATTTCAATAATCAATCCTAACTATCCTGGAAGAAATTAGCCTGTTTCTTATAGTGTCCTTTTTTCTAATCAAATAATTACTGTTCATCAAGGATCTCTTCCATTTTCATTTAAGTTTAGTTGTTTTAGAGCAACTGCTCAATAATAAAGTTCTGTGAAACAACATGCTTTCCAAAATTAATATACAGACGGGAAACTTCTGATACACCGTTCATCTAGGTATTTGCTACATCAGATATTGTGGCGTTCCCGTAAGCTGACTACTGTTGTACGCATGAAATAACCCTGTCAATGAAGTCTCTGCCTGGATCCCATGACAACCAATATCACAAAGACATTTTTCCAAGCTCAGTTCCACACAAAATAGTTTCTGGTTTCCCATTCTTTGCTCATTCAGTTCAAACAAGCACTCGATCTGGCTCCCACAGTTAATAAAGTACTGTATTATTTATTTATTTCCTTTAGCAAGTAACACTTATCAAATTTTGTTTCCACAGATTTGAAGTGACAATTTGACTGTTTAAATTTTACCTAGTACATATCAGTAAGTTATATATGCATAGCGAGTAGAAGAATTTAAATAATTAATTTTACTTTTAACTTTAGTGGTTTATTTATTACTAGAACTGTTTATACATATATATATATACAATCAGAGCATCATTTATAGTCTAGTTTATAATCCTCTTGTTTGTGTGTGTGCGTGCGTGTGTGCGTTTGTGTGTGTGTGAGAGAGAGAGAATATTTCCCTTGTTTTCTTTTTCATTTAATTGTCCAAGAAAGTTGGCTCATTTTTTATTCAGAACTATAACAGAACTGCGACCCTAATGTGCAAATAACTGTTTTCTATTGCTGTCATATTAAATGAAAGACATGAAATCACTTAAATTTTGAATCTATACTTTACATTTTCATTCACAGCTGCTTCATTAAAATGTAAAGACAAAGAATCCACTGTATTCTGGATATCTCTTCTTTTACAAGTAATTTAAATTTGAAGTTGAAAATACAACAAAGCATTGTCAACCTTATGGTCCAAAAGGAAACCTGTTCAAATCTCAAGACTTAATAGAAATCATGAAACAGTTTACTTTTAGTTAATGTTAACTTTTTTTTAGGCAAACTAAAAAAAGTTTTCTTGTGACTGATTGTTTCCATTTACAAATTAAATAAGTACCCTTGTCTTTGATCACTATATTTGAATATCCAGTAAACATTATTTATAACTTTTTTAATTAAATCTATATTGTAAACATCAAGATTTCAACTAATAAAGAAAACTGCAATGGAAGTAAAGCAAAATACATGACAAGCAGTGAAGTTAAAATAAAAGTCAGTGCTTTTAGACTCTACTGACAGGCTTGGAACAAACAGAAAAAAGAAAAATGAAGAATTTCTCCTTGAATGAAAAGTACTTTGTTTCTTTAAAAAATAATTTTTCTGTATAAAATGAAACAGATAGTAGGTAGGTGGGTAAACACACACACACACACACACACACACACACACACACACACACACACACACACACACAAACCCATAGGTGTAACTGTGATGAATGCATCCCAAAGCAATGTTCTCCATACAAAAGTAACATGCATCTTTAAAAGAAGGTGATTGCATCATTTATTTGAGTAATAAGTGCATATGGTATTGTGAAACAGTAATCATTTCCTGTACTGTGTGAAATGATCAGTATTTGAAATGATTATTCATGAATTTATTTGAATACTTTAAAAATGAAAGGTATTGCTCATCCTACCTTGAAAACAAAATTCATTATGTTGAGGGTTAAATCTGCATAGCTTTTTATCCATACGAAATGTCAAAGGAATTGCATAATAAAAATAGCAAACTACTAACAAAACAAATTAATACAACAGCATGCCATTGAAAAGAAATATTCTTTCAATTGAAAATGTGGCCCCAAAATAAAGGATATTTTTTTTATAATCTGCATTAATAACATTTATAATAAATAATAACCACATTTCTACTCCTATGCTATCATTAACTCTTTACCTGCCTAGGTTAGACATATCTTGCAAAATTTATATATATCTGGGATACTTTTTATAAATATATATATAGACCCTATTAATATTTAGAGTTTGTGAGGTCAAAATGACTTAAATCATTTGGTCAGTAGTTTAAGTGACAGGGTAGTTGTGTATTTTGGTTTGCAGCATTTAAAAGGCATATCACTAAGTAAGAATTAAAAAAAATTGTTAATTACCAAAAACTAAACTTGAAAAAATGTATGTATATCATAAATTACCATAAAAACAATACCTGATAGCAGCATTGTAAGATCTGTATGTAGTTATTGCTGCAACAAGTGATTATTGTTCTATGGGTTTTTTTAAATTCTACATATCAGTAAGTTAGCTGTGCATAGTGAGAAGAATGTGCATTTATGTCATTCATTTCTTTTTAGTATATCACTTTAATTTTGTGTATTTTATATTTAGAATATTGAACCAGCATCAGAGAAAAAACTGACAGAAGATGAACACTCAGATAAGGCTGATGAAGAAGAGAAGACAACACCAGGCAAGAAAACAGCTTCAAAGGATGGCAAGTCTGACAAAGAAAAGAAAGTAGTTAAGGATCAAGAGAAGAGAGGCAAGGCTGATGCAGAAAAAGAAAGCACTGATACAAAAGAAGAGAAAAAGGTCAAGTCAGTTTTATTATTTTATAATATAAAGTATATAGGATATATAATTTGTTGTATCATACTTGAACAGATATCTAGAAGTCTGAAAACCTTTCTGAAGTTTTACATTTGAAGATTAACCTCTGCAAAGCATTGTAAAATATGAACACTAATTGCCAGATATGTAAAACAGTATATTATATTTGGGGGGGGGGGGGGGGGGGACTTGGTATTACATCTTGAGAGACTGGCATTTTTCCATCATAATCCAGAAGAGTATATCTGATAAGTTAATACAGGTTCCTAATGCACAATGTAGATATCTCAACATTATTTTGCTTTGTGCCTTTTCACTCAAAGCTAAGGTATTGCATATTGTTTCCCTAATTTTAACTAATACCTGAGCTGTTTACCTTTTCTGATAACATCATGACTTGACTGTTTTATCCAGACTTTTTTTTCCCTATGACCACCCCAAACAATATTTCAATCTCATCCTTCTTGCTTAGTGTGGCAGAGTAAATTTGCCTATCCCTATTTCTAAACTTAATTGATAATATAAATTGTTAAATGTCAAAGTGATCCAACTTTAGGCATTGCTTATGATAATATTTTTGAGTTGGAGTAAATAACTCGATTGGAGAATATTATAGAACTTGTTGATGCAATCCAAAACAGTTCTAAGTGGATGAGTAGTTTTGCTGACTAATAGTCTGACTATAACAACTTCGCCCAATGGGGATAGACTGAAAGTCACATTTTTGAAGAAAGTCTATATTCTCATCACTTTGATTTTGACATAACTCGACTCCGATCATAAAGCCAATCATCAACATAGGGTATATTAACTGACTGAAAAAGAAAGAATGGACTTTGAAATATATCGTACATGTTTGCTATTGATCTATGATTTGAATTGGAGAATAATGCTTTTAGTAATTGAACCATTATTTCTATTTTGACTAATTTAATTATATTGTTCATTATAGTTGTGAATTTTGACCAATGCTATATTTCTTATGCTGCATGAGTATCAGGTGAATGAATACCGTTGCAGGATTTGTAAGTTGAGATGTGTGTAAGGGAGAAAGGAGTTTAGAGATGAAATATGCCTGAAATTTAGTGCTGCCTTAATTTAACTATTGCAAAAAGGAATGCACCGTTTTTTTCTTTGATGCTTTTGATCTACTTCATACTATAGTGATTACTGTTCTCTGCCAGATCACATTGGTGTGTGAATCCAGCATTGTCTATTGAACATATCAGTAAACGTGTTTCTGTTTAAAGTTGGTTCCTATGAATTCCGTTCGAGAGTCAATACGACAAAAATTGAGGCTTGAGTTCATTCTGGAAAACTTTATATAAATGTTAACTTGATTGCTGATGTCGATGCTAGGATAAATTGAATGATTGTCTAGCATTAATCTGTTCGCAGGTAACGGGACATATACGTCCCTGAATCTAAACGCATTGGTATGTTCAAAGGACATATAATTCCCAGCAGCATGCTCAATGTTACTAATGTTAGTCATTCAAAATGAGCCAATCAAAGTGAAGGAAATATGTGCTTCCCTTAACAGACAATCTATCAATTCTACCATTGGGTAACTGTAATTAGAATGCGTATATGATTGAAAGAGCACATTTTTCTGGTACACCGCACAAGTCTGTACTAGGCCAGCAGCCATTGTGTTGTGCTTTTGAGAAAAATTTTGCAAGTCATGGCTTCAAGTCGGAATGTGTTTGATTTTTGGGACACTATTTGTGACCCCACAGCTGGATCAGAGTATGACCCAGTTGATGATTCTTCTTCTTAGGAAGATTTTTTTCACAGCCCCTAGTGAAATCATGAATGGAAGTGGTCACGCTACAGAAACTGGTCGCACACATGGCTTTCATCTTGCGACACGCTGCTCAGAAAGCCTCTTCCTTTTGCAGGAAGCAGTGGAGTACAGATCCCATACTTGATATTTTTCATGCATTTTTACCAGAAAATTTTGTGCAAAAGATTGTCGAGTACACAAATAGTTATGCGACAGTGCTTCTAGTGCAACCAAACATTCGTGAAGTGTCCTGTCCTGTATCAGACAGTCACTCAGTACAGAGGTATCTGAAGTTTTTCAAGTTTTAGGGCATATTATTTTGATGGAAATAGATAGGAAGCCTTGTATTGATCATTATTTTTCAAAGGATGAAGTTAAATATGCTCATCCTTTATTTCGTTAAGTCATGTCAGGCCTCAGATTTCGTTTGTTGCTAAGCTATTTACATTTTTCGAATAATAGTGTGCCTGAATCTAGCAACCGTATCCAGAAAATCAGATTGATTACTGATCATTTCAGACAAGTATTCACATCACTTTATGCGCCTGGTGAACATATTTGTGTGGATGAATCTTTGATACTTTGGAAAGGTCGTTTAGGTTGGCAGCATATAAAATCTAAATGTGCACAATTTGGAATCAAATCATATGAAATCTGCAAGAGTCAATTTCATTATGTACACGGGGAAAAGACACTGAGTCTTGCATGGCAAGACAAGAAACAAATTCTCATGCTTAGCACAATGCATCATAACAGTACAATAACAAAAACATGGCAAAATTAATTACAGAACAAAACCACTTATTCTGAAACCAGCATGCATAAATGTGATTATAACAAATACGTGGGAGGGGTGGATTTGTGTGACAGTTTAACAACTGCATACCCAAGCATGAGAAAATCAATTAAGTAATACAAGAAAGTTTTCTTTTTGATATACTGTACAAAGTGTTTACAAGAAACACACAGGTAAAGCAATTTCATTGCTAGATTTCAAATATTTGGAAAATATCCTGATGTCAGTACTTCTAAAGATGGTTGCCCTTCTGCTCAATTACCACCATCTAGGCTGTTGGGCAAACATTTCATTGCAGTTTTTCCTCACCTTGATCAAATTAAACCAAGGCCAGGAAAAGATGTCACATTTG
Organism: Sinotaia quadrata; assembly: GCA_028829895.1. Classification (NCBI taxonomy): domain Eukaryota; kingdom Metazoa; phylum Mollusca; class Gastropoda; order Architaenioglossa; family Viviparidae; genus Sinotaia; species Sinotaia quadrata. The sequence continues at coordinate 108,102,976 of CM054179.1, forward strand.
TGCAGACAGAAAAATATTGAGAAAACGACATACCATCAGTGTCCAACATGTGAAGTAGCTTTGTGTGTAATCCTCTGTTTTGAAATATTTCATTCAAAACAGACATTCTAAATTCTTTCTTCTAATTCTTCTTTCCTTTTGTCTATTTTCTTCTATGTATTATATCAGCAGTTTGTTTGAACATTTATTTTCCTAATTTACAACATATATAATTCCACAACATAATATTTTAAATTTATTTTCTGTCCATTTATATTATTACATACTTCATAATTTTATTGGTACATTTTCTTCTTTTGCTCCTTATGAAATCGAACACATACTCAGTACTTATTATTCGACAAGTTACCTCTGTAGCCATTGTACCATACAGACTGTATCAGATTATACAAAATTTCTAAATTTTACTGATATTGATTTTTATAACAAAATTTTCTCCATCTGGATTTGTGCTTCACTCACTTTGACTAGTCTGTAATCTAAAATTGCATTTTATTATTCTTAAATATATACATAAAAAATCTTACCAAGCAAATGAAGTCAGCTCATATGTGAAAAAACATTGTTTCTTTACTTCACTTGCATATGGATTAAACAGAAATGTACATTGGACTCCTGTGTTGGGATATATGAAAAACACTGTTTCTTTACTTCATTTGGATAATTGTGCATTGGGCTCCTCTGTTGGGATATATGGAAAACACTGTGTTTCTTTACTTAAGTTGGATGTGTGAAATTATTTGTGCATTGGATTCCTGTGCCAATTTTAATTTATTGTAAACAATTATAAATCTTCACATCTCCACTCTTATTTGCTGGGGGATGGTTCTTTTTGTGCCAAGACTTGCAACAAGTGCTATAAATATAATTAAAAATTATATATTTCTAAACTATATATAATTTCAGTGATTTTACTTCATCATTCCCTTTCTATCATGTATACTCAACAAGTACTTTCACTTTGAACTTTAAAAAAAAAAAAGGACTATATTCAACTTGAGGAAATAATTTTCATTTAGAAAATATCTTAGGACTGCAAAATATGCAGAAAAAAATAGTATATTTGCATCAAATCAACTATTGACTTGACAGTTTTGTGATTTATATTTCACTTATGGATGAGATCTGTTTTTCTACATTTGGAAGCTTTCATCAGACACATCTCGGGCACTGTAGTCATTGAGTAACAGTACTTGGTGGTTGCATGCTTGATACTCTGTGCTTTAAACTTTTATGGGTGCGACTGATGAGGTGGCACCCTGGATATTTATCCAAAATACCACTGAAACACCCCCAAATCACTTGGGCTTTATAAATTAATATTTTGAGGGTGTCCGGTCCTCCTTCTGGTAACAAACATGGAAGTTCAATGGGAAGGTACGAGAACATTTTATTATTTATTTATTTGTGAATTTTAAATAAAAATAATACTTTAAAATTCTTTAGTATGTCTACAGCCACTTTTCATATTTTAGTAAGCTCACCCATTCAATTTTCCCTGAGCAGCAAAACAACCTGCCAGGATGACCCATAACGTAACTTTCTAATCTGACAGTCAAGAGATGAATCGAACATTGTTGTGAAGTGATGTAAATGTCAACACAATTTTTATTATATTCATATATTTGATTTAACCTTCTTGGACGTATGTTAAAACTTGTGTTGGAGTAATAGTGGGTGGATGAGGGCTTGTTAAATATAAATAAAAGATGGATTTTTATTACTCCTTTGGTAATAAGTTTCCACCTACAGAAAAAAAATTATGTGACAGTAAAACATCTATCTTAATATTGTGTAAAGAGTAGAGTTTTTGTGACACCCTTATAATCTGCCAAATGAGAGTCATGTTGGTCTTGTGGAGAGTTTCTTGATCACTTGTTGTTAATTAATAAGTATAACCACGAGTGAAGTATGCCCAGAGAGATGTCACACATATTTCTTCACTTTTGTAATTAGCATATGTTTTGTGAATGTTGATTGAATGCCTGCTGTGAGAGAATAGCAACAGAGGCACCTAACTGCGCATGTGTCTAGGCTTTATGAGAAACATGGCAACCACATTAAGTGCAGTGCACTGGGTCCGTACATTCCAAGTGATTGAATGTTCAGACGCAGGCCAAATACTAAAGTATGCTCCTACAGAGTACACAGTATGTGAGTGAACAGCATATAAATTTAACCTCTGTGAAATTCTTAAAAATGGTACCCGAAAACCTCTGAGTTCACTGTTGCCTTTTTGCATACTGAATGAATTGTAATTCTAGGGATTTGGGTGTTGTTTCCCAGCCTTCTGATGCACACTCACATGAACATCAGTCCTGTGGGTTGTTAGAAAGTTGGCCAAACGTATTCACTACAACAGTATTAGTGTAATAATAGGTAGACATAATGTCATAATTTTCTGGGGACAAATGCACTTCTGCATGCAAATTTACTTAACTTTATTGCACAGCAGTTTTCTTCAAAGTTAACATGAACTAACTATTTTAATATAAAAATAAAGAGCTATGTTTCTTCTTTTAAAGTAAAATGTTGTTGTTTTTCTTTTGAATTGTATTAATGTATCCATAAACTTTAACAAAAGTGTCTATGGGTTACATTGAAAATTTATCGTAGGAAGCGTCCAAAACGTCAAATTCATGTTTTCGGGTACCATTTTTAAGAATTTCACAAGAACTGCATGGATTTGTAACATTGATTCTGATTGGTTCATTAAAAATATGAGAGATAACTCTCAACACACTAATTTTTTTTTTGTATGTTTGTGTGTAAAGAATAATTGGGGGAAAATTTTTAGTGAAAAGTTCAAGACATTTTTTTATATCAAATATTTATCACAAAATCATGGAAAAAATATAATTTTATTTTGCATTTCAACACCTTTTCAAAGATTTGACACAACGTGAGATTATTAGTCCATGCAATTCTTGCTAAAGTGAGACTTCATAGCAACCTTTCATTTCTGAGAAATGATAAACATTGTACTGATGCTAACACTGATTTTTCTGCCATGTACAATCAATGAAACCTCCTAGCAGAAAGATCTATTTGTAAGCATTTATTAATGTTACTCTCATTTTTAATCTTTTTTAATATAATATATATTTATTATTTTAAGTAAAATTATTAAATTTTCCCTGAGTTACCACTTTGCTAGTTTGAATATAGCTAGGTCTTTGCATAACTTTTGCAAAAATTGGGAGTGTGCTATTTTCTTCAAATAATTAGTTTTAAAGATGCAGATTATATTCATTGATATTTTATATACTGCTTATATTTTAGTCATGGATAATAATTTAATTTTTTAGAAAAATAGTTTTCAAACATCGATAATTTAAGGAAGAAAAGCTAAAAAGATAACTCTACATGTTAAAAATGTAAACATTTGTAAGCATATAAAATGTTTCAGTTCTTTCAGTCATTGTGTTTAAGATATTTAGCACAAAGATATTATTTATTTTATTGTTGTGTTTGTCACATGTCCGTTCTAGGTTTAACGACTCTGTCCTTTTTTAGATTCCACTTACCAATATTGATTTATTGAATAATTTCTAACAATAGCGACAGCTGGACGGATTGACTTATCCACCATGAAAATACCCAAGTATTCAGGCAATTACTCATGGCACCTCACTAGATAAATCAATTGACTTGCCTTAACTAACAATGTTATCTCCCCTTTATTTTATAAATTAAGATTTATAATTCTTTATCCCTTTATTACGACTCAGCCCCCAGTTAGCTAATCTCCAGTTGGCTACAAACAATTATGTAACAACAGGTAAGATAACAATAAATTTAATAACAATTCAATTATTAAAAAACAGAATGAACAATTTCGAATCACGATTATCAGAGTACCTATCACTCGGCCTGAATAGTTTATACACACCGTTTATCAGTTCTGTACTTCGATGGAATACATCGACTTAGCTTTAATGTTTATGAAGTAGTTGAATATGTTGTCATCAATTTGACTTGTGTGGTTCTGACGTCACGCAGTGAATTTCTTCTAGCTGGCCTTTCCACTGTCAGTTTATGGCATCTGGCGTAGACTTCGGACAATGCCTCCAGTATTGAAGATGTCAGGTTGGATTTCTTCTGGGTTCTAGTCTTTGCAGGATTCTAGGTTCCAGGCTCCAACTCAGACTTCAGATTAAGACCGGCTGTATCGAATATTATCAAGCTACAGTATCGTGTTGCAATAAACAATTATATGGGCTTTGTGGCGACAGATATAGATTAGTCTTTACAAATTCCACTAATTAGCTTTAGCTAATTCATAGTTCCAAATCAATGAAAGTCTTTAAATGAATAATGATTTATCTTTACAATATATATTTTCTCCATTATAATTCAATCATAATTATAATACAATTTAGCTCATGGTTCATGCAACGCATGTTAACTATCATTAGCGCTTTCCCATGATAGCAATTAACGGTGGGAATAAGGCTACATACACGTGGTTACTCTACCCGATCATTTTATAAGTGTAACAATCGCTAACACCACTTAGCTTCTGCGATAAAAATATAACAATCATTTAGCAATCAGAGAAATATTTTACACAATATTTATAATATAAAAATACAACATTTTTATGATTAAGAAATATACGATCTAGAGAAGCCAATTATGTTTACCACTATGTGAAGTTTTGCGTGGTCAAAAATGTGGTCTTTCTACCCTTGGTCAAATGAGCACTGTGTACGAATATCTGTGCTTCTGATGAATTCGATTCATTCAGGTGAATATAAATGAATTGAGGTCAGCCGGCGGATTAACACTTCGTCACAGTACGGAACGCAAGTGACCAAATATAGGCATCTTGTATCCGGTTAACGACCTTTTTCTCACCTCTGGCTTGCTCTACATATCTCTAACACATAAACAAGTTTGTTGCATCAGCTAAGCCCAGTTGCTTAACGGAAGTCCTCTCATAGATTATATAGACACTAGAAACAGTTAATAAAATTAAAATTAATGTTTCATAACTTGACATAATTTGCCCAACAGTTCCTGACAGTGTTCTTGCATACATATTTTTTTAAATAATGTTGTCATTGTGGCATGGTACTGTCTGCTAATTGCTTAATTATTAATTTATGATATTATATTTCATAATTAATACATAAACAATAATCCTCTCATGCAATCAACACGCACAGTCACCCAACAGGGGTCTTTTGTCTTTGCGGTCACAAGAGCGACTAGATCAATCCATGGAACAGAATTCTAACTAATTAACCGTGAAAACCATCATACGGCCTCCGTGATTAACAGTCGACCTAAGTATGTTTTGTCAACGGTAAACTTATCCGCGAATCTTTTGTTTGTGACACTTTTGATTCTGAATCTGAGCTCTACTGTGAATCATCAATTGAGTGACGTCATTGACTATTGTCATAACCTGACGATCTTTTCTACGTCTACCAAGTTTGTCCAAACTCATATAACAAGAGTTTTAAAAAATGAAAAGTGAATTTTGCATTAATAAGAGAATTAAATAAAATATTTAGAGAAATATATTTAAATTAATTAAGTACATTAATTTGCATTTTTTCTGCTAGAGTCATATTGTGTTTTTAATTCGAACATCGTTTGTTTTTTCCCTTCAGTTTAAAAAATTTGTTATTGTTCCTTTTTTGTTGTGCTTGTCTAGTTTAATGATCTTTTATTTCTTTAGCATTGCATAAATGAAGAATAACCTTAAATATACATGCAGCAGATTATTTAAGTTGTAAGTTGATCTTATTGAACGTTTTGAGCAAACTTACTATTTCTTGCATGATATTTTATTTTATTTTGAAGAGTGAAAATTGTGAGGGTGCTGTATTTTTTGTTTTATTTAACTTTTGAACAAATATGTACTTTTGTCTTCATTTTATTATTATTAGTGCTGGGTAAGTGTACTCTTTTATCTTTACATTTTTTTTTTTTAAATGGTTGATATGATGATATAAATGCTAAGTTCCCATGAAGAAATCCAACTTTAGATCTTTACAAGAAGAATTTTCTGTTTATGAAAGTATATTCTGTGACTGTTATAATAATGGAATTAACCTGTGTAGTTGTTTTACTTTATCAGTATGAAGCTACTGGAATTAAGTACACTACCTCTGTTTAAAACTTTTTTATACATAAATTGTTCTTAGTACATGCTTATTGTTTATGTGTTGTGCATATTCATGATTTGAAATAATTAAAACAGAAACTAAATGATCTTCTGTTCACATCTATTTCATAATTTTATAAATATATCAGTACTGTTTTTTTAAATCATGTACACATGGGTAGATGGGTAGAGCACTGTTTTAACAAAAAAGTTTTCTTGCACACTTTCAGTGATTTAATAAGTCAGAAAATCTTCAGAATAAATATATATGAGAGGGATAAAATTAGTAATAGCATATGTTCAACATCTTTATGTATCTCTAATGTATATAGAGTGCTTTTATAAGAAGCATACAGTTTTAATATGGTTTCGGATTCTAAATATTAAACTTTGCATTCTAAAATATTAAATTAAAAAACAAACAAACAAATAAAATGTTGCACAAATCTGTTGTTTAGTTACATGTATATTCTGCTGATCATTTTAAAAGGTGAACCATAACTGTGCTGTGTAAGTTTCAGAGTTTTGACAATTTGTTTTTATTTTCTTTGTAAATAGAAATTTTATAATAAAAATAATTAAAAATATAAATTAAATAAATGATTAAACCTAAACTATGTTTATGTATTTAGATAGAACACAATTTACAGATCATTTTGATATGTGAACCAACTCTGTATATTGTATAGTGTTAGAGATACGATAATTTGCTTTTTTACCTTTTCTGTATAACACTTGGTTACTGCTTTTCTTGGTTAAAATTTGTTGAAATGTTCATTTTCAGCTTCATAAATTTCCTCAGTGTTGTTGCTATGCCTTTAAAAAAATAGGTGTTAACTACATAGCAAATGATGTAATAATATGCATTTGGGATACACTTTATTCATCATTTGCATATACTTTGATGCCATGATTATTTCAGTTTGTTGCATTTGATAAGGAATTTTATTAAACAAAAGTGTTTTCCATTGAAATTTATATTTTTACTTATTGTCTGTGAATATGTTAATTTCAGATGGTGGACTCTTGATCAGTGTAGTTTATATTTTAATTGTACTGAACTTGACAAATTGCACACTCGTTATGTAATAAAAAACATTGATCTCAGATTATGATGCTAAATTAATGATATCTCAATAAGTATAATAGTTATTATCATATTTTTTTCTACATAACCTTATTTTATCAGGACTCACATTTTGAGCACAAAAGATTTGTACAATACCAAGAAGAAAAAATTAGTTGGACTACCTAGTAACAGGAGATTGTAACATTTTGTCATACATTGTGTCTCGATTAGTGACTGTCACACTTGTGGTTAAGCAAGTTCACTTCTTGTATTCTTTTAATCTTTTCCAACTACTAATTTATTCAATCCTAAGGCTTTATTAGTGAACATACCTGCCATACTATATTCATGCTTTCTGAGGCCATTTCCATGGAGCCACCTGATAAAGATTGTCCTCCTTTTGAGTCTCTGAAAAGGTACTACTATCAAATCTGACCCAAAGACAACTGCAAACACTCAAGCCCTCATGATTTACTCAGTAGGTAGAGTGGTGTATCTTTCTGGCCTTACAGGCTAATCTTACTTTGTCATGTAATGTCTGTGCCATTACTAGAGACAATAACCAGACATAACCCTCTTTTTTTATAGGGGTTTGTTAATTGAATAGCAAATTGTATGATGGGGTAAAAAGCAAAAACAGTTGCTTTCTGTTTGACTATGTTTAGAACAATAATGGCAGAACTTGCTTTTCATACAATACTTACATACTAGACTGATAAGCAAAAAAAAATTGTAGTCTTTGTTTTTCAAGATTGTTTAGTATTTTTTATGGGTTTTTTATACTTACTTATAAAAGTTACATTATACCAAAAACAAGAAAATTGTTATTTTATTATTATTATTACAACAGGATGAAAAGAAACCAGCAACTATTAAGATTGTTACATTGAAAGAAGATATTAAAGCAGAAATTGAAGTGAAAGACATTCCTGATCTTTCAAAAGAAAGAATTCAAGAAGCTAAAAAAAGGTAAAAAAATTAAAATTAAGACAATTAAAAAAGTGTATTTTTGGTAATTCCATGTTATTAAGACTAGTAATTTTAGAAATGTTTTCCTGCCTGAATTAATACATACAGCTTCAAACTGGGATGAAAATTGATCCACCTTTTGTACTTTTAACAACTCTTTATTTTCCATCCACCCATTTACAAACACAAACACACACACACACACACACACACACACACACACACACACACACACACACACACACACACACAATCTAAACTGCAAATTAAAATATATTTTGTTTAATTGTTAATTGAATTTGTTCTGAAAATAGTTTTATTCCCAAATGAATTGATCACTTGGATTGTTAGAGAACTTAAAAATTAAAATAAATATGAGAATAATTATACGCAACCACTTTCTTTAATAAAAGTATTCAACAGTTTTAATTATAATCATTACTTCATTCTCATCTTTTGTTTTTTAAATACTTAGCAAGATACAAAAGCTCATGCACAATAATCTTGCATGCTTTCTAACAAACACTTTGGTCATTAAACAGTCACTGAAAATTGATGAACAACAGCAAAGTATATTTACTTCTTAAATCTCACTGCATCAAAATTATTTTTTAATATTTAATTGTGATTTTGTTATTTAAAAAAAATCTTTTAAAATAAGCAATCCAGAATTTTACATTTTAAATTAACCTTTAGAACTAGATAAAATAATTACTGTTTTCCCTGTTGATTCAAACATGTATGAACATTATTCTGTATATAAACTAGCATATAAAAATATGGATTTACTGTAAATATGTAAAGGAATGCTGAATGCTTCCAACAGGTTATCTGATTTGCAAAAGAAAGACCAAGAAAAAGCTGAGTTACAGAAAGCTAAGAATGATATAGAAGGCTTTATATTTGACACACAAGACAAGTTGTCTCAAGACTTCTATATTAAATGCTCAACACAAGAGGAACGTGAGCATGTTCTGCAGCAACTCTCAGAGGCTTCAGAATGGCACTATGCTCAGCCAGATGATGCAAAGAAAGAGGTATGACAGAGGGAAGTATGTGTAAGACAGATTTTGCCAGCATTAAGTAGAAAAGTTTCTTGTATTTGAATCTTAATTAATATTACACAATTCATTCAGATCTATTTTTTTTTATAATTAGTGACAGGTAAATGTTTTGAAAGAATAAATATGTGGAGGGTGCATATTGGAATTGGCACTATTCTACAGGAAATAATAAACAGATTTGAACAGCAATGAATTTATCTGCCTTGAATGAATGGTTAAGAGAGTAATACCTGGTGAGATGAATATGTCATCTCTTCATTTAAAATTTGAAAATTAACTTAAAAGATTTTTTTAAAAGCCTCAGTAAATAATCTTTTAATTTTAATTATAATATTATCCTTGTGTTTAATCTTTCAAATATAATCAGTAATTTAAAAATATTCATCCATAAGAATTATTTCTTTCTTTTTGTATCAGGTGTTTGTAAACAAATTAAAAGAACTAAAAGACCAAATGAAGAACATAAATATGCGAGTTTACGAGAAGGAAGAGCGTCCTAAAGCATTGGCTGCCTTGAAGCAGCACCTTAATTCCACAACAGTCTTCCTGGAAACTGTTCGTAATATGACTGATGCAGATGATCCCATATTTACTGAAGTTGAGCTGAACACTTTGGAAAAACTCATTAATGAAACAAAAGTGAGTTCTGTTATAGAATTTAGATGATTTTTAAAAGTTTGTCTCAGCAATTTATTATTTTTTCCTCTTTGGGGTTTCATGTTATTTTATTGTTCAGTCTTCTCTTTCAGAATTTTGTATTTTCTGAATACATGAAGTGTACTTTCTATGCAAATGAAAATGTTTCTCGAACCCATCTGTGCTGAAAAATGTACCTCCTAAACTGAAAATCACTGAAAATAGTTTGGTTCACAATTGCAATATTATTTATATTGTACACAAGAATGAGGCACACAGAAATAAAGAGTGTTACTTCCTCTACACTATAACAATTAAACCACTGTCTCTAATCTGCTTTACAAAGCGGTTTCTTGAGAAACCTTTACCTCACCTAGCAGCCTAATTTAATCAGATTGTATGCAAAATGTATTAAAGGATGCTTAAACATCTTTTCAAGTACTTCCAGAATTTTATATCAACAGTTGGTGTTAACTGTAGTTGACAGAACTCAATTTTGCTCATGAATTAATCATTTTCTTTAGTGTTGCTTTCCCATAACATTGAAAAAATGTAGATTGGTAAATTTGGTAAATATTTTTTTTCTTTTACTATTCTGCTTTGATATAATCTAAAAGACTGGTACAGTGAGATGTAGAAGGCAAAATCTTTAACTGTTACTAAGGACTAATAGTGATTTGGATGGAGTATATTGGATACAAAAAATAAACAACTTTGAACATAGTTTTTAATTTCTGCATTCTTTATTTTATTTTAAATGCATTTTTCTCAAGACTTCATTTTTGCTCAAATAGTCAGCATGCCAAATCCACTTTTGAATAGATGTAATTATTCTATGTATCAGAAATTTAGCATGCTTACTCCTCATTTATACATTTAAAAAATTACCTATATTTAAAAGTTTGTATGCAATAGTTTTTATGTTATACTGTTTTAAAATTTTAAAATTTATTCATTTTATTATTTTCTGGATGGATGTTAGCACAAAAAAATCATTGCTTTGTTAATTTAAAATTTGTAGCAGTCGAATATAATTTTATGTCTTGTATCTTATGTTTTGTATGAAAAAGCCTCATTAATTTGTTATATATACAGTAAATATTTTTGAATTTTTTTAAAACTTAAGTTTGTAGTATATACTGTTTTAACTGTTAAAAAATTAATGAGACCAAAACTAAACTAGATATTTTAAAACTAACAACTGATGGTGCTGTCTTATGCCATAAACAACTTATATTCCATATTTGAAGAAATTGGCATATTAATTATTTTTTCCTTAATGTGTTGCCTTAAAGCAGAACATTTTGATATGAATTATTAGTAATAGTTGCATAGAAATTATTATAAATTTTGAATAAAATTGTTGAATATAATAGACTTGATCCAGAGGAATACAAAATGATTAAATCATCATGAATACCATTTAAATCTTGTTCTTTGCCATTTAGTGGCAATTACTTTATGGTTAACTTATTTCATTTTTTACAACAGGAATGGAGAGACTCAGCTGTCAAAGAACAAAAGAAATTAAAAGATCATGAAAACCCAATACTTCAGGTAGAGTCCATTGGATTAAAAATCTATGCCCTTGATCGAGAAATGAAATATTTGATCAATAAAGCCAAAAATTTTAGACCTAAACCTAAAACAGAGAAAAAAGACAACACAACTGCTAAAGGTAGTGACACAGCAGACAGTGATGGGGAGAAAGTAAAATCAAATGAGAAAGAAGAAGTAACAGAGAAGGAAGCATCTAAAGATGCTGATGAGGATGGTGAAGTTACTGTAGAAGAAGAAGGTGATGAAACAACAATCATGCCAGAATCACAAGGTATTTTTTTAAATACACATCTTTATTTTGATCCACTTTTTTTCTCTTGTCGTTTTTGAAAACTTAAGTGAAATGAAGAAAATTAGTGACACTACATTACGTTCAAAAGGAAATGCCATCTGTGCAAAGCTGCAGACTATGAGGTACATCCATTAATAATCAGTTTGATTATTATAATTACCGTGTAAACAAAAATCTGCATACACACAACAAAGGTTGTGGGAAGTTACAAGTGACTGTTGATGTTCTAATTTAATCATTTGTCATAGTAATTTGTAACTTTAACAGATGCACCTGAAAACAAATTTTGTTTTATTTTTACTAATGCATTTGATCTTTAGTTCTACAGATAAACAAAGATAAACTAGTGTAATAAAAACCAAAGAAAAGTAATTTAATAACTAGAAGACTAATTGTTTTGTTTCTTTTATTTTGTTTATTTCTGTTGCTTTTGAGTTTTACTATATGATGCATGCAGTGCATGATACATTCTTAATTATGTTCCTTGTTGAAACTAACAGAAGAAGTACCAAAAACAGAATCAGATCCTGGTGAGATTGAAGATACACTTAAAAACCCTGAGACTGACACCAATACTAAACCAGAAATCCCTGACAAAAATGTTAAACCAGACAGTAAATCTCAGAAAAGTGGTAAGCAGCGTCCAAAGAAAAAAGTTGAACAAGGAAAAGATAGTTCAGAACAAGAGGATATTTTAGAACTTGGTAAGTCATAATAACTGTTTATCTTTTATTCTTTTGTTTAGTTGTAAGTTTTTTTGTTTTTATTGGTTGGGTTTTTTTTTGTTTTTGTCCATGCAACAAGATCTATTTCCTACCCCCTCACTACTGACATATAAGTAGTTAAAGGAACAAAATAATCTTGCCTAGTCAGATTTATTGGAACATTTTGTTTAGATATGTGTTAATGTCAAAAGAGTTGGTTTTTTTATTATATAATTATGTTATAGTTTACATATCAAATAAAAGTTTTCAACTTTTTTATTAACTTAATTATTAAGTTTATACTAAGTATAGTATAATGATACTGTATATAAAGAGATTAAACAATGTAAAGTAAAAATTTACCAGGACTATAATGGACATTCTTAAAACATAATAAATAGCAATATCAGATATATAAAAGAGATGAAGGTATGTTGTAGAGAATGGTTTATTGATTTTTGTTTTCACTGGAAATATATTGTAGAAAATAGTCATTATTATTACAACAACAAAAAATAACTTCTTCAAAAATGATGAGTGAAGTGTATCATAGAAAAAGGTATTTGTCATTATTAGCATTAGACACTGAAATTATTATTATTTTTCTTTTATTTATTTTTGTAAACTGGGATGTATAAATTATGACACTGCACATGTACAAGAATTGTAGACTATGATGCAATTGCATTTTAGGTTGCATTATTGGAAAGGATAAGTAAGCTAGCAGATAGTATTGCAATAGAAAAAGCTTCTTTTGTTTAAGACCGTAGGGGCTTTGTTGTTGCTTTCCTATTGCTGACATTTAAGAGGCTTATGATAAAACCTTACTACATGCAAATTAAAGTTTCTGAGCTTTTATTGCTGCAGGATCTGCTTTATCATGTATTGTTATAAATATTTATGCTTGGGGGGGGTGGGGGTTGAAAAATAAATAAGGTAATGATTTTCAATGATTCATTTCCTTTCTAAAAAAAAAAATTAATTCATTGAAAGTGTCTTGATATTAAAATGATATTGAATGAAATAAAAATTCATTTTATATTCACAGTTAAATTTGGATCTCTTCAATTCTTGCATTGAGTGTTTCTCACAGCTTTTTACTTTTTAACAGAAGTAAACCAAGAGAGACAGAAGGAGGTGAAGGTACATAAGAAGATGCCTGATCATCATAGAATTCTAGATGAAGATTTATGAGGTCGCTGAGAACTCTTGTACTTGTACATGTGCATTGGCACAATTTAGTTGTTAGCATGTTTTGTTTATTTGGGCTTTGGTTCTTTGTTATAATGTTTGTAGTTTCTCTATAATAGCTTGATAGCTACATTGATATGCTTTGGCTCTAGGGAAATACTTGAACATTTGGGGTAACTAACAAAATATTCTACAGCTCTACTCTCCTTTAATTCATATTGCTAGATGCACTAAATTTGATTTATTCTCTTTTCATACCCAGGCACTTGAAATTCATTAGAAATATATGTTCTGATTTCTCTCCTTTCCCTTTCTGATTCCCAAGTAGTTGTATATTTCCTTATATAAACTTTTCACTTCTTATCATAGCCAAACTATTTAGAACCAAGCATGAACATTTGTTCAAAATCTGTTGTCCCATTTTGCTCAATACAGTTGACCCAACTTAAGCATATACATCTTACTGTTGCTCCTCAATGAGTATGTTAATGTAACAAATACTCTGAAAAGAATAGATGCTTAAGATAGCATTATCTGCCTACTGTTGTTTTTTTTTTAATTTTCTGTTGCTATTCAGAATTTTAACATGGATTCCTATTACTATGGCAGGAATTAAATATACATAAATTTAATAAATGTAAGTAATTAAAGGATTCTTGTTACTCAGTATAAGTAATTAAAATGATACCACTTAATACCGCATTTTGGCACTACATAAATTATTTTAATTTAATAATAATAATTAAATATTGATATTTTTATGTTATCAATCCTCGGAAAATAAAATGTATTTAATTAAGTAATATGAATTACTATTTGCTGAAATGCAGATCTAAACAAATTATGAAACAATTAAACCAAGTATTTTGAAGCTCAACTACTCATGAAATAAATGCAGATTTCTGAGTGTGATCAACAGCAAACTAATTTGTATAGTCATTAAATGTGTTACCATTAGGACATTGAGATCTAGTGCAATCAGGTCATAATATGAGAACATACTTGCTTAAATAAATTTTAAGTATTTAGCCTATTAGGGCATTTTTTCACTTTAGCATGAATATTTATTGAATAAAAATAATTTTCTTTTCACTTGCTAAAACTAGATGGAAAAAAGAAAGAATTATAATGTGAGATATCAGTAATAGATGCCAATGCTGATATATATGCTATTTCCATTTGAATTTAAATTATTGCCAAGTGTATTGTTTTAATGTATACTCAGTTGTCCTTAGTCCTAAACCATTTTATTTCTTTCCCTTTTATTTTCTTTTTCTTGGTATTATTTATTTCAGTTATGAATCTGATATTTCTAAATAAAATTTTGTTTTATTTTAAATTAAAATAATGAATAACTTACAAGTTTTATTTCTGAGAACAATTTAGTTGCCTTCTTCATGGACAATCTGTACAATATACTAGTTTTTTTGGGAACCTTTTTGAAAGTATGACTACATCTTAAGAAACAATATTACAAATTTTATCACATCTTTTGAAACATAAGAGAACTTATTTAACAAATTTATTTTCATAAATGTAAGCAATTTATAACAATGTTAATTTTACCTCTGTCAAAATATTACTTTTACAAAATCAAAAATAGCAACAAAACCTAACTGTTGTAGTAGACTAAGTAAATGCACTTTTTAAATTTGAAAGAAGTAGATAGATAGTACTAGCACTGGGACTTAGGAAGTAAAGGAACAGCTAGGGCAGGGGTCACCAACACGGTGCCCGCAGGTACCAGGTCGCCTGCAAAGACCACATGAGTCGCCCGCAGGCCTTTTCTAAGTCTTCACATTATTAATAATGTATAAAGGCAAACTAAAAGAGTGTATCAAACTGGTAGCCCTTCTTATGACTCAGTACCCATGAAGTAGCTCTCAGTATCAAAAAGGTTGGTGACCCCTGAGCTAGGGTATATCTTTTCTTTTAAAGAGAGAGAAATGTATTTTATTAAGATAATATTTTAACTCAGTTATAAATGTGTATAATTTTGTTTATTTATAACTGCATTATGGTGCATTCATTAATGGAACCACAGAGCAAGGTTTTATCTTTTAATCCTAAATATTTCATAAATAGAAATAATTATTTGTTTGTGTTGAGTCAGTTAATATGCCATATTATACTTTCCAAAGTTTTTTTTTTTTAAAGTCATTGCTCATTTTGGAGCAGGATTCATTGTAAAAAGTAATATTTATTTCTTACACAGACTTTACTATTACTAATAATTCAAAGTTTCAGATTCAGTGTACATTGTTTAGCAAACTTATTTTGTCTTTGGTTTTTATAAGCCATAGACAGAATGCTTTGCATTTGAGGCAATTCTAATGCACTATTAATCTTCATAAGATTTCAGTATCTAGCAACAAATATGTGTTGATAATTAGAAGTGCATATATATAATCATCAGTTTGCATTGTATTCCGCATGCGTTTGATTACACTTACAGTCACTGTTTGTTTTGCCATGTGACATGTGAGTAATGTGCATGTGATTCACCATAGCAGAATTGGAGGGGAAAATAAATAATGTTTTTATGTTGACATGATAGAAATGATTGAAAAGTGAAATGACTGAAAAATATAGACAATTTTCTTTTTTAAATCAAGAGACAAAATTTTCACTTCATTTGACAAAAAGAAAAACTTTTTAAAATTAATTTTTCCACATGGCATCACTGTAGTGTAGAGATTTACAAATGACACTTTTTTAAAAGCCAGTAGTTGTTTTATTCTTTTTTAAATTTCTTTAAAATTTCTTACTGATATCTAATTGATATATTTTAACATTACATTACTCAGCTTACATTTCTTAATTTGGGGGTGGGTAGATTTGTGTTGATAATCTGGTTCAGATAAATTCAAAGATCAGAGGAAATAGTCTGCAATTCAGTCTATTTTAGGATGGCCCAATTATTCAACTGCAAGGGCCACAAAACCTAAAATGTTTACAGACCAATCATGAAAAGCAATTATTATACCATATAATTAAAGAAATATTTTTTGTAAGAGTGCAGGCCACAAAACAGTTTTTCCCAGGGCACATTTGGCCTGCAGGACTGCAGTTGGATGACATTGATCTATTTTGATCAGTGCACAGTTTTAACTTAGCAGTCTGTTCAGTTAAAATTGATAAGGAATTTATATACCTTCTTTGTGTATGTGCTCTGGTTATGTTTTTATTTTTGCATGAAACACATTTTATAATTGTTATGCTACAGGGATCATTTTTCATGACACAAATAATACATAGCTATGTGTGACAGAGTAAATTTGCCTATCCCTATTTCTAGACTTAAATTGTTGGGTTTTCAGAGTGGCCTGACCTTGGGCACTCCTTGTGAAGTAAACAACTCAGTTGGAGAATAGGCTAGAAATTGCTGATGCAATCCAAACCAGTTCCAACTGGATGAGTAGTTTTTCTGACTAATAGTCTCACACTTGTTCATAACAAATTCATCTAATGGGGATGGACCAAACATTTCTTTGTTGAAGAAGTACTTTATACTAATCACTTGAATTTGAACATAACTCAAGTCTGGTCATAAAGGTGATTATTAGCTTATGGTAAGTTACTGGCTGATGAAGAAAGAATGGACTTAGAATATTTCGTGCGTTTGCTATTAATGAACATAGAAATAATATTTCAATTACTTAAGAATTATCCAATTCAAATCATAGATCAATTCTTAAGTAATTGAAATATTATTTCTATGTTCATTAATTTGACTACTTGTACATGTAAATTTTGATCGATGGTTTATTTTTTATGCTGTGTATATCGGGCTAATGAAATTGTTACAGAATTTGTAAGTTGATAATGTTTGTAAGAAAGGATTTTAGAGATGAAATATGCCTGAAATTTAGTGCTGCCCTAATTAGACTTTTGCTGAGAAGTAGGCCTTTTTGTTTTACTTTTGTCATGTCATGCTAAAGTGGATACTGTGCTCTACTAGATTGCATTGGTGTGTGAATCTGGTGTTGTGGACATATCAGTAAAAAGTGTTGCTGTAAATTGATTCCTGTGAATTCTGTTTGAGTACCAATATGGCGGAAATTGTGGCATGATTTGGTCTCTAGAATTCATGAAGATTATTTTGGATGTTCCTCATGGTGTGTTGAGTAAATGCATAAGGAAAATCAAGAACATTCCTCCTGAGGTGCTTGATAGCGCATGAGAAATTCAAGATGATTCTTTAATGCATGCTTGGAGAGTTCATCGAAGATTCTGGAACAGTTGTTTAACATGCCTCTAGGGAAGATACGTGGTCCTTGCCTAGATATGAAAGGCAGTGACTTGTTGCAAACCATGTGATTGTGAAACCTGTCAGTGACAGCCACTATCTTTGAACAGATAATGTGTATTAACTTTATTATTTCTCTGAAACTCTATTCTCATTTCTGTGATGATATCCATGAGCGTGAACATGTATTTATGATTAATTGACTGCTTATGTCTATGCTTCAAAAAACTGAATAGTTGTGCAGCATTAATTGAACATTGTTGTGAAGTGATATAAATGTCAACACTCTTTTGATTTTATTCATATGTTGCCATATTTGATTGTTGATTTAATAAATTTATATTTTTTAATTTATTTATCTTCTTACACATATTGATACCATATGTTGGAGAGATAGTGGGTGGATAGGGGCTCGCAAAATGTAGATTAAAGATGGGTATATCTTCTCCTTTAGTAAGTAAGAAGTTTTCCAACTATGGAAATATTGTATGATAGCAAGTTTGTCTTTAATATTGTGGAAGAGAGAAAACATTTACAGTGCTTGCATGTCCACCAAGTGAGCAAGACAAGTGGTGTCTTCTGGAGAATTATTAATAACATAAATTAAGATTCTCATCACTTGTAATTAGTTATGGATGATTAATTAACAGTAATAATTATAACCATTAACTAGTGTAGCATAGGAGTCACTCTATGATTTAACAATTTTTACAGTTCTCAAAATCAAGAAATGTTTGAGTATCCACAAAGCAGAATCAGTATCAAGTTTTGATAAGTCCTCTAAGTTTTAATACATATATATATATATATATACTCAGTTTGATGGGAAAAGTATAACTAACAGTAACTAACACATTCACAATCTGATTGATAATAAAAAATAAAGATTACTCTGAACTTGTTACATTTGTTTTAAATCAATTGTTTATTTTGTCTCACATTCATTTTAATTTTCCTTTACTGTTGCAGAGTCAGACAGCAAAGAAAAAGACAGCCAAACAGAGTCCCCTCATGTAGAGTTATAACTAGCCTTAATGTATTAAATTTAAAAAGATCTACTTTCATTTGAATGTTTACATCTGTGCATATGTTTGTTGTTTTCATTGACTGCTTGCTCTGAAATGTTTGAATCGACTTCCTAAAATGGAACAATATTATGATGGAATGTTGTCAGACTGTTTAATGATTGAATGATTGGTCGGTTCTCTTTGAAGAAAATATCATATATATGTTTTTTGGTTTTTTAAAAAATTAATTGATTTTATAAAACAACAAACTAAAACCTGATATTTTGTTTATCTTTTTAAAGTATGTAAAATGTTCATGTGATTATTATTTTTGTGTATACTTATTACTTTCATCAATTCTTTGCATTCCTGAAATGGATGTTTGTCTTTTGAAGTTCACATTTGACTAAGTTAATAAATTATTTTGATTTACATTAATGTTAATTTCAACACAATGTTACAGACTGTTTAAGACTAAAGAACATTGTTCTATATTTATGCCAAAGTTTAACTAAAATAAGACAGAAATTAATAATAAACTTATAGAAATGTGTGTATGCATTTCCCACTTTTCTATATTTATAAAACAAACTTTTGTTTATATATGAAGGTAAATTCTTTTAATCATTTATGAACTGCAGCTTTTACTACTAAGCCATATATATCTTGAACAAGTAATTTTTATTTTCCATTCACTGAATATTCTAGTAATTTTTTTACAACTACACCCATGCACCCCCCCACCCCCCAAAAAATAAAATAAAATAAAAACAATACATAAAAAAATTGTTCTATTTCACTGAAAAACATAATGCATTTGGCACTTATTCTGTGTAAATATATCACACAAAATATTCATATCTATTATTTATCTTATATCTATTTCTCTTTTCTTAATAAGAAAAATTGAAACATAATTAATCCATGAAACTCCTTGATATTGGTTCACTATGGAGTTCATGTGTTCTCTTAGCAACTGAAAGAGTGTCAGTGGCATTCTCCCTGGAGTAGAAGACAGTACTGTTGAAAGGTTATAATATAATTCATTTACTTGTTCTCTCTGAATCTTTAACTACGCTTGAGATTTTCTTCATTAATATTTAAAATTGTTTCTTTGTACAATTATTGTGTTCTAATTGTATCATTCAATGAAACTAGCATTAAATATTTAATATTATTTTACACTTGCTTTGCTATTGTTTTACCTAAGCTTGTTAAATGTAATTAAGTATGCACATTCTGTTAAGAGTACTTGGGCACAAAATTAGAACCAGAATTCCTAATTGTTATGTGTTATTTTGCATCAACAGTTTCTTAGATTTTGATTGTTATTGTTAAGTAGTGGAGTTGTTAGTTTGTTCTGCACTTATAAACTGTTGCTGTATTTCTTTTAATAATGTATGATTACTATTTTTGTTTTAATATGTTATCCATAAGTTATATATTTAATTGAAAAGTATCTTTTAATTTTAAACTTAAAGTGAAAGATTACCATAATGGACTTGAAGGACTAACAGTGTGCAATTACCATTCATATTTTGTGCAAGAAAGAGACTCCATTTTCTAAATGTCATGACTGATTAAAAGAATTGTTTTCTGAAAGATGCACTCTTTTGCCAATATTACTTATTTTTATCTTTTTGTAAATAATTTTGTAATGCTTCTCAAAATTAAATAGTATTACACCCATATAGTGTCAAATGAAAAAAAAAATGTGTATAAACTCATTTTGTAGTGTTTCCTCCTCCAGGGATGCGTGTAAAACAATAGGTTTTGCTAAGATTTACATAGTGGGACTTTTAATTGGTTAGTAAAGCACTGTTTAGGAATATTTAAAGTGTTAAGTATTGTTTTCTTAAAAACCCTTACTAATCCTTTTTACATTAAACCCTGTAACCAATTAAAAACGAACTCTTAAATAAATCCACTTAAAAAATAAATGTACCTGTTTAAATGTTGAAAGAAACCAGCTATTCTGGACGTTTTTTGCTTGACAGCTCGAAAACACACAAATCACATTATCTTGGAGAAATTCTAAATATAGAACTCTGACCTCACAAACGTGGCATCGCATGAGAGGCATAACAAAGCTGGGTGGATCTTTGCTTCACTGTTTAAGTGTCATTTCTTCAGAGTGTTTTTCAGCTTTCAATAGAGTTAACAATTTCAATTTATACATCAGTTGCTAATCATAGGAATATGACTAAAAATCCAAACATTGCCTTTTTTACAAAAAATTAGATGTTTACATAACAAAAGTTAGCACTTATTTGGTAATTGAACTACATATACCTAGATGTATATAATAAGCAGTAAATCTATTTCCTAAGCATTTAAATATTATAGTTTAATCAGATAGGTTAATTGTGATTGTGCTTGACTACATAAATCTATGCCTCCTTCCATTGAAATTGACTTACAACCCATGTTGTGAATGTGTCTGAATGTATCCTGATAAATCGCTTTCACTTTCTGTTTCATGATACTTGATTGATAAAGAGCTAATCCTTTTTTATTAAGAGATTCAAAATATCTTCTCGTCATCGTTTAACCTTCCTCTTACATCATGACTTTGTTGCAACTCATTTGATGTCACAAGCACATGCATTTCCTCAGAGGCTGAATCCCTTGTGTAAAGAAAATATATTTTAATTCACAAAGTGTATTTATTGTTCATTCACAACAAAAGGACTAGGTTTTGTCAAAATAATGATGTATGTTTTAAAATTTTATGAAAAAATATTTGGAAGCATTTCTAATCCTTTAAATCAAAATATCCTAAAATGTTCCATTTTACAACCATATGCTTGATCTCTGTCTTCATTACTTTTATATATATATAAACACACTTTCAACAAATATAAGATAAAAATTAACTTCCAATATAAATAATAATTCTCCATTACCCTTATTTTGTTTATTTAATTTAATGAAAGCTTGCTTTCATTTTTAACTGGGGATGGGTGGGTGGGGAGATAACAACTTGGGCAGTCCTTTAACATGAATCTTTTTTCATTCAAACACATATAATTAGTTTCCTGTTAAGGCAATTGAACAAAATGCCCTTCTTTATACTGGCTTTAATTTTTTTATTAAGCATTCGTTTTAAACAACAAAAAATTAACCTATTTTATTCCTTTGAACATGTGTTGGCTACAAATCAGCTCGCTCATGTATAACTGTAAACTACAAATTCATCAGCAACATAAATCACTTGTTAAAATGAAATGTTCTGACACTAGAAAAGTAAGTAAATAATTCTTATAGTAAATTTCAAAAATTCTACCTAATTACCTTTGCAAATTTCTAAGAATAATTTTATATATAATACATGAACACACACTTGTTATGTACGCTTGCCAAAACAGATTGCAGATAAGTATTGTACAGTACAGAACAGTATATAATGCTGTTCACTCAGTAAAATTTCCATTTGTTGCTTTAGACCAGGGGTCACCAAACTTTTCAGCCCAAGGGCTGCATTAACTATCAAACAGCAGTTCGGGGGCCAACTACACACTCGAGGTCCAAATAAAAAATCAATACATGGATGTTGTTTTTAATTATTTATTTAATATTATTTTATTCAGTTATTATTTAACAACACATTGATACACTACACATGAACACCTGTATTAGTGGGAATGGTGAAATTGTTTCCTGGATGCCAAAATAGCAGACATTTCTGGCTTTAGATTTGATGTCCCTAACATCAACAGTGATCTGAGATTATCATCAGACAAGTTTGTTCTCAAATTGTTCTTCACATATTTCATTCTTGAAAATGTTTGTTCACACAGGTATGTTCCAAAGATTGAAAGGTACCTTGATGCAAAGGTTTTGACATTACGAAAGTCTTCCCTGGGCAAAAATTGGTAAAAACCCACCAGTCCTTCTTTGAACTTGTCCCTAAGGAGGTCATTTGCTTGCAACTCAATGACCTCCAGCTGCAGTTCATCTGGGCAACTGGCCACATCTGCTTCAAATGGGTTTTGAAACAGTCTCACTTTTTCTGCCTTTGAATCCAAGTCAGAAAACCGCTCCTGAAACTGCAGCTGGAGGTCTTTGATGATCTCACATGCAAATGACGTGGGGAACTTAGCTGTTGCTTCAGCCATGAAGACCTTGCACTGCTGAAAGCATCAAGTTGTTGGCCTGTACTTGTTCCAAAAACAAGACAAGTTTGGATCTGAAGGCCTTTAGGTGGGTGTATAGATCAGAAACTAGATTTTCCTCTCCTTGTAGTTTTAGGTTCAGAAAATTTAAATGACTAGTTATGTCTGCAGCAAAGGCTAATTTCCATACCCACTCTTCATCAGACAGTAATGGCTGTGGCTTGCCTACTTTCCAGGAAATCACCTATTTCCTTTCATAACTTAAATACTCTGCTCAGAACTTTCTCACAACTTAGCCATCTTACTGCTGTGTAATATGGTAAATCTTGTGATTCTTTGTCTATGGTTGAGCCCATGTGACTTTATTAAATTCACCATCTTCACCACACAGGATTCAGTATGCTGCTAATGTCCATATATTTAGCACACAAAGCTTGCTGGTGAATAATACAGTGCAGGAACATTGATTGTGGAATGTTTTTCTCAGTACACATCTGCTTTACTTGTCCAACCAAGCCTTTCTTTATGCCACTCATGTTCTTTCCTCCAACAACAGTCAGGCAACTGAGGTTAGTCCAGTCCAAGTTATAATCAGCAAATGTTTTTTTCAACTCGTTGAATATATCCTCTCCGGTAACAGTGTCATACATGCTATGTAGGGAAGCCAGCTCTTGTATTATGTTCATGTCTTCATCTACACCTCTAATGAATACAAGCATTTGAGAGGTGGAACAGCCGTCCAGCGATTCATCCATTGCAATCGAAAAAGGGCGAAACTTGCTTGCATTTATCGCTATTTGAGTCACAATGTTTTCACCCATGTCTGCAACACGGTGGGCAATGGATTTGCAAATAAAAGCTACATTTTTTAATTGTTTCGACTTTTCTGGGCAAAGTTCCTCAGCCACTTTCAACAAACATTCCTTCACTACTTCACCATCTGTAAATGGTTTGCCACTTTTAGCCAGGATGTAGGCAACTTTATAACTGGCCTTAGTTAAGGATTCATTTTCATTTGAGGATTTACTGAACAATGTCTGTTGAGATGTGAGTTGATTTTGTAATTTAGAAAACTTTTTGGCATGACTTTATCCTCCAACTGTGCATATTTCTCCTGATGTTTGTTTTGATGATGACGGCGCAGGTTGTATTCTTTCATCGCAGCCACAGTTTCGTTGCGAATCACACACAATGCTTTCTTGCCGGATTTGATGAAGAAGTATTTCAAATTCCATTCTTCTTGAAATTGCCGACACTCATCTTCTATTTTTCTTTTCCTCTTCTTGGCCATCGCTGGGCACTAAAATAAAGTGAATTCAACATGAATAAATAATGAAACTGAAAGTATCTTGCACACAATATCACTCAAAAACCCTGATTATGCGAACTAATTTAGTCGCAATTATAGCTGCAAATGACCTGAAACAATTTGTGGCAAGGTACTCTCTGTTAATTGCTTATTATAAATTTATGATATTCATAAATAATACACAAACAATAATTCTTCCTTACAATCAACACACACAGTCACCCGACGCAGTCTTTATCTCTCTATCGATGATGGGAACTATCCTAAACTAGCACTTAACCGTCTTTCTAATGTCATTACGCCATCTGGCAATTTACTATTGTCAATTCAGAACAATTACTATGGTTAAGCATATAGTCAGTACAGTCTCTAATTTATCTTACAACGATTCTCAAAAAATGTCAATAATCAAATTTAGATAATAATACAGTTTTAGGCAATAAAAGACATTAAGTAAGAATCAGAAAATAGATAAGGAATTTACGAATAATCAGAGAAACATGTACACTGGTACCTCGCAAAACGAACGCCGCTGCAAACGCCTGCGTGGCTCGCAGAACGAACTTGTTTCACATAACGAACCATATGTATGCCGTAAAAACATCGCATTTCCTGTATCCAAGCAGTCGTGTATTGCGCGGCTCATATGAAAGCAGGGGGTGTTTGTCCCCAGTTGATTGTCCTTTTCTCCTACATCGCATTTCCTGTGAATAAAGGGCCGAATCTGACCAGTCGTGTATTGTGCAGCTCAGATGAAAGCAGGGGGTGTTTGTCCCTAGTTGATTGTTCTTTTTTCCTTGCTTTGATGTGTTTTTGCCATCTGTGTGTTTACTGGTTGATGATTACTGTACAGTACTGTACATGTATAGAATTCAAAGTCTTATTCTCGTCATTGCAGGAAAACTTTTCATGTGTGAAGTGAACATTCTTGTTTCAGTGAAGTGTGAACCCCAAGAAAAATGGGTCCAAAGAAAGGAGGTGTTAGTGGAAAAGCCAGAACAGTTCTTACCATCGAAACCAAGAAAGAAATCATTGAACTGCATAACAAAGGAGTGAGAGTGGTAGACAGCCATGAAGTTTAAGGTGAACAAGTCCACCATTGGGACCATCTTGAAAAAGAAAGATGAAATTGCTCAAGCCAAGGTGGCTAAGGGAATGACCAGGTTGTACAGTGATGTGCTGAGAATGTCACACTGCCATGTCTTCATATTCCCCTAATTTCTTTGATTTTTCGCGTCAATGTGGAACGGATTGCACAATTTCCTGTAGAAGTCTATGGGATATCGTGTTTCACATAACGAACGCACTGCTGGAACGAATTGTGTTCATTATGCGAGGTACCACTATACAGATAACAGTTATTACATGAACAATACATAATAATGGTTCACCTGATGCGGCCTGTGAGCCGTAATCTTGTTCCTGTATCAAAGATGACTGGCGGGTAAAAGTCTGGTTAAGAGAGTCACGCCTAGAAACAGTTCTGCATACCGTCACAACAAAATGTTCTTGAATAATCTGTAAGCAAATACACAACACAGTACAAAATCACAGTTTTGTTTCACAGTCACTGAATCAGTTCATGAAGATGAAGTTATACACAGATTCAGTTGCAGATCTGGCACAATTTCGAATCTCAAGCACTTGGCTTGTCATTTGTTGGTTTTTTTTGCT
Organism: Sinotaia quadrata; assembly: GCA_028829895.1. NCBI lineage: Eukaryota > Metazoa > Mollusca > Gastropoda > Architaenioglossa > Viviparidae > Sinotaia > Sinotaia quadrata. Next base: position 108,128,933 of record CM054179.1, read on the forward strand.
GACTTTTCTCCAGAGGATGCAGTAAGCCTTTTATCAGAGATATTCTCAGCTTTGGAGGTCCTCTGGAGAAAACTGCCTCACTTGTTTCTGGAGAGGGTGGGGTGGTGGTGTGTCGAGTAGATGTAGTGTGTGCATCGTTGGTGATGATCGCTGTGTTGCATGTCGGCGTGTCTGGTCGGTGGAGGTAGGCTTTAGTCTGGAGGTCCATTGACTGAGTTGCTGTTGTAGTTGTCGCCATTGTTGTGGTGACGGGGGTGGGGGGTGTTTACAGAGCCCAGGCTAGAAACACGCTAAGTCTGTACTCAGCATGTATATGCACCTGGGATGTTCACCCCCTGTTCTGCTTAGTGGTTTGGGCATTGTTGTCATTGGCTCTGATGTTGTCCCTAGCATCCATAGGGTTGTGTATAGATGTGTGCTTGTGGCCAGTATAGACAGTCTAGTACGAGTTGGATCATGTCTGCAATTGGATGGTTGTAAAAACCCACTGTACTGATACTCACTGTGCCTTTGCCATTGTTGTCAGTGGTAACTGTGGTGGTGGTGGTGTTGCAGTTCCTGTTGGCGCTGTGGTTGTCTGATGCCTAGTGGTGGGCGCCGTCTTAGATTTGGGCTTTGTTCTGTGATTGTTTTGGTCTGTTATCATCGTCAGTGTGGTTGTTGTAGTGGCCCTTGGTGGTGTATCTGGTAGTGGTGAGAGTGCAGGAGCCACTTGTGTGTTTGTTAGTTCGGCGATGGCCACTGTGAGTTCTGTCTGTCTGTCTTCTTTAGGAGGGTCAGTGGATTTAGGACTCCATTCCTTTTTGTCTTTCTTCATCTTTTTCGTGTTTGGTTGTTTTTTCCTGTGCTTTTTGGTTTGTCATCGTCGTTCGTAGTTTGTGTCTCTCTACTTTCTGGAACTGTGGTGGGAGTTTGGGTTTTCTTGTTCTCTGCAGTAGTGGTCAGGGTTTGGGTGAAAGCCCGTCTTGTTTCCTCCGTTTCTGTTTGTGAAGAGCGTGTTTTTGTTGTCGGCGTTATTTTCCAGATGATGTCTGTCTCTGTTTCACAGTCTGTTGATGTAGTTTTTTCCGGTTGTCTTGTCAGGTGCTTGTTTAAAATCTTGTGGAGACCAATTGCAGTTAAGATGCTTGCTGTCTAGTGGTAAGTTCATCTTCCGTTTTTGTGTGGAAGAGGGTCAACAGCAAATTAGTGAACGCATTTTTTAGTTCAACGTTTTCAGTTTCTAGTGTGAAGGTGAAGGGGGTAACTTTTTGTATGCCCCCATTTTCGGTTGGTATGCTGATTTCACAGCTGTATTTTGTCCAGTCTTCTCCTTTGTACTTCTTAATGTTTGCACCTCTTCAAGCCTCTTTCGCCGTATCTGTCTCAGCTGGGCTATGCGCTCATTTGTGAAACAGAAAGGGCCGTCCGCATCTTCTGTGACTGGCTCAGAATCGCGTAAAATGTCACATGGTGGAGTGGCGTTTTTGCCAGCCCTGAAAAGGGCTGATGCTTGGTGCTGGCTTGTCTGGTGTGGCGCTTTGACATGACTCTCCTCCCGGCGGTCCAATGGATGGAGAGCGTTCGTCGGTGGTCTGAAGCGAAGTGTCTGGTGTGGTTGGCTTGTCATCGTCGTAGTGTAGGGGGCACTTCCGGCTTCTGCCGCTTTCGCGCTGGGTGAGGGAGTTGGGAAAAGTTGGGGGTTTGGCTTGTCAGGTTTTTTTTTTTGATTTTTTTTGCTGGCACTCTCCAGAGGATGCAGGAAGCCTTTTATCTGGGATATTATCAGCTTTGGTGCTCCCCTGGAGGGTCTTCCTCTCCTCACTTGTTTCTGGAGAGGGGTGAGGGTGGATGTTTGGGGGTGGTATTGATCTTCATGCCTGTGGTGGTTGGGAGGCAGGTGCAGGTGGGTGGTGGTGGTAGACTCCTGTAGCAGTCGCCGTGGCTAGCTGTAGAGTGCTGGAGGAGGATTTTTTTTTATGCTTATTTTTTCGTGCGGAATGTGTGTGTCCTAGTCCTCTTTTCAGGGCCATTCCAGCGATGTCCTTGGTGTTGTTCAGTAGCGCTGGAAAAAAAAAATGCTGGTGTCCATGGCTGACTGGTCGGTATGTACTTCTATAGAGCACAAGGGACCTCTCACCGAGTTTCAGACTGACGATTTTTCTCCCTTGATGTAGTTGTACTTGTGAAAAAAAAAACCCAAACTAAAAACTAAAATCTGTACCGTGTCCCTCTGTGGTGTGTTGTTTCACTATTGTTAATCCGCCATCAGTTGCCGTACTGGGGAGGTCCTGGGTGCCATGGTAGCTGGTAAATTGGCTAAGTGTTAAAAAGCCACCATAAAAATTTGGAGGGTGGCAGCTGTCCTTTGTTGTTGTAGTTGTGCTGGTACTGTTACCTGTGGATCTTTCTAGTTTCTGTTGATCCCTAATCCACTTTGGAGGGCAGTTTCTTTTTTTCTTCTTTTCTGTCTGTGTAGTGGCAACAAAGGTTTGTTTTTCTTCACTGATGTTATCTGTGTTGATATTAGCGTCCGTAGTTGATGTCTTTTGCTCTTTGCCTTTCTGTCACTGTCATTGTTTGAGTGTCCTTTGTGGCCGACTCGCTCTTTTCCATTTGCGTGTTTGTAGTAGCGAGTGTTGTCTTTCCTGTTTTTTTCTTTTGGCTGTGTTCTGACGTCTGAGTTTCTTGCGTTATCTTCTCGTCCGTCTCTGTTTGTTTATTTGCCTCTAGTGACTCGCGGTGGTGGGGTCTGTTTCTTGAATATGCATCCAAGTTTTTGCCTTGTTGGATTCTTTTTTTCTTGTTCCCGAGTTTCCATGGTATTGTATAATTTTGTAAGTGGCTACTTTGGCTTCCACTGTGGCCATTTTGCGGTTCAGGTAATGTCCCTGCAAGGACTGTAGTGTGTTGTCCATGGCTCTATACAGTTTGGAGGGCCTTATTAGTATTTGGAAGTCATCCCTCCAGATAGTTGTTTCTATTTCTTTACATGTAGTGCAGACCGCTTGAGTACAGTTGAATAAGTGGTGGTTGGAAACTGTAGGCGTTCAGGACGATCGTTAGCTTATGGTAATTAAATGACTGATAAAGGAAGAATGAACTTAGAATATTTCATACATTTGCTATTGATCCATGATTTGAATTAGAGAACGCTTATGTAATTGAGCCATTATTTCTATGTTCATTAATTTGACTACGTTGTACATTATACTTGTGAATTTTGACTGATGCTATATGCATGTATCAGGCTAACAAAATTGTTGCAGGATTTGTAAGAGAGAAAGGAGTTTAGAGATGAAATATGCCTGAAATTTAGTGCTGCATTAATTTGACTTTTGCAGAACAGAGCAAGCCTTTTTGTTGTCATCTCATGATACAGTGACTACTGTATTCTAGTTGAATATGTTGACGTGTGCATCCAGCATTGTTGTCAACTTATCAGTAAATTGTGTTGCTGAAAGTTGATTCCTGTGAATTCCGTTAGAGAACCAATACAGCAGAGATTTGTGGCCTAAGTTTGGCCTCGACAATTCATGAAGATTATTTTGATTGTTTCTTGTGATGTGTTGAATAAACGCACACAGAAATTTAAAAACATTCCTCCTAATATGCTCGGTAGAGCATGTGAAAGTCAGGACAATTCTCTACTGTGTGCTTGGAGAGCACGTCGAAAATTCTGGAACAGTTGCGTAACGTGTTTTTTGAAGGGACACATGGGATCTCACCTGAATAAGAAAGACAGTGACGGTTGCAAACTGCATGATTGTGAACATGCATTGGAGACAGCCACCATCTTTGAAAAGGTTATGTATATTGACTTTAATTATTTCATTTTACTCATATTTCTGCGATGATATCCATGAACTTGATTATGTATTTGTTAATGGACTGCTTATGTCTATGCATAAACTGAATGATTGTCTAATGTTAATTGAAAATTGTTCTGAAGTGATTGTTGATTTAATAAATTTATTGACCTTCTTATACATATTGATAACCATAGGTTGAAAGACTGGGGGTGGAAGGGGGCTCTCTAAATATAGATTAAAGATGAATTTGTCTTCTCCTTTAGTAAATTTTCCACCTACAGAAATATTGTTTAATGGTAAGTGTTTGTCTTTAATGTTGTGGAAGGAAGAAAATGTTTACAGCGCTTGCATATCCACCAAATGAGAGAGATGAGTGGTGTCTTTTGGAGAATTATTAATACCATAAATTAAGATTTTCATTGCTTGTAATTAGCTATGGATGATTAATTAATAATAATAATAACCATTAACTTGGTGGCATTAGTGTCACACTGAGGTATAACTATCACTATATGTAGCATTGCACAGGAATGGGAAATGTCAACTTTTTCTTCCGATAACAAAAAAAATTTTTTTTAAAAACCTGAAAGATTGTACCACTGAGGTTAGTGAATTGGTAATATTATTTTGATAAGATTAATGAATATTAACTTTCTCTAAACAAAAGAAAGGCTACAGCATAACAAAACTAGACACTGAAAAAAGTTTGTAATTCTCCTTTAATTTTCAAATTTCCCTCTTAAGTTAGTGACAATTATTAACAGTTTTTGCTCAATGTGGTTGGATATGTTTATAGCTAGAAAATATGCAAACCATTCCAGATCTCCACCAGAATGTATATACATAGGTGTGAATTGATAAATATACAGTAAGACAGACTTATTTAAAGTCACTAGATAAAATTTCCTGAAAAGCAAGCAAAAACAAAAAAAATGTACAGGTCCTTAAAAAAAAAAAAAATCATTTTATGAGCATGTTCTTCAAAATTCTTAGATGTCCTTTCTTGCTCTCATGTCTCATCTCTTTCTCTCTCACTCTCAGTTCCATTTACAACAAAATGTGGTTCAAACATAACAATATAAAAAAATTCTTAATGGTTCTGACTCTCTATGATTCATTGGGAATAAAATATTTCTTCTCATTCCATACTGTATCAATATACATTGATGTCTCTGTTAAAGAGGCAACAAACAGAACTGTAACTTCAGTAAATGTAAATCAATGTATATAAATTTGCTATAAGTCTCATGAAAGTGCAGTGCTTGACTTAATGAATAATAAGAATGCTTGATGAAAAGGTCAACAAAATATTTAAAGAAAATACTTCAATCGGCCTGTTAAAATACCATGCCAAGAATAAAATGGGTGATCAGATCTAAGATAATTTTTGCTGTCAAAAGAAACAATGGCAATCAGACAGCTGTTAGAATAAGATGTAAATTCATGGGTTTACCAAAGACTCAAAACGCATGGCAATATAGATTAATGCCAATTGCATATTCAAACAGTTTATACATATAACAAACGAGAGTATTCAAGATTTTTTTGAAGTTGTGCACCAGATCCAGCATTAGTTTGATCATGGGATCACTCATTGTTATATAAACAGTTTTCAAGTGCAAATCTTTTAACAACCTTTCTTGGAAAGTTATAACTTACATTTTCATGAAGTATTATTATTTGTAAGAGTAAAGTGAAAATTTACAGGCACAGATTTCAAGTTTTAAAATTTTGGACTGGCTGACAGATTTTTAAATAAAGGAATATCACAAGCTGCATTCTTGAACACAATAGCCTTTCATGTTTTAGGTGCAACCATATTTAATAGATTTTGTACCACAAGTAGACCTCTCCCTTAGCAAAGTGAAATATTGATCTGTATGATTAGTGTGCCATAAGTTGAATATTTACAACATGCTGTTCGCTTTAGTAATTCTTAACATTATGATTCATGTTTAACACCAATAACAATTATACAAGTTACCACAAGCACAGGTCAAAAAAAAAAGTATGCACATGGTCTGATAGAAGAAAACATTAAAAACTTAATATATATGTGCTATTACAGACTGGTCTTGTTACTGAATGTCTGAAAAGGCTGATGATACATAACAAGCAGATCTGTTTTCATTCATCAGAATATTCAAGCAAGCAAGTTTTTAATTTTATTCTTGTTGATGCTAAAATGCATGAATTATACACTGCATAATGCATTATCAAATGACTGCAAGGTATTAAAATACATGAAATATTACTGCAGATCATTTAATTTAACCCGTTCGCCGGCGGCCATGTTTTGACGCTTAACGATAACTGAATGGGTCAGTGTGCTAAAAAATTTAAAGCGACTGTAATTATCAATGGATTTTAAAAATTTAAATTACTACCTATTATAGACATACTAAGGAATCTTAAAAGTATTTTTTAAATTTATTTCGAATTCAAAAACAAAGAAATAATACAAAGATTTCTTATCTTTTTGTTGAACTTGGGAACATTTTCACCGTTTTTTTTTTTTACTAGTCTACTAAATAATTAAAAGCAAGCATAATTCGTACAATTCTAAAATGATTTTCAAAATAAATATTATGGGGGACATTTTAAAAATATTTATTTAATTTTTTAACGTTTGCTGATTATTATTTTAAATTCAAAAATAAATAAATAAATAAAAAGTTTTCTTACCTTTTTCTTGTGTTGGCCTTCGTCAATTTGTTAGATGTTTCCTTGAATAAAATCCGAAGAAAACGATTTTTGTTGATTGCCATTTGAATATATGGTATAAATAATAATTTATCTTGTGTAAATAAATATTATTCCTGGGGAAATTGGTTGATTTTGAACAAAACGAAAGAGTCATATGAAAACCACGAGGGTTCGGTTTGAGACTGATCGGTTTTTTTTTTTTATTATCAAATGGTCACATCCAAAAATTCAGTAGGCCTGTCGAATTTCATCTACAATATATTAAATTTATTTACACAATAAAGTTCTTTAGGTAGGATCAGGCAATCAACAAAAAATCGTGTTTGAAACGTGCAATGTATAATTCCAAACCGGTTCAAAATGGCGGCTCAGCTTCTTTACAAGCGAGGGGTGACTCGGGATTTCCGAACTTTTTAATGATATGACTGTTCTAAAATTAGTTAGCCAATGATAAAATTAGAGTAGATTGGCTGCTGAACACAAACATATCTTTCTCCTTGACCTTGATTTATATTTTTTTTAAAGTGGCTATCAATAAAAATAGTATCATAACGACGTCATAACGACGTCCACGAGGTTTCGGGTGGAGACAGACCGGTTTTTATTTTTTATTATCAAATGGTCACATCCAAAAATTCAGTAGGCCTGTCGAATTTCATCTACAATATATTAAATTTATTTACACAATAAAGTTCGTTAGGTAGGATCAAGCAAACAACTGAAAATGGTCCTTGAAACGAGCCATGTGTAGTACAAACTTCGGTTCAAAATGGCGGCTCAGCTTCGATAAACGTGAGGTGTCTGGGGATTTCCGAACTTTGTAATGGAAAAAACCTTTCTAAAAATAGTTAACCAATGATAAAATTAGAGCAGATTGGCTGCTGAACCCAAACATATCGTCTGCTTGACTTGATTGTTATTTTTTTTAAGTGGCTATCGATTTAAAAAAGTGTGCGCATGCGCTAACCATTCTCGGTAGCGGGCCGGCGAACGGGTTAAATCAATAAAATTCCGAGTCTGAAAATGAATTTTTAAATTGAATTTTAAATGTAACTGAATCAGGGTATGTGTATCATTCATTATCACCTCATCATGTTTTTATTATAAATATGGTGAAGATCTTTTTCCAGTCTGCCTACAATCATATTTATAACAGCCAACTGTTGTAATGCACAAGATTGATGGTGGAAAAAAAACACCCAATTTAATGCAAAATTCATTGTGATAACTAAGGCCAACATATTTGGAATAGAAATTGCTTTATGCTTACCATACAATATTAGTGATATTGTAGCAAATAGCTTGTGATAGACACATGACTTTGCTATGTGCTAGGGAACAGGAGTCAACATCATGTGAACTGGGAAAAGGATATTACTCTATATAGACATTGAAAGATTTAAAAAAAATCGTATCAGTTAGATTATTTTAATATTGATAAGAATCACAAGGCATATTGCTGACTCAAAAATAATGAGGCAATGGGTTATTATATTACAAAAGTTTGAGTCTAAAGACAGTATAGTGATGCCATGTACACATCTGGGTAACTCAGATTAACACACAGAATTAATATCATGTTTTTCATGCCTATATATAAGTAAGAATACTATTTTGATTTAATTATAAATGAATATAGAGAATATAGTTGACAGAGAATCAGATGATAATTAGTGTCAATAAAAGTACTCTTATCATAAACATGTAAAAATTTATTAGGATGAATGCAATATGGAAGAAAAATGAATCAGAATAATAACAAATATAATTTTTTATTTTAGATTCGTTTACAATTTTAAAAATGTTCAATGAACATATTCCAATATTTAATAATGCAACAAAACAATTTTCTCAAAAAAGCTTTTATCTTGATGACAGATTTTCAAATCCTAAACCAAATCTGCAGGATTTTCCATTTGCAACTTTATTTTTCATCACGTTTCAGATTGTAAAGTGTTTCAAACAAATATTTATCATGATCAGAAATAACAAATAAAACTATTATTCCACCTTATATGAAAAAGGAAATCAAATCTGAAGGTTGCTATGGTTTAAAACCTTAAATCCAAGGCTGTCAATATACAACCTTTAGAGATTGTAAACTGTCTTATATTTTCTAATAAAATCAGAAGATCAAAGACCGCCATTATTCCTCACTATATTGCTGTCTCTTTCTCTAGTTATTTGCTTTAATAAATTCTCCAAATTCTTTATACAGTTTGATAATATGCAAATAATTTCTTTATGAGTTAATCAGCAGCCATTTTTTTGTACGCAAATCCCCCACCCCCACCCCCCAAAACAAAATTCAAACTGTATAAGGAAAAAATCTTAATGAACAACAAAATTCAAAATGGCCACTATTCTTGAAAAGAAGTCCTCTTTCAGAATTAAAAGAAATTGTGCTGAAAATTAGTTATATAATTCCAAATGTTCTTAGTGATCGAAGTTGGAATCCACAATATCCTAACTCAGGTTTTTGAAAGAAAAACCAGAAACAACCAAAGTGAATGCTGAAGTATCAAAAACTCAATGATGACTTGCGAATGTTTTCACAGCATTTTATTTAAATAAACATGTTTATGCAAAGTGATAGAGAATAAAAAGGACTTCTTAACTAATTCAAGGGTTTGTGGGAAAATTCACATGCTTTTCAAGGACAAAATTCAAGTACTTTCAAGATGGTTCTCATTTTTCAAGGACTTTTCAAAGTTGTTGTGAAGCCTGGTGCTATCAGAGAGAACAGCACATCAACAATGAATGTATATATTAAAATTAGCCACAAGTTTAATAAGCATGTGGTAAAGCAGGCAATTTACTTCTGAAATTTCAAATTAAAATTAAACAACCCCCTCATTATAACTTAATAATCAAACAATACTGACCTTTGTGACATATAACAACAGTTGGTCTGATAAATGATCTTATGAAATTTTATGTTCCACACTCCTTAAAGTAACAGGGAGTCAAAATTATGAATCAGTTGCAAGTGTACATTTGACCATGTGCTTATGATACAAGTAATTTTAATCTCAGGCACAACCAAAAACTATGATGCGTCACCAGAAGATAGTTCAGGTGGCACAATTCCATTCTGTTGAAGTGCCTGCCGCAACAGTTCATTTTCTCTCTTCAGTTCATCACACTGCTGGCGAAAAAGTTCCAGATCAACAGAAAGACGTTCTACTTCCTTTGCATTTTCACTCAATCTCAAATTGCCATTGCGTAGTTCTTGGATGTATTCACATGCTTTCGCTAAAATACCTCCTTTACTCTGTAAATAAATTGAATAAATAAAAACAAAATACATTTCTAATAATTCAGAAAATAAATATTAATGTTGCTGTTATTAATATTAAAAAAATCTAAAAAGTTTTAAAATTTTCAACATTTCCAGAACAATTATTTTTTTACAAACTTACTAGGGTGTACAACAGTAACAGTTCAAACAGTGCTATTATGTAGCAAATTAGCATTTGCTGCAACTAGCCTATAATCTTAAAATCTAAAATCAGCACTCAGTGCACAGTTATACAGATTTCAGAAGTGCCCAATCATATAATATTTTGTAAAACATTTAGAACTCTATTGTTTTGTTTTTATCGGTGTCTTTATGCAACAATACATACCAAGATGTGATTAAAACATCTTTTTAATACTTTTTGTAGGATAATATTTGATTAGATTGGTATAGTAAAGTTATATATAGTCATATACCTACAAATGGGAAAGTTTCACTAAATTTCATTTATAGTTTACCCTGTATAACTATATTAGTAGGTAAATGAAATTTTCATCTAATTTTTCATTCTTTGAGGATGTAATTCAAACACTTTTGAAGTTAATAGCACCAGTCAGTTTCCAAAGAAAATTCTAGTTTTCATTTAAAAAGCACATAAATATCATAACCTTTATTTGTACGATTTCTCCCCTTTGACAGTCCAGAGGATATGTACTTTAAAAAAAATAAATAAACGAGATTCTGAATTTTAATAAATTAGAAAAAAACCACTTTTTTTTTCACTTTAGCCAGGTTTTTGCAAGCTGTAACACATATAATAATAATGTGCATGAAAAATACATAGGTACATAATTAGCTACAAAAGGTAAAATGCAATAATTTATATTATGAATAAATGGTAGTGCATTATGTGGTGGCGTTGATATAAAAAGTTAATGTCTCCCAAAAAGTTGACTTGAGAGTAAAAATACTCATCATGTAATGCCAATTTCCATGTTTTTGACATCTTAGTTGTTGGTCACGCTACATACTGTTAAACAAAGTGTTCCTGTGTTTACATATTGTGATAGTGTACTGTACACACAAATGTAATTCAAAGAGAAAACTGCTCCAATTTAAATTTTTGTTTATGTTAGGGTCTTGGGAATGCATATATCACATTAAGAGAGACCTCTCTGTGGTGTTCACTTACTAATATTAGGTATTCCAAACATCACTGAATGGCTGATTGGGACGTTTTTTTGTCAATTTTTCTACATTTTCAACACTCATGTTTCCTCTGTATATTGAAGCTTTGTAAAACAAAAGTTTGTTATCTGTTCTGTCTTTCTGTGTTTTATGTTTTAATAAATAACTGTGAAAAAGTATTAAAAAGTTATTCAGAAGTTACCAACCGAGCGACTTTTTGACCAAGACGTCAAAACTTGTCTAGCACTAACGCTTAACACATGCACTCTTTCTCAGTCCGTGGGGACGCGTGCGGTACAGTAATCTAAAAATAATAACAGTTTTCATGTAGGGGAGAGAACAAGGTTCATTTCCATACTAAATAGTGCGCGGGAATTTCAAGATAAAGTGAAATACGGTTAAACTTAAATATTCTTAAATTACGTTTTTGGTGATTCCGATAACGTAGCAGCCTTAAAAGCTACCAGAAAATAAGAAAATTCTTCATCTATAAGTCTATATAGATTGTTTGAGATAAAAAATACTGCACACGTCCCGAACTGTGTTGAAAGAACTGTAGTCAGTGACTGAAATCACCGAAGACTGTCAACAACAATGGAGGACTTTATCGAGTACCTTAGTGTTCAACTCTGCAACATTGAACCGGTTTCCACTTTGCATTCTCGTGCATCACTCTGTTTGAGGATGTTAGTTGATAAGTTAAATCAATTATTTGCAGTTTATAGTGTATATTTGTTCGTTTAAAGGACTATAATAACCGATAAATAAGAATGTTCAGTGTCTATAGACCTACAGTAGCGTTCGTCTTTTAAGGCGTTGAGGGTGAACACAGAAAATAACTTTATGAATTTATTCCTGCCTTATCCATAGCTTAAGTTTTGTTATCATTCAATAGGGGAAAGATTTATTTGCAATATAATGTATTTAATTTATTTGGATCGCGTGTTATTTGTTTTTAATTCTTTTTATTTTGTGGTCACATGACCACTTTTCCCGTTCATTACTGCATTAGCTGGGCACATTGTAAACAAAGAGTATATCACTAGATTTTTTTTAAAAAGTTATTATTTTTACCAGATTTTCTTTTCTTTTTTAAAATTTTAATGACACGAGTGAGTTATATATTTATTACCTGTATTATGCAAGCTTATTTTTCCATAATAAATATAAGAGTGAGTTGATAATGCACATACTATTACTTTTATACAAGGCCTATGGTTCAGAACTTTGGTGGTGGTGGATGAACTCTGAAAATGACTTTAGAATTTATATTCCTTATCCAAAGCATAAGGTGGCACACCTAACTGAAATCCACTAAATAACAACAACAAATGAAGGAAATTTTTATTCAAGTTTTCAGAAACTGGTGAAAAATGGTTGATGATTCAAAATATATAGGCCTACTCACTTTTCTTATGAATTTAATAGGTTTTGCATCAAAATTATTTAATATAAACATATTTTCTTAAAATTTGTTAATTCTTTTTGACAAGATTATAAGAAAACCTTAAAATATATAGACAAAATATTTGGTAGTCAATTAATATAATGTAATTTCTGGCTAGCGTGTAGCAATCATTCAGCTGATGGAGCACATATTTTATTTAAATAATAATTTTTAAAAAAATTTAATTAATTATAATTCCATATCTACACTATAGTAAAATTATAAAAAAGTTAGAGGTTCAGAAGCCAGCTTATGTTGTCCTTAAACTTGTGTTCAAAATTCTTTGCAGATATCTTTAATATTTTTTTTTAAGATATCCTGCAGAAACTGAAATTAATGACTGATTTTCATTTAACTTTTTAATCATAAACGTCTCCCATGGTATACTCCCATCTTTGATTAAAAATATCTTCAAAACTATTGTGATTTGTCCAAAAATAAAAAATAAAAGCAATTTCATAAAATTTAGCCATTTTTATATCAGAAAAGACCGATAAAATTTTTGTTATTGAATTTTTTCAATTTTTCATGCTTTTTGAGTTAGGTGTGCCACCTTATGAGATTGTACCATTCAATAGGGGAAAGATTTATTTAGGTACAAATATTTTTTAAAGCATGTCAGTGGAAAGACTGGCTGAGAAAAGATGATGTAGAGGTAATAAATGGCAGTGTTTTACTGCAACTATGAAATTCTGTCCATGTCCAGTGAAGGCAGATTGTGGAATAACGGTCTACCAGCAGATTGAATTGCTTATTTAGGTTAAACACAACATGAAACATACTTTTGTGACAAGCATGTAATTGTGTGCATTCAATGTATAAAAACATTCCTTGTGGTTCTATGCTAGACAGCACTAGAATCAATGAACTGAAAAAAATTAAATATTGAAAAATTTGTAACTTTGGTTGTAATTGAGGTACAAACTTCATTTTAGTATCATTGAAATCAGCAAAAAAAATTCTATCTGTCTATTTGCTTTTAAAGTATTAATAATGATTTTGAAAAATATGTTTGGAATACCTACTAATTTATACAATTTTAGACATGCAATTAAATCGGCAGACAAAAGACACCTGTTTAAGTAATTAAATACATTTAATGCTTGTGTGTTTATACTTGAATTAAGATTTTAAACATTTAAAATCAAATAGTAAAAATAATAAGCTAAGTTATGAAATATAGTATAAATAAAAATATTAAAACTAATTTGCAGGATAGAATGCAAAAAAAACAAACAACTATTAGTGAAATAAATTATATATTATAAACAATGCATTGAATTTTAAATTGGCCTGCAGAAATGTAATATATATATAAATCAAATTCTATTAAAACTGTTATATTCCATAAACTTGAGTAACCAACACTTACAGCTTGTGTTTGCTTGACTGTTTCATGTGCACAGTCAGGTACTAATTTGGACAACTGTACAATCCAATTGTTAATTTTGTCTCGCCGCCGCCGCTCAACTGTAAGTAATACAAAATTAAATAAACAGACCGGATTTTCAAGAGCAGTTCAATTTTCAGAACAATCTTAAATTTTGGACCAAAATCAGAAATGGCACAAAAAAAAGAGGGTGAAAAAAAAAATAGAAACTCTCTAAATCCAATTTCCCACAGCTCTGAACTTATATGTATCACCTTCAATGAAAATAAAATAATTTGTCTTCATTAAAATTCAGTTCTACCTTCATTGTGTGTTGCTCTTCTCCGGTCATCACGTGTTGATCTCCCCTCAAGTTTTGGTGAAAAAGCTGTTCGGGGTGCTATAGATCTTTGTGAACCTTGTAATACATCTTGTGGGGACATCATTACATAAAACTGACCTGCACAAGATGATAAATGGCAACCCAAACAAGAAAATTCTTAAATATCCTTTATATTTATTTTCCAGATAAATGATAAAGAAAACAGAGTGAAATGTAAACTTATCACTGCCAAATTATAAAAGTGCTTTGGAGAAATATATTAAAAACTTTAAGGAATATTTTAAAATTAACAACCACGTGTGGAACATTTTAGAAATGGCCAAACTGTTATACTTATAGTGACTGTTTTAATTCATACACAGTTATGTTGCAGCCTTTTAGCAACTTTTAACTATACCTTGAAAAAAATGTGCAGGTATCAGTATAAGTTAAAATTTGCAGCAACAAATTGTAGCTGATGTGTGACAAATAAATAAATAGCAAATAGCAACATTAAAATAACTGACATTAAATATATATAATCTGAATAGTGAAGCAATTGTTTTGTCAATTAAATAATAAATATGGATTTAATTATCCCTGTACATTTAGAAAGTCTGTTCATGAGGATTCATTAAAAAAACCTACTCAGCCCTAATTCTGATTATATTTACACCAGTCTGTTCATGAGGATTCATTAAAAAAAACCTACTCAGCCCTAATTCTGATTATATTCACACCATTCTGAGGTTCTATGATTTCATGTTTGGTTTGTTAAAAAAAAAAAAAAAAAAAATTATAGTCAACCATTTTCTATTATTTATACTTGTTTTAGAAGCCATTGTTAATTACTAAAGATACTTTAATTAATAATATATGAGAGTTATAGGGAGCTCTTTTCACCGGAGAAATGCAACCATGTTGATATAAAAACACTCTGCAAATTTTTTTCTGATTGTCTAAGACAAGCTGTGAGCTCATTTGCAAAACCCAACCATACAAGTGTGGTACAAACAATCATGAATATACAAACATCTCTGGAAGGCTAAGGGGACTAACATTATGCAAACTCAATTATATAAGGCTCCACTGATCTCAACCATGAATAATACTATCTCTGCAAACTAAATGTAACCAGTATCATGTAGTTTTATCATAAGAAAATGACATGATAAATACTACACCAAGAAAAAGCTAGTGATTAACCAGTTACAAACAAGATATTACCAAATGTAGTCATTCACAAAAATTATTACCAAATATCAATACGATAACAAAAATAAATACCATTACCTCCTGCACCACCGACAGGGCCAAGGGCAGTGGCAGCTGCAATGGTTTCTGCCTGAGTTGTCACGACAGTGCCATCTGCAGTTGCTGCAGCAGGAAAGTATGCAAAGCGAGCATCACCTTGTTGGTCTGGTGTTGGGCTGCCTCCATTGCTGAAGGGACTCTGAATTACTGTCTGTGACATCAACAGGGGGAACTAACAAACAAGAATAATCGCTGACAGCCTTTTCTGTCAAACCAATCTTTTGAAATCTAATCAAATAAGTATTTTTCTCAATACTTATGCCCCTAGTACAAACAGCTGAAAAATAAAGTAATGAATGAGTTACCTGTACCTAGATGAAAGTTGGTTTTTTTTTTACTACAAGGGCCTATGCAACAGAGGAGAGGCAGAGAATGTGAATTCGTGTACACATCTTTAAAATTATACCTTTTTCAATCATACCAACAAATGTACTTAACCCACCATGAGAGTTACAAATAGAGAGTATTCTCTATAAAATAAAAAGGAATAAAAAAGTGTATGAGACATTCCATATGATAAGTCAAAAAAATGTTATTAACAACTAATTTCCACCTCTTTCAGACACCTATGAGGCTGGCTCATTCTTATCGTCTGAAATTTTAACTTTTTTTTTTACAATGCTCTACAAAGTATGCACCATTTAAAAAGGTGATAGTATGTGAATACAAGGGCAAAAATACCACAATGAGCCTTGTTAGTTGTTACTGGTACAGCATGAGACTCTCACTTAAGCACAAGTCTTGCATTCAATGCACACTGAATCTTTGTTACAAGATTTTTAGCAAGTGTGTTTGATGTTCCTAGAATATATTTTATTTATTTACATTTTGTGTGTGATTACCTTCATAAAGGGTTATAGTAACAGTGATCCTCAGTTTCAAAATGCTGGCTATTCAAGGAAATGTCACATAAAAGTGGAAATGTGTGCAAGCAAAGAAAAAAAAGGAACTCTGATTAGGAATTCTTTGATAAGAAAACTTCAAAACTTGTTGCAGCTCACATGGTGGGATTGCCTTGTTTGTTAGGGTGCATTTCTGCATTGGGTTTGCAAGAAATCCAAGTAGTTTTTGATAATTTTTGGACCATGGATGATTATAATCAGCATGGTGCATTAACCTTTAGTATAGTGAATTCTTCTTCGTACTGATAGACTTTTTGTGCAACATATACCAACTCATACCAAATTTGAAAGGAAATACTTTTTTTTTTAAAGTTCATATAAATTCAAAAACTTTCACCCTTTTTAGGTAAGTGGATATAAATATGAATGCAAAAGTTTATTTGGTGAAAACTATTTTTAACAGTCATAGAGAATCAGATAATAATTACTGTCCTTTAAAGTACACTTTTCTATCATAAAGTATGAAAACATTTTTTTTTATCATGGCAAATGTAGCAATTGTCTATGGAAGAACAGTGAATCAGTACAATGACCAAACACAATATCTTTATTCATTTGTTTACAAATTTATTTTTAATGTTCAATGAATATATTCTAATCAACCCTTGAAAATTGTAGGTATGAGTAATTTTCAATTTGTTATAACTCACTAGTGAAAGAATGCCAACAATGGGGGAGAAGGCATGACAACTATTTACAAAGATTGTATAGTAATAGGTTCACGTAAACAAAAAAACCCCAACTGTATATTTATTTTTGTGGTAATAATAAGAAATATATAAGTTTTATTACTTTTTATTTTTTTTGTTTTGAACATAAATAATTGCACATATATATTATCTAATCTATAAATCAGGCACTGCAACTTTGCTTTTTTATTTGCATTTGAAGGGTTAATATCTGCAAAACACACCTCTATTCCATCTTCTGGTAACAGACCACCTCCTCAGCAGACCAAAGATCAATGATCCAAAAGCAGAAGATTTTTATGAAAAGCAGAAGATTCTACGCGGAATCAGCATTTTAATAGAAATACCAATAATATAAAATAAATGCAATACAATAACAAATAAATGAATTTGACAAAAATGTATTGATTTATGTAAAGCACAACATTTGTCTATGATTTGTCTAGTCTGCATTTCAATGTTTTATTTTAGACTAAATTTTGTCATACACACCAAGTGTCAGGCAGTTTTATTTAGAAATACATTGGCCAGGGCATTTCATTAGATTTCATTTGAAGAAGGATCTTCATATTTCAAAATAATAAGCCTTTTAAGTACTGTGTCATATCTTCACTTTTACAGGAATACAGGAAGATATGATATACATCCAGCCAAGTTTAACAATATAAATACAAATAAAGTGACATACTTTACATGAAAACAAAACTATACATTATTCACACAATGTTGTTATGGTAGTTTTTCAAGCTGTTGGAATATGCAGATTGTAAGTTCTGCAATGTCCTCCTTTCCATCTTCTCAACAGCTGGAAAAGAGTCTTCACCTTTCAGTAAAAGGAGACTTTCAAGTGTTTTGTGATCCAAAGAAGCACAATGGTTTTTTTTTACACATGATAAGATCCTCTCACAGTTTACAGAACTGTGGGGTACAGTCAGAATGCCTCATATTGCCCATGATAAGGTTGTGAAGTATGGATTCTTGTCAAGTGATTTTCTTCTGGCTTTTAAATAAATTCCTGTGTTTCCTCTCCAATGCCAATATCTGTGTTGTCCTTTTGATTTGAACGGCAGACCTACCTACCCTCATCCTCTCACTCACAGACCAATTATTAACTCGTAGGCCTATTTCAAACATTTAAAAATACCAAAAAAGTAGCACTTGAATAATAATTTTAGAGATTACTAGGGGTAATCCATAAAATTAGGTTCTTCTCTTGACTTATGAATTATGGTTACTGGAAGGATTGGTAATACTCTTCTACTTGCCACAGGTATAACCACACTCCTTATGTTATCACTAACCATAACTCTGACTGTAAAAAAGAAAAGAAAACAAAGAGAAGACTGTTGGTGTAGGGAATATTAAGCCTAACCCGAGTAGAAGGCCAATTTAATATAATTATTAATAACCTTTCCTGCAACTTTTACTCCATAAAAATAAGACAAAGACTGGCGGTCCCTATTCAGAAGAATGCCAAAACTAATAATAAAAAGAACTAAATAAAAAAAAAAAAGACACCAGTAGCAATTTTACTTTATCGGAAAACATACACTTGAAAATGTTAGGAAACTTGTCAGCACAAACCAAAGGTAGACTGTTGAAAGCTATCAAACGACACATAGTTGCCTCGGACCTTGTGATTTGATGCTGAAGTTCATCTGTTTCAGAATTGTTCTTTGGCAGATAAAAGGCCATAAGCTGCCTTTCTCTCTTGCACAAAATGTTGATTTTATGCGATTCAGTTTTAAGATGTCTATTGACATCATACAGTCCACCATGTGCAATTTTAAATTCTAGTTTGCATGCTGTGCAGAAAACAAAGGTTTTCCCTTTTCTGCTAGGGTACAGATAATTACACTATGTTATAGTCTGATTGGTATTTTTGTTCATACTACATAATGCTTTTTTTTCACTTGTGGTTTATTCTCTTTAACATGATTTTTTTTCCTGAATGCCTCTCTAATTCTTTTTTGAACTCAACGATTTCGCATTCAGAGTCCACTATCTATTCTTATTCTACAATAGCCGATTTATGGATGTTTTGTAGGCGCTAAGTTTAAAACATTAAAACAGGCACACTTCCGAACACTGAGTGCGTTTCGACAGATACGAATGGTAAACCAGAGAAACAGACTACCAATGATTGTTTTAATATCTTTAGCTGGCAGTTTGTTACAGGGTGGCTGGAGCCTGCTAGAATTTTACATAATGACTATCATTGACAATGCAGGTGGCTGGCCAACACAGAGTGGGTGATTGTATACGAGACAAGAAGGTTTTTCGTCCTGTCATAATGATCAGAAATTATTGAAAATGAAACTGAAAGCAGAAAATCGCTTCTATAGGCAGAAGAGCATGAGATTAGAGGTAAGTCTGGGAGATTCTTCCACTAAAAACAGAAGGCAGACAGGTCTGTGGTAACAATAGATTCGTCTGCTCTTACAGATTCACAGATTTTCTGGGCAATGATTGTTCCACAATTGGTTTCAATATCACTTTAATTAAAAAAAAGAAATATTTGACTGCTTCATTGTCATTTATTATGCTGATGGTTAGATTTTTTAACTAGCTATAGAAGTGGGTGAATGATAAAAAACACTGACGATTTAAACAAATGCAAAATGAAAAAGTCCACTGACAGGGACAGGTACTTGTTGCTGACAAATGATTCTTTTTAACTGGGTAGAGGAGTTGGTTAAACTCTTGAAATTTTGGAAAGTTCGTCTTCTGGTTTGAACAGTATGTTTATTACTAATACCATATGGCACTTGTATGGAGTTTTAAGTATGAGTATGGTGTACATGTAAATAAATGAATAAGTGGCTTTCACAGATTTCATTTTAAAACTATTTTTCAATTGTACAATTACATAATACAAACCCCTCAAAATATATTTAATTATGTTTTTCTAAACTGAAATGGTTCTTTAGAAAGATTGCTTCTAATAGGTCCAGCTTCAAAGCTGCTCTCAAATCAGATATGACAATTCTGAGGGCAGAAAACAAGTGTTCCACAGTGATTTGATCTGACTGTGACAGTCAAAGCGATGTCTTGAATAATTTACGGGTATCAGGTGTATTGCCCTTTTAGTGCTTAATTCAGAATCGTGGTCAAATTTCTAATTTCTTTCAGAGCTTGGTAAACAATTACTTTAAATTAAGTTAGACATAATGGAGTTTCTATTAGAAATTTTCCAAATTTAGATACCGCCGTCTGGATCAATCCTGTTATGTCTAGATATTTTTGAAAATCTTCATCTTCGTAAGTACTTTTTACTTCCATTGCTTAAAATATACTCTATTAATAATAAACAACTATCTTGAGATGTTATTAATGAGGAGTAAAGATAAACTTAATACTCCTCTTGTTTAAACATGGATCTGCCTAGGCCTCAAGTGTCATAAAATTTGGAGTCAGGACATTTTCTTACCAAATCCACATTCCTGCTTCTGAATCTGAATTGATCTGATTATTGTTCAGTTGCTTCAGTACAGATTGCAGCCGACAATATAAAAAAAAGGGGTGATTGTCTATGCGCTGAATATGCCTCCAGCCCGAACAAGACATACATTATTATTGTTATTCTAATTCTATATTCTGGCAACCTTGATATAATTTATCATGAATTTTTAAATCTAAATGAAAAGATAATATCAGTGCTTGTACACCAATCAGATGAACTCTAAATTGCAGAGCTTTAAATATCCCAGGTAAAATACTGAGATAGGTACCTATTGTGAACTCTTTCACTCAGTTTACCTTTCAAATCACTGGTGTTTACTTTGATCTTTTCAATACAAAATATATTTCATGTTGTACTTAATTTTTTTAAAACATATCTGCAAAACGATACAATCAATAAAATTGATTTTAGATCCACAATGGTATATTGGTAACAAATTCTAATTAACATGGTTGAAAAATATTCTAAATATAACATTATTTTTTTAAAAGTAAATAATATAAATAAATGGTCATCAAATTATGCAATGCAACAATATACAGACAGAATAGTCACAAGAAATTAAGGTTTTTATTATATTTGTGTCATTTATTAATTATATCAAATAATAAATTTTCATTAATTTGAAGGTGACGAAACAAGGCTACCACATTATCTAGTATTTATGTTTTCTTCAAATTATGTGAATCAGTTTATACACAACCAAAACTATCCCATAATAAAATAAAAACAATATCTTGGAAATGTTATAAAGTTTTTTTCTCCAATATACAAAAAACATTATTTTGTTGTCTTTAGAAATGGCTTCTATCAAACAATCTTGTAACATACAGAAATAATAAATCAATGTTGTATTAATAAATAAGAATAATTATAAATATTATATGGAAAATCAGTTCTAAAACTAATTGTACACATAATTTACAAGTGAACAGTCTTTAAAACAAACAACAACAAAAATAAAAAAGCCTTAAGAGTACAGGAGTTCATTTATAAATTATTAATAAGCAGTACATTTTAATTAAATTAATTTATTTAAATATTCACATATTCTTACCACTTATTAATTATAGTGTCAAAAACTAATTACTATTATATTCCCATCCTTTATTAAAATATTACCTTTCATAAAGAGCACTTAATTTGTGAATGAAAATAAAAAGTAATCATAAAAAATAAAAAGTGACATACTTCTGAAGATTCACATTAATAAACATTCTAAGAGGGCATGAGAAATGACACAACACTAATGTCATCTTTAAAATGGTAATTTTCCTCTTCTTGTCCTTTGAATACAAAAAAAATTTATACTCTGTTAATGAATGCCATCACTTTGACCAAATCTGTAATAAAGGGAAGGACACTGACTTTACTACAGTTTTGCTATTTTACAACTGATACAGCTCTCTGCTATTTTACAACTGATATAGACACTGGCTTTACTAAAGTTCTGCTCTCTGCTATTTTACAACTGATATAAACACTGGCTTGAAGTACTGCAGTATCAGGAACATACTATTAAAGTACAACTGTATGTATACATACCACTTGGCTGCCAGGGAAAGCGCTAGAAGCAACTACCTGAGCTGTAGCTTCAGAACCATCATGAGATACTTGTACTACTCTGTACGTTACCTGGCCTAAAAACATATACAAATGTCAATACTTTGTTTAAAAATCATTGCACATTGAAACATTTTTTTGTCTAAAGTATAATTTTTCCCTTACAGTTACATGGGGAAAAAAGAGAAAAACGTATGCCTTTTTTTTAAAATGTGAGAGGAGCAAAATATTTACTTTTAACCACATTCTGAAGTTAATACAAATTGTGATAGTTCATTCAAAGTACACATCTGTAAAATCATCAGTGATGAAAAGTGGTTATTCAAGCAGACAAAACATCACCAGAGTTGCTGGATATCAATGGACTATACTATTAGAAAGCTATTCCCCTTCATTAATTATTAGTACGTATTATTTTTTATATTTAAAAAAAAGAAAAAAGAATTGTCCTAGACTGAAAATAATATTTATTTTGCAATTTTCTCCAGTCATCTGTGCTCTAATATTCCATTCTGCAAATATAATAATAATTCTATGATTCTGGTACTTCACTGTACTGATGTGCTTAGCATCCCTTGCTTTTGTACATCAAGTAGAGGTGTAGCATACTCCCTTATGTTTACACACACTTGCAACAGATGTTCCCGCACTTTCCAGTCATACGATTTAAAACTGGTAATTGCATAGAGAGTAACTGTAACCTTGAGACTTGAAGCTTGCAGCTTGACACTAAAGACTTCAACTCAAGTCAAAAAAAGATGAAAGAGAATGGCACTTGTTCCATGTAACATATAATCAAGGAGCAGGCCTAAGTTTCCATTTGTCACAATATAGCTCCATTCTATGTCACACTCCATCCTCAAACTTACAATTCCTGCAGTGGTATTCATTATCCCCATGCACATATTAATACACCACATGGGTGAAGCTTAGTTCAAACATTTGTAATAAATAAATCAACACACATTACCTTGCCCACCACTGTCAGCTCGTATCTGGTATTGGACAGTTGGATCAAGAGTCAATGTTCCAGAGCCTGCTACACTTGCAATGGCAGCAGCCTGTTCTTCTGTTGTGTCTGAAAAAATAAAAGTTTATGGGGTTCAGTATTTAAGATTTGAAAAAAATATCAGTTGTAGTATTACAATATATTTATAAGCATAAAGGCCAGGTGTATATTTAGCAGACAAACTTTAAAATATTAATTCATGTGTTAATTCACAAAAAAATTCACAACTTTTATTCTGTCATGAAATTCTACAACTACTAAAACATCAACAACAAAAAGAAAACACAGAACATTTTAATAAGTCAAGGTTTTCTTTCATAACAAATCACCTCTTGTAATTAATATTATGAAATGTTTATTTTTATGCTTATATTTGGATTAAGCATATCATTTAATTATAAATTTTAAGCTTCTAAAGATATCAAAGTACAATGGTGAACTGAAGGCTACAAAGATCAAAAATTTATCTTGTACCTCATCTACATATCATCAAATATGTGAAATATGTTAAGTTAAAGTATAATTTACTTAACATACTTAATACAGCTGATATACATCAAAAGCATAGAAATTATTTTAATATTGTAAATAAAATTAATAAATAACTACTTTTTCTGACAGAAGGGAGATATCTAAATGATTAACATTATATTAATACAAACAGTCTTAAAATTATGTGAAAAATAATTTATACATGACGTTTTTCAGTGAGAGACATGCAGCAGTAAAATAATTTGTTTTATTCTTAGCTTGATTGAAATTTAACAATGAACTGCCCTCCATTACAAAAATGTATATAAATAGTAGAAATAAACAAATATTTTGAATGCTTTTGGGTTCAGAATTTGAGTTTTAATGAAAGATATGAACATCTTTCATGATACTAAACTTAAGCAATCCTATGAGTATGACTACTATTGGTATTACTACTATCAACCGGGTAAATATATTAAAAATTAAACACGGAAAATAAAACTTAACTACTGACCTGGTCTGTTGAATTTGAAGCTCTTCGGGAAGTAAGGCCAACCTATCTAAGTAAAAAAACTTGATTAAAATTGATAAAATGTGATTGTTCTTTCCATTTTTAGAAATTTTATCTACTTTTCTTCCCAACTCTAGGAGAATTTTAAAATAGGTATATGAATGAAATTGAAAATCTAAAATCTAAGTCTGAGTCTAGTTTAGTTTTAAAAATTCAAATGAAACTGCAATCGTGTTAAAGGCCCAAATTTGAAATCTCATTTCAAAAGTGAAAAGTTAATTTTCAAATTTACCTTAAATAAACAGCCACTCAATTACAATCAGTTACTATTCAGTGCCTCCTAACAGGTAGAACTTTCAAATGCAATAGCAATCTTTATCAATATCAGCATGCCATTAGGAAAAGAATACAACTGATTCAATACATATTTATTAAATGTGAGAAGCATTCCAACTGATACCGAAAGTTTTGAAACACATCTAACCAATAGACATGACCTATGTGTACAACTGTCAGACATGGACCAAGCTTATATATATATCTAAAAAAAATAATTAAATCTTTAGATAATTAAAAATATTTATTTCAACTAAATTAGTCCACATTTTAACTCTTAATTTTTTTTAAATGTTAAAGTGAAAGAATTATCAGAAAGTAAAAAAGCAAAATCTCCAAATATATAGCTGAACATATTTTTTAAGTGAGATATGGATAATGTAACCAAGAGTGTTTAACTAGGAGTTCTGCTGGCAAATGCTCAACTTATTTCAAGAGTGGAAAAGGAGGTCACATACTTTTAGTTACTTGTGTAAGGAGTCTCAAATGTGTTGTAGTTAATGAGTTATAAAATTACTTGTTTTGTATTAAATCTTTTAGGAAGATTATTACTACTTTTACCTGTTAATATACAGTAAAATGCTTGTGTATGCAATTATATTAGTATCTTACTATCAATGTTTATAAATAATAAAGAAATGAAAATGTATTAGTAAAATAATAGCTGTAAAAATAAGGGTAAAGTTGGTTTTTGAAGAAACAGAAAATAATCAATGGGGTGATAATAATTATAAAATTATGATATACCAAGTGCCTAAAGAAAATGTATCAGAGATACTATTACTAGAACTATTAGTGTAAGTTAATAATTAGTAATATTTATAAAATAACACTAATCCTTTTCTTAAAAAGAAAATCCATCTACAAAAAAAATTCACAATCCATCCTAGCCTTCAGTTCACCTTTGATTTAATATTAAAAAGTCTGGTCTGGAAAGTTTCCTCTGTGGATGAATTAAAATCCAACTGTCTCCCTCACTGAAATAAATCCTTACATATCAGTATAAAGTCTGTATTTCAATTTACATGTAAAATAGGGAAAATAATTTAGCAAGCAACACCATACATTGTATTTAAATAATTTCTTAAATTAAAATACTTAATTTAATCGGAAGTGAACACACACACCGAAGAAAATGTTAGAAGTAAAATATTGTCTTAAGTACATTTTCTTAGATGACATATTTCAGATGCACTTTTCTTTGGCATTTACACAATATATTTGCTGATTTTACTTAACAGTTCAGTATCATTAAAAAAAATTACAATATCTATCTGTAATGACATGAACACATTCTGATGAGTATCTGTAAAATAATTGTGTACTCCAGTTTTTCATTTTCACAATAATTGCTGATTGATTTATAAAAAATAAATAAGACACTTTAATTCACCAATATTTTATTTTAAATTCCTGCCCATTCCACCAAAGCCTGCAAACATGGGTAGGTTCTGGACTGCCTGGTCAGATACATACTGTTAAATTATACCAACATACTTTAAAAGTAAACTAAAAGAGCAGTGAATTTACTTGGCAATATCTGATTTTCACAACATCACAACAAAACCATTATTATTTTTAAATATAATATATTGTGTTCTTTTAAATACCTTCCTTTCTTTAATCCTACTCACCATTTCAGGTCCAGATACCCTACCTATACTAACTGCTAAATTTTATTTCATGATAGACTAGACTATAATTTTGTGTTTATGACCACAGCATTGAATTTAGAGGAATTCATTTTAATAACCATAACCGTAGCCTAGAATAAATATGGTCTCTATTGTACAAGACTTTAACAATACAAAGTATTTCTAGGTTTTGGCAGTGGTCAGTGTTCAAAACTCAAAGGCTGTGAAGGAGGGCTGCTTATAAGCATTTGTTTCAAAAGTACAAAGCATGCAATCATTTTGCTGATCTCAGTATATGCACAACCATCAAAAATTGTATCTATGAGTAACTTGCAATTTGTTATGACAACTTGCTAGCGAAAAAAATGCCAAAACAATATATAACTGTACACACAATAGGTTGAGGTAAACCAAAGAAACCCTGACTGTATTTATCTTTATGGTACTGGTAATAAAAAAATACTTCAAGTTTTATTACTTTTTTTTTTAACATAAATAAATAATAATTGCAGCTTTTTATATTTCAAAAAACAAACCTAACCTATAATAAATCAGCCACTGCAACCTTGCCTTTTTAATTTGCACCCTACCCCACCCCAATAGCAGTAGATTTGTCCACTCATTCAGATTCACTGATTTGCTGGACAATGATTGTTCCACACAGGGTTTCAGTATTTCACTGTTAAGAAAAGTATGAAAATATATATGATTGCTCTATTGTCATTAATTATGTTGATGGTTATAATTACTTAGATTTTTTAATCTGTTGTTGAACTTGAAGTGGGTGACGGACAAAAGACACTGAAGATTGAAATGAATACAAAATGAAAAAGAATGAATCTAAAACAAAACTCTATGGAAACTAACATGCAACAAGTGATTTCTAACAGGGACAGGTATTTGTTATTGATGCAATCAACTCTTTTTAATATGGTAGTGGAGTCGGTCAAGCTTTTGAAACTTTAGAAGTGCAACCCCTGACTCCAACTCTAGTTTATTACTACATGTAATACCATATGGCGAAAAATTATACTTGCATGGAGTTTTATGTAACAGTATAATATAGGATAAATAAAGAAGTGGATTTCATAATAAAACTATTTTTCCATCGTACAATTATAAAATACAAAACCCCTAAAAATATAATTAATTATGTTTATCTAAATTGAATTGGTTCTTCAGAAAAATCACTTCTAAGAGGTCCAGTTTCATTGCTGCTCTCAAAATCAAATGGGATTTGATGATTCTGGGGTAGAAAACAAATGTTCCACAGTGGATTGAGTCTGACTGTGCAAATCAAAGCAACATCTTGACTAATCTCAGGATAATAAGGTATTGCATTTTTAGTGATCAATTCAGAAGTAGGGTCAAATTTATCAATTTCTTTCAGAGAATAGTAAAAAAATTTTTTTTGAATTAAGTTAGACATGGTAAGAGTTTCTCTTTCTCAGAAATTTTCCAAATTTCGGCACTGATGTCTGGATCAATTCTGTATGTCTAGATACTTTTGAAAATCTTCATCTTCATGGCTACTGTTGATGAAGATGGTGAAGGTGATTGAATGCTTACATGTAGCAATGTGGCTATCATCTCATCTTCCCACTGTATACCTTTCATATGAATTTCTAATTTATATAGCAGAAGGTTTTTCAATGTATGCTCACTATTTCAATAACTTCACAAAGTGCTTTTTACTGCCTTTGCTTAACATATACTAAATTAATATTAAACTATTCTAAACTAAACTGTTATTTCAATTTAAAAAAAATTTTTTTAACCCCTTCATGTTTAAATGTGGATCTGTCTTAGCCTCAAGTGTCATAAAAGTCGGGATAATCTTTTTATCGGCTCAAAAATCACAAGAAACCCACAACTGACTCCACACTCCTGCTTTGAATCTAAATTGATCCAAATATTGCCAAGTTAATTCAGTACAGATGCAGATGACAATACACTGAAAAGGGTTTATATCTATGCACCGAATATGCCTCAAGCCCATGAATGGCACAAATTTAAGAATAAGATGTATAACTTAAGTATATTATTAATATATTATTGTATTTCTAATTCTATATTCTCGGAAACTGCAATTCACATCTTCACTGAGTGAAACACTAGTGAAATTGATTGCCAGTAAGTAAATTATTTTCTTTA
The DNA here is from genome assembly GCA_028829895.1 of Sinotaia quadrata. Taxonomy (NCBI): domain Eukaryota; kingdom Metazoa; phylum Mollusca; class Gastropoda; order Architaenioglossa; family Viviparidae; genus Sinotaia; species Sinotaia quadrata. The sequence goes on from CM054179.1 coordinate 108,157,046, forward strand.
AAAGTTGATAGAAAATCACCATCTTTTGTGAATAAAATATTGCCTTAGAATAGCCTACTTGTTATTTTCTAAGCTCGCAAATGACATTTTTCCACTCACAAATTGTGAGCTTGCAAGTGGGATTTTTGAAGGTCAAACAAATCACAAAATATTTTATTCTCAAATGTAAGACTCATTAAATATTAAAATTAAATATTAAATATAAACTTAAAAAAAAAAATCAAAATAACCTGTTATACTTAATCTAATATTATCATTATGTATTTATAAATTATAATTTATGAATGTCTCACTGATCAGGGCTTGTACTTTTTATAACTAGCAAGCAATATAAAAATTACAATCTAAGATTAAAAGCTGACACTTTTAGGTATAACTATAACTAAGCATTATGGCAATAGTAATAATAATAATATACTGGTTCCAAAATTCTAATTGATGGGAATATAGATGACTGCATAGGGTTATAATTATTCCTTGTAACTTTTGCTGGGCTTAGAATAATTCTTACCATCAGACTGTGCTGATAGCCGAAGCTGCTCTTCTGCTTCTGAAGAATCGCCATCTTTGAAGTCTTTTTCATGACTATAAAGTATAATAAAAGTGCACTATGCAAATTAATAAGAGATCACAGGTACAAATAAGAAACTATAAATTAATATGATTAACAACAAAAAAATATGTGAGGTTTTGCTGGGAGATGGGTAAGATGTTAATTCTCTACCACCCCAGGCTGTCTGTAACCTTAGAATAATCCCCCAAACACAGCTTCTAGCAGGCTACACATGTTAGAATGATGGAAGATAGACAGATAATGCAGAATAGAAGAGTGATACTTTGATAGTTCTAGAACTTAGATGATACTTGATAGCTCAAGCCTCCTGATAAGGATAGTAAGTAAATACAGTTGACAGACTTCAACATATAACATGTAACTGTAAGTGAGTCACACCGAATGAGTTGTCTAAGTATAGTAAGTTACTTATTATGGTTGTGATTATGAACTATAACCATATAACTAGGGCCCACATTTTACTGCAGCAAGAAATCATAAATTCCATGGCGCAGCAATTGCAAATGCAGTACCAGAACTCCATAAGGCTAATTCGTAACCCAAACAAAATAAATGCAATTTTTCTTATTCTTAATCATTAATCAATCATTGTTCATAATCATTTAGGTATATCAAAGCATTCACACATTTTAATCCACAGATTTGCTTTAGGCAGATGATGCTGAAGCATATGTAGGCCTAACATTGTTCTCAACAAACTATCGAATAATGTTACTAAAGTTATTATTTATTTATTGTTGAAGAAAACAGCACTGTAAATGATAATTCCACGTTCGTTCATAATTCCTACTTAAATTGGAAAATATGAATGGCAGACTCAGATAATAAAGTTAGTGTTGCTTTTTTAATTATAATAAAAAATATAAATAAGATCAGCTCATCTAGTTAGTGTCATACAAAATGCCAGTAAATTGAGTAATGTTTTTTAATGCATAGGCCTACAAGTACAACTGCAAGGGTTCTCCAAAAACAACTACAAAATTTTCACAAACTGAAGATAGATGTTATTATAAACTCTAGGGTGGAAGGAACCAAACCCTCTGCCTTAACCATAATTGTTTTTCAAGTAGCATAAATTACTATTATTGTATTAAAATGCCAAATGCAGAAAAGGGATAACAATTATTATTTATGTGGGTTACTATCCTTCAAAGTCAAGCAGATATATATAAAAATTAAAATAGAAAAAAAACACTGTTGTATTTTGTCATGTTGACCAGCAATCAGACATTATTAAAATGCAATGATCAGGACACTTGAGGTATCAGACTGAAAACTGAAAGATAGGGAGCAGAATGCAACTATGGCAAATACTATTTTACTAACTAAAGTATGTTGTGACAGAAAAATCAAATGTTTAATTAAAATGGGGAAACTGGTGGGAGCAGGGGGAGAGTGTACTGTAACCAAGATGGAAAAAATAAAATAAAAATGTAAATCATAAACACATGAGATAAATGTACTTTAAATGATAGGCCCCTATTTCATCTTGTACACTTAGTCATTCAGCTATTTTTGAAGCATGTCTAAATTTCAAATTTTGATTACTTTATGAGAATGTTTTTAAATGTCGACTGAAAATGCATGCATATTATGATCCAGTAAGTTTCTGAAAAATTATGTATTGAGATTGGTGATTTATTACACCGCTTAGATATGTCTACACCAAGAAGGCAATCAACCGAGTTTTGATAGTTATGACAATAAAATATAGACCTATAATATACTAAATAATTAACAAATGATCTGGGTGAGCCCTCCACAAACTAGATAAGATTTTAGAATGTGCAAGCTTACTGTACACTATCGGTAACATAGAAACAATATGCGACCATTTAGTATTATGTCTTAAATCAGTATATATAAGTTAACAAACCTATACATCTATAAGATTACTACAATACTTCAGAGGTAAACTAAAATAAAAATTAAAATTAAAAGAAAACATGTTTTAAAGAGGACACATATGACCTACTTTAAAAGAAATGCTTCCCGTTCGCAAAATTTCTTAAAATTCATATATCAGTCAATTATATATTAATTCTTTCAAGCAACACACTGTAAAGATTACTAAATATCACATATAACTAAAACAACAAAGCACGTGTAGCAAGTTCATGTTTGTTGACAAGGATACGTCGACTCGCTTCACTACGCAGAAGATGCGCCGTCAGCAAAGCGCGTATAAAGCAAAAAATGCTATGACACAATTTACAGAATATATCTGGATCTATGCATATTCAAATACCTTGACTCCAGAGCCTGGTCGAGCATATCCATGCTGGATTCTGTCTTTGGTTTGAATTTGCCAGGAAAGCTTGCAGGCTTGATCACGGGGCCAAACAACAGGTCATGTGAGATGGAAAAGTGAACATGTGACAGAAATGGCGATTGCTTGGGACAAGGTGGAATGCGTAAGAATATCTTCAAAGAAGTTCTTAAATACTTTTTAAAAACAAATATATTCATAATATAAAGTAATAAAAGCAAAGTATATGAAATAATAAATCAAATGAGTACTTTTGTAGTATAGTGTTTGCGTATCACTTAATTCTTATTGTAATATTTCGCACCTAAAATATATGCCCTATTTTATGTAGCGCTTTTACACACGACTTGAGTGAGGGCTGGGGGAGAAAATATGACCTTCACTCTGGGGCACTACTCTTCCCATCATCCATCCCACTTTTATTCTTATCTCCAGGTAAAAGCTACTTAGATAATTCTAAATATATATAGAAGAAAATATAAAAAGAAGATGTATCTAACCAACCAAAAATAAACTATACAGAAATTTTCCACCAATATATACTTATATTCATGTACTTCCTGTTATAGATACATATTCAAGCCAGAATAAACAGTCGGCAAAAGGCAGTCATGCACACTGTACCTAAACATTAAATAAACATGTGGATTAATTAAATAAAGAGCATGCAGACTGTTAAATACTAAAGTTATTTCACCCACCGGCTTTGTACAGTAACTAATGAAACCATTGTGCATAGATATATGATGACCTTGAGGTCAAGTTGCATGAGGTCGTGCCTGAAGTACTGTACTGAGGAGTGTACAAGTAGACTTCTTATCTTTAAGACGGACGAAAGCTGGAAGCGTTCCCTACGTTTTAACAAGACGGACTCGAAAGCTGAAGTATTGTACTGAAGAGTATCTGTACAAGTAGGCTTCTATCTTTGAGACAGGGAGTGAGGGACTCAAAATATATACCATAATAATCGTCTGGTGGTAACACGAGTTTGTTGCCTTGTGCATTGTATATAAAGATTTGCTCGTACTTAGGTTTTGTGTGTGTGTGTGTGTGTGTGTGTGTGTGTGTGTGTGTGTGTGTGCGTGTGTGTGTGTGTGTTGTTGTTGTTGTTACTGTCAATGAAAGAAATAACAAATGTTCCTAGAATGTACTTCGTTAGGTGTGGGCTTACTTGACGCGGACAGAGGAGTACAAACCAAACTCAATGTCAAGAAGAAAAGATAAACCTTATGAGCCAGAATTGGTGATAAGAACGTGGTATATACCGATCCAATGTTTGTTTGGGACAGTGTTTAATGTTCGTTTTGTTTGTGGGGTTTTTAATTGCTATTGTTTTCTTATAAACGACGAATGAAAAAGAAGTTTATCCACACTTTCAATGTAATTGTCAGAAAAACTCGACCTGGATTCTGCTGACAAAATCCGCTATTTTGAAGAACGGTAAAGATTCATGCAAACCATTTCTTAATGTGACCATCTCTTCGATAATAAAATAATGAAAATTTATAGAAACACTATAGTATGGTAGAGTGAGCCAAGGGGCAAAATTCAGCATATAGGAGATGCGAAGGGAGGACACTGCGATGGCGTTGTACCACGTTGGTTGCAGTACGAGTAATAAAGCTTTCTAACCTTCACTTAGTCTTTGGTGTACAACTTGTTGAAAAGGGAGCACAATGGATATGGGGTGATCAGCAGGAGCAGTCTGGATTCAAACTTTATTGCAGTCCATGGCACTCCTAGTTCATTTTGATTCATCAAAGAACATTATTCTGTCGTGTGATGCCTCTAGTTATGGACTAGGGACAGTCATTGCTCACAGCATGGATAATGGCAGCGAGAGACCTGTGGCCTTTACATCTAGAACTCTAAATAATGCAGACTACAGATAGAAAAGGAAACCTAAGCCATCATTTTCGGGGTTAAAATGTTTCACCAATAGGCCTACCTGTATGGGCAGAAGTTTGAAATTCATACAGAACATAAACCCCCTTTTGCGACTGTTTAAGGAAAACAAAAAATACCAAGTATGGCAACCACTCGCATTCTAAGATGGGCAATAATGTTGGCAGCATACGAATATACCATCATTTTGGGGAAAAACCACAGCAATGCAAATGGTCTGAGCAGAGCAGGCTGCCATGTGAAGTAACAGTGAGCAAGCAACCAGAGGAAGGGGAGATGATACTACTGATGGAACAGTTAGCAACAATGCCAGTGACTGCAAAACAGATTTGTCGGTGTACAAATACAGACCCGGGTGAAAGATAATATGGTGAAGGGGTGGCCAGAACACAGCAGAGATAAACATTTCCAGTCATATTTTTCAAGAATAAACAGAGTTTAGTGTCCTAAATAGTTGTATTCTTTGGGGCATGCGGGTCATAGTCACATCAAAGGGCCATGAGTGGTTGGTTGCTCAAGGACCTGCATGAAACACATCCGGGCATGAGCCGGATGAAAAAGTTGGCATGGTCATATGTCTGGTGGCTGGGTATGGACTAGGAAATTGAGACCAGGGTGCGAAGTTGTCTGATAACCAGACTCATAGGAACTTGCCCACTCTGGCACCCCTATACCCTTGGGAATGGCCGAATTGATGGGGGGGGGGGGGGTTGAATCATCATGTTTTTTTTGTTGCCTGTGCCTATTATTTGTTTTATTTTGCCACAGATTTGTTTGGTTGTGTTGATTTTGTTCAGTGTTCTGCATGTTTTTTCCAAAGGATTTTTTTCTGGTCATTTTTATTTGTTTTAAGTAACTTATGTAGTGGTATTTTTTTAAAAATGGTTTTCGTTGTTTGGTTGTTCTCTGAGTGCATTTTTTCTTTCTTGTTTGATGTGTTCCAATTGTTGGTTCCACCAAAGGTGGGCTGTTGGATGTGATTTGGTGAGGGGGAAGGCCGAGTTACTGCTTTGATGCTTGCATTTGTTATGTTGGTGGTCTCTGTGTTCGTGCTTTCATGTGTTTGTTGTTGTTCTGGTGTTAGTTCTAGGTTGCATTGGAAGGTTTCCAATTGCCTTTGGATATGTACCATGTGTGCATCTTTGTTGTATTTTGTTTTGTATTCATTTCATGATGGAGTGGTGATCACTGAATTAGTTGTCGTGTATTTTGATTGTGGTATATAGTGTGAAGTGAGGGGTCATTAGTGTAATATTGAGGGTGGTTTTGTGTCTAAGGGTTGTGTGGTATAAAAAGCTAGATATTTCCCCGTTAGCCTGTCAAGTAGTAATTATTCTTGTTTGTTTTTCCTTCCATTGGACCAACATGAGTGTACTGCGTTGATATCACCTATGATTGTATGGTTTTGAAAAAGTGAAATTCTTTCCAGGAATTTGTTTGGTTTTTGTGATTGCGGTTGAAAGTTTGTGTTGGTGATGTATAGCTGACGATTTGTGTTTGTTATAGCAATTGTTAAGTAGTATCTGAATTTTCTATCCGGGTGTAGTTTAGGTTATTTTTGATGAGGCAGACGAGTCCTCCACTGTACATGGTTTTCTTTCTTGTGGCTTCTACTGTGAGTGAGGTGTGTTATTGTATTTTTATTTGTTTGTATTCTGGGATTCTAGTTTCCTGTAGGCATATTATGTCGGGTTTATGTTCTTTTATTATGCAGGGAATATGTGGTGTTTTATTTCCTTAGATATTGTAGTTCTGTTACATAATTTTTAGTTGATTTTTGTGGGTTTTGGGGGTAGGATGTTTTGTGTTTGTGGCCATTGTCAAAGAAATGAAAACCAAACAAGTAAACAAAAAACCTACCTCCATTACCAACTAACGAAAAGAATACTAGAAAAACACAACGTAATCTCCCTCAACACAGAAGACCCAAAGACAAAACCCCAGCCCCCTTGGACACTCCTCCCACCCCCGCCAAACATTGACCTAACCGTATTCAAACACTCCCAAAAATACAGTAACCCACCCATAGCCAAACAAAAAGCACACGAACACATAAATAACAACTGCCCCAATCATTACCACGGATCCAAAAGCCAAATAGAAGCAGCAGCAGCCACTCACAAGCACCTACACAGCAAAGCCCAAAACAACTCAATCCTAACAGCAGAACCAACTGCAATCTAAAAACACTTACATTAGCATTAAACACCCCACCCACACAGCCACAAGTACTCATACTCACAGACTCACTAACATCACTACAAAATTTAGCAAACGTTTCCCAATCAACAAGAACACAAATCACAAACCAAATATCCAAACACATAACTGCACTGGGGAAAAGGGCATAAAAACGACACTACTATGGGTCTCTAGACACGCCAACATTATAGGGAATGAAACAGCAGACAAGGGAGCAAATACAGTAGCAAACAAGGAAAGCCACTAAACACACCAACACAGACATAAGAAATACAAGCACAAATCAAATACATACACAAAAAGTCCCCTCCCCCCCCAGCTATACAACATAACCTACAACAGAGCAATCTATAGACTAAGATACAACTCCACTAGATTCACACAAAAAGCAAATCATGAATCAGAATCATGCACCCACAGTAAGACAGACAACACAATAGAACACTTTCTGCTACAATGTAACCAATACACAGAAGAAAGAAAAACCATCAGAGAGACAACAAACCTACTACAACTACCATTCACCACTAGACCCCAATCCCGACCTGACAAAAATAGCTCACATAAAGTTTAAATGAGAAATAAAACACAAATACTCATGAGTTCAGGTAGGGATGAAATAAAATAACCTTATAGGAAATAGTAATGGTGGCGGAAAGAATTTACAATTAAATTAAATCACGATGATGTCAGTGTAACAATAGTGTTCACGATTTAACTGTGTTCACAATGCAGCTGAAAAGAGTGTATGCATATTTTTATTTTGGGACTTGCCAAGATGCATCCTATGGCTGGTGATGAGCAATTTTCACATTGATATGTCAACTATACAAGATGTGCAGGCTTTGCGTTTGAGGCCCTATCGGGGATGGCCTGAAGCAGCGGTGACTGTTAGCGGCAGAAGACGTTTGAGGGAAAAGAACATATTGCACATACGTGGTAGATAAAATGCCGAAACTTTCTCAGAAAAAAAAAAGATCTTTTTTACAAGTGTCGTTCTGGGAGAAAGTTGCAGGACAGTGCTGTTCTGATAGCATCTGTCTGGACTATGAAATTGTGAGGCGTTTTTCCGCGCAAACAGAAAGTCACGTGATCAGTTAGGCTAAATATCTGACAGGTAGAATAATGTCAGAGCCTACGAGTAGGAGGTGAGGGAAGGGGGCTAACAGTGGGAAGTAAAAAGGCAAGTTTAAAGAGTTCCTAGACCTGTTTGAGATGAATGAAAATCCCATGGCCAAACTCATAACGTCACATATTTTTAAGAAATAGAATGCATGTATAATAATGTTAGTACAACAGAAGGGCTTTTTTAAATGCCACTTGGCTTTTGAGACCTAGAAGACTTGTATTTAATGTAGGTGTCTTTGTTACTGACACGTGTCCGTCCGCCTTCTCACGCTTTTATTAGGTAATTAAGACATAGTTATTTTATTTCACAATAATAATTCAAATATATTAGTAATGATTGAAAATAGTAATAAGAGTTGTGACTTGATAATTCTCCCACAAGGCCAACATGGTGGATTATAAGGGTGTCGTAAGACACTACTCTTTTCACAATAAAAAATAAGAGTAATAAAAATCCGTCTTTTATTTATATTTCATGAGCCCGAATCTACACACTATTTCTCCACATAATAATATTAATATTAAAATAAATGTATTAAATCAACAATTAAATATACAACATAAGAATATAATCAAAAGAGGATAGACATTTACGTCACTTCAAAACTTCGAATAAATGTTTAACACTTATTCAGTTTATCCTAGCAAAAACATCAGCAATCAAATTAACATATATATATAATCAAGTTCATAGATATTATTCATCACAGTATGAGAGTGGAGTTTCAGAGAGATAATTATAGTCAATATACACAACCTTTTCAATGATTGCAGCTGGCGCTGGCACATGTTCACAATCTTGCAGTTTACAAGTCACTTTCTTTCTTATTAGATGATGGTCCAACTTACCCTTCTAGACACTTAATTGTTCCAGAATCTTCAACGCACTCACAAAGCAAACCATAGGAAATCATCCAGAACTCCTCTTGTTCTATCAAAGCACATTGCCCAGAGTTCTAGAATCGTCATGCGTGCTATTAAGCACACAGCGACGAATGTTCCAAAAGTCTTCATGAATTCTTGAGACCAAACTCAAGCCTCAATTTTCACCATATTGGCACTTGAATGAAATTCACAGGAATCAATTTAGAGCAATACATTTACTGATAAGTTCAATGACAACGTTGGATACACACACCAATATGATCCGGTAGAATACAGTAGTCACTACAGTAGTGGATACAAATGATACACATGAAAAAAGGAGCACTCCTTTTGTCAGAGATGCCTTGGCAAATTATGCCCCAATTAATTAAAGTTTTTATTAATTACATTGTTATTTTTTTCTATAATAATTACCATATCATAAACCAGTCTTGCAAACAGTGATACAATAGCCACCCTTTGTTGTGCTTCAGGGAAATAGGTCACTTGACCATCATGCATGGGCAGTCGAAAGGTGATTGGAAGTAGAGGGAAGGTAACTTGTTAATAGATATTCAATACCCATACATCGAGATTTGATTTTTTGGCGACGATGTATGCTAAAACCTAGAAGCATAGGTATACAAATATATCTATAAGTAGGACTGAAAGCATGCTAAATATTATTCATGCACACTGTGCCCATATCCAGGATAGAATTAATTGAGTAAATGAAATGACTTTAACCCATGTTTACAATAAAGAGGTAAACATAGTGAATTCTCAAAACTATTCGTGATGCTTGGAAGTCACTCTTGCATAATGTAATGAAGATGAAGGTACAGGTGTAGATAGCCATTTATTTTTCATGCTTCTTTGAAAGCTGACAGAAGAGACGATTTCTGCCAGGTATTTGCAAACATGGCTAGTTGGCAAATGGTGGCTGGGAGGGGTGACATGAGTGACACCTGACTAAAGAGATGATTTTCCATCCAGAAGCTTAAATAGGTAGTTACAAACATGACTGGGTGACAAACAGTGACTAGAGGGATAAGATGAGTGATTCCAGTTAGCTGACACAAAGTTAGTATAAATAGCCAGACAAACACCTTTCCAATTCCTTGTAATCGATGTTTGAAATCCACTTCTAAAGGCAAACCATAAGCCATGGTGAGTTGTCAGGAACAATAATGCAGTAATGAATTTAGAATAATTTGTATATTAGAATTATTGTTTCATGTATTGATTTTGATATATTGTATATTTTTGATTGGTTAATTGATATGTATATGTCAGATTAAGTATGTATTATTGAATGTGTGTTTTATAACAAGGTGAATCGAGTGAATTGTGTATGGCGGCTAACAATTCTCTTGCAGACACATAAGTAGAGTGACTGGAGAGAGGACAAGAGAGTGTAGAAAAATTATAGACTGAATTAAAAGCATTACACTTGAATGTTTTCAGGGCATGCCTTTTTTTGTCTTCTTTTTTCCTTTTGCCTTGATGTTTGGAATTATTGACATTGCTTCTCATCTTGAGAGATTTCCTGTGATCGACACACGAGTTGTCTGTCTTGCAGGGCTAATATCTACCATGGAAATCCCAATGATGGTGAGAGTGGAGATGTCTACCCATCATTATTTCTAGTGCCAGAAGGATTCAAGAGTACTCGCGCAGTCTGCATATATGAGTTGGAAATGAACCCTGGTGCCTTATTGATTTATGAACTGTATGTGCGACATAATGCATATGTGTTTTTTTCTACAACATGATATATGGTGGCCCAACAGAACAGGTCATATGCTCAGTCATTTATCTTTCTCTTTTCCAGCTCTATGAAAAGAACTCTAAACATTAAGTAGAGATTGTTCCCTCAAAGTAGCCAGTGTTGATATTGACTGTATATGAGATAGACAATAGATACTATTTATTCAATAGTATATATACATGACTGTTTCAAAACTTATTTGTATTTATTTGTAATAAGGTTATTTTTATATAAATCATGATTTTTGTTAATCCCTTCTTATGCAGATTAATTGATACATGTCTGGACGAGTCAATAATTGGAAGAATGACAGTAAATTGATAAAAATACATTATTCCTTAAGTAAGAAGTTCCACCTGCGAACAGATAAATTATGTGTTGATAGTAAGTTTGCTTATAGTGGTATATTTGTGGAATTCATATGGGAAAGAGATCCTAAATTAAGATTTAACCACTGATAAATGATTATGCATTATTAAATGAGAAGATATTCATAATAATAATCATAACAGAGGCAGAACATATTGTAGCACCACACTATTATATGTATATTGTATTAAGAAGTATGGAGTGATCATGTTTAGATTCGCCAAGTGTATTAATCCATTATGGGGATAAACAGCTAATGGCATATCTCTGCCAATTGACTCTGAACAAGTGACTTCAATTCAATTAAACAATGTATTATGGACAAAATAGGCGGTCTCAGAAAGACCCACATATAGGTAATTTTGTTTTAGATTGCATGTTCCATTTCCATAAACTATTAAATTCTATTCTTGTTATTTTAACGATGAAGTGACTTGATTATAAGTGTAACAGAGTGTTGTTAGAGGCAGAGCTGAAAGTGATATGAATGATCTTCTCTTTTGTAACTGGTCAGATTAAGATAACTATTTCCAACCTGTGTATGTACATGAATTTACTTGTCATTATATTAGGTGCTAGAAATCAAGGGTGATCTAATTGTTAAGGCTGAAGGGTGAATTAAGCAACTGGTCTGTCATCAGTGTAGGTGTGAATATTAAAATTAATAACTTTAAATCCTGATACTGAGACAGGGTCTTTAAAAAAAGTGGAGCACCTTTCATAAGTTAACAATTGCCTTTACAACCAGTTAAGTCAAAATCAAAGAAATTAGAATATACAACTTTCTTCAACACAATAACGTTTGGTTCATCCCCAATGGATGAAGTGGTTATGAACAAGTTTTAAACTATTAGTCAGAAAAACTACTCATCCACTTGGAAGTGGTTTGGATTGCATCAGCAAGCTCTAGCATATTTTCCACCTGAGTTGTTTACTCCACCTCTACATTTACAAAAATATCATCATAAACACTGCCCCAAGGTCAGGTAAAATTAATGCAACAACAAATGCAAATTATTAAGTTTAGAAATAGGGATAGGCAAATTTACTCCACTAGACTAGAGTGTTTTTAACTTGAAGCCCTAAAACTTTAATTAAATTCCTAGTCGAACTTGTCACTAGCTCCAGTCGCTACAAGTTTGCACAAAACCTTAGCATCAGCGTGAGAGGACTGTCTCTGGGCCAGTGTCCACTCAAGACTGGACGCTGGACGTGTCAATCAAAATTAAGAAAAATATGGTCAACATTTGTTAGAACACTCAACAGGCATGCTAGAGAAATCTGACTATAGATTGCCTTTGACCCACACTGACCACACCAAAACAGATTCGCAGTTATGACTTAGTCCATGGATTACAAAACACGTGTACTTCAAGACCCACAATTCTGCTCAAGAAACTGACGGCAAGAGAGTTCCAGGTCAGTTGAGGGAGGAACGATGCATCAGTGTTTTCTTACAGTCCACACAAGGCAAGAACATGCTGAGTGTGGACATTTTGACATTGTAACAATTTGACACTGTGATGTGATTGAAAAGGCCAGTGAAAAGACTGGGGAAGCTTAACTTAATCCAGGTCACATTAATTTATACATTTAACTCTAATAACTCCATTTCTAATCCAGGTCACATTAATTTATACATTTAACTCTAATAACTCCATTTCTACTCTCTTATAGGACTAACCTGCAATTGGTATTGACTATCATTAAATTATAATTAGTCGTAAGAATAATAATAATAATAATAATTATTATTATTATAATATATATATATTATATATATATATAGATAGATAGATAGATAGAGAGAGAGAGAGAGAGAGAGAGAGAGAGAGAGAGAGAGAGAGAGAGAGAGAGAGAGAGAGAGAGTGTAAACTATAATTACCCGAACATGGATTCACGGAATATTGATGTCAAAATTAATTATCTCTTTCATTGTAGTTGTCATTTGTATAGTTGATTTTTTCTTTTAATAAATTTATTGACCTTCTCACGCATGTTTTTATTTGATAATCTTATATCGGATAAGACAGTGGGTGGATGGGGGCTCACTAAATATAGATTAAAGTCACATTTGTCTTTTCCTTAGTAAGAAGTTTTCCACCTGCAGAAAGACTTATGTGATTGTAAATGTTGTTTTATGTTGTGGAACTGTGAAAACGTTTACAATGCCAAAATATCCGCCAAGTGAGGATGAGTGGTGTATGTTGGAAGATCCTTAATAAAATAAAATTAATATTCTCATCATTTGAAATTATTTAAAGATTAATTAAAAATAAATAATGATTATCTTCATTAAATAAGTGGTTCACGTGTCACACAATTATTACTAAAAATACAGGGACATTTTGCACAATATTTCATCAATAATACAAAGCAACAATTTTTAAGAAGTCAATATATTTACCACTCGTGGAAAACGAACATGGCTTGTCTCAATACACTCAGGTCTACCCTTCAAAGGTGGGCACAATGCGTCTCCTGAATACGTAGTAGTGCCGCTTTCTGTGTCCCATAGGAATTGCTGTAAAACTTTTCATCTTGGCGATGTTTTGAGTTTTGGGGGGGATTCCTGTGGAGCCTTCCTCCTTTCACTGGTATTCAAGGAGGGTGGGGTGTTCTTGATTTGTTTGGTTTGTGTGTTGTATTTCCATGTCTGTTCGTTGTCACGACTGTTGTTGGAGTGATTGATTATGTCGGTGGTTTTTTTTTATAATTTGTTTTTATAGTAGGTGGAGTGTTTGTCTCTAAGATCTATGTGATAAGTGCTAGGTGAACGTGGCTTTGATTGTGTTCCTTGGGGTATAGGAGTGCTCGGGTGGAGAATGGTAAGTTGAGTAGGTCTGTTGTTTCTCTGATGATTTTTCTTTCCTCAGTGTATTTATTGCACTGGAGTAGGAAGTGTTCGATTGTGTTGTCTGTTCTGCAGAACGTACATGCTTTTGTTTCGTTGCTTGTTTTATGTGTGTATTGTGTGTTATTGTATCTTAATCTGTATATTGCTCTATAGTGGCTTATGTTTGGGAGTTGAGGGGTGTGTGGGGAGGGGGTCTTACTTTTGTATATGCTTTTGATTTGTGTGTGTATTTCTGATGTGTGTATTGGTGTGGTTAGTTGCTTTCCTTGTTTGCTTCCATATTTAGCTCCATTGTCTGCTGTTTCATTAATAATGTTGGTGTGACTGAGGATCCAGAGTAGTGTTGTTTTTACACCTTTTTTCTTTAGTGCTTTTATTTGTTTTGTTATTTGATTTGTGATTTTTGTTCTTGTTGTTTGGAAGGGGTTTGCTAAGTTTTGTAACGATGTAAGTGAGTCTGTTAGTATGAGTAATTGTGTCTGCATGTTTGTGGAGTAGTTTGCTAATGTTAATGCTTGTTTGATCGCTATGAGTTCTGCTGTTAGTATTGAGTGTTTTTGGTCTAGTCTGTATGTATGCGTGCATGTGGGTGTGGGTGTGCTGCTGCCCCTGTTCCTGTTTTATTTTTTGAACCGTCTGTATATATGTGGTGGTGGTTGGGGTAGTTTTTGTTTATATGTTCGAGCGCTTCTTGCTTGGCTATTGGTGGGTTACTGTATTTTGGGGGTTGTTTAAGCAATGTTAGGTCTATGTTTGAGGGGGGGGGGGACTATCCAGGGGGGGTGTGGTTTTTTGTTCGGTTTTTCAGTTTTGATTGTGTTTAGTTTGTGTTTTTCTAGCAGTCGCTTGGTGAGTTGGTAGGGGGGGGGGGTAACTTGTTTTCTGTCCATCTGTTAAGATTGTTTTTCTTTGTTTTCTGTCCTTTGTATCCTCTGTTATCCCAACTTTTGTTCAGTAGGTGTATATTTGTGGGGAGGTTTTTTTCCATGGTGTGTTCTGTTAGCCCATTGTTTTAGAATTTGTTTGTCTCTTTCTTTTAACGTTAGGCGCCCTGTTTGGTGGTATAGGTCTTCATTTTTTGTGTGTTTGGGAGTGCGTACGTGCTTATTCTTAGGGCTTTGTTTTGTACTGTTTCTAACGCTTTTATTTTTGGGTTGTCTGTGGCTGTGTATGTTGCGCTGCCGTAATCTATGATAGAGTAGATTAGAGCTCTGGTGAATATTAGTGTTTGGGTGTCTGCACCCCATTCTTTCCTCTTTGTTGCTTTGAGGATGTTTAATGTTTTGTTGACTTTGGTTAATGTATTTTCTATGTGTTTGCTGAATCTGATGTTTTCGTCAAACATGATTCCTAAAAATTTGTGTGTTTGGAGTATTTTATTTTGGTTTGTTTTAGGTTTAGTGTTTGGTATGTTTTATTTTTAGGGACTGAGAAATCTATGGCTGTTGCTTTGTCAGGTGCTAGTTCTAGTCCCCATTTGTCTGTCCAGTCTTCTACAAAAGTACACTCCATACTCTACCAACCATCCAACTAGTCAATCATTCCACACACCAAACCACCAGGCCCCCTAGATCCACCACACATAGAAGAAACAACACTGAAAGGGATAGTTAGGGCACTAGAAATACAAAACCAAACAGTAACAATTACAAGCGTACACAGAATAAGCAACACAACACTTTTTGCCATTCACACCACATCCACCACCCCACCAAGCACCCACTTATACAAGCACCAATATGAATTTCAATCCTCAACACTAACACTCTGTGACAACTGTCATCAAATAGGACACAAATACCAAGAGTGCATAGAAGAAACATGCCCCTACTGCCCCAACCCACACCACCACTCAGATTATACTAACAACAAAAACATGCACTCGATGCCGCTCACTAGGTGTTACATGTCCAGTTTTTATTTAAAGACCCTGCTTAGGAATTTTACAGAACTTTAATTTAGTTAGATAAATTAATTTCTCCTCTTTCCTTAAACAGACTGGTTGCTCAAATTATCTTTCGTCTCATATGAAAATGCGCCTTTGTAGTACAGGCAAACAGATTCACGAACAGACAACTTGTGTACAATAGCTGGCTTGGAAACCGTTAACACTCTCTTAAATCTTTATGCATTCAAAATGTTACATTTAGCTCAGTCGATCCCCCATCCAAACCACGAATTAGGTCTATATGCATAAAAATCACTACGAAAGAGGTATTAACAAATAAAGAATTTAATAGTTAACATTTAACAATAACAATCAATTACGAAGACACAGCTTCAGATCTAAACTAAGGCAAGTTCAGTTGGTTTGAAAGTTAGTGCTCGAGAAAGTTATTTTTGCCAGCACATTCGATGGATTCAGAGTTCGGGTTAGTTACTTATCTCTCTTAGGAGTCTTGATGAACACGTGGTCTAAAGTCAGTTTGATCCTTCCACGTATCAAGCGATGCTTGCACTGTATGATCCGTAGTTTCAATAACTTGTCATCCCTCGACTTGTTATACTAGGGTTTCATTACGGCAGAACACCATCAACAAGGCGGTACGGAATTGTAATGTCGTCCGTCTAAGTTGAATAAAGGAACGCGCACCCAATGTGATGCGAAGGTGGCAATAATACGTAGAACGTATTATAAGGCAGAGAAGAACCCGGTCTGAAAATAAAGTGTGGTTTCTATGAGCGATTTGCATTTACATTTGCAAATCATCCAAGCACGTGACTGATACAATGCGCTTAGTTTTAAATCTTCGTCTATCGTGTCTTTTACAATATATTTATATTCATAAAAGATACAATATAATTCACATGTGTTATTTTTAACATTACATGAACGGATGAATTTCCAAACATTTACTTCATCAAAAATGGAATTCATACAAGGAGAACAAAATATAATTCAAATTAAGTATGAGCGCTTTACAATTAACAATGAAATTACACGCAAGAGAATCATTTGAATTACATAGAAATTCGCAACGTGCACAGACGTTTTTTCTGCGGCACAAGAGAATTAAGGTTTATACAAATTAAAGTCAAAAGGTTACAATTAATTTATATACAATGAAATCTTTAGGCTTTAGTCATTCTATTGAATCACGTATGCTTGGAGGAGAATTATAATAATTCGCACACAATACATACATAAATTCATATACAAAAATACAAATAGTAAAATGCAATATCATTGTAAGAAGTAGACGTGTTACCTTCTTAAAGTAGAATTACTGCACAAGACACGGGTTCCTATGTTCCTTCCTGACTCAGCAAGATATTCGGCGACTAAGGTGCTCGAGAGCTGGGTGTGTCGACCGGTTTGCGTTATGAGTAAAGAATATTACCGCGTCAAGAGTATTTATTGTAGTGCATGAATGCATCACGTGACTAGATCACGAGGTATGTTTTGATCCGAACTTTCTCGACTGTTGTCTAAAGTTACATAACAAGGGATGAACTCACTATTGTTTTTTCCTCATGCTGGGGCACGATGGGAGGGTTCTAACAAAGGAATTCAATTCAAATATGATATTCAAGTTTCGGATGTGGGTCAGAAGTTCGTGACACAGAATTCTGGTCAGAAGTCTGTCACACTAGGGCACAACTCGCTAAGTATACACTGCACAGAAATTACTACTCACTACTACGACCTCTGAAACAACAAGCACGCAAAAAACAAGACACACCAGTTAAATCCCCCTGGAAACAAAACACTTCACCGCCCCCACCCCCTCAGTAACAGAGAACTGCCAACCACCCTAACACCCTCCCTCACCCATTACCCTACAAAGGAAAGACCAAACTCGCCCACTAGCAATAACAGCACACCACAACGCCCGCAACACACACTCACACATGGGGGAAAAAAGAATCAGGATTCTCGCCCCCCCCTACCCCCAACCCAAAACAACCAGCAAAAACCCTCACAAACGAACCCATTCCGAACACCACTGACAAAAGCAAACAAAAAACCCCATCCCCCTCCCTCGCTAGGAAAAATACATGAAAGCATGCTACCACCCTCACCCAAAATAAAATACACCCGGACCAAACCAAATGACAAAGAAAGCACCACACACTTCAAACTCCCACACAGCAGTTTAGAGGAAACTACACAGACCAGCCCCAGCCAACCCGACGAACGAGACAACCCCTCCCCCACCCCAGGACAAAGTATCAGACGCTGAAAACACAAACATCACCCAGGTAGACAACACAACACCAACCAAACTCAATCTGCTGCCCCCTCCCCCCCCCTTTACCCCAAACACTCCACACAAACAAAACCAAAGACAAATACACAAATAACAAAACAAACATCGAACCACCAAGTAACCCAACACACGACAAACAAAAATCACTACGTCCCACCCCAACATTGAACCCATAATTTGGCCAATATAGTACACACAACAAACGCGAACCAATACTTCTTACCCCATCCAGCAGAGACAACCCTTACACACACAACTACAATGACGACGACACACAAATAACAAAACAAACAAAACAAACAAAACAAAACGAACTACCAAGTAACCCAACACACTACACAAAACAATCACAAATCACTAAATCCCACCCCAACACTGAACCCACAATTTGGCCAATACAGTACACACAACAAACGCGAACCAATACTTCTCACCCCACCCAGCAAAGACAACCCCTACACGCATAACTACAACAACAACGACAGACACTATCCCTCCCCGCCCCAATAAACCTCCAAAGCAACCCGACATCTGAAAAACTACACACGAAAAACACTACTCCCCTCCCCACCCTGCCCCCCCAGACACAAGACATCCAAACTATAAACACCAACTCCTACCCTCCCACGCCCACTCACATCCAAGATACATATACCAAATATTACCATCCAATGGCCACAAACACACACACACAAAAAATAACGCCACAAACACGCGTAAGCAACAGATAAAAATATCATGGAACTGCAATAGCATACAAAACAAAATACCACTCCTACACTGCATAATAAAAGAACACAAACCAGACTTGATATGTCTTCAAGAGACCAGAGCATCAGACAACAATCAACTAAAAATACAACAATACAACACAATACAAACGAGAGCCAAAATAAAGAATAAGCAGTTTAGTGGGGGACTAGCATGCCTAATTAAAGGCAACATAAACTACATCAAATTAGAAAGCACAGCCTCTCACTTAACAATAGCACTTACAAATGCCAAAAAAACCCACAAAACCTCCACAAAACAGATGCATACTTTCTACCAGACTCGCTTAAAGCCACTAAAAACCATGAAAAGATAACACTCTTCCATCACCATATAATTATAGGGGACCTAAACGCGCTACACCCCTGCTGGTCCAAGGGAAGCAACAACAAACAAAGACAAATACTACTAGACTGGCTGACGGAAAAACCCTAACGTATGCAGCCCCCCCCCCCAACCAACCAGAAATCAAAACACCCTCGATATCGCACTGATGCCCCTCCACCTCACTCTAAACACCACCATCACAGTAGACGAAGACAACTACACCAGCGACCACCACCCCATCATCTTAGAACTCGACACCCAACACAAATACGACACAAACAACCCCAACATGGATATTATCAAAGGGTAACTGGGAAACATTCAAACTCAACCTAGAACAAACAACAGACGGGCAATTAACACACGACGACGCAAATATATGGGGCACCAACTTAACAGCCAATCTAGCCTTCCCACTCAACCAACCACGACAAGCCCCCTGCCGCCCCCTCACACCGTGGTGGAACCAAAAACTTGAAAAAAAATGAAACAACAAAGAAAAAAAGCACTACGACAATTCAGAAGACAACCTAACAACATAAACCGCAAAAACGCATACCACAGAATCAACAAAAACTTCATAACGCAAATCAAACTAGCAAAACAGAAAGCCTGGCAAAAAACATGTAACAGCCTAAGTAGAAACAACACAACCAAACAAATATGGAGCACAATAAAACGAATGACGGGAAAGGGCAAATCCAAACACACAATCCTCCCCGCCCCCCCCCCCCCCGCTCATTATAGACCCACAAACAAAAGCACACACCACCGCCCCAAGAAGATAAAGCAGAAACGCTAGCAGATTCATTCCAATCGAACACAAACAACACAAACCCACAAAAAAGCAAACACATCAAGAAAGTCACAAAACAACTCACAATAGTGGGGGAAAAAATAAAATCAATGAAAGCAAGCAGCTCCTAAACACGGTTTCATTAACACATTTATATGGAAGAGTCTGGGTCGGCCGACGGATTCTCCTACATCACTAAACAGAGCAAGTGTCCAAATATTGGTGTCCTGCATCCGGTCTCCATCCCCACTCTCAGAGTCACACCCACACCAAGGTGTATCTTACATTGTCTATGCATGATCAATGAACTTTGACCTCTGTTGTTTACTACAAGTAGAGTACACGGGTGCAGCAGAATTGCATAACCGGCAACGTGACATGACTGCCATAAATAACTATCAACTACGGATCATAAAAATACGAAAAAAGAAATTAGAAAAATATAACGGAATAATTTGCCTATGACCCTATCATCACACTCTCCAGCTTTTCCTTTGTCTGAATGAGTGCAAGTGACTCTGTTTAGTTGCGCATATACAAGGAGAAATATTATTATTTTATCTCGTCTGGCACTTTGTGTGGTCTGACCAGCTAAAGAACCAAGCTGCTAGCTATTGTTGAGCAGGCTATCTCAACTGTTATATCTCATTTCGTCAGTCCTTGTCAAGAAAGACGTCAAACCATGGTTCATTCACAGGACCCAGGTACAGAACCACTGATACTATTTTCAGCTGAAGACTGATTCTCCTCTGGTCCAGATAAGTCAATGGAGTAACTTTCAAATTAGCCTTAGCTTGTGTACGAAAATTGTGATGACACTCAAGAGACTCATTTCATTTTGATGGCTTAGTCACTACTGCATTGTTTCTATTTTATTTTCATCAATTTCTTTATTAATTTTTTAAAAATTTATAATCTTGACTCTCGGTATATTATCATGTCTTGCCTGTATTAGTTAAAGGGACTACATTCACCATGGGAGTCTGTTGGCTTAGAGCTAGTTATTAATTAAAGACTCGTGATGCACCATCTTTATTGTTCAACTGTACATCTATTTATTAATTATTTGTGTGCACGTGTGATTGAGAAATGGGGTTAGATTCCAGAAACCACCCATTGAGTAATTAATCAACACTTAAATTTTCTCGTCTTCCTCACTGTCACGGTTAAGGGGAAGCAATCATTTAAATTTATTTCTTATATTCTTTTTAGATTTTTTATTTCCCTTGTTACCTGTCACAAGAGCGTGAATGAAAGATAGTGTCTGTACATGCACAGTCAGTGAGTTTGCAAGTGTGTATATTTTGTTTATGCAGGTGTGATATTTTAACTATAATGATTTACTTATTTATTTACTTCGACACTAGTTAATTATGTTATGGGTAAATAGGAATTGTATCTAATTATTTTATATTCTTAATGTAACTTTGAGATAGGAACTATATTTATCGTTTTAGTGTAGTTGTGCCTATAGGCAGGTGAAAATGCATCCACACAATAGAGTTTACTGATTTCAGGACTTTCTAGGCACGTTTTTGACGTTCCTTGAACCTGGAACCTTCGATGGTTCGAGCATTTTTAACGATCATTTATTAAACATTGAGACTCTGCCATCTATGCAAATATGTTTTTCATTGTGTACATCAGTTAGGTTAACATAATTATTATCTTTAACTTGGATAAGGCTATTTAGCTTTAGAAAATTCCACTCTTGTAATTTGTATCTATCAAGCGAATTGATTTTTTTAAATTTTGCAATGATTTGGGTTTTCTTTCAGGATTATTTTTACTAAGCTTTGATAAGTTAATATTGTAAATGTTATTTCACTGTTGATTCAATTGAAAAGTGTAGTACGTCATAATTGTCTATGACGTCATTATGTGTCGTTCAATGTAGAAGGGTGACGCCACAAACCTTACTGGCGACTCCATTTTTTTTGCGTTTGTGAGAGCTACTAAACAGTTGTGTACTAGACAAGTTTATTATACTGTATGAAATACTGGACTATTTTTTTGTCATAAAAATGGCAAAGTTATCCCCGCCTTCGATCAATGTGGTCGGTTTTCCGCTATCGTCATTCTCGAGATCAAGCCTTGCAACCTTATTTGTAATCAGTCTTATGCTTCTGCTATCTTGGGGAGGTCCGTCTTATAAAAGTGAGTCATTAATGAATTTTAAATGAATAATAGTCACGTCAAACTTTGTACAGCCTGAAAGTAAAATACCACGGTCACTTTGTCATTATTTATAAATCTTTAAAAGTAAACAACAGCAAAATACCTGCACTAAATGATTGAATCATAGTAAGTGTGGTCACACTCAAATCAAACTACTCTCCTGGAAATAACATTTTTCCAAATTTCTGAAAAGTTTAACTCGAAATAAATTACAACATGTATGCTTGACAGTTACAAATGATCTCACAACAATTATTCTCAGTGGTTAATTTTGAACACACACACAGCAAATCACTTTTATATATAAGGTTATATTTATCAGAACAATTCGACGATATTTTTTTGTTCTCATAAATTATATGTTTGCTAAGAATGTTTGAGTGTGCATATGTGTGTAAGAGATAAGTAAGTAAAGAGAGAGACAGACTTAGCGAAGGAATAATAGAAGTCTGTCAAAACATCTTTAAATAAAATATAAAAACACACAACGGCAATTGCAATAAATGAGAATGTCATCATCCCTTAAAAAATAAAAAGTTAGACAACTCTTGTTGGAGGTGAAAGTTATATGAATAGCTATGCCCCTCGATTGAAGAATATGTTTATAATTTTTTTAAGTGCATTCATGAAAATATTATATTAATTGTATGAAGACGTGGTCTTCTTATACAGAACACAATACAGAATTGATAAATATAATTTATGTATGTATTTTCTTCTATCTATCTGCCTACTTACCTATCTTTATGTCTGTCTATCTATTTACAGGTCATGGATTCCGAATGATGATAAATCAGGACGATGACAAACCAGGAGTGTTGTTTTTTCTGAGTTGTAGAGCATTCCCTAACAAGGATTTGACTTATAATAAACTTTCTCGACGTTTACTATCAGAGAGTACTTATACTCCGCTAGCTGAAATCTATAAAGTAAATAACCAGCGACATTTGTTTCGATACGTGAATGAGTCACATGGTGCAAAGATTGACTACCAAACTGACCCTGAAGTGAAGCATATTTTGTTTAGCATACATAATGCCACGTGTCGAGAGAGGGGATCGTATACATGCGAATCAGCACTCACTCCTTTAGACCCTGGGCCTTCTCCCTGGACCGACGCAATCTTCGTAACCAACGTTTCTATAACCGGTAAATAAATAATTCTCACTCTCTTTTCCACAGCTTGACATTGTGTTGTGCTTTTCATTAGACTTTTCTCTCTTTGGCCACTATATTTGAATTCACATTCACAGAAAATCCGCTTTATGTTGTTGTTCTGGAAATGATGGTGGTGGTGGTGATCTGTTGAGACTGAAAGCGGTTTATAGACATTTAATCGCGCGACACTTAAACGCACCACATTAAATCGCATTCACTTAAACTCGAACCTCTTAAACGGTATGACAAATAATCGCGAAGACAGTTAATCGCATGACAGTTAATCGTCATCAGTTAAACGTGTTTTGTCGCAAAAAAGTATATAAAATCACGTACACAGGGGGGAAAAAAATGATAAAAGTCTATTTTTAAAAAGTTTATAAAAAAGAAAAAATAAGAGGTCTTTCATAACCTACTGTCGTACTATTATACTGTATCCAAGAAATTCGAAATAAGACGCTTCTATGTACTGTCTGGAACTGGAAATTGTGTTAAGAATAGAACGTAAGTCCAAATGTAGCGACAGCACGGACAACACGTTCATTCAAAATGCGGAATTTACTTACACTGAACAAAATTTCTCTATCTCCCCATATCTCTGTGTGTACTGTAAGGAATAGTTCCGCCAGACAAAAATAGGTCGAATTGTGTGTGCGTGTGTGTGTGTGTGGTGTGTGTGTGTGTGCGGTGTGTGTGTGTGTGTGTGTGTGTGGTGTGTGTGTGTGTGTGTGTGTGTGTGTGTGGTGTGTGTGTGTGTGTGTGTGTGGTGTGTGTGTGTGTGTGTGTGTGTGTGTGTGTGTGTGTGTGTGTGTGTACTTAGACCACAGTCTCAATAAAACATTAGATCAGTGATGATTAGTATTTCCCTGTTAGATATCTTTTTACTGTTAGTTTAAATTTATTTAATCTGCTGAAATGTAAACTACATTACTTCTGAGGTAGAGAATTATTATTATTACTTTTAAAGACAAATCCTATGTAACATTAGTCTGCATACGTTTTGAGTAATTTTTTATTTAAAAGAGCAGGAATTTATTTTTTGATAATTTAGAACCATGAACTAATGTAACAAATTAGAATATTAACACACTGTACTAATTTAACACATATTTAACCATCAAGTTGAAATTATTAAAAAAATAAATATATTTAACAAAATAAATAGGAAAGGGCTTTGGATAAACTACTGTTAGCTTGCCTGCTCGTGTCTTCTCGCTTACATCCCACACTAAAGTTCTATCTGTGTACAGCAGTAAACTCTTTATTACTTATAGGCCTATACACTTGAGTCTATCTCTCTATCTACACACACACCACATCACACACACCATTTCGTAATGCATAATCCTTAATAAAAAGCACGCTTTTTGTGTATATCGTTTACTTAACGTATAAAAGAAGGTTAGATGTAATCTATGTTGATTGGAGGCCCCTTTCCTGCTAAACATTTAGAAAGAAATTTGACATGCTGATCTTTCAACCTACCAATAGATAAATAACAGTTACCTGAATTAATTACTCGCTGCAGAACATTTTAATTACACCCTAAAAATTGCATATAGTAAAATTATATATGTCAATTATAAATATTTATATTATATATTTTGTACTTATCATAAATATTATACGCACTTTATCTATGTGTGACATAGGAAATTTCAGCACAAAACTTTCTGAACATCTTTAACTCGGACGTAAAGAAATTTATATATTCAACAATACTCCATTTAGAACAGTCACTATTTAAGCTAAATCTCACTTCTCTCATTTTGTACGAGCGATGCATATATCATTTATATGACTTGTTTATGGCTATTCGAAAGAGAGAATCGTGAAGTTACACCTTTTCTAAAGTGGAAACTATTCAATCTGATAAATGACTTACATTCTGTAAGTCATTTTGTATACAAATGATGTGATCTTTTAAGTTTATTTCTAATAATAAAAATCTCAAATACATAATATAATCCATAGGACAAATAATACGGATATTCACTGAACCATTTACAGGAAGAAACATTTTCATACAATTTGTTATATATCCTTAACAAATAGTAGTGATGTAGTCTGCATTTAACTTTATTATGAAAAATAGCTTATAATGTTAGAGATATATTTTGACAAGTATTGATGTGGTCTGCATTAAATTTACATTTGTAAAATGATTTTTATTATTGTTTATAGTATTTAATTCTCTCTACCTTTATTTTTTGTGTTTAATACTGTTTAGTGTCATGTTCAGATATAAATAACACTTTTTCTATTTTTCTGAATCCTGAATCCCGGATGTCTGGCATTTTATAGCAACATTACACTCTCTCCTAGACAGTCAGTTTGAGAATATATAAGGCTAAACTAGAACAAATTAGAATAGAATAAGTTTTTGTGATTTAACCTGTGATAAATGATCTTTTATAACAACATTGCACTCTCCTAGAACAGTCAGTGTGAAAGTAAATAAAGCTATGTTAGAATAAATTAGAATAGAATTAGTTATTTCGATTAACCTCCGAATTGATATAGGTGAACAATATATAAAAAGTAGAGAAAAGGCTTGTGTGGGAAGTCTTAAAGCACGCACCATATGTGTAAAATAATAAATGTAGACTATTTTTTGTCACAAGCACTTATGTTTGGTACTGGAATGTCATCTCACATAGGAGACTACAATAAATAATGTGTGCATGTGAACGCAGAATTCTTTAAAAATTAGTTTATCATAAATTCTTTCCTTCACTTTCAACTAATGTTTATTCCTTTGCAGTTTACCCTGGAAAAGCGACAATGACAGTTTCTCCATTAAAGAACACCTACAGGCTCAACGAATATCTGACACTGACATGCAAAGCAAGCATAGGCACTCAAGACCCTATGGTGGTAAGTGTGTAAAATATCTGTGGACACACAGATTATTGGGAGGTAGTGTTGCTAAATGGTCCTTAAAATATAAAATTTAAATGAAAATTAATGAGATAGGCGTTACGCTAACGCCACCTAGTTAATGGTTATAATTATTATTAATTACTTAATCATCCATAACTAATTAATATGATGAGAATCTTATTTTGTTTTATTAATAATTCTCCAGCAGACACCACTTGTCTCTCTCACTTGATGGATATGTGGGCACTGTAAACATGTTCTCTCTTCCACAGAATTAAAGACAAACATCAGAGCAGAATTGTTTATGATTCTAGGGCGGGTTTTTCCCCGACCATGTATCTCCGACTGACCAAGTGCCTATTATGCAATATTCACCTTTTCCGAATGCCCACTCTCTCTAAACACTTTTCCAGCTATAGACACAATTAAATACGTTGCATTCTTTCCATGGACACGCGACACCCCATCCCTGCTTGAACTGATGCTTAATGCAATTAAGCAATTTATCAAATTTAAGTTTTGACAATAGATATATAGATATATATAAAAGTATCTTCCATTATCTATCACTTTGGGCTTATTAACCTCCTTCACTTATCCCACAACAAATTTCAAGAATAAAGTCAAAATTTATACTAACCATGTTTAAGATTCCTGATTCATGAACCATTCTCGAAAGTAAAGTATTCAATTGACAAATTTTATTAAAATGTCAGTTATTAAAATGACAACAATGAGATACTACAGACTTAAAAATTTTTCATTCTCCGTATTAACAGAATGTTAATGTTGCGCCAAAACATCGAACCACTGAGATAAAATTTACAATACAATTCCAAACTGTCGAGACCATACACACAATATGCCCTAAGAAATTTTTCTTCCAATATTACTCAAATTCCATGAGATATCAATTACCACTATAAATTATAAAAAGTTCAGAAATAAAAGATTAATAAAAAGAATCATAGTAACTCAGTCTATGCAAATGATTCAATCCAAACATCAATCAAATCAAATCATCGCAACAGAGTGATGCAACAAGATATACTAAAAACATACTATCATATTCAAAGAATCAATAAAATCTCAATATTGTGCAAAATCACCACCAGTGTATGAATACACAGCTGAAGTCAGAATTTAATAAATGACAATAACAATTTGTATGCAAACAACATCTGTGTTATTTACAAGTCAGTACAGGAGCCTGTGACCCTTATACTCCATAGTCTATTATCTTCGCCTCTACCACCTTTTCTCAAGAAAAACTATGAGTGGCCACTGCTGTATAACACAATCTTGTCATTCCTCCTAACTCCAATTGTTAGGTTACCACTCCTATTTTCCCTCCACCCCTCAGTGTGGGATCAATATGCGAATTTACATCAAACTTTATTATATTTGTACCCAGGTGTACGTGTTTCCTCTCTCAATTTCTGCCTATTTTCAATGTCCCCTTTCTAAAATTCTTGTCAGGTGTCTTATGTCTGTGCATCATACAGGAAATGTGTATCAGTCTGTCTCTGATTTAATCATGTCTTGGGACTTCATTGGAAGATTCTGATCTATCCTCACGTGTTTGTTCACGATCGTGTCATTGCTCTCAGCTAACACGTAATTGGTCATTGCTCTCAGCTAACACGTAATTGGTCATTGCGGCATTGTCACTATTTGTCGATTCTGTGTATAGACAGTTGCTATGCCAAAGTGTGTTACTGTTCTTCCCTTCCTATATGTCTGTCACCAGTCTGCTAGTGGTTGGTTTTCTGATCAAAATATGTCACTTGTCTCTCTTTGACTTTATCATTCAATGGTGCCTCAACTTCTGATACACATTTCTGTGTACGTGTTGGTGCCCAACGTGAACACGTCACTAGTCCTACAAAATACTTTGATGTCTCACAAATCTTTGTGTATGTCTTGGTGCCCGACGTGAACACGTCACAAGACCTACAAAATACTTTGATGTCTCTAAACATGCCTGGCCAGAAAAATTCTTCTTTGATCCTCTCAATAGTTTCTTTCTCACTCCTGTGAGTACTTGTCAAATAAACATGTGCCAAAACAATAATTTCTTTCCTTTTTCGATTTTGGCAAAACAACTTCTTTTGTGATGTTACTTCCCAATATAAAATTCCTTGTCTATAACGGTATGCTATATGACCACATGTGCTCTCTATCATGTGCCTCTTTCAGCAAATGTACGGATATGGGTCAGTGTATCATCTGTCTTCAACAGGTCTCTGAACCTGTCGGGTGAGCTTGTTATGCAAGTCGTGTTTACTAACGGCTGTCTCGCGTTCCTTATTGCCAACCCATGTTTCACTTACGGACACGGCTGTGGTATCAGTGACATGGGTTCCAGAGTTAGACCTAGATAAGACGTATTTGCTTCCCAGAATTCCCTTGTGACTGGACAAAATTGCAGCTTCTAAAGTGACGGTCACATACTGCGTTTGAATGTGTACCTTAGCTACTAGTGCAGTATCTTTAGACTCATTAGCATATGTTACTGTAACTCTTTTTCCTGTGTATGCACTTTCACGTCGAAGAATGGCATGCAACAATGTGGGAAAACTGCACCCTGTGTCAAGTAAGAAGTCGATTTCTAAATCATTTACTAAATTTCTATTTATATTGTTATCCAATTCCCCTCTTCCTCGATTTTACTGATCACGCAGACTTGATTAATTTTTCTACTTCTCTGCAATCACACGCTATGTATCCTTTGTGCAAATAAAGCAGCTATGCTTTTGAATCTGGTTTCTACTATCTTGCAACATTCTGCTTTCATCTTTATACTTGCTTCTGTCGGCCAGGGCATTGCCTTTATCTCTTTCATTGTGACCTTGGTCTTTATTCCTTTCATTCTTACTTTCACACCCAACATTCTTTTCTACTTGCTCGTTTTCAGTACGTATTTGTTTGGGGTTGCCTTTTGTGTACTTGGGGTGCAATGTCATATAGTTCTGCAATCTCGGCAATCTGGTCTAAAGTTTTATATTCTCACTCTGCTATAAATGTGATTAACTCTAGTCTAACTTTTTCTTTAATACAGAACTCTCTTATTGCTACATAACGTTTTTTTTCTATCTCGGTCATTGTGACTTATTTTCCCAACAAACTACAGTTTCACGTGAAACTGTGTGTGTGTGTGTGTTTGTCTGTTTTCTGACCGTCCAGGTATCATTCAGCGAAAATATAGAATTGGACATACAACGCCTTAAAGCCTTAGAGTTATTTACGTCATCGGGAGGTAGCTTGTGGTAAACGTCCTGTGCTTGGCCCAAACGAAAACAAGAAAGATTAATTGCCCAGTGATCTTCTGGAATTTGGTGCGCAGTTCCAAGCCAATCAAATTGCATTAAAACTCAGTTAATCCTTCACAGCTATCATCGAAAATGGGGAGGATAATTTGGGCTATTCTTTTATCATGTCTAAATCTGAAATGGCCATCAGACTTTTCAACATTCTTTCCATCTTTCATTTCAGCTTGAAACAAACTCCTTACTTGCTTTTCTCTTTCAACCTTATAATTACCTAAACTAATAAAATAAGTGTAAGTAAAATAAAAATAAGGGTTCTATGCTTTAGTGTAAAGTATCGTTACTTATACATTAACGATATGTTGATCAACCAAACAACATATATGTAAACATTACTATTTCCTTTATACTAAGTACGCCCCAAAATGTATATGTACTATTTCGTCATATAGTAAACACATATCGTGTAGAATGTTATTCTCTTAATATATTTACTACCTTACTGCAGCAAAACAAATCACAAAGCTATTAAATCAATGCCCTCGCACTTAAGTATAAACATTTCAGCAATTCCCAACAGCAAAACAAATCACTAAGCAATAAAATCAATTCCTTCGCACTTTAACTTAAGTTTAAACATTTCAGCAATTCCAAACAGCAAAACAAATCACAAAGCAAATAAATCAACGCCCTCGCACTTTAACTTAAGTATAAACATTTCAGCAATTCCCAACAGCAAAACAAATCACTAAGCAATAAAATCAATGCCTTCGCACTTTAACTTAAGTATAAACCTTTCAGCAATTCCAAACAGCAAAACAAATCATTAAGTAATAAAATCAATGCCCTCCCACTTAAACTTAATCATGAACTTTTCAACAATTCAAGCAAAAATTTGTCAAGATTTCGACTCTGAGATTTTTTTCAATGCACTTATGACTCGAGTCTAGGGGTTTCTTTTACTTAATTTTTGAATCAATGTTTCTTTCAAATTATTGATCTACTATCTCAAGACGCAGCCCTCACTTTGTCATGTTCTATGCCCGTCGCTTCCTATATCCGGTTTAGGAAAGCTCCCGATGGTATAACTAATCAGTGATAGACACAAAGGGCTTCACACACCAGGTTATAAATGGCTCGATAAATCTGGCTTCCAGAAATGTAAATTGTCACATTTAACATAAGACAATAGACAATACAAACATTAAAGTAGATAGGCATAAAGATGATTTGATAAGATTTCAACAATGAGATGAGCAAGGAAAATTAAACTTTTTATAAAAAATAACAGAAATTATATAAAAGAAATGAAGTTAAATTTTCAGGATTTAGCCCAAATGTGACTATATATGAATAACCACTTTATTTTAATGCTGCAAATTCAGGTTCATATATTCAGTATAGGATAGTATCTCTCTCAGGAATTCTTCTCTACAATAAGTGTATCAGAAAATATCCTCCTCTAAGACAATTTCTCTCTAAAGAATATTTTATCTCAGCATCTAATCTTTGACGAGAAGACAATTCTGTGGTGTACAAAGCCTCTTCATTGTCTGAGTGATCTCCCTTTGCCTCTTTGCGATATGACCCTCACTCAGTCCATTCAGCACAACCCAAAGAGGTATGCGATCCAGGAAATTAAACCGGGGATTGAAACCAGGAACCCTGCAATAATTTGTGTGCTGATTTAAAATATTTTATCTTATACATGATAATTAAATTGTGAAGTGGGCGATTCCCATGTTCACAATTTTCAGATAACTTCTCCTGTAAAAAATATTCATTAGTACAAAATGAACACTCACTCTCTCAAAAGTTAATAACTCAACAACATACTTTTCCCTTAATGGATGGTTCTTTACACAATGTGGAAGAAATCAAATCATTCTACCTATCATTCTTTTTCTTTAGTCAAGTGTTTTCCCCCTTCTATTCCTTTTTTAACTGATTTCTAGTAACTGATTCCTTTCCTTATGAAATGGCTGGACTGGAATTGGATTGTAAGCTCTTGGTACATATTTATTCTTTTTTGCATTTAGTCCCCGTTTCCGCTACTACGGCTTTTACCCTGGTTTAGCGCTTTGAAGTCTGCTATTTGTCATGGTCTAGTGGTAGTCTGCCAGTGCAAAATTGTTTATGATTCTATGGCAGATTCCCCCCCTCCCCGACTATGAGTCTCTGACTGACTGGTACCTATTATGCAATATCTGACTTTTCCAATGCCCACTCTCCCTAAACAATGCTACATCCAACACAGATGACAACAAGAAGAAAAATCTTCAAAATCGTCAACACACAGGCTACAACTACTGCGAGGGATAAAAAATTCGTACAAACTGAAGACCACACCATGCAGAAAACGCACAGAACACAAAAGACAGCATCCACCACAACACATCAGAAAATGACAGCAACAACTATGCCAATGGAACCACCGCTGACAACAACAACGACAACAAGGTGGCATAGATAGCAGCAGTACTTGTGGTGTAGATATTTCAATCACTCCATTGTAGATATGATACAATTGTTGCTGGGTCACCTATACTGGCCACCAGCGCTTATCTCCATGCATTCCAACGGTTACCGGAGACAACCACGACGCCAGTGCCAACAACAATGCCACCACCAGTGAGGAGGAGAGGGGGTTGACCATCCAGGGTGCACGTACACACTAGTTATAGACTTAGTGTGCTTCTAGCCTGTGCGCTATAAGACCCTAGCTCTCACCCACAACCGAGGAGGTTTAAATTAGATTATTTATGAAACAATCGTTACTGTGAGAGCTAACTCTATATTAGTGTTTCCAAAATGTTCAGTTTCATTTACCTCAGTAATTTCTCCAGTTCTAGCGTCTGCATACTGATATTTTGCCAGTTTTGTATATTACCTTTTTATACACATCAAGATCAATGTCAAAAGATTGTGTTCTATGTGTTTTGATTTTGAAAAATACATGATACCTGCTTAAATATATACAAATTAATTCTTTTTAAATGTGATTTGAATTGTTAAAAAAATCTTAAATATAATATAGAATATTATTAGCATGAAATATTAGGTGATTATATACTGCAAGTTTAAGGTTCAAAATAATTTCAAGAATGTTTAATTTGATCTCTTAAAATATAAAAACATATTTTACTTCGAAATAAAATAAATAAATAAAACCAAAAAATGGTTATAAGAAATGTCTAACAAAATTCATTAGATATTATTCTATAATTTACAACTAGCATTATAAATATTTAAACCAACAGGGCTGTGCCTTTTTATGAAAAGGCTACCACTTTATACTGGCTAAAAAATTAATT
This sequence comes from Sinotaia quadrata, assembly GCA_028829895.1. Classification (NCBI taxonomy): domain Eukaryota; kingdom Metazoa; phylum Mollusca; class Gastropoda; order Architaenioglossa; family Viviparidae; genus Sinotaia; species Sinotaia quadrata. The sequence goes on from CM054179.1 coordinate 108,189,892, forward strand.
ATCGTATGGATGTAACTGTACTAGTGGTATAAGTTCTACCATTACATAGTGATGTGTCAGTCAAGCTAAGTAGATAGGGAAAGTAAAAAATAATAGTGAAAAATCAAAATTTATATCCATGGTTTGAAATGTAAAAGGATAATAAATCTGTTTAATTAATTACAAATAATTTCCAAACATAATTAAGAATTGTGATCTTTACCCATTCACAGTATATCAAAGAAGAAACATATTTTTATTATGATAATCTAAGCGTGACAAAAAACAAGGCCCAAAATTTAAAAATTGAGATTGTATCTCACCCATGGAAAAGTTGCTTGTCACATATAGAAATTGTTTTATCTGCTGAATCAAACGTTAGCAAAATATTCTATCAAAATAAAGCACATATTTGTAACATGGTGACTCTAGTATCTAATAAGCATTCAAATGTTTCAATACAGACTTATTATAAGTTACAACTGTAAACTGTAAACCACGTATTCACATACCAATCTAATACTTTATACAGATTTATGAGATTTTCTATAATTGTATTCCCCCTATAATAATATACACTACAGTGAAATACAAAAGTAATTATGATATCAGTTATGCTTTAAGTTTGCACTGACAACTAGTAGAACATGTAAAATGAAGGGGAATTACATCATGCACATGCACTCTCTCTCACACATATATTCTTTACCTTGATAAAAATATATTCTGTATAATATATATAAACTTGTTTGCAAGTGTGTGTGCATTGTGCCATTTAAAAAAAGTGAATAATGAATGCTTCTCAATTACGTCTACAGCACTGTTGTTTTCATCAACTGGTTTTTCCCCAAATAACTGCACTAAAACATTCAATAGTGATAGAGGAAACACAGTCACACACACACACATTATATATTATGTACTTTGATTTTGATAAAACAAAATAATAAACTTGAAATGCATACAAATTAAAACAAAAAACATTGCAACACATTCGCAGCTCTTGCTATCATTGGATGTCCTCTCCATTCAGTGATTACAATAAGATTTAGGTTTACTAGAATCTTGCCAAGTGACTGTTGAAATTCATTCCTTTAACATTAGACCAAAGCATTCCTCAGCAACAGTACTTTATTATACAGCCTTGTATTGTCCATTGTAGAACTAGTATGTTTACGGATTGTGGTTTGACTGCAAAAAATAAACAATACTCACTTCTGTATAGTTATTTAGAAGACATTTTGAAAAGGTAGAAAGATAATGACATCTACTGCTATAATGCATCATGGACATATTATTTATTGTTAGAAATTTTCGAATTTTATCAGCCCCTTCCATTTATATCCATGACCCTCTCCCGTTAACATTAACATTAAATCCATATTTACACTACATGTTAACTGAGAAAGGCAAAAAAAATTATAATCCAGTCTGGATAACTTAATTATTAACAGTATTCACACACATTATTAATGATTTAGTCTTTATGGCAGAGTAAATCTGCCTATCCTTATTTCTAACTTAGTAATTATATACTTGTTACCAATGTTAATGTGACCTGACCTTGGGGAATGCTTATGATAATATTTTTGAGTTGGAGTAAAACATCAGGTAGAGAATATACTAGAGTTGCTTATGTAATCGAAACCAGTTTTAGGTGGATGAGTAGTTTTTATTATCCAATGGATAAGATTTACAAGAACGAGATTAGCCAATGGACTGATCAAAGTTTACCTACTGAAATAATTCTTTTATCAATATTATATTTTAGGTTGCGTCGAAAATCATTGTAGCTTATGGTGATCAAGAATCAAGCATAAGTTACACAGTCAGTCACTAATATGAAGGCTGCAACGAAAATTACTGTAGCTTATGGTGATCAAGAATCAAGCATAGTCACACAGTCCAATAAGAAAGGTACACAGTGCAAGAAGACGAAAAAGGGAGGAACAAGGAAAAGCAAGAAGGCACTGTCAATTCTCTAGAACAAGAGTGTTTTTCTTTTAAGCACTTTAACCAGGCTTGCATTATCTACTCCCCTCCGTCTCCCTAAACAATTTTTCAGATTTATTCTAATAATTACCTATTTCAATTAATCGGCTCTCTCAGGCTTGGCTGCACGCACTACACACTTCCCTGACAAATGATATATATGCAATACACAAAATAGTTATCATCAATAAGTGTTGTGTTATTTACAACATTAGATTTATACATAATCGCCATACGAGGATTACAAACTGTATCATACAGTTAAGTATAATTAAACAACGTTATATTTTTTACCGATCAAATTACACTATGAAATCTCAAGACCATTTATGGGGTGGAATTCCCCAAACCTAGATCTACCCTTAAAGTGAATTATGAAGCAGTGGCTATACACATTACTTCAAAAGTATATTTTAAAATAAATCAACACACATAACTTAAAAAATACATTGTACAATAAATCATGTAGTGCTTTTTACTGAGTTAGTGAGTAGGAGAATATCCTTCAGGGTTATAAAATATCACACACAATTATACATATATGTTTATCAGTGCCGGATTTACATTGTGCTTAGGTGTGCTTAAGCACAGGGCCATGTATTCAGAGGGGGCTCATCATCTTGGGACAAAATGTTTACCATGAATTTCTCTCCAGTCGCGATTCGTGCGTCGGTCATCTGAGCCTAGTTTAGGTTAATTATTTACATTTAATGTTGATAACAGCTCGTGCAGACGATATTAATTTCAAGGGAAGAAGTCACTAATGACGTGCGCAAAATGGGATTAAGAAAAATGTAGCCGTTACATTCAAATTTCTAAGAAGCCTCAACAGCGCGAAGGCGACAATCTTCCGCCATGTTGTTTGTTTACTAACATTTGGCACGGCGCAGTAGTTTGTTCCATGTTTTTATCCAACTGTCTGCTTTTATGGAATCTTCAGTAGATATAACTTCATATACATAATATTACTGCTCCAGTTTTTAATCCTAACAATGAGTAGACGATATATCAGTGGAGCAAGTAAAAGAAAACGCCAAAAAGAACAAAAAGATAGAGTCAAACATTTAAAACCAATCACATCATTTGGCTTAACATGCCCGGAACAAACAAGTTTAACAGCAGATACAGACAAATCAGATGCATTACCTGGCACCAGGAATATTTTTCAGTAACTCCAAGTATCAGTGGCACTCAAGAACCTTAATTTGTAACTCCATTTATCAGTGGCACTCAGGATCATTTGTCAGTAATTCCGAGTTCCAGTAGACCCAAAGACATGGAAGCTTCAGTTTTCCCGCACAAATGTACAGAAATGCGTGTTGGCTCTTCAATGATTTAATTGTCAAGAATGATGTAGGTTTATGGACCACATTGAGCAATGAATAAATTTCCTACTGGATTGAGAAAGGCCCTTTTGAATGTCAACACTGGGATAAACATTTCATAACTTCGAAGCGAATTTACAAAAATCAAACTCGTTCATGCTCTAAACGTTAATTCTTCTCCACTAAAATAAATGGAGAAACACCCACGGGAATGGTTAGTATATTCTCCAAATGAAGGATTCAAAATTCTGTAAGAATGTTTTCTCAAATGCATCTCTAGCTTCTTCAGGATTTGATAACTGGTCTAATCCATAAATTATTAAGATCCCTTGAAAATGCAAAAGGTCATATGGATGCTATGTTGACCTATTTAACAAGAAAACGTGGTCAGACGCTTACAACAAAACTCGATGATCAAATCAAAACAGAACAGGAATATAGGAGGCATGTGCTTCAACAAGTAATGGCAGTGATTTATCTGTTGGCTGAACGTGGATTGATTTTTAGATTAGTTGATGAAGCCTTCGGCTCAACAAACAACGGAAACTTTCTCGGTTTTCTGGAATTGATTGCCAGATTTGATCCCTTCTTATGTACTCACATAAGCCAGTATGGAAAGAAAGGATCTGACCATCCATCATACCTATCCACAACCATATGTTAAGAAGTTATCCAGTTAATAGCTAATAAAGTTCTTAACGAAATAGTGAAAGAAATCAAAACCCACGCACGAAATATCCGGCAATCACCTGCTTTTTACGCTGAGTATCAGCAGGCCTTCCAAAGAGGACACTGATGTGCGAAATGAAATACATTCTTCTTCAGTTGTCTTCAGTGAAAATTTCACGATTTGTGGAAGTTTTGGAGCCTAAAATCCCAGTTCAGTCTTCTGAACATACATCTTGAAGCTTCCTCTCATCAAGATGAATCCAATGATATATGTTGGGTTTAAAATGAGAATTATTAGCTTTTATAGCAAACAAGCAGATGTTCATCTTTATATGTATCTTGTGAATGAAGGATAACGCATTCTTTGCAGGTCAAAGTAAATTTTAAGAATGAACTAAAGAGAAGAGATAAGAACATAATATAGTTTATTCATGATATATATGGTTCAATTATTTTGTCCCTATATTTCAGGAGATGAACATTATTTTTAATTCATTTTTTTTTGTAGTCTCTAAGTTCTACTTTTAGTTTGTACTGTTAGTTTCTATTTTTAACTTCATGGAAGTTTAGTTTCTAGTAGTGCTTCTAGAAATAGAAATTCAATGGAATTGCAATTGATAAATTATAACCTGAGTGAATTAGGGTTAACTACTACTGATGTTGCCAAGACTAGCAGATTACGGTTACCTATTCTAAGAAAAAAATTAATTGTTTGAGACCAATAGAAGGAAGCATCTGAGGTCATTATGCATTAATCATCATGCAGACACTAATAATATTGTTTCTAGTGTCAATTAATTAGTAACTGTGGGTTTATTATTCAAATGAATTTATCTGTATACTTTTACACATATTTGTTGAAAACTGTATTAATTTAAAACTATGAATATTGTATCTTTAGGAATCTGAACTGTTAACATTTTAATAGGCATTAGAAATGTATCCTGATATCCTGAAGAGGAGGATCATTTCATGGGGATTTTGTTGTCAATGATGAAATTGTGAAATGTTCCTTGTACTGGAACTGTGGGGACAGAGTTAACAGTAATTGGGCCCTGGATGCAGCCATTGAAACTGAACCCATCAAACACTACCGCCACAAACTGTTGTTCTAATCTGGCAGGTTGTAATTGTTTGTTATGTTTTCCTCTCATACTGCACTTTCTCCTCTAATAAGAGTATTATGATTTGATAGAGTTATAGTTATTGCTTTTGTGGAAGTAATTTTGATAATATTTTGGATAATGTATATTCTGTAATTTCTTTGTTTTAAAGTGTGAACTTTTTCATCCCATTCTTATAGTTGGTCAGCGGTTAATAAATATTGTTATTATTGTTTAAACCATCTTACTCATAAAAAATATTTAGTTTGAAAAGAAATTAGACACTGGTAAGAGCTTAATAAAATGTTCATATTGCAGACCGTTGTATATAATATTTCTAATGCACCTTTCCATTACATTATTTTCCCAGAAAAGAATAAAGTAAATGTTCTAGGTTTCATCACATATTCACATTGAAAATGCTTCCAGACTGCTGATGAATTTTTTTTACATGGGTATATATGAAAACAACCTTGTTCATCAACAGTGGATTAATAATTTATCTTGGCAACATCACGGTAAATTTAACAGGTTGAATTTACTTTTGTAGGCAGTCATAGAATGGATATCAATAATTATAATTTGCTCCACCTCACTAATTGTTTTGTAGTCCACTACTTCACTTTATAAATAATTATTTTGGAAACTAACAACTAGCTCCACCTCATTAATTGTTTTGTAATCCTATACTTCACTATATAAATAGTAATTTTGGAAATTAACAACTAGCTCCACCTCACTAATTGTTTTGTAGTCATATACTTCACTATATAAATAGTTATTCTGGAAACTTCAGTCTATAAATGGTTATTTTGGAAACTAACAACTAGCTCCACCTCACTAATTATTTTGTAGTTCACTACTTTACTTCACTTTATAAATAGTTATTTTGGAAACTAACAGCTAGCTCCACCTCACTAATTATTTTGTAGTTCACTACTTTACTTCACTTTATAAATAGTTATTTTGGAAACCAACAGCTAGCTCCACCTCACTAATTATTTTGTAGTTCACTACTTCACTTTATAAATAGTTATTTTGGAAACTAACAGCTAGCTCCACCTCACTAATTGTTTTGTAGCCCACTACTTGCTCTATAAATAGTTAATTTGGAAACATTAATCTATAAATAGTTATTTTGTAAACAGCTAGCTCCACCTCACTAATTGTTTTGTAGTCCTCTATTTCACTCTATAAATAGTTGCTTTTAGAAACAGCTAGCTCCTCGACGGAGGGCAGTTGAGGGTGTGCGCCAAACTGGTGCAACCTGTTTCACCCCCTTCCGCCAGCCCTCCTGCCCTCCACCTCAGAAGCACCGCGAGGCTGTGGGGATCCCCCCGAAGCAGACCAAGACTGAGAACATCGTGAAGATGAAAGGTCTATTGCGGCTTCTGGGGTGAGTGTAGGCGAAACACACACACACACACACACACACACACACACACACACACACACACACACACACACACACACACATTGTTTTGCTTCACTCTATAAATAGTTATTTTTGAAACTTAGAAAATATTCACACTGACTGGCACGTTGACCATACTAACTTTTCCAAAAGCTGGTCTTCTTGTATTATACGATCACAAGCAGTGTCATACGTGCATGTAATCAAAACTACTCATCTTTGTTGTTTACACGTATTCAAAGTGGGCTTTTTGTAAAGGACATTTTACCGTATAGTCCGGGTTACTGTTCAATGACAAAATAGTTCTGGCCACAGAACAACATATTTATGGAGGTAAAGGGCAGAGGTGTTGAATTGCCAGATAATTGGCATATTGACTTTTCATTCACCCTCAATTTGAATAAGACATATTTACAGAACACAGTACAATTACTATTCTCTCCCATATGTGCTTCGAACTGTAAAAACAAAATCAACACATCATCTATGAGATGACAAACAGTAAAATTAAAGGGAATGAAATAAACGTTATATTGACTCGACACCTTGTCTATGTTTACGTCAGCTAAGTGGAGAATATTGTAGTCTGCATTTAATGCGAATATATTATATATTGGATTTGGCTCGATGATGGATTTATACGTAATTATACAGAACTAATTAAACAAATCTTATTTCTTTTTACAACTGACAAAAGCTATTAAAAGTTCAGTTACGTTTTTTTTTATAAGTCTGCTAGCACGCACACACACACACACACACACACACACACACATACACACACATACACATACACACACATACACACACACACACACACACACACACACACACACACACACACACAAATTCCTTATAGTAGGTACTTGACCAGTAAGCACTGTTTATATATACATACACAGAGAGGAGAGAGTTACCAGCGCGAAAGTGGCGGAAGCCGGAAGCGCCCCCTACATTCAATCAATCAAGAGAGAGTTACCTTATTGGTGTTTGTGCCATGTAGCATATATACAGTCATAGTTATAGACAATTTTAATTTATTGGCAGTAGTGTGTTAGTATTACACATTTACAGCCATAATAACAGTGAAACATTGTGTAGCAGAGTAAATTTTCCTATCACTATTTTTAAATTTAATTATTGTATTAATTGTTAAATTGTCAGAGTAACCCGATCTTTGGCACTCCTTATGATAGTAATTGTGTAAGTGTCAGAGTTGGAAGTAAACAAACCGAGTTGAGAATATGTTAGAAATTGCTGATGATATACAAACTAGTTCAAATGGGTGGCTAGTTTTATTTATTGAATGGTTATGATTTATGAGAATGAGCCCAGCCAATGGGCTGAGATTCCAAAGTTTACCTCTGTCGAAAATTCTAGTGTCTGATCACTTAATCTGAAATGGCAAAGAAGTCCAGTCTTGAAAGGTGGCCGTTAGCTTGATAGTGAGCTAACTGACTGATTGAGAGAAAATGGACCTAGAGATATTTCATACATGTTTGCTATTGATATGTTATACTTGTATTTTAATAAGATGTATTATGTGATAGACTATTGATATGTTATACTTGTATTTTAATAAGATGTATTATGTGATAGACTATTGATATGTTATACTTGTATTTTAATAAGATGTATTATGTGATAGACTATTGATATGTTATACTTGTATTTTAATAAGATGTATTATGTGATAGACTATTGATATGTTATACTTGTATTTTAATAAGATGTATTATGTGATAGACTATTGATATGTTATACTTGTATTTTAATAAGATGTATTATGTGATAGACTATTGATATGTTATACTTGTATTTTAATAAGATGTATTATGTGATAGACTATTGATATGTTATACTTGTATTTTAATAAGATGTATTATGTGATAGACTATTGATATGTTATACTTGTATTTTAATAAGATGTATTATGTGATAGACTATTGATATGTTATACTTGTATTTTAATAAGATGTATTATGTGATAGACTATTGATATGTTATACTTGTATTTTAATAAGATGTATTATGTGATAGACTATTGATATGTTATACTTGTATTTTAATAAGATGTATTATGTGATAGACTATTATTTCTACAATGTTAGAAGTAAAAATGCTCGTGCTAACTCTTGACATTGTTTTGATATGCTGTATTTATTATGCTTGTGCATATATTAGGCTAATAAATACCGAGTTATGAAGCTTTAAACAGAAAACAGCATTGCTCCCTGATTGTGTTGTTCAGTTTAAGTAGCCGTTTGTTCTTTTCTATATGCATTATATGAACCTCCTGGTTTACTGATTGTAAGCTGCTACAACTGACCGTGATAGAGACGGGAAAAAAGAAGTGTGTAATTTTTAGAATAAATTACACTTCATTTATTGTATGGCATCAAGATAAGCTGATTATATGAGCAATCTCTGATATAAGGAAGTACTAGAGTTGCTGTAATTGTTATTTGGCTTGAAGAAACAAACATTATGAAAGAGGGTGCCCAGGTTTAGCTTCAAGAGAATAACTGCCAGTCAGTGTTTTTTCAATGTGTATGGAGACACATGAAGTTGATGGCAGACAACAAACTTGTGATGTTGCAAAAGAAAATGCGCAAAAGACAATTGCACTTTGTCTAATTCAGTTTATGTAAAGACTTTTATTGCTTGTCTCAAATAACTCCATTTCTGTCCTCTGATAAGAACTATCCTGTGATTTGTATTGAATTGTTAAATTGTATTTTCTTTGGATATAAGATTGTGAAATATAGAAATTATTCGAACGTGGTTTTGTGGAAATATTGATGTCAATTAATCTTTTTCATTGCATTTGTCAAATGTATATTTGATTGCTGATTGAATAAATAAATTGTTAAATTTATTGATCCTCTTACATATTGCTAACCTTATGTTGGAGAAGAAAGTGAGTGGATGGAGGTCGCTAAATATAGATTAAAGACTGATTTGAATTCTCCTTTAGTAAGAAGTTTTCCACCTACGGAACTAATGTGTTACAGTAAATATTGTCTTTATGCTGTGGAAGAGAGAAAACGTTTACAGCGCTCATATATCCGCCAACAGAGAGAGACGAGTGTTGTCTGCTGGAGAATTATTAATAACATAAATTAAGATTCTCATCATTTGTAATTAGTTATGAATGATTAATTAATTAATAATATCATAATCATTAAGTAGTTTTGGCGTCGCACATTGTGTAAAATAAACGGTCTTTTAATATTTCACAATGTCATAGGCATTAAAGAGATGTGAGCAAAATACGAGTGACATTAAGCCCTTAATTTCTCAAATTCAATCATAAATTCCATGATTGGAACTGATACAGGTGAAGTATTGCTTTTAAAAGCCCTGGATAACTTATTCTACACCATACAGAGGAGATGAGTATTTAGTGAGATGTAGTGAATTCAAAATGAATTAAATTTGTAATTGTTATGGGTGATTTTTGTAAGCTAGATAATGATCTTAGCTATATTCTGACCTAATAAGCTAGGACTATTTTGTAACTAGTGCTTTTAATTTACGTATTCACTTCAAACTTATCAGAGTTTCTTTTTATTATATTTTGTTAATTATGCGTGAAATTTATTTTATTTTAATTATGAGGAATAAATGCAGAAGTGATGAGGTTGAGGAAGTTCTTAAATAATATCATATAGTTCAGGAGATTGTTATCTTCCATATCAAGGCAAATATTACTAAACGGTTACAAGTCATCAGGGAGAACTAACACATATTACAATTGTAAATTTTACAAAATAATCCAATGAATTCCAAAGATCTGTTGCTGTTTTTAAAGCCAACTTCAGGAGTTAACATTAGCCAGCTCAAAAAGATGACCTACTACATAAATGATGAAATAATTAACTGAAGGATGTTGTTTCATTTTTTAATAATAAAGGCAGCATGCTACTTATACATTTGTTCTTACTGAACCTTTTCAGCTAACTTAATATTTCTTTCATGATGTCTTACTTTATTTTAAAAAATGGGGGTTAAATAGTTTTTGGTCCTTTTACTCATTCGGCCAGTAAGCATTGTTTACTTTTTCCTTCACATTATTAGCAGGTTATTGAACAGTGTGCAGCTAATAGTCATCCTATTGAATATTTTGAATAAGCATAATATTTGTTTGCATACCTGTTAATAAAAAGTTAATAGGTTGAATATTTGAGGAATATTTTTTTTAGCTGATGAGCAGTGTGCTCTCTTATCTTCACATTTACTGGCTACAAGAACAGGTAGACGTCCAACAATTTCAAAAATTCCACATGCCAACCAGCCTTATAGTTATAGTGCACGTAATCTTCTGTGACATGGTGGAAATAAGACTTTTGAGGAAATCTCAGTGTTTACAGAGAATTATCTTTCCAAAGCATTAGAACTTAGTGTTATATGACTGAACTTAAAAACAACCTCTTAACAACTGGGAAACTGTTCTGTCCAAAGCATTAGAACTTAGTGTTGGGCCATTTTGTGAAAAGTTTGGTATTAGTAACAAGATGCTGTTGAATGCATGTGATTCCTTAACAGCTGTTGATGAAGTTTCTAATGACTGTGTTGAGAACTTCAAAGTTTTGCTAAGAAATTCAGTTTGAAAGATCAATAAATAAGTGGATTGTTTAGTTTTGCCCTTCTCTCAAAAACATTCAAAAATATGAAATACAGAATCACTAAACTATGCAATCTCTGCACTGTATTATTTTTACTTGTCTTTCAAAACCTGATGGTCAATTGAATCTTGCTTTGGTTTTGAATGAAAGTTTAGCAAAGAGATTCAGACTTTAAATTACGCTAGCACTAGTAGTACTCCATAGTAAATCATAGGTTGATTATGGGTGCTAAAAGTAAGAATTTAAAATAAAAGGTAAAGACATCAACACCCCTGTTGATAATTTATGCAAATATTTGCAAGAATGAATATCAGTGTCTGATAGTGCATTTGCTGAGCTGTTGGTAAATGCAGGTAGTAGCCTAGATGAAATTGAAGTGGCAGGAACAACTGATGCAGATAACTTTCCAAATAGCCCACCACCAACGAGACTAAAAGAAGATGGTGGATTTAGAAACCACGTGAATGTGTTGCTGTTTATTATGATACTGGGTTTTTCTTTGGTGAGGCATTAGAAATTCACGGTATCAGCAGTGCAAAGATAATATTTATGGAACACTATAGAAATAAGAAATTTTGAAATTGGGTAATAGCATGGACTGTGATGATATGGATGCCAAGTTTGTTTTAAATGGGGTTTAACAATGGAGACAACCAATGAAAGAACCTGGACAGCTATTGACTATAGAGTTTTGCAAAAATAATTTTCTGTTTATAAAAGTATGTATTTTGACTTAAATATTATTTATTTTCTCTATCAATGTGAAGCCACTGAAGTATATTACCTCGATTCAAGACTTACTATTAATTTATACATACATTGTTGTTACGTGATGCTTATTGTATGTTTGTGCTATTTGCATATTCATTGTTTGAAATAAATAAAACAGAAATGAAATCATCTTTAATTCATAGCATACATTGTAATTATATAAATATGTCAATGTTTCTTTAAATCATGTATACGTTGATAGAACACTGTTTTAACAATAAAGTTTTTTTGTTGCACATTTTCAGTGATTTAATACTTAGTCACAATACCTTCAAAATAAAAAGTTCTATATGGTTTTTTTTATATATATTTGATTATGTTTTTATATGGGGATATAATTAGTAATGGAATGTGTTCAACATCTTTATGCATCTTGATGTATGTATGTTAATAAAGTGCATTCATACCAATCATACAGTTTGTATGTGGTTTTAAGATTTTAAATATTAAAATTTATATTATAAAATATTAAGCAAATAAAATGCTGCACAAATCTTTTGTTATTTACATGAGTAACATCCTGCTAATTATTTCAATAGGTGAACCATAACTGTGTTATGTATAGTTTCAGAGATATGACAATTTATCTGTTTTAATTTTCTTTTTAAATAGAAATTGTATAATAAAATTAAAAATGTAAGTTAAATAAGTGATTAAACATAACGTATATATTTATATAGAGCATAGTTTACTGATAATGTTGATATGTGAACCAACTCTGTATGTTGTATAGTTTTAGAGATAGGACAATTTGTTTCTTACGTTTTATGTATGCTCCTGTTGAAAAGATCATTTTCAGCTTCAAATAATTTTCTCAATGTTGTTGCTATGCCTTATGTAAAATTAGGCATTACTACATGGCAATGATTTAATAATAATAAGCATTCTAGATATACTTTGCTCATCAGTTACACATATTATTATGCCATGAAAATTCCAGTTTGTTACATTTTGTAAGCAATTTTATGCAACAAAAGCATGTTTTCCTTTGCAATTTATAATAAATTGAAATTTCAATTCTGCATTAGGTCTGTTTTTTCTTGTAATCTGAGTGGGTTAATTTAAAATATGGGACTGTTGATCTGTGTGGTTTATATTTTACTTCTGTTGAACTTGACAAACTGCACATTCGTTATGTCTAAAAAATGTTGCTAGCAAATTATGACGCTAAATTGACGATATCTCTAAAGGTATTATAGCTTTCATCTTAAGTTTTTCTGTACAACCTTATTTCTTCGGAACATATATTTTGAGCATAAAATATATGAAATTATATCAAGTAAAAGAAAATGAGTGGGACAACCTGATGATAGCACAGTAAGTTAGTCAATCAGTCAATTGATTTTCAAGAGATGCTAACCCTTAGAAGTAGGATAGTAAAACTCATTGGTTAAGATTTGTTTCGCATAAATATTGGTCAGTAGATAATATTGCTTTCTCATATATTTTTTAAGTGTTTAAAGATGAAGCGTATAAGACTCAAAGAATAAAATGAATTTTGTGTATATTAATTTTTTAAAGTAAAATAATATTAATGTTATGCTTCAATATAAAGTAATGAAATAATGAGTTGTAAAATGCTGAAAGAGCCTTGAACTAAACTGCAGCAAAAGTATATAGACAGGTGATTAGTTTAGAGCTAATTTCATTTGTAATGCATTTTTATTAGTATAGTTCTCATTGATTATCTTTTCTTCTGAGTCACACTTTTTTTTGTAAGTTGTCTAAGTTTAAAACAATTTTGCACCGCTAAATTCGAAAATGACATCCGTTTTTTTAAAATCAGGTCATGTTTTGTGCTTCGATTTTAAAAATCCAAACTTATAACTAAATTGATTACATTTTTGTAACATTATTAGGCAATTTTTGTTAATATTTTTCTTCCAAATAGGTTTTTTAATTTAAAAAAAAACGTTTTCTAACACAATTCATTTATTAAATGTTACAAAACCTGATTGGTTTACATTGAATAGTAGACATTGATAAAGGTAAATACATATAAATTCGATATTAGTTATCATTGTTCAAAATTCAGGGCATGAACTTCCGTCTCTTCGAACTTCTAGAATACTCAACAGTACGAATATCTCTCTTTAGAGACCAACAGTAATCGGCCATCATGACTGCATCCCAGCGTCCCTGGTCTCCATCTCTCTCATATCCTGATGAAATTTCTACCCTTATTCGTTGCTCATTGATCCCAGATTTTCAGGAAACCGATCCATATGTGAGAATAAGTAATGCATTTTGATGCTCTTGTTGCATCCAAAGTTTCTGAAAGCACTCAGCATTTTGGCGACAAGCTCTGCATGGTTCCTGGCCTTATTGTTGCCAAGAAAGTGTTTCACGACCAGAACAAAAACCTTCCACGCTTCCAGTTCCACTTCGTTCATTGAGTTTTCAAACTCCCTATTTCTTATTAGCTTATGGAATTGCGGACCATCAAAAATGCTAGATTTCAACTTCTCAATGGTCAACCCTGGAAAAGTAGGGCACAAGTAAGCGAAACAGCCACCATCCTTGTCCAGAGCTTTAGTGAACTATTTGATTAAGCCAAGCTTAATGTGCAGCGGTGGGGAAAGTATCTTGTCTCTGTCCAGCAGAGGGTTGTTTATGAGGTTCTTTGCTTTGCAAGGTACCGGTTCCTCCCGTACAGGCCAGTCCTGCTTCGTGTAATGCTGAGCTTTGTCCCTACTATCCCACATGCACAGAAAGCACGGGACCTTGGTGAACCCAGACTGTTATCCCAATAAAAGTTTACCATCTTCAGGTCAACACAAAGTAATCATTCATGCTGATCATAACGAATTTTCTTCAGCACGTACTTCACCGCTTGACTACACGGAGAAGTATGAAGCGGTGAAGTACGTGCTGGAGAAATTTCGTTATGATCAGCATGGTTATGATCCTTCAGTGTAGTCGAGTGAGCTAGCGGTACAGAGGCAAACTGGTTACTATTGTGTAGCAGAACACATTTCAGTGATCGCTTGCTGCTGTCAATGAACAATCTCCAATCTTCAGGTTTAAACTGTGGCACTCCAAGCTAAAACAACTGAGGTACTCTTGATGTCAGTTGCGGTAGAAGGTGATGCGAACACTGTCAGAAAGGACGTTATTTTCCCTCAATCTGGATGCCAACAGTTCAGCAGATGACTTTGACAAGCTGAGATCGCGAACTAGATCATTTAGCTCCTTTTGCGAAAAAGGATTTGGAGCATCATCATCAAAACCACTAATTCTTCTTCTTTCTCTTCATATTCTTCAACACTAGAGAAATCTTCTTCACTAATGTCGTTAAGTTCTCCAGGGACAGGTACTGGAATTTCATCACAATGAACTACCGGACGACGTGCTGATTCAAGATCAGGATACTTAAGGCTGCTCCGTTTTTTTCTGTTAATGCCAGTCACATCAATAGCGCAGAAGTAGTAGTAAGTGACATAGTTTGTCGGTTCCCTCCAAACCATAGGAATTCCAAACTTCAGACAACTCTTCTTACCCGTGGTCCAACGTCGCAGATACTCGGTGCATGTCTTGCATACCATGTGTGGTCACCAAGTTTTATACCAAAATAAACATGATAAGCACGCTTTATAAAACCTGTTAATGGATTCCTGTTAGAAACAATGGTGATTTCGCCGCAAATGTAGAAAATACATCGAGTTTATTTTTGTAATGTCTTCTGGCCGATTCCATTTCATTACCTAAAGAAGAAATATATCAATTATATCAATTATTCAAAACTTAGCTTATGTAACCTCTTCATAATTATGTAAAACAAATTATAATTTGTTTATTTAAAGAAATAAGAAAGAAATGTACATAATATAAATAGAAAATACCCGTACATATAAAAAAATAACAAAAAACCAACAACAAAAAATTGGCAATAGATAAAAAGTTGATAAAAAATAGAATAAAAAGTTGACCTGATTGAACAACACCGATGTAATTTTTGGATCCAGCAGAATAAAACTGTCCTAAATCCGTCAAAAAATAACTTAGACAACTAATTTGATATTGACCAGTGAATTATCTTTTTTCTGGAATATATTTTTTAAATGGTTAATATACATACTATACCCAGGCAAATTCAATGCGCTTAAACTTTAATCCTAAATGGGTATTTTAATTTCACTTCAAAGCAGAAACAACCCTTATATTAACAATCTACAGGATAGCAGAAATTTCATCTAAATCACATCTATCTCCATCATCCATCCTTTAAATGGGTGAATTTTGAATGTGATTTAGTACATTTTTCACCGATTATTTGTACTTTTAATTCACTATGCCTGAAGCTAAGATATGTTTGACAAATAGGTAATGTTATCAAATATTCCAATCCGTTTTAAAAAATATTTTTAAAAAATGTATTACATTTATAAATTGTTTTAGTATTTGATTCTATTAATAAATTGTAATAGATCTAAGCTGTTTGCTCAAAGAAATGACGCAATTTATTTAATGTAATTAATAAAAGTTTTATAACATTAATGCATGTGTAAATTTTGTTTATGATCTTACAGGAACAGAGCTGGGTTTGGGAATACCGCAATGATTCTAGTGTCATCTGGGAGTTTGTAAGAAATGCTAAAACCAGTCTAGGTCCGATTGTTCCAAATCCAGATGACCCTTGCAGACCGACACAAGTAAGCTATAATGTATAGTTAATTGGTTTTCTTGAACTGTAATACTTCAAAATCTGAATAACCCAAAACAAAATCAACACTAATGCATGCAGTTGGAATTACTGAGGATTTTCTGTTCATTTTGTTTAAGAGAACACCACTCTTGTCATCAAATTAAAGTTCACTCATTGATAAAGTGAATGTCACACATTTAGTATAATATCCCTTCATTTAAGTGAATTTAATGCTCACCCACTTCATTTTGATTTTGTGCCACCATTTTAATATTTTATTCCATTCATGTCAATAAACTTAATACCTTGTATGTATGCCAACACACATTCTCTCTTCCTCTCTCTAAAACACACACACACACACACACACACACACACACACACACACACACACACACACACACACACACACACACACACACACACACACACACATTATATTGAATGTATTGTCCAATATGCCCACTCACTTCATTTACTTAATGCCCACTCCCATCACCATCTGACACTACAGCTAATTTCCTTTCTTGTACTGTACTTGTACATGATTAACTTTAAATCGATGCATTTAAGATTATCTTCAAGATAATGCCCATACACATTGTGACGGGCGCGCCACTTAGTTAATGAAATGATGATTGTTATTAATGAATCTTTCATAACTAATTACAAGTGATTAGACTATAAATTTATTTCATTATGACCCTCCAACAGACACCACTCATCTTTCACTTGGTGGATATTTGGCGTTGTAAACGTTTCTCTATTTCATAACATAATGTTTATAATCACATAATGTTTCCATAAGTGGAAAACATTTCTTACTAACGGAGAGGACAAATCCGACTTTAATATATTTAACTAACCCCCCATCCACCCACTTTCGTCTCCAACATAACATTTATGGATATGCGTAAGAAAGTAATAAATTTAACAATAAATTTATTAAATGAACAAACAAATATATCTATAAAAATTACAATGAAATCAGATAATTTTATATCCACATAGTCTCTTTCTCTCTCTCTCTCTCTCTCTCTCTCTCTCTCTCTCTCTCTCTATATATATATATATATATAATTACAATTCAACAATAGAGTCAATACAAATTGCAGGTTAGTCCTATCAGAGAATAGAATTGGAGTTATTAGAGGTAAATAATTTAAAGTCTTTTTTTTACATGACCTGGATTAAACGTTGCTTCAACAGTCTTCACTTGCTTTTGCAACAATGTCACAATGTCCATGTCAAAAAGTGTCTCCCAACATACAGGGAGAAATCACTGATGCAGTGTTATATTCTCTAATGAACTACAGCACTCTCCTCACCATGTCAGTTCCTTCTAGCAGAACATGATAATGCAATGTATCCAACATATACATCAGGGGTGTATAGGAGTACTTCCTATGTTTACACACCACAATAGACACTCCATCACCTTCCCAGTCATTCAAGTTTATAACCAGTGAGCACGTGAAGGGCAACTTTGAACTTGAAAGTTGACATTCCAAACTTGGAACATGGAATTCAAACTCAAACTCAAAACTAAAATCTCAAAGGGTCACTTGTTCACTGCAAAATATAATTAAGGAGCAAAAACATAAGTTTCTCATTTATCTCAATATAACTCCATTATATTTTACACCCATTCTCAACTTACAATCTCATATAAAGTATTTATTAGCCTGGTATACACAATCAAGGAAAAATAAATACAACATATCAAACCGTGTCAAGTGTTAGCACACTACATATGGACAGCTTAGTTCAAACATTTGTAGAAACAAAAGTCAACACACATAGTATATCTCCTCATAAATAAATATAACATATCAAGAGTAAAAATGCATGAAATATTTCTAAATCCATCCTCTCTTAATGAGTCAGTTTTAAATCAGTATCAAGTTAATGGCTGCCTTTCAAAGCGAGACTTTCTCCTTTGCCACTCAAATTCAAAGTGAGCATAGAGCTGAATTTTCTACAGCAAGTGACCTCCTTAATCTCAGCTGGTCTTGTTTCCATAAATCATAACCATTAGATAACAGAAAACTACTCTCAGTTTGCATTGCATCAGAAATCTAGAATATTCTTGCCTCAATCTGTTTACTTCAGCTCAGACACTTTCAAAAATAACACCATAAGGAGTGCCCAAGGTCAGGTTACTCTGACAATTTAGCAATTTATATAACAATTTAAATTTAAAAATAGGCAGATGCAAATTTATTCTGTCACACACATAATTTAACCTAATATTCACACACTTTATTTACAATTACACATTGCAGAAATGCTTCATGCATCTATCATGGTCATAGCAGTCATAATCCGTAAACTAGGAGATTCATATAACATAACGAAAGGCTGCTTGTCGCTGTAAAAATATAATCAGGGAACAAATACTAAGTTTCATTTCACTTTTAACTCCATTCTTCCTTACATTCTAGTCTCAACTTACAATTAACTGCAACAGTATTTATTAGCGTGATACACACTGATATACTCTATTTATTATGCTGCGTGTGTATCACGCTAACATACTGTTTTTTGAGAGGGTTCACTAGAAACAATGTCAAGTGTTTAGCGTACTATATTCGAGCTTCTTAGTTCAAACATTTGTAGGAATAATAGTACACTCACATAATACATCTCTACACAAAGGAAAAGTATATCATATCAGTTGCAAATTGCATGAATTATTTCTAAGTACATTATTTCTCAAACAGTCAGTTAACTTTCTATTAAGCTAACAACTGCCTTTCATGACCGGACTTCTACCCACTTCAGATTCAAGCGATCAGACAATAGAATTCTCTAAAGCAGGTAAACTTTTTAATCTCAGCCCATTGGTCTAATTCTCATAAATCTTAACTATTGGATAATAAAATTACCCACCCAGTTGGGATTAGTTTGCATTACATCAGCAATTTCTAACATATTCTGAACTCGAGTGTTTACTCCAACTCAAACACTTACAAAAATACCATCATAAGGAATGCCCAAGGCCGGGTCACTTCGAGAATTCAACAATTTATTGTTATATAAATGTAGAAATAGAGCTCAGAAAATTTACTCTCCCACACATTTAATTGCATTTTGATGCATAAAATTATTAGTGATAGCCCCAGTTTTTTCCAGACAACACTTGTTTCATAGACACATGTTACCATTCGTAATAAATAATATTTCCAAAAGTTCAAATTGTATATATTGCTATATAAGCTCTGGCGTTTACAGTTACTTTACAAAAAGAATGATTCTAAAAATAGTTAAAATATAACATATAATCATGGCTTTGATTTAACAAGATCATTCTTCATTCTTGACAAGGAACTGAGCAAAGATTCGAGAAACTCTTCACAGACATTTTTTCTCGATATATGCTCTCTTCAATGCTGTCAATTCTTTCTCTTTCTCTCTCTCATGTTTTAACATGTATTTTTTAAAAATGTTATATCAGTAAGCATTGACCGCTCTCTCTCTCTCTCTCTCTCTCTCTCTCTCTCTCTCTCTCTCTCTCTCTCTCTCTCTGTCTGAAGCTATAGATAAAATAATAAAGGATATATAAATATGTTATATCTTGAGTCCAAACGACCAATTTCTGACATACAGATAATGAACAAAGATTACTAGCTTTACATAGTACACCTTCAAAACGTCTAATAATAATGCACATAATCAACTGTTTTAAGGGATTAGTTTTACTTATATGCTAATCATCTGTCAGTATCTATTCTTTTTCTCTTCCTGTGTGCTAACATTTATTATGTCCTGTAAGTCATCTGCCAGTCTGTTGAAAGACATCTTAATACAAGAAAGGCTCTTAACCAGTTTATAGATTTAATTTTTACAAATATTTTGGTTAATAAGGTAAGAGTTTAAGATAAAGTTATTTATTTAGTGTTAAACAATAATATTCTTATATTTCAATATGTTCTTTTATCAGATAATTTCTTTATTTACAGCAAATAAAACTTATAGTTATGTGTGTTGTTTTTCAAATATATTTGTAATTCAGACACTTAAAAATAGACAATTGTAAATATTTCCGTAACAATATTTGACTCTTTATAGTCATATCTAGAGGCAGAAATCCTCTGACACATTGTGACTGTTTTGTTTGGGGATGGGCAAGATGTTAATTCTCTACCACCCTGAGCTTCCTGTAACCTTAAACTACCCCAATGTGCACCTTTTGGCTGGTCACACTTGTTGGAAAGAAGAAAGATAGGTAGAATAGAACAGAAATATGACAGACTAGATTAAAACTCCAGGTCCCCAGATACATACAGCCAGGAATATTAAATAAAGGTTGCCTCATGATGGTCTGCCTGTTAATGGTAGTTTTAACAACCTATTCGTTGCTCACTGTCAAGTAATGCTCTGATTGGTCCATTCAAAGTAAGTTAGAATACTTAGAATTAGACCACCCTCTAGCCCAGGGGCAAGAGTCAGTGGTTCTAGGGATAGGATTCATTTTTAGCATGAGATGAACTTTTGGCTACAAAATGTCAGTATATAACACGTATCAACATTTTATATAGTATGTTGAGCAAATAAAAACACGCTTTTTAAACGTGCATCTTATATTTAATGACCTGTTTTATAGCTCCAATGTATTGTAAAAGTAGTTTTTCTATGGTTGTTGACATATTTGTCAAGACTGTAAATATAGATCCTGTTCTATATATTAATTACCATTCCCAGTCCAGAGGGTCCATGTGAAGTTCCTATTTCCATTACACAGAAAGATGAGAACATATTCCCTAAATGCAGCAGACTTAATAGTGCAACAACCTCATCATTACCTCAGCAAATTCAAATGTTTGGGCGAATCGCATTAGTGTTTGTTCATTTGCAAGAACATATGACACTCCAGTCGAATACAGTAATAGCATCCACTGTCTAATATTATTATGTCCGATCTGAACATTTTCAAAATCTTCTGGTGCGTGTGCTTTAGCTTGAGAATTTCTTGCAGGAGGAGTCTAGCTGATTTTAAAAATTACGTCTATGCAAGAAGAGAGCACTACAGTATGGCAACATGTTGTATACAGATATATTATAGATTGGGAAGAAAATGATTATTCTTTTGTTAACTTCTTTCGCCTCACATGAATTGCTTGAAAGGTTTTCATCCTCGTTGGATGCTCTCGGTTTGGTGGTGGGGGTGGGGGGGGGCGGGATTCCTGTGAGGCCCTTACTCCCTTCGCTTGTAGTTAGGGAAGGTGAATGGAGGGGTGTTTTGCTGATGTTAGATTTCCTGGCTTTAGTTCCTGTTTCTTGGCATGACTATTGTATAATTGAAAAAGAAATTGTTGATTGTCTCCCTTGTCTTTCTTTGGTAACTTTAGAGGAGGTGGAGTGTGTATGAGGAATGTGATGAGTGCTAAGTGTATGAAGTTTTGCTAGTGTTCTTTTTGATAGAGTAGTGTTTGGGTGGTGGACGGTAGCCGTAGATGGTTTGTTGTCTCTTCGTTGATGTTTCTTTCTTCTGAATGCAGTTTAGCAAAAGTTGTCGATATTCTGCAGTGAATGTATGGTTTGGGTTCATGGTTTGGTTTATGTATGAGTTTTGTGGAGATGTATCATAGTCTGTAGATTGCTGTGTTGTAAGATAATTTGGATGAAAAGCGGGGGTAAGTTTTTTTTAAAATGTGTTTTCGAACCGTATGTGTATTTCTCATTTGTGGATTGGTGTTTCGTGACTGGCCTTGTTTGGATCCGTACTT
Organism: Sinotaia quadrata; assembly: GCA_028829895.1. Lineage (NCBI taxonomy): Eukaryota > Metazoa > Mollusca > Gastropoda > Architaenioglossa > Viviparidae > Sinotaia > Sinotaia quadrata. Next base: position 108,212,147 of record CM054179.1, read on the forward strand.
TGCTCCTTTGTCTGCATTTTCGTTTCCTGTCTTCTGTTGCTGGGGATCCATAATAATGTTGTACTTCTTGATTTTCCCAGTGAAGCTATGTTGGAATATTCGGATATTTGGTTTGTAATCTGTGTTCTTGTTGATTGGAAAGGGATTGTTAGGTTTTCTAGTGAAGTTATTGAATCTTTGAGTATGAGTAACTTGGGTGAGTTGGTGGAGTTTTTATTGTTAATGTTAGTGCTTTTTCTATTGCAATTAGTTCTGCTGTGAGAATTGAATGCATTGTGTGAGTTTATATGTGTGGCTGTCTGTGGGTGTGCTGCTGACCCTGTTTAGTATTAGTGGGTTTTTTGCAATCTGTTTAAATATGATGGTGGCTGACAAAATTGTTGTTTATGTCCTCTAGTGCTTTTTGTCTGGCTAGTTGTGGGTTGTTAAATATTGGGGAATTTGTAAATAAGAATAGGTCTATTTGGAGGTGTAGATTATTCACAGGGGCAGGGCATTTGCGTTTGGGTCTTCTATGTTGAAGGAAGGACAGTGTGTGATTCGAGTAGTCTTTTAGTTAGCTAGTATAGGGGGAGCTTATTATCCGTTCATTTTTTTGCGTGTGGGGGGAGGGTATCGCCGTTTTCATTGCATTCCCTCTTTTGTCCTAAGTATTGTTTTCCAGGTGTGTTGTAGAGTTGTTGTTTCCATGTTTAATTCTACTGGCCCACAGCTTAAGTGTTTGTTTATCTCTTCTTTCCAGTAATGTTAGGTGGTCTGTTTGATTGTATAATTCTTCAGTTTGTGTGTTGGGGAGGACGTATGTGCATGTTCTGGGTGTTTTGTGTTGTTTGTTGTTATTTGGGGACTGTTTGTGCTGTTAATGTTGTACTCCCACAATCAATATACAGTATATTAAAGCTCTGGTGGGTGTTAATGAAGTGTGTGTGTCAGTCCGTCCCCCCCCCCCATTCTTTCCCTTTTGTCATTTTAAGAATGTTATAGTGTTGTATTTGCTTTAGTGAGGGTGTTGAGTAAATGTTATGTTTTTGTCATAAGTGATTCCAAGGAATTTGTGTTTTGGAGTATTGTATGGTGGGTTGTTTTATTTTGAGTGTAGGACATATTTGTTATGGTGGGTAGAGAAGTCTATGGCTGTTGTGAGGTGCAAGGTCTAGACCCCATTTGTCAGTCCAGTTTTCAAGATTGTTTAGGGTGACCTGGAGTGTTTTGATTAAATGTTTTTGTTCTGTGTGCGCATAGTAGAGTGATGAGTCGCCTTCAGATTGTGTGTGTCATTGTCAGTGGTGATTGTAGCGAGGTCATGTTTGGCTATGTCAAAGAGGATATGCTTAGGGTGCTACCCTGTGTGATGCCATATATTCCAGGTATGGTTTGGCATCTGGTGGAGTAAGTGTTGTTTCCTTGTAGTTGAAAGGTGTGGTCAGTGAGAAAGTTTCTAATGTAGTTGTATATGTTGCTTATTATGCTGAGGTGGATAGCTTTGAGGAGGATTGTTGGGTGTCATGTTATGTCAAATGCTTTGGAAATGTCTAGGAAAACTGCTACTGAGTGTCTTCCTGGTACTCTGCCTGTCATGATGTTGTCAAGCTTTGGTAGCACCTTTGGTGGACCGTTTAGGTCTGAATCCATGTTGCATTGGGGAGAGTAGTAAGTAATGAGTCAGTCATTTGTTAACGACTGTTTTTGCTAGAGTTGAGAAGAGGGAGATTGGAGTTTAGGAGAGTATCATCTTTTTCAGGTTTTGATATTGGTATTATGGTGGCTTGTTTCCTTAGTGATGGTAATTTGCTTGTTAGCCATATTTTTTATTTAAAAGTTGTGCTAGGTTGTTGAGAATGTTGTCAGGTAGTCGTCTGAGGAATTGGTATGGAATTTTGTCTTGTCGTGGACTGGATTTTTTGTTTTGATGGTGTGTTTGACTTCCTGGGCTGTGTGCGTTTTGTTTTGATGGTGAGTTTGACTTCTGCTAGTGTGATTGGGGTGTTTGTTTATGCTGAGTCTTTTGGAGCTTTGTTTTTGTGTTTTCTAGTGAAGAAAGTTTGTTTATTATCTTCTGTAGGTTTTGGACGTTTTTACATTTGGGAGGGGGTGTGGTGTTTGTGTCTGCTAATGCTCCTACCTTTTGTTTTTGTGTGGTGGCTAGTGTTTGGGTTTTAAGGGAGGGCGATCGTTTTATTTCCCTTGCTTCTACCATTTATTTGTTTCAATTTTCAATATCTCTTTGCCTGGATTGATTTGGTACATTTTTCTTGCATGTTTTTTTCTCAGGACTTTTTCATGGCCATTTGTATTTGTTTTCTTGGATTGTTCATTTATGGTTTGGTAAGCTTTTTGAAAGTTTTCATTATTTGGTTGAATGTATTGTATGGAAGTCGCCTAATATTATGCGATTGTGAAAAGATTTATATTATTTAGGCCGTTTTGTTGGAGGATACTGGATGAAAGTACGCATTGTTAATGTGTAAGTGTTGTTCTTTATTTGTTAGTGCAATGGTTTGGTGTGAGGCTGTATTTTCTATCTGGATGTAGTTTAAGTTCATTTTTTATGAGACAGGCTAGTCCGCCACTAAAAGCTTTACACTAGGAATCACAGGCAATGCTTACACATACATAAAAACCTTCCTCTCTTGACAAACTTTCCAGATTTTAATAAACAGCACCCTCACTGCCACTGTCTAGACCACACACAGTAAACCCGAAGGCTGTACACTCAGCCTACCCTATTTAGTATAGCAACCTGCGATACAGAAACAACCACAGGCGACACAAATATTCAAATTACACAATTTGCGCACAACTCCTCTTTCTATCGTGCCCACTTAGACGAAAACATCTCCAAAGAAACCTTCAACAAACACTTGACCAATTAGAGACCTGGACTGACTACTGGGGACTAGACCTGGCCTCTGACAAAACTAAACAATAGACCTCTCAACTAAACAGAAAAATCAAGCCCACAATAAACATCAAAGGGACACCATAGAAATTACGTCAGCCATAAACAAACACTTCAGGAAAAACAACCCACCCACCCCAGCCACTCAAAACAAAATAGTTATTAAAACCATATTTAGACTCAGACTTCATCACCCAAATAAACAAACTAAAATATGCCCTAACTGCAACACTAACAACACGATCGACTATTTCCTTACCTCCTGTTTACAATACTTTGAAGAAAGAGAAGAACTAAAGAAAAGAATCACAACACTACAACACTACAACCACAACAACCACAACACACACACACACACACACACACACACACACACACACACACACACACACACACACACACACACACAAATGCCAAAGAATTAACAAATCCATCACAATCTATCTACAAATCTATGTACAACAAACATACACTGTCAACACTATTTTAGAACACACACACACACACACACACACACACACACACACACACACACACACACACACACACACACACACACACACACACTTGAAACTCTTCACACATGAGCAAAATTAAAACTACCACCATCACAACAATTAAAAAAACACAAGAAACAAACAACCCAGTAAACATTCTCCCCTCCTCCCATCTGCAACACTTTATAAAAGACACGAGAAAATAGCCATGCCACGAAACCCACCACATAAAACAGACCCTACTTTTTAAAGTCAGTAGCTTAAAAAAAATCTTTCAAAATCTTTTTTTTTTTTAATGTCGATCCACCGCCGAGCATGCAACAAACTCCAGCAACACCTGCGTCAGACAACAACTGCCAGCTCCGAGCAAGCACCAAACCAAAACTCCACCTGCAATACTACCGCCAGCCCTCCCTGAATACCATTCAGGGGAGCCGGTCTCACTATAGGTCAGAAAACGTCCTATGATAATGAAATTATCCACGAATGCTCCAGTGGTGACGTTATAATGTCATCGTAACCACCACCACCACGACATCCAATGACAGCAAGCACTGCCGATGTCTTTTTGAGAATACCAGCCTAAAATAATAGCGCTGAAGACTACGAGTTGGAAAGCATTTATTATTTTAAAAATAAGCCTTAGTTAGCATTGCAAATTATTTAATCATATTTAAATAATTTTATTAGACATTTATTCTTGCTTTTAATATTGGATATGCATAAAGTCTTTTATATAGCCTCAAACGCACAGTTTAACAATAACTACAATATAAAGAAGTGGGCTAAATCAGTAGTTTTCAACCTTTTTACATATGCAGACTGGTGAACATAAAATTGTGAGAAATATTTCACAGACTGCTAAGACAGAAATAAAAACCATTATTTATATAGTATTTTGTGTATTAGTTTTTAAATCTAATATAAAAAATGAAAATTCTATAGTTATTTAAAATAACCAGAAACCGAGTAATAAACAAAAATGCTAATAATTGAATGTCTTGAACAATTGAGAAAGCAATATTTAATTCAAATAAAATTAGTGCAAAATCTGTGCTGTTTCTTTGCTAGAATATTTGATAACAGCGGTTTGTCTGTTTGGTTTTTATGACTGACAGGGTTGAAAAAGTCTTCTCACACAAATAGGTAGTCGAAAATATGACCAACAATTTAATAGCGCTGTAACTGAGAGATATATATTCTTTTTCCAGTGATATCCAAAACTGAGACAATGATTACAGTTTATGTTTGGACACCAGAGTGACATCAGAAGACAAATAGATCAAGTTTTCTTTTTCACGAGGATTAAGCGCGCACAATTTGACATCTTCCACAAATTGATTATTAATTCAGAGGTTGCCTCTATGAGGATCCTCATTTTTAGGGTAATAATGATTAAAGTTTTGAGCTAACACCCTATATTATATTGAATATGACTTTCCGGTTGACGTCAGCAGCAATAAAGAATTCTTGCAAGAGTGGAAACATTTTCTCTTGTACGCGATTATCTCGAAGAGACAACTTAGTTTCTTTTGAACGCATCCTTCTTATTTATCAGTGTAAAAATATTTGTGCAAAATCAATGATGAGAAATATTAAGTTGCTGAGAAAGCTAAATATGTCCGCCATATGCACAAGTTTAGCCATCCATTCCTTAACCAAAAGAGGCTCTACTTATGCAGTGTCAGTCTCGCACAAACTGCTTTACTTCTTCCCTCACTTCGACAAGGCATGAAAAAACCCCTCTTCTCGATAACCACCTCACACTACATTGAGAATGAGATGTTGGTGTTGCGAGTCCATTCTGTCGCAGTGTCGAGAACAGCCTGGAGTTCATAGCTCAACTACGAATTTCATTTATGATCTTCATCGCGTTAATCATCACAGTGTTCATAGACTGGCAGGAAATTTCTGCGGCTATTAAAACCACAAGGCTAGATCGATCCGGTTTTTCAAATTCAGACAAGTATTGCAATTACAATGTATATATAATTTAACAATTTTCCCAAATCTTTCATAATTATAAAATTCTTAAGTAGACCAAGTTATATTTTCAACAGCATTAGGCTATTTATGTACACAGCTTCATTTCATTTGATAATTATTATCTGAAGTGATAGACCTGCGGATCGTTTCCCTTCTTGTTTGTTTGTATTGTATTGTAAATGTAATTCTATTATTGAATTATAGATTCATAAGACTGGTATAAATATATCGGAAACAGTCAATGCCAAATGCACAGTTACCATAGACACTACTATGCTTTGGTCTCTTCAATATGGCGGATGTTTGGCATCAGCGAATTTATGCTTAGTGATTTTGTGTGTGCATGCATGACATCTTACACAGGGTTTGTTTGTGTGTGTTTTTGTTGGGACACTGTGTCGTAGTGTGGGTTTGGTCAGTGTGCCACGTTCCAAGTTCCTGATTAATTAATCGTCAATCTCTATCTGAATAATTATCTTTAAATTATACACAGATAAGATTCTTCCCTCGCTCAATTAATCATTCACCGACAGGGTCTTGGTCTAGTGGTTGAGAGTGACTAAGTCAGGCTTTGAAAGGTGTACCCACTGGTTATCCCCCTCTCAAGCGTTACTTGTCTTAGAATAACAGATTTTACAGCACTATCTTGTCAGTCAATCTGTCTTGTGGCCCTCCACAATCTCTCATTCCGATGACAGGAACTACCCCAAGCATATGTGTAACCGACTTTCAGTACGTCATTACGTCATCTGGCTATGCCCCCCCCCACCTGTCATCTACATATGCTCCCCTCCTGCTCAATAAGAAGAGTGGATAGTTTAAAATTGAACAATTTTATTAGAAAAATAGAATAATAAAATTAACTTGTTCACAATAACATAAAATTATAACCACACCAAGGTAATAACATAGATTTAAAATTCACAATACTTCTCTCATACATTCAGTCAATTAAGAAAATATAAGAACATAGTCATTAATTATTATCACCTAAAACAATTATCAGGAAGATACACACAAATTAATATTGACGCCTTTCCTAGAGCAATTACTAGGTTTCCCAAATCAAGCATCAATATTTCTAGGCTGTAAACAGAATACAAAAAAAGAATGAGGATAAGAATTTACATAAATCATAGAACAGATTCAGGTTTACACACAAATAAATATTGTTACAGTTCATCTGATGTTTTGCGTGCATCGTTCCTGGCCTGTTATGTCAGCCTTGTTATCAGCATCAGTCTGGAAACGGTTCTTATGAAGAATGTTCTGTTCTGTAGAGTTCACAGTTTGTTCCTAACTAACACAAACACTTCCTGAATTAACACAAAGTCCAGTGAAAATCCAGTTCTACAACATAGACTAGTAAACCTCTCTTGGAATACCCCAAATTCAATGTTCAGTCACTTCACTTCCAAAGTTGGTACATCCGTCACAGCCTTCCCACTCGATAGTACTCCCAGTCATACGAACATTCTCATAGTGGCTAACACAGCATAGCGTGCTCCATAAGAAACAGGTTTGGCTGACACAATATCCGATTGTGGTCCATACAACCCTCTCTGGCTTCTTATCCTCTTAGTCAGGGGTGGGTAAACATTTTGTGTGTAGGGCCACATTGACATATGTAAAGCTATTGGGGGGCCGTATATATATATATATATTATACCCACTTTGTTTACAGCAACCTATCACAATAAGTAATTATGAATTATTTATAAAACAGTATAAAACTATAAATAACCAATTATTGCAATTTTATTTTACTTATACATTTATACATTATATTTTACAATATCGACTAACAGTTTTACTAATTTGTTAACAAGATTTTACATTTTTTTATTATAATAAATTTTTAAAATTATTTATCAGTGGATTTAATAAACCGACTACATTGTCATTACAATTATTGATTTCTAATGAGATGTATGTAACTGCTTGCAATCTTTAACAATATTCTTGAAATCTGGAGCGAGTTTACTTGTTGAAATTCGCATGACAGCATGCAAGTTGCAGTCCGACAATAAAGACCTATTCTTAGATTTGTTGATCTTCAAGCAAGAAAATGCTTGTTCGCAAATGTATGTTGATCCAAACAATGATAAAAGTTTAGCTGCAAAGTTTTTCAAGTTTGGAAATGATTCTTCTGATAAAGATCCATAGAAATCCAGCAAACCATCTGACTTGAATTTCTCTTTCAGGTCATGATCTGCTTGTAAGTCAAGAAGCTCTAACTGTATGTCCTCCGGGGCTGTATCAGCTTCTGCACTAAAAGGGGAACTGAGAATATTGAACTGTGGCTCTAAGTTCTTGAAATCTTGAAATCTCCTTCCAAATTCATCAGTCAGTGCATCTAATTGGGCTCTATACTTTTCAGTCATTTCACCAGAAATGGTTTCTTGTTTCAGCAAAGGGAAGTGACAAAACTTTTTTTCACTTGCTTGTCTGGAGAACAGTGAGAGTTTTGCCCAAAATGATTTTACATGTACATACATTTCATGTGCAAACACACAATTGCCCTGACGTTTGACATTCAGTTCATTTAACTTTTCCATAATTTCAATGGCAAACATAAAGTTTAACTTCCACTCTTTATTGACAATGTTAGTATTAAAGTCACATTCAATGCCCTTCATCTCTAGGAACATCACTATTTCTTCTCTGAGGTCCCACACTCGCCTCAACACCTTGCCGAGACTCAGCCATCGAACACTGGTGTGGTACAGCACATCGGAATGTTCAGTTTCCAAATCGTCAAGTAATGCCCTGAACTGTCTGTGATTAAGTCCTCTTGATCTGATGAGGTTGATGACACTAACAACTGGGTCAATAACATGCTTGATATTCAAAACAGTTTTACACTGATTTTCTTGATGGATCACACAGTGAAGTGGTAATAATGTGTGGTCAGGATATTCTGCTTTAATCTTATCACTTATCAACTTTACCAGACCTACATTTTTTCCGGTCAAAGCACGAGCTCCGTCAGTTGTAACACTTGCCATCTTGTTCCAAACCAACCCAGTTCTTTCAATACAGTTATTAACAGCATTGAATATATCATGGCCTGTGGTTGTGTCTTTGAGTGACTCAACACTTAGTAACTCTTCAGTGAGTTTGAAAGAAGTGTTTATTCCACGTATAAATATCAATAATTGGGCAGTATCATGTACATCGGTACTTTCATCCAATGCAAGAGAGTACCACAAAAATTGTTTACTTGCATCTTGAAGTTTATGCATCAAATTGTTACTTATCTTAACACGTCTGACCACAGTTCTCCTTGATAAAGTAATGCTGTCAAATTTGTTTTTTTTACTGTTTGCTGCATCTAGCAAACATTCCTTGATGAACTCGCCATCAGAAAATGGCTTGTTGTGTTTTACAGTTCTGTGTGACAGCACCAGATTAGCTTCTGTTGCAGCATCTTGAATTGAAGACTGTTTAGTGAAAACAGTTTGCTGTTTCTCTAAATTTTTCATCAGCTCCAGGCATTTCCTTTTCCTCTCTTTGGTTGTTAAATTGTATCCGAAATCGGAATGTTTTGTTTGGTAGTGTCTTTTTAAATTGTACTCCTTGAAGACAGCCACTGACTCATGACACAACAAGCAAACTGATTTGCTACCAACTTTTATAAAACAATACTTAGTTGTCCATTCATCATTAAAAACACGGCATTCATCTTCAATCTTACATTTTTTAGTGACACTCATTGTTTTAATAAAATTTGTTAGAATTTTACAAATTACAAACTTTAAAAAGGAAATGAAACAAAAACTACTTCCGGCTGTGTGAAAATAAAATATTCGGAAAACAAGGAGTAAACTCAGGATAAATTTAAGAAATATATCAAGACTACTACAACAAATAAATTAATTTGAACATTGTAAATGTGAAAATAATTTATAACAGCAAAAACCATTTTAAAACTTTTGATCACACAGTGAGGGTAAAGACAGACAAAGTTAATTTACAGTTAATAAGATGACTGGCGAAGTCTGGAGGTTGGACCCAAGAGTTGAATCAGTCTCCAACTGAAGTCTGAGTTCCGTAGGCGGCCCTGTGGGCTTTGGTGTTGGTCGTTCCAAGCAGGACACAACGGTTAATGAAGAAAGGCGCGCTCGCTACTCGCTGCAAAACACAGAGCGTAGCGCTTAGAACAATTCTTAACTCTTTCTATCTTTTTTTGCTTTCTCATCAATCATTCATCTTACAATATGTCTGCAAAAGAATTGATCAGCCCCATACATCCTCCATTCATTGATACAGTATTTCAACATGAAATATACATATCCATAAGTCAATATAATTTTAATATATCTCAATCGAATAATTCTAACCCAACATGTGAATAATAGAATAACACAATTTATTTCTAAGTCTAAATTGAATAGACAGCTTACCAAAGCGCATTGACGACTGCCTTTCAAGCTGGACCAGAAATCTCGTACAATGAGTATTATCGCAGTGCCTTGCCATGGGATATGACGGAGTATTTATGGGCTCGGGTTTTGGTGGGTAGGGACTGTCCATCTAGACCTGTTTACATTTGTTTGCTTCAACACAATGTCCTACCCTCCTTGACAGCAGTTACCCCACTGGTTCCTGTTTACATATGTCCACCTCAATATCCGCGTCCTATTCGTCCTTGATGGGTTTACCCCTTCCCCTCTCTATCTCTAGCCAGAAAGTGATTGTAAAAGACTTCTTTGTTTGCAATTAGAGAACTGATCAGAGTGCTCTCCCCCTTGACTGTCCATCAAGTGTGACTGCTAACAGTTTGATACAGTATGGTCCTTTCTTTCGTCAGTACAACGTGCGAGTAGTTAAATGTTAGCCCGAATCAATTAGTGACGATTTTGTCCGTCAAGCGTGACTGCGCTAACGGTTTCACATGGAAGGCCCTAATCACACCTTCCAATAAACAAATTCATTTCTGTTCCTAGCTATGCATTCATTTTAATTTTCCTCCCGCCATACGACGGGCAAATACTCTAGTCAGCTTATATTACAATGCATATAGAGAAATATATCAAATTCCTTCACCAGCAAACCTTACAACATATACATACAGAATTGTCTCACATCTTTGTATATAAGCAAAGTTTAAATTCATGTATAGAATTGTGCCTGGCCAACACCAGATCAACAGCATTCGTTTTTAATAAATATATGGATTTGCATGAAATTAACAAAACTTGTATATTTTATACTAAATTATTAAAATAATTTCCGAAAAAAAAAACCTCACACATAAGCACTAAAACAATTTACATTATATTGTTATTCCAGGAAATCAAATTAACTATCCGACTGACAATGGATGACATCTACCGGACATATCGTTGTATTGCCCGGCGATCAGATGATTTGAGTAGGATGCTGTTGTTTGAAAGACAGGCTGCTGGTTTCTTGATTGAAGATATCATTGATGCAAGTCAGTATATTATAAATTATGCCTTATAAATTAGCAACTTATCAACATTAAATAATATATTGTCGCCATGCAAAGGATGTTAATATTTGAGATAATCCGAAAGAATATAATAGTATAAAAAATCCTTTTGTTATAATTCCATTTGAAGTTTCTGAATAAATATTGAGAATGTACTAGTTTAAATTCGTGCAGTAAAATGTCTAGTGCTGTAATGCTAGCTTTTGCATGTCTATTAAGAAGTTGCAACGACAAACCTTCGAGCACGTGGGAATATTTTGGAACGAACCGGTATTTTTACATGTCCAGCTTTATGTTGCATTGTCGCGTTCATTAAACAGAGACAACATCAATAATCACACCTTCCAATAAACAAATTCATTTCTGTTCTTAGCTATGCATTCATTTTAATTTTCCACCGGCCATACGACGGGCAAACACTCTAGTCAGCTTATATTACAATACATATTGACTTGAAGCATAACTTTTGATATATTGAATCTGAAGAGAAAGAAGTCACTGTTAATTTGATTTAAAATTTAATAGCAGAATATGCATGTTAATTTTGATTTAATAAGCACAATTGCTAATTAAATATAGTTTATTTGTCGATTTAAAACTATTCTAATATTTGGTGTTAGTGGACATTACACCTTTAAATTTATGTAATGTTTCACTTAAATCTTTAACAAATGACATGCAATCTTTACTATATAATATAGAGAAAAAAGAAACAAATATATGGGCAATGAAATTTTGATTTTTAAATAGTGTTTTTCAAATTATAATTTGAACCATAATGTTGTTATTCTACATTACTGGATAATGCCAAACCATTATATTCTATCAGGAATATGTATCTATAAAAAATAAACATTGTGTTTGACTAAATATTAATTTTGTCTAAAAGTGATAATATCAAGTGCTTACTAAATATCATTCTTAAGAAATTGAGTATAATTATTATTCTAAATTATAAATGGACTTGGATCTAAGTCGTTTGGGAAGCAAATCCCATGAATCATGTTCCTGACGTAAGCAAGGTTTGCTCCATACTATAAAATGATGATACTTTCGACAAATGTTTCCTTTAATTTTTATAATTTAATTAAGAATATTATTATACTTAATTATAAGTGTGCTTGAGCTCAATTTAAAAGAATATATATATTGTTTGTTGATGACATTAAATAATTATAGTATAAACTAAAAAATGTCATTTTAATCACACAACTCTATGACATTAGCAGTTTGTACTAAACTTATACGAATTAAGGTTCTCTACAAATTGAAGTCATTTATCCTAATTTTTTCTGTTCTCACTCTTTACCTGTTAAATTTTACCTGTTCTGTTCTCTTCCCCTTTTAGTTTTTCTTTCTTTCCTTTAAGTATTATCCTTTCTTCCCTTTTGCTGTTTTTATGTATTCATTTTCATATATAAATATAAAATCATACATTCATTTTTATTGCAGAAGCCAAACCTGAAGTACTTGGTAAGTATGATGTAAACTCAAGGCATATTTTTAGGATTATCTATTGTATATATCAAGAATAGATTGCTATAAATACGTTGCTACTTTTGTTTGGTGAATGATTTGTTTTGGATTTTTTAAAAATTGCATCTCCCATGACACTGATGAACCCATTTTGAATACGTTTGCTGAAGTGGCGATCATGAATTGTTTCACAAGAAATTTATGTAGAATTACTTAGTCAAATTCCTAACAGTTCTGTAATTCCAAGACACTTCCCATTGTGTGAAATTCCTAAGATTTGAACAGAGCCATGATGAAGTGCCAGATTATGCTCCCATAAAAACTGAACTTCAGCAATCTGTCAAAAATTTGATGCTGCAGCCTTTTTTCTTGATTGGTCAGTTTCTACTGAATCTTGGTGATACTTTCTTTAACAAAATCTATTGTTTATAACAATTTAGCTTAGCCACTAAATGACCTTTGACTTTTCATGCTCTGCCAATGTAGTATGGCCAGTTGATGAACCCATTTGTAGCCAAGGGCAGGAGGCAACAATAAAAACAAAATATCCTCTCAGCTGACACAGAGTATAGAGAGATAAATGTGCGACGCCAACGCAACTTTATTTATCTTTTATTCAGTCTCTTTCCACGACATTTTTTGACTGTCGGTTGTGATTCAAGGTCTCGGAATCTTACCAAGATTCTGGGAGATCCAAGGTTTTACGGAGGATGTGGGCACTTCCGAGGAGTTGACTAGTGGAGCGAGTCTGTGGTTTCCAGGGAGTTTATTCAGATAGCCTTTATATTTATATAATTATATAATTCAGATGTTATATTCCCCAAGGCTCCTATCATTATAGGTATCACTTCTGCTTTTACATTCCACACTCTGAATTTCTAGTTTGAGGTCTTAGTATTTTTCTATTATATCTTTTGTTATTTTGTTTTAATGTTTCTATCAGTTGGAACAGCGACATCAATGATTGTTACTGTTCTGTTGGACGTATTGAGAACTACAATGTCTGGTCTTAATGCAGGAATCTCACGATCTGTTCTTATCTCGAAGTCCCACAGTATATTGACTTCTTTTCTTTTGGTGACTGCTTCTGGTTGGTGCATCCATGCTTTTTCTGGGGGTTTTATGCCATAGTTCTCACACAGATTTCTATGTATTTGTTTTGCCACTTCATTGTGTCGTTTAGCGTATTTGTTCCAGCCAGAACCTGACATCCAGATAATATGTGCTCTGTTGTCTCATTCATGGATTTGCAGAGTCTACATTTGGAATCATTTGAGATTTTCATGATTTTCGTTTTGTGAGATTTGGTGTTGAGTTCTTGATCTTGTGCAGCTGTTATGAGTGCTTCTGTTTTTGCTTTCAATCCTGCCTCTTTCAACCATTTGTACATTGTTTGCTTTGTTGACATTTCGTCGGCTTGTCGTACATACTGGCCATGGAGAGTTTTCTGGTTCCAGGTATGTGCTAGTGCATGTTTCGTTGTTTTCTTCCATGTTTCTTTGTCTGTTTCTGGGGGTTGGAATAGTCCACTCATCTTTACTGCTTCTATTAGTGGATCATCTTTGTTGTTATTCCAGATGTAGTCCACAAGACCACTGACTTCTCCTTCAATGACATGTTTGATTTTCTTAAGACCTCGGCCTCCCATTTTTCGAGATACATAGAGCCTGTCTTCATCTGCTTTGGGGTGTAAGGCTTTATGTATTGTGAGTAGTTTTCTTGTTTTTCTGTCCAGTTCATTTATTTCATTTGCTGTCCAATCTATCATACCTCCAGTGTAGCTTACTACAGGTATTGAGTATGCATTAAGGGCTTGTATTTTGTTCGCCCCATTTAGCTTGGACTTCAGGATTTGTCTAACCCGTTTTTCATACTCTCTCTTAATTTCTCTCACTTCTCTCTGCATATTTTCTTTTCTTTAGTATCCCAAGGTGTTTATATCCCATTTCCATTGAAACATCGTTGATTTTCCCAATGTCGAATTGTAGACCCTTTGTAGTTTTGACCTTGCCTATCTGGATGACAATTCTTCCACATTTCTCAAGGCCGAATTTCATTTTGATTTCCTCATTGCAGATATTGACTGTATTGATCAGTGACGTGATGTCACGTTCATTTTTACCATACTGCTTATTGTTATTATTCAGCCTCTTTCCACGACTTCTGTTTGACTGTCAGTTGTGATCCAAGGTCTTGGAATCTTACCAAGATTCTGGGAGATCCAAGTTTTTATGGAGGATGTGGGTACTTCCGAGGAGCGCTGCTTTGAGTAGTGGAGCGAGTCTGTGGTTTCCAGGGAGTTTATTCAGATAGCCTTCCAATTCAGATGGATTGTTCCCCAAGGCTCCTATCATTATAGGTATCACTTCTGCTTTTACATTCCACAGTCTCTGAATTTCCACCCACTTTCTTCTCCAGCATTAGTTATCAATATGTATAAGAAGGTCAATAAATTTAACAATAAATATATTAAATCAACAATCAAATATACAACATATGAATATAGTTAAAAGAATGTCAATACATTACTTCACAACAATGTTCGGTTAGCACTAGACAATCATTCAGTTTATCCTAGAATAGATATTAGCAGTCTGTTAACATAAATATATAATAAGTTCATGAATATCATCACAGAAATTAGAGTTTCAGAGAATAAGTGAAAGTCAATGCACATAACCTTACCAAATATAGCGGCTGTCACTGGCACATGTTCACTATCACGCATTTTGCAACAAGTCACTGCCTTTCTTATTCAGCCCCACATGTCTCTTCTACGCACATTGCACAACTGTTTAAAAATCTTCAATAAGCTCACGAAGCACACCATAGAGAATGGGCCTGAATTTCACATGCACTATCAAGCACACTAGGAGGAAAGTTTCTCGAATTTCCATGTGCAGTACACAGTACACTACAATGAACATAATCTTCATGAATTCTCGAGACCAAATGAAAGCCACCATTTCCGCTGTATTGACGTTCAAATGGAATTCACAGGAATCGACTTACAGTAAGACGTTTTACTGATTAGTTGATTAAAACCCTGGATTCACACATCAATGTAACCAAGCACGTACAGTAGTCACTGCTGCTTGGGGTGAAAGGAAACAAAGCGTGCTTTCTCTGCAAAAGTAAAATTAATGCAGCACTAAGTTTCAGGCAATGTCCCGCAAAAACGGGTCACTATTTATAATTATACTATTCATTCTAAACAACCAATCAGTTACTTTTTAAATTCCTTAACACAATTCTATACTACAGAGTATTTTAAATTTTTAAAAATCACTTTATAAATAAGTAACTTTTTTATCTTTTAGTACTCTGACCCCTTCAATTGTCACTAGTGAAAACTTAGCGTCAGCAAACATTTACTATCACATAATTTCTATACGTGGAAAAATTCTTACTAAAAGAGAAGAGAAATCCGTCTTTTAATCTATACAGGATGTCTCCCAAAATTGTACTCTTTGATTCCCCATAAATTCACTGAATTGCTCTTTTCTTTGTTATTTAAAGAGTGAGTACAATTGTTGACCATGTATTGTAAATTTAAACCATTAATCTTCATTTAATGAATACACTTTTTGGGACACCCTGTATTTAGCAAGCCCCATTTACCCACTTTCTTCTATAACATTAGGTTATTAATATGTGTAAGAAGGTCAATAAATTTCACAATAAATTTATTAAGTCAACAATCAAATATACATATAACAAGTACAATGATAAAGGTAAAGTAACATCAGTATTTAATGAAACCACATACTGCTAGAAACAATGTCATAAACAATGTGTTTAACATATTACATACAAGTATCATAGTTCACGGAATACATTTTAACATTACATTACAAATATAATATATCAATAGCAAAGGGTACAAATATTTCTAATTCCATCATCTCTCAATCAATCAGTTAACTCACCATAAGCTAATGATCACTTTTTACTACTGAACTTGAGTTACGTCAAAATCAAAGTGATTAGAATATAGAACTTTATTTAACAGGTATGTATTGGTTTCTACCCATTTATCTAATTATTATTTCTAAAACCTTAAACTATTGAATCGCAAAAATTACTCTTCCTCTCTGGACTGGTTTGGATTACATCAGCATGTTCTAGTATGTTCTTTATATGAGTTGTTATTTTAACTCTGGTATTTTCAAAAATATCGTCATGTGAAGCACCCGAAGGTCATGTCACGTTAACATTTAACAAACTATATAAATAATTAAATTTTAAAATAGTGACAAGCAAATTTACTCTGCCACAGACCCCTTCAGTACCAACAGTAACCAGACCCTGTACTGACCTAATCTTGGAGCACCTTTCCCAGTGTCAGTCAAATTAAATAAAATAGTATCAGCTATAGTATCACAAATAGATACATAGAGAGGAGGGGAGTACTTAATGTAAGTATAAACCTCTGTCATAGAGTCATAAATGCTAATTACCATCTGATATTTATTACTTTATACCTTTTCTTGACTCAGGGAATTAAAAAAATATAACTTTCTATAATTCCAACTTCTTCATTCTGTCATTCCACTGGCTGTTTCTTTACATGTGTAATGTTGAGACTGATTATGCCACCAAATGTAACATATTTAAACTAATTAAATTGCTCATATTAAGATGTTTTAGCGCAAAATGCACTGTAGTTTACATGATGATTCTCTAGTAATACTGAAGTTCTTTACATAAGCGATTTCTTGGTCAATTGATGAATGGATTAGCGCACTATGTGTTCTTCTTATTATTTATTCTCTGATTATAAAGAAATTATTATTGTTTTAAATAACAATATACACTCCATTAAGACAGTGCTAAGATATCAAAGATTTGTTTTCATTCTCAATTTCTTTCGATTTTCAGATTCCGTGTACCATGTGCGTAAGTAACAATCTTCATTTCACAGAACTAATTTCTTTTACTCTACCTTTCCTTACTTAAAGTGCCAGTCACATCCCAGCACAGTGAAAAATTGTCCATTTGGGGGGAATTTTCAGTGTGCAACAACAGAAAAATCCACAGATCGTCAGTAAACCAAACACAAGCCTATGAGTAATCGCACTTATGTTTGGAAAGTTAATTAAAGTCATGTTATTTTCTTATTTTAAGCCAGGGGTCTCCAAACCTTTCAGTCCGAGGGCCGCATTAACTATCAAACAGCAGTTCGGGGGACGACTACTCACTCGAGGTCCAAATAAAAAAGAATCAAAACATGGATGTTGTTTTTAATTAATTATTTAATATTATTTTATTCAGTTATTATTTAATAACCATTGATACACTACACATGAACACCTGTATTAGTGGGTATGGTGAAATTGTTTCCTGGATGCCAAAATAGCAGACATTTCTGGTTTAGATTTGATGTCCTTACATCAACAGTGACCTGAGATTATCATCGGACAAGTTTGTTCTCAAATTGTTCTTCACGTATTTCATTCTTGAAAATGTTTGTTCACACTGGTATGTTGTTCCAAAGATTGAAAGGTACCTTGATGCAAATGTTTTGACATTAGGAAAGTCTTCCTTGGGCAAAAACTGATAAAACCCACCAGTCTTTCTTTGAACTTGTCCCTAAGGAGGTCATTTGCTTGCACCTCAATGACCTCCAGATGCAGTTAATATGGACAACTGGCCACATCTGCTTCAAATGGGTTTTGAAACAGTCTCACTTTTTCTTCTGCCTTTGAATCCAAGTCAGAATACCGCTCCTGAAACTGCAGCTGGAAGTCTTTGATGATCTCGCATGCAAATGACGTGGGAACTCAGCTGTTGCTTAAGCCATGAAGACCTTGCACTGCTGAAAGTGCGTCAAGTTGTTGGCCTGTTCTTGTTCCAAAAACAAGACAAGTTTGGATCTGAAGGCCTTTAGGTGGGTGTATAGGTTAGAAGCTAGATTTTCCTCTCCTTGTAGGTTTAGGTTCAGAAAATTTAAATGACTAGTTACGTCTACAGCAAAGGCCAATTTCCATACCTACTCATCATCAGACAGTAATGACTGGCTTGCCTTTACTTTCCAGGAAGTCACCTATTTCCTTTCTTAAGTTAAATACTCTGCTCAGAACTTTCTCACAACTTAATCATCTTACTGATGTGTAATACGGTAAATCTTGCAATTCTGTGTCTGTATCTTTCAACATGTCTGAACTGTCAATGGATGAGCCCATGTGACCTTATTAAATTCACCATCTTCACCAAAGAATTCAGTACACTGCTAATGTCCACATATTTAGCACACAATCTTGCTTTTGAATAATACAGTGCAGGAACATTGATTGTGGAATGTTTTTCTCAGTACACATCTGCTTCACTTGTCCAACCAAGCCTTTCTTTATGCCACTCATGTTCTTTCCTCCATCAACAGTCAGGCAACTGAGGTTAGTCCAGTTCAAGTTATAATCAGCAAATGTTTTTTTCAATTCATCGAATATATCCTCTCCGGTAACAGTGCCAAACATGCTATGTAAGGAAGCCAGCTCTTGTGTTATGTTCATGTCTTCATCCACACCTCTAATGAACACACAAGCAGTTGAGAACAGCTGTCCAGCGATTCACCCATTGCAATTGAAAAATGGAGAAACTTGCTTGCATTTATCGCTATTTGAGTTACAATGTTTTCACCCATGTCTGCAACACGGCGGGCAATGGTATTTGCACCCAAAGCTACATTTTAAAATTGTTTCTACTTTCCTGGGCAATGTTCCTCAGCCACCTTCAACAAACATTCCTTCACTACTTTACCATCTATAAACGGTGTGCCACTTTTATCCAGGATGTAGGCAACTTTATACCTGGCCTTAGTTAATTATTCATTTTCATTTGAGGATTTACTGAACAATGTCCTTTGAGATGTGAGTTGATTTTGTAATTTAGGAAATTTTTCGGCACGGACTTTACCCTCCAACTGTGCATATTTCTCCTTATGTTTGCTTTGATGATGACGGCGCAGGTTGTATTCTTTCATCGCAGCCAGGGTTTCGTTGCAAATCACACACAATGCTTTCTCATCGGATTTGATGAATAAGTATTTCAAATTCCATTCTTCTTGAAATTGCGGACACTCATCTTCTATTTTTCTTTTCCTCTTTTCGGCCATCGCTGGGCACTAAAATAAAGTGAATTCAACATGAATAAATAGTGAAACTGAAAGTAGCTTGCACACAGTATCGCTCAAAAAACCTGATTATGCGAACTGATTTCGTCGCAATTATAGCTGCAAATGACCCGAAACAATTTGTGGCAAGTTACTGTCTGTTAATTGCTTAATTATAAATTTATGATATTATATTCATAAATAATACACAACAATAATTCTTCCTTACAATTAAAACATTAATTAAATATATTAAAATTAATTAATTGAGATCAGCCGGTAAAATTCGTTAAAAACATAACGTCCAAGTAAGCGGCGGCTGATCTTGGCAGGATACACGTAAATTTCCGTAATTTTTTTCCATAGACAAAAAAGCCTCCATGGGCCGCATGAGAGAGCCTCGCGGGCCGTAGAATGGAGACCCCTGTTTTAAGCAGATCACACTCTATAAATAAAAATTTGCTCCAATATCATATGTGTAGACTTTATGACAGATCGCAGTATGACAGGACCGAGTATAGACAACAAGAAATCACAACATCCTAATGGAAATCATCCACAGTGATTTTTGTTTCTTAAATAAGAAACCGCATTCATTTGAAGTAGTGCTTCAATAATTTGGATATAGACACTTCTTTTAAATTAAAAATATATTATTTAGTACTAAAGCTGTTTGTGTGATTTAGTGTGTTAATACTATACTTATACATAAGAACTATTATTTAGTATTAACCCTAATAATGTCTAGATAAGATGATATATTACTGTAAGTAAAAATATTCATTAAACTAAGACTGTGAAGGGTGATTAAGTGCATAAATATTGTACTTTTGCATAAGAAATATTCTATATAATAATATAAATTATATTTTTAACATATAAACACACACACACACACACATACACACACACACACACACACACACACATACGTACAAGCGTAAATACACACACATAAACAGACATGTAAACTAATGAATATATTAGTCTAGCAAACTCACATAACTACATAACTCTTTAGAAATCTTAAAATTAATTATTATTTGTCATATTACAATAAACTAAGAAGTGAAAAACTGAAAAACAAACGATAATACATCATATACACTCTATTCATTGGTTTGATTTGCAGCTGCTTTGATGTAAAAGGACTACACTAACTAAAATGGCAACGAAAATGCTAAATTTAATTATACTTTTGCCTTCATATAACGCGGTCCTTGGGGTGGAAAACATTCGATCGCGTTTTTATATGAGGCCGCCTTATAACGAAAGATCCTTTATGTCACGTATGAACAACCCAAGTCACATTACGACTTCTGTTTATCAACTTACGGTTCACTATGTCACTACATGTACTTTAAGTGATGTAATTTAATCATATGTAAACACAGCACTGTTGGACTGAATTAGAAAATCGGGTATATGCAGATTTTTAGCATTAAAAAACATAAAAAATAGATTCTCTTGCATGAGGACATGAAAAAGTTTACTCACTCGTTTGTCAAGAAACGATGTTATAGATATTTGTTTCATTCCTTGTCTTTAGCTTCGTCGACAAAATTATCTAGATTTTCTCTTGATGGCCTTGGGCACAGTCACATCTAACCATTGTTTTAATTGTTCAAACAATATTACATTGTACATATACATGCACTTTAAGAGAGGTGTGACGAATCTGTGAAGAAAACTGTTAACTCTGGTGAGACAGTGGTAGGATGTGTTTGAAGATTTTCAAAACAATAGTGATCATTCTTAAATTGTGTTTGCGAAGTGGCAAGTACATGTTCAACATACTGAATACTTATACTGCACACTGAGCCAGTTGATTTGATATAGTGTTATTAACTATGTACATGTAATTTGAAGATTCTGGATGTTAAAAAAATGGGGTCCACATCTGTTCACATTGTATGCGGGTCCACGAAATATCGAGGCACCAGGGTATTTATTTAGTAATTGATTTCTTACCAAAATCCAATCGAATGATTTGTGACTGGAACTACTTCCTAAAAATAAAAATAAAAGAGCTCATAAAATTGTCTAGCAATTAATTTTATTATTATATTGACTTAAGTAAAATTAAATACAACATACATTAAGATTATAATCAGAAAAACAAAATGCAAATCAGATGCCTCCATCTGATTTGTATAGTGTATAATACTAACTTAGATAATTATGTTTATGTGTGTATGCATGCATGTATGTATTAATAGATGCGCTTGTTTTAAGACAATGTAAGTCTGATGCTAACACCACCTACTTCATGGTTAGGATTATTATTATTAATTAATCATCCATAACAAATTACAAGTGATGAGAATCTTAATTTATGTTATTAATATTTCTCCAGCAGACACAACTCACTCATTTGGTGGATATGCGGGCGCTGTAAACGTTTTCTCTTTACCACAACATTAAAGACATTTACCATCACAATATTTCCATACGTGGAAAACGTTTTACTAAAGGAGAAAATAAATCCATCTTTTAATCTATATTTAGCTACCCACATCCACCCACTTTCTTCTCCAACATAAGGTTATAAATATGTGTAAGAAGGTCAATAAATTTATTAAATCAACATTCAAATATACATATTCAAAGCAATGGAAAAGATTTCTTGACATCAATATTTCCATGAAACCACGTTCAAATAATTTTAATACCTATACAGTCATATATCCTAAAAATACAATTCAGCTGATGTCATTGCACACATAAGCTGTCTTGAAGCATTGAAAATTTCACTTCACCAAAATGTATTTACGAACAAGTTGCCGCGATGTTCGTGATACTTGGCACTTGACGGGTGAAAACAGGAATGGATGGAAAGAGATATTCCCAACTTTCCTAGTAGACACAACGTAATTTACACTATACAAAGTTTCACTACAAAATATTGCTCTTATGAAGCTATTGTCTTCATCCAAGTTATACATTTTCATCAAAATCTCTAACCTTCTTCCTACCTCTTCTGACAAAGACTACAGACTTGATGTTCCTACTCTAATTACATGTGATGTTCCATGGAGAGAATTCAACTTTGTCACCGTGTTAAACGCCACACTGCATGACCTCTGCCAAGTAGCAGGCCTGAATCTCAAAGTCTTTCTGTTGCTTGCACTGTGTCAGGCGAAAGCAAAACTTAGCCCGGCATCACTCCATAAACATTTAAAAATTAAAATAATAAAATGTAGATACATGAGAGGTATAGGAACCATAGCATAAAAATATACGTTTAAGGCACTTAACCAAGACGCTAATTACAAGACTGACCAGCCACTCCAAGACATTAGCAGGACGTTAGAGTTATACAAGACCTGACCACCCAGGGCTAGGGCACAGGAAACGATTAGGGATCAAAAGTCACTTGTAGCTAGCTGATAGAGAAGGGGATAGATTCACACTGAGCTATAGGCCAGAATACAGGAAGCGGTCGGGGGATCAAAGGGCCACTCTTAGATAATAGTAGAGGGAAGGGTTAGTTTAAAGAAATACCAGGAATACTGGAAAGCCTTTATATAAGTCGGGCCCAGTCAATTCTCTTCACTGGCTCAGAACAAACCGAGTTTTAAAACACGCAGGAGCAGTCCCAGAGATTTCATCTGGTAACATTTTAGAAGTGAGAAAATTTCTAAGTCAGAAAGACTATCCCTGAGTGTACTGCACTCCAACCAGATGACGTTGGGTTCATTCGGTTTCGGAACGTGAAAGGTATGTGTGGCTGATTTTAATTTTTGTAAAACTTAGTAAAATAATGGTAGGAGGTGTGGGAATGATTTATGTATTCTAACTAAACCTTTCTTTCAGATTAGTGCCAATGTACTCAGGGAAGTAATAGCCCTGGCACCTAAATATTTTAATTCTGTAATTAGCAGTTACTTACACTGCCTTAATTACATTTCAGAACCAAAGAGAAAAAGTAATCAGAAGAAGAGAATCTATAAACAGTAATCAGAGGAAGAGAATCTATAAACAGTAACTAGAGAGAGAGTATCTACAAACAGAAGCTAGGACCAAATCCGGGTCAGAGAGCAGACGACGTATATTCTGCCGGTTGTTGTTCACGCAGAGTGTAAAGGGACGGAGCCACTATTCAAGGGCCTGCCGTCGGGGAACGCTTGCGCGATGGGGATTCAACGCTGTGTTGACCTTTGCCCCAGCTGTTGAGCTAAGTATAGAAACATAAACATTGAGCAGAAGTGCATAATAGTGTATTGGAACTGAAATACGGAAAAAGGAACGATTTGGGGAAAGGAAAACGGACACTAAAAATCACTTCATTAAGGGGGGGTTATCATTTCCCTGAATCAGCTAGGACTTATATTTTGTAACTTGGACTACATTGTTAACTGTTCTTCTTTTATTGTTATTTTCTTTTATTTTTCTTTTATTGTTATATAAAGTTATTGTTAAATCTTCACTAGTGTTGTCAACTTTATTGTCATTCTTGTCTAGTATGATTTTATAATTGTTATCGTCACGTCCGTCTAACGTCCGTCTTGAGTCTGTCTTTCGTCTTATCTGTCTGTCCTGTCTTATCTGTGAGGAATCGTTTCCTCTGGGGGCTCAATACGAGTTACCGGAAGTGACGTCCTCAACTTGTTGTCCGTCCTAGATATTCGTATTTAGGGGGGTACCAACATGGTGGGAGCAGTCGTCCGGGTATGAACGCTAGGGAGAGTAGGCAAAATTTATAACGGGACCTAAATGTTAATGTTAGAAAGTCTGAAGAGGGGTTGATAAATTTGTGCAGAAAAAATTGTTATTACCTAGAGAGCCAAAAGTTTAGAAACACGTTTTATGCACTCCTTGTCAATGCCTATTTTATATTTTCATTTGCAATATTTTGATATGTCTTCATGAATTGCTATTTTGATATTTTCATGACTTTCTATCTCCATGATTTGCTATTTTGATATGCTTTTCATGTCTCGCTATTTTCTATAACTTTTCCTTGAAATGTGCATGCATAGTTAAGATAACGAATGCATTGTTTTATTTGCTTATAAGCGGCTGAGCATATTTTTTTTCTGTGATCGATGTGATGCGTTAAAAGTATTTCTGTGGTTATATACTAAAGGAAGAGTATATACATTTTAGGGGCGTTCTATGAAGGAAATAGAATTGATGTTCACACTGCTTGAAGATAAGAGTGTAGCATAGCCCATTACAAACGTAGGCGCTATATTTAACAAGGGTTTAAATTATAGGCACGTTTGGAAAGTACCGCTTTTGGAAAAGGGTACTATTGAGTTTTGTACGCTACTAGTGGGGTAGTGTATTATTACGTCACATCGATACAGAGAAACTTATACTTGGAAGAATTGAAAACATTTTCTAATTTTACATTTGTGAGCGAGAGTGTTTTATTGGATTTGCTTTGTTTGGTATAGTTTGGTATAGTCAAAATATTGTAACAGTGACACATACCTTTCATTCCGCGAAATTAAAAACCCTTTTTGAAAAATGTCCGACGCATTAGAAGACGAAAACACCCTCGCTGAGTTAATAAAGAAATGGAGAAAAGAGGCTGGGGAATACGGCTTAAAGAAAAGGGAAATAATTGAAACAATGATAGATAAATGGGAAGGCATATGGCGAGAGATAAGGAGGAAAAAAGGGGATATAGCCGATGATATAAGATGGGCGGAAGAACGAATAAAGTTCTTCCTAGAATGGTTAGCAACTCTAAAGGGAAAGAGGGGAACCATAAGAGACCCTGCATTCTCGGAGTGCCTAGAAAAAGAAATAGAGTTATTCTCCTCTAAAGTGCGAGACTTAACCTTAAAAATTGAACGGCTGAGAGAGGAAGATCTAGAATGCGACAGACTAGAAAAGTTAGAGCGAGAAAATATAACCCAGGACATATTAGACCAGATAAGAGACAAAGAAGAACGGAAAAATCTAGAAAAAGAAAACCTGGACTTAGGCGGGCTGTGGAAGGAAGTCGAATTAACTGATCAAGCAGTCAAGTGTGTTAAGAAGAGAAGAAATAAGTTTGCTAAGAAAATTGACAGAGGCAGTAAGAAGACACAGTTGGGGACGGTTACTTTAAAACCCAGTGACACTCTGACAGTTCAAAGCACTAACATAGTCAGCAAACCGGAGGCGTGTACTAAGGCTGATATGATATCGGAAAAACGTAAGGATGCGGTCAGTACCCAACTCACAGACATGCATAACACGGCCAGTACTCAACAGATTAGTACACAAGCATTCGTTGTGACAAACACCGCCGAGTACTGCAAAGAAAGTAGTGAATCTAAAACAGAAGGGATCGCGTGTGTGAACAAAGAGAAGTTTAGAGACAGTGGTCGTAATGACAAAACAAAGGTTAGAAAAGATGTTAAGACCCATCCGTTGTACAAGTCCCAAAGGGGTAGAAACAGATTTCAAAATAGAGTGTGTTTTAACTGCAGTAAGCCTGGTCATTTAGCACGTGATTGCACCCGTAGCGTACCAAGTGTATCAGACAGGTTTGGCGTTGAGCGCGCAGCGGTAGAGAGAACGGTAACAGATGTGGAAGCTGACCGTTTAGTTGCGGCTAGTTTGGGGGTGGGTGAACCCCAGAGTGTAGAGGAGGGGAGTAGCTCGAAGGAAAGGGCTTCTCTCTTACCTAACAGTGTGTGTACATTGGAGTATGTACAGACAGCTGACGTTGTGAACGGAAAGACAAACACATGTGAGGCTGGAGCGATAGAGGCTGCTAGCTGTGTATTGTCTACGTGTAACGTACTTAACGGACTTAGCGGTAGGGACGATGCTTTGGCTACTTGTATTAACACGATGGTTGATACAGAAGTAGGTCACGAGGAAGTTTTGGAAGGGCGCGCGGTAGGTAAGCGCGAAGAAGGAAATGCTTTATTAAGTGAAGATGACTGTCCTATCTTGTTTAGCATGACAGAGGATAAGTCAGAAGTGACTAGAGACGTTGCCACTGACAGTTATGCAAATGACAGTGACAATGGTCATGTAGAGTGGCAGAATAGAGATGACCCTTTTGAGTTATGTAAGACTGACTCAGAACATGACAATAAAGAAACGTGTGTAGAGCACTATAGTAAGGTTGACGTCTTGACCTTACAAGGTGAAATGGAAGGAGGTGAAGTTGTGATTTCTCCAGATGGGGTAAGGACATATGACGAGCACTATGAACTAGTGGTGACAGAAACTCCTAGCAAAATTCTGGACCGTCTGACAGAGAGACAGAGTGAGTTAGTTCAGCCAAGTGAGACAGACGAGGTTGACCCAATAGAACAAGTGTTACAGGAGAGACAGTTTGTATTCCCCAGTGACAGGACAACTTCGCAGTTCGACATAAACGAAACTTTGTTGACTTCACCACAAGAATCTGAACCTTTAGTAACGACAGAAAGTGTGAACGATTCAGCTTATAGGGCGACAGTGACTATAGATGACAGAGACACGCACTTGATAGGTGTGACTTTTAACCCGGGCATCATAGATTCAATAGGGCCGTTAACACTTGCGCGTATGAATGGGCATTCTCGTATTTTGTCCATCGTGGAATTTGAATCGCGATACCCCGAGGCTATCGCGTCACGCAAAACGGACGCAGCGACCGTTACTGAGAGGTCAGCAGAAACACGCGCGGGGATTCCCCATGCCAAGGTGGGCACGCCAGATGTCAGAGAAAGAAAAGGGAGACAAAAATTCGAAAATGACACAGGGGTAAAATTGAAGAACACAGACGCAGCAATTTTCACACCAGCACAGACGTACTTTGACAGTGTTGTTAGGTTTAAAGACAAGCCGACAGGAGAAAATGACGTAGCGACAAACGCACACAACGGACGTACATTTTTAAAGACGTTTGGCGCTAGTGAAGCGAAAGATTTGGAAGACGAAATTCTGTATCAAGGCGACCCCGATGTTGCACAAAATAAACTAGAAAGACTAGAATCAGTTTGTTACTCTAAAAGAGAAGTTATAGACGTCGTTTCGATCTCTTTAACTCCAGAAAGCAACCGCGAAAAGATAGGCGGGGTAACCGTGAGGAAAAAGGTGAAACACATGTACATATGTCAGAAGGACGCGAAATTCGACAAGAGAAAGATTTACTTTAAAGGCCTAACGGCTACATTTAAGAAAAGAAAGAAAATAGGGTTGCTACAATGCCGAAGTGATGCAGGTGACCGAAGGATATGGGTGGACTTAAACACTCAAGATTACTTTGATGATAGATGTTCCAGTATGATTAATGGTTCGTCAAACTACGAGTACTCTGAGATAGAAAGGTGGGGTGATGCACGCGAACGCTCACTCAAAATGATAAGAAAGTCGAGATGTGAAAATGTCACAGACTCCACAGTTATGAATGACATGAGAAACCGCATAATGAGCACTTACCTTTATATAAAGTCACAGTGCGGAATTGTTCTGCAAACTTACCAGATAATCGTAAGGCAACGCGGGATTGCCAATTATTTGGGATAGAAAAACAAGGAGAGATAACTTTGCGTTATGAACGGGGACAAAATTGTCGCCAAAACAGTTTTAAAAATTCTTTTGTAGTAGTAGCTAACTTTACATTCATTTTGATTTGTTGAATTCTATTCGAGTTATATTGGAGAGAGCTTTTTCTATGTGGAGAGTCACTGTACATATTATTTTGATAATCTTTTGGATGATGTTTATGTCTTATTGAAAGGAAACTCCGTATTATGTAGAGGTTTATTATAACCTGACAAGTAGTAACCGTGTTGTTGATTTTGATAACTCTTTGATATTGTAATACTGCGTGTGGGAAGGAGGGCGTAGCGAAGTATGCCGTCGGTTATTAAGATGTTGTCGTTGAGCGTTAAATGGTTAACGAGATTGCGTAATGAACCCTTAAAATGTTGAAGTAATTATGTAACAAATCTTATGGATATTCTTTAGTAAATGAGTTAAGAGTCGCGTATTGGTATTTCATAGATATCAGGGAATAGAGCCTCTATAGGAAGATTGGCACAACAGTAAATAATCCGTAAATTTTGAAATGTTTATCTCGTGATTGTTCTAAGTTTTATGGATTGACATCAATTACTTTCACTAATTGATGGTCATAAAAGGGGGGGGATGTCAGGCGAAAGCAAAACTTAGCCCGGCATCACTCCATAAACATTTAAAAATTAAAATAATAAAATGTAGATACATGAGAGGTATAGGAACCATAGCATAAAAATATACGTTTAAGGCACTTAACCAAGACGCTAATTACAAGACTGACCAGCCACTCCAAGACATTAGCAGGACGTTAGAGTTATACAAGACCTGACCACCCAGGGCTAGGGCACAGGAAACGATTAGGGATCAAAAGTCACTTGTAGCTAGCTGATAGAGAAGGGGATAGATTCACACTGAGCTATAGGCCAGAATACAGGAAGCGGTCGGGGGATCAAAGGGCCACTCTTAGATAATAGTAGAGGGAAGGGTTAGTTTAAAGAAATACCAGGAATACTGGAAAGCCTTTATATAAGTCGGGCCCAGTCAATTCTCTTCACTGGCTCAGAACAAACCGAGTTTTAAAACACGCAGGAGCAGTCCCAGAGATTTCATCTGGTAACATTTTAGAAGTGAGAAAATTTCTAAGTCAGAAAGACTATCCCTGAGTGTACTGCACTCCAACCAGATGACGTTGGGTTCATTCGGTTTCGGAACGTGAAAGGTATGTGTGGCTGATTTTAATTTTTGTAAAACTTAGTAAAATAATGGTAGGAGGTGTGGGAATGATTTATGTATTCTAACTAAACCTTTCTTTCAGATTAGTGCCAATGTACTCAGGGAAGTAATAGCCCTGGCACCTAAATATTTTAATTCTGTAATTAGCAGTTACTTACACTGCCTTAATTACATTTCAGAACCAAAGAGAAAAAGTAATCAGAAGAAGAGAATCTATAAACAGTAATCAGAGGAAGAGAATCTATAAACAGTAACTAGAGAGAGAGTATCTACAAACAGAAGCTAGGACCAAATCCGGGTCAGAGAGCAGACGACGTATATTCTGCCGGTTGTTGTTCACGCAGAGTGTAAAGGGACGGAGCCACTATTCAAGGGCCTGCCGTCGGGGAACGCTTGCGCGATGGGGATTCAACGCTGTGTTGACCTTTGCCCCAGCTGTTGAGCTAAGTATAGAAACATAAACATTGAGCAGAAGTGCATAATAGTGTATTGGAACTGAAATACGGAAAAAGGAACGATTTGGGGAAAGGAAAACGGACACTAAAAATCACTTCATTAAGGGGGGGTTATCATTTCCCTGAATCAGCTAGGACTTATATTTTGTAACTTGGACTACATTGTTAACTGTTCTTCTTTTATTGTTATTTTCTTTTATTTTTCTTTTATTGTTATATAAAGTTATTGTTAAATCTTCACTAGTGTTGTCAACTTTATTGTCATTCTTGTCTAGTATGATTTTATAATTGTTATCGTCACGTCCGTCTAACGTCCGTCTTGAGTCTGTCTTTCGTCTTATCTGTCTGTCCTGTCTTATCTGTGAGGAATCGTTTCCTCTGGGGGCTCAATACGAGTTACCGGAAGTGACGTCCTCAACTTGTTGTCCGTCCTAGATATTCGTATTTAGGGGGGTACCAACACACTGTCATGATGCTTTTTGACTCTCTCTCTCTCTCATGCCCTTTAGTTTCCTCCTTTTATACTTTCTTTGAGGATTCTAGGTTTGCATTTTGTGACTCTCTTTTGCTGATGCATGTGATGTGTAATGCATGTACTCTACTGCCCAGGCAAATTCTAATGTGCATTGGCTAACTTTCCTACTTTTTCTCATCAGCAAGTATACATACATGCACACACATTCGTAAATATAACTGCATTCACTCAATATATAAAATCCTCCTTAAATATATATATATATATATATGCATGATATTATACACATATACTATGTCTACATGTGTCAGTCCTAAACTAAATGAAATTTGGTGAACAAAATAAATAATATATCTATATTAGCACATCTGTGCACTCTTACAATCATGTTTTTCAACAAAGGATTATTCACTTTAGACCATGGCCACCTTGCACGATCCATGAAATAAAAATTATAATTTTGGATCCATGCTTGTCTTGTGACAGCCTTCCATCCTTCTTTTCGTTCGCTGATAGATATAAACATGACTGATAATACCGAGTGATTCCCCCTCATAACTGGCCAATAAAACTCCACCTCCTTGCGAACTAAAGTTTTACTTAGTCCTAGATGACTGACAGTAGGTTGATCATGAGCCAAATGAAATAGCTCAGAGGTACCACTATCTGACTGCTATTAATCCCTTCCTGTTTACGAATCAAGAGACCATCCTACCAACAAAATTCAATAGCTTTGTTGGAAGATTTAGACACATATGATCTTGATATATTGGTCTTCTCTCAACATTTCTTTAGAGAATTATTGGTCACTTGTGCTGCTCTGAAAATGGCCTTCCCCTCTCAGGCTCAGCCATGGTCTGACAGAAATAATTATCTGCCCTGCCATGACAGTCTGGTGTAACTTCCTGGTGACATGCCTCACCATCAAGAACTTCAGCTAAATTCATTGGCGCATCACTTTCACACTTGCTACTGATTATTCCTGGTTCAGCTTGCATACCTTTACACATACTCATAGCTTCAGTTTCCTGCTATGTAGCTTGCCTATGTTTGAGTACACAAACACTAGAGTGTAGCAACAGTGCCTCAGGCTTCACATCACTTTCTAAAACCAATCTCTTACACCCAGTTTCTTTTCCTTTTAATTATTCAAGCTCAATGGTTAACTCAAGCAGTCTTATAATTCTATTTTAGCACTTTATTTTGGGTTTCCCCCACTCAATAAATACCTTGCTTCCTCTAGAACCAGGTCTGGAAAACATTTCATCTACTTGTTCTTTTTAAAATGGTCTACTGTTTTACTCATTATGGAGACTAATTCCATTTTTTCTAGTTCCTCCTCTAATTTCTCATGTACACATTTTACTGAGAATTGCCTTTACTCCAATGAATCTATTTCTATTTTTAAATCACAAAATAATTATTCTACCATGGTCATGTGAACTAGCTGACTGGCGAGATATCTGATTTTACAAAAGTATCTCCAAACACACTCAAGGAACTAGTAAACTTTAAATCCAGTTACTTAAAATGCACAATCAATGTAAACTATATAATCACCATTTATCATATAAATAATGGAAAATAATGAATACAATATTCAATCAATAATATAAATCAAAAGGTTAATCAAACATTTTTTAAAAGAGTAAAATGGATAGACAAAGCAAGAAAGTTCTGGATAGAGTTACAAAAATAATTAATAAGTGAGATAAAATTGCTTTCTAAATGTCTACTCAGCTAGTCAAATGTATATTTCTATAGATCTGTTTCAGTCTAGGATTTCCTATTAAGTCCTAAGCTCATCGAATTTTTCAACAATTGTTTTCTATATTTACTAATTTCAACACAATGACAATTAGTTTAACAATTTTGAACAAATTTGAACTCATCCCCGGACAGAGTCTTCCTACTTTATGTGATGCTAATACCAATTAATTAATGGTTATTAGTATTATTAATTAATTAATCAACCATAACTAATTACAAGTGATGATAATCTTAATGTATGTTATTTATAATTCTCAAGCAGATACCACTCATCTCTCACTTGGCAGATATGTGGGTTCTTTAAACGTTTTCTATCACAATATTTAAGACAAATCTTTACTACCACCCAATATTTCTGTAGGTGGAAAACATCAGGAAAACATCTTACTAAAGGAGAAGACAAATCTGTTTTTAATCTATATTTAGCGAGCCCCCATCCACCCACTTTCTTCTCCGACATAAAATTATCAGTATGTGTAAGAAGGTCAATACATTTAACAATAAATTATTAAATCAATAATCAAATATGCATAAAACAAATACAATGAAAAACAATAACATCAATATTTCCATGAAATCACAGTCGAATAATATATATATATAAAACAGAGCTTATCTCTAATGTTTCTTTGTAATCTGATTTAGATGCTCTCTCAGTAGTCTTTCGTGTGCTTTTGTAACAGTCACAAGTTATTGTTCAGTTCAATTCTATGTGTTTCCCTCCTCATGTTGTAGAATACTGGTTAGATGCTATTCTCTCAAGGTTAATCTGGTGTTCTGCCATAATACTCCCTCAAGCAGAACAATAATTGTAGTGATTTCCAGTAATCTTATAACAGAAATTGCTCAATGTAGTCAGCATGCATTTCCACCATACATCAATGGAGTGCAGTGTATTCCTGTGGAAGACACCTCTTGCCTCTACCATGGTCATAGCAGTCTAAAGTCAGTGAACAGGGGAGATTCCAATAAAACATGAAAAGGCTCTTTGTCCCTGTAAAATTATAATCATGAACACATGCTAAGTTTCCAGAATATTTCTTTTTAACTGCATTATTTTTTACATTCAAGTCTCAACTTACAGTTTCCTGCAAAAGTATTTATTAGCCCAATACACAAATACACCATAATAAATGCTGCATAATATTTTTATGAGCAGGTTCCTAGAAGTAATGTCAAGTGTTTATACCACAGATAAGCATCATAGTTCATAATTTGTAGAAATAACAGTCTTCTCACATAATACATCTCCATGTAAAATGCAAATATAAAACAATGTTACGTTTCCAGTATTTATTTAGAGACCCTGCTTAGGAAATTATGGAAACTTTAATTTACTATTTAAATTAATTCCTTCTCGTTTAACCTAAGCAGACTGGTTGCCCAAAATCATCATTTGACTACCCTAAAAATGTGTTGTGTAGTGCGGACAACAGATTTACAAACTGACAATTTGCGTACAAAGCTGGCTTGGAGTCGTTAAATTCCTCTAAATTAATATGCATTCGTTATGTCATTCAGCTCATTCGCCCCCATCCAAACCAAGAATATCTATAGGTCTATCATGCATAAAAATATACTACGAAGAGGATTAACAATTAAAAATAAGATTTAATAAGTTTAACAATTTAACAAATAGTTAATACGAGCGCGAAGTCTGATTCTAAGCCTCGACTATTTAACATGCTAAATGTCAATGAGAGAATTGCCTTGAAACAAAGTTCATTTGATTTTGGTACACCAAGCAATGACTTAGCTTGTGAAGTGGCCACGTGTTCGAATCCAGTCCAGACCAGTCTATCTCACTTGTCTTCCCTCAGCAAGGATGCATACAGCATAACAATGGAACTGTCTTTCATTATCACGCTGAATGGAATGGTGAGTATAGACAGACGTGCAGATCTGCGCGCCGGCACTGTTTCATCAATGGTAATAGGACAATAGTGGATTCAGCTCACTCGTAGAGCTTGAACAACTTCAGTGGAACATGAATAAAAGGAGGAGGAAAAAGCCGACCTGAAAACAAAAGTGTTTTCGTAATCGTCTTGCTTCAAGGTTCGCCAACTTAAGCACAATTAGTTTTTAAATGCTCGGGCTAGAAATTCGACATAACGCGTCGTTTACATTTTAGATCAAAAATATAATCTCACGCGTGTTGCGTTTAACAAGCATGAGGTATGAATTACCAAATATTTACAACGTTAAAATTTAGAGTTCATACAAAAGGGACAATTCAAACTAAGCAAAGTGCTTTACAATTTACATTAAAATTCACACGCAATAATTTGAATTACAATAGAAAATTTATGTCGGGCTCAGGCATCCCTGGCTCTAGTGAATTTAAAGTTATATAAATTAAAGTTACAATGGGAAAAGAGTTACAATGATTTATATACAATAATTTATAGGTTTCTGTCATTTATCAACGAACCGTGCTTAAGCTCAGTAGCAATACATAGCACAAAAATTACATACATAGTTCAAGAAATGCAAAATACAATCAATAAAAGTGGTACCTTTAGTGAGAAGTTGCAATGTTATCTCAGCAATCGCGTCGGCTGTCCTCTGACTCAACGAATTAAGCGACGGTACTGTACTACGTCAATGCTTCTGGTTCTCGGAGTGGCTCTACAGAAATGCGTTCCCCTATTTATCAGAATGTATAGAACGCATCACGTGACTGGTCACGTGGTATGTAGTTGGTTCGAGAATTTAGACAATGGCCTAAAATTACATAATGTCTCTGACCTCTTTGTTAGAAGCTTCTCGATACTGAAGTATCATGGGAGAACTCTAAACAAAGGAATTTCAAATTTTGATGTTTGAAAAACAAACAAGTGGGTCAAGAAGTCATGACATTTTTATCAGACTGTGAAAAACATCAATAGCAAAAATGCATGAAATAATATTTCTATGTCTATGTCCATTCTCTCTCAATCAGTTAGTTAACTCACAATTAAGCTAATGGCTGCCTTCCATGACTAGATACTTGCCACTCCAAATTCAAGTGATCAGACACTAACATTCTCTACAGCATGTAAACTTTTTATCTCAGCCCATTGGCTGATCTTGTTCTCATAAATCTTAACCATTGGATAATAAAAATTACTCATCCAGTTGGATTGCATCAGCAATATTCTCAACTGTTGTAGCTTTTACTTCCAACTCTGACACATACAAGAATGTCATCATAAGGAGTGTGCAAGGTTGGGTCTCATAAACAATTTATATAACAATTAAGCCTAGAAATAGGCAAATTTACTCCATCACAAAAACTAATTTAGAAAAATATTTTGATCCATGAACTGAGTTATATCGTGCTCTGGTTCAGGCATAAAAAACAATCAACTTATTTAGCTGTCTATAGTCCACACAAAATTACTGTTTGACATCTTCTCTTTAACTAAGACAATCGGAGAGCTATACAGGGACCCCATCTTTTCAAACATGCAAACATTTCGGCAATACGTAACCTACATGCAGAATAAAATTCGAGCCAAACAACCATCTTGGTATTCTGTGTGCAGTTTTTAATAATATTTATGCAAGTCCTACGTGGCGTCGACAAGCCACCACCCTCCCCTCGTCAGAGAGAAGGAGGGGTGGCGACACATCTCTTAAAATAAAATGCATTAAGAATGATGAAAAATATATCTGCATTTGTTTCAAACTATCATTTGTGGTCAGTTTGCAAATAATTGTAATAAAGATCAAAATGTTGTTTTTAAAACAATGTGAAGGTTAACAGTACACTTACAATGATAGTTTTTAATCTTTTCCTTGTTTTTTAAAAAGATAATGTAATAACTCTAATTTATGATATTTTATATCTTAGGGGTGCCTCCCAACGTCGACGTTTATATAGTCTATTCGGCACTAGTGGGAGTAATTGCTGTGGTTAATCTCATTTCCTTCCTTCTTCATGCGCTGTACATGAAAAAGAAGAAGGACATGGAGGAGGGGGAAGAAATTGTGGAAGAGGAAGAAGAGGAAGAAGAAGAGGAAGAAGAGAGAGAGGTGGAAGAAATTGTTTAAATGGCGTTTACAGGTATATTTCTGTTTGTTTTATTTAATGAAGCGCTTATCAATCTTTTAGGCCCAAATAATCGTATTAGAAAATATTTGGTATTTAACAATCATAAAGAACTTGTTATTTTGAAATGTGTATATTTAATTAGTGTCTAAATTTCATTTCTTATTTATGTCACATTGGTAGAAACATGTTGTGTAAATGTTACACGTGGACCTGTTCAGGAAACACATTATAATGTGATTCGTTTTACTTTTCTTTGCCATCTAGTAACAAAAGGGGCACTGATCTGAGACAAAAATATAAATGTCCTGCTCACCAAACACAAAGTGCACAACAACATGATATAGACAACAAAATATAGACTATGTATGAACTACACTTATCTGCTATATCCTACAGACAACAAATGTAAAATATACTACATGTGCAGAAACAGATCGATGTACACTACCTCTTAGTACTAAAAGAACTTATAGGATATCAGAAACATCACATAAACAAAGATATCCATTTCAAAGCACACATAAAACAAAATACACAAAAATACACTTAGGTAAATGGGCCAGCAGGTGTATAAATAAATTAATTAATTACAAATTTAAATCCTGCCACTTTCTCTTCCCCCTCCCACTGCCTCCTAACTACTCTTGGCAAAGACTTTTGATTTGGATAATCCTGCAAATTAAAATACATAACTGTTTGACCAACAAGTCTTAAAACTTATTCACAGAAAGATTATCCACAAACAAATTCACGAATATGTCTTATTTAAAACAAATCAATACAATTCTTTATTGTTTATAAAAATCTGAGAGATTATTTTTACATTAAAAAATATAATATGTAATGTTTCATTCTCAAGGCAAGTTTACCACTAAGTTTGAAAGTTTTCTTAAAAGTAGAGCAATGAAATATCATGTGTTTATATTCTATACATTCAGAATGAATGTGAGAGATACATAAGATAATTACGTTAAATTTGGTTTATTTATTTTGTAATTATTTATAATATAAATTTGTTTTGCACTGAAAAATGGCACCTCTTTTTGTGACATGCGTACATGGAGCCATCTTGTTTAATTTTCGTTGTTATAAATAATCCATCAAACATACAGTATCAAGGTTTTCTTAAAGTAGTAATACATTAAAGCAATATTCTAGATCCTTTTTATCTTGAAACGGTCATTTAATAATATTTTTAAAAGATACATTTTTTCTCACACTTCCTTTCCACATAAATCATATCCAAAACCTTTAGTCTTTTACCGAATATCGACATGTGCTGTTTAAACAATCGATGCAATCAAAATATTCATATACTAATATTTTTCAAATTCATTCCTTGTACTCTTAAAAAAAAAAAAAACTCTTTTGGCGAAGGTTTCTAATATAAAGCGTCATTATGAGACAAAGCATCAAGAACGAACAGCTCGAATTGAATTTCTGAGGCGTTCGCTGAATCGCCAACAGAACATTTTCTCAAAGCAGGCAGCGTGTGAGGTAAGTTACGAGATTTCGTTGATGATGGTGAAATCTTGCCGACCTTTCACTGATGGTGATTTTGTCAAGCAATGTATGATTACTGCATCAGAAAAGCTGTGCCTGGAAGCTGTTCGCAAGCTTCAGACGGTGGCTTTAAATCGTATGACAATTCAAGAAAGAATTTCACGCCTCTTAGCAGATGTGACAGGACAGCTTGCAAACAAAGCAGCTAACTTTATCTACTTCTTTTTGGCTGCAGACGAGTCAATTGACATCAATTCAACCGCACAGCTGCTAGTTTTCGTTCGCGATGTGTCGTCATCATTTGATATCACCAAAGAACTTATCGGCATGGGTTCCATGAAGGGTCAGACAACTGTGTCTGTTCTATTTGAAGAGACACTGCGACTGTGTAGCAGTGTTTCACTGGATTTCACGAAACTGGTAAATGTGACAGCTGATGGAGCACCAACCATGACCGGAGAAAGTAACGAGCTGGTAGCACTGTTGATGAAGCATCAAGGAAAGCAGAACAGACAGTTGGTGAAGTTGCACTGTATTATTCACCAACAGATCATGTGCAGTAAAGAACTTGGTTTTCAGGCACTGATGGCGTTAGTGACGAAAACAATTAATTTCATCAAATCACGAGGACTCAATCACTGCCAATTTCAAAGTCTTCTTGAAGAAATTGATGCAGATTATGGTGACCTTGTTTATTGCTGTGAGGTATGCTGGCTGAGTCGAGGGAAGATGCTCAAAAGATTCTGGGAGTTAATTGAAGAGGTCAGAAATTCCTCAGAAGGAAGAACAAAGACACAGAAGTTGCTTCCAATACTGATCCAGCATGGCAAGCTGATTTGACCTTTCTGGTCGACATGACAGAACACTTGAATGATCTGAATTTGAAGTTGCAAGGCAAAACTCAGTTTGTTTGTCAACTTGCAAATCACATCTCGGCATTCAGGACAAAGTTGCAGTTGTTCCGGCAGTAAGCAGCATCGGGGAACTTTGTGCACTTTCCCACCTTTCTGTCACAGCTACAGAAGAGTCAGGACATTGACACAAAAGTTTATGTTGGAAAGCTAGATGCATTAGTTCAGTCTTTCAATTCACGGTTTCATGACTTTGACCAATGCAGATTGTTAATGAAACATTTTGCTGATCCGTTCAGTGTGTCAGCAGATGACTTGTCCACAGAATACCAGCTTGAACTTACTGATCTCCAGGTATCTGATGAACTGCATGATACTTACCAAGAAAACAGTTTGCTTTACTTCTACAGAACTTTTCCTGATATATTTGCTAATCTGAAAGATAACACACTTGTCCACACCAGCATGTTTGGCAGCAAAACTGCTGTGAACAGGCATTCTCACCGATGAAACTGAACAAAAGCAACACCCGCAATCAGCTGACTGATGATAATCTGAAAGCAATTTTGCGTCTTTCAATGTCAAACATCAAGCCGGACATTTCGAAGCTTGCAGATGACATGCAGCACCATCCATTACACTGACTTTGTGAAAGTTGACGTATCATAACATTTTTAGAATGAGTCTTAGTATGCAACTTCTTTGTCGTAATTATAGTCTTAATCGTTATTTGTGTATCCTTAGATGTGATGGGGCGAGTTTGATCTTTACTTTTTTGTGGCCACCGACGGTTTCGAGGTCAGATTGTGGCCCCTGACTCAAAAAGTTTGTGCATCACTGGGCAACACCTCTCACATGAACTTGAACAGATTGGCTCACTACTGGAATCTGGTGATAACTCTCAACTCTCAATGTTCATACTGAACTCTAATACACTGACATTCTGCTTTTGTAGATTTTCATTTAATAGCACAAAACCAACAAATGAATTACTCCTATAAAATTCTTTTCACCAATAATCTGATGCATATTTTATATGCATCTGATAATGTATAGTTGCTAAATGTGTTTTAAAGTTTATTTTTTCCTTTATTTCAAAATATTATAATAATAGAAAATAAGAGTTATTAATCAGTAAGTATCAAATTACTATTATGGTATATATTATTATAACAACAAAGTATTCTACATGTAAACTAAGACAGTCTAAATAATAATATTATCTATACAGGATGATTACTGTTCCATCGAAACTAATAAATGTAAATATATAAAGAGATATTAATCATAAGCAATAGGGATACAATTTCGTTAACACAGATTATTCACCATTAACCTATAAATTATAAATATATTAACTATTTCACCTTGGAGATATGAAGGTTTAATGGGAAATGGATGTGCATGAATAATGTGTGTAATTAATACTAATTATTCTTGTGTAGTTGTGCTAAATATCAAAGTAACAAGTACTGTTCATTCAAGAAGTAAAGATGTCATGGTCTTGATGGTTTATGGGTTCTACAGGCTGGATTTTATAGCTTTGCATGATGACGGAATGGCATAAGAGTTATAAAATGACAAAAAAATGAATAGGCAGTAATTATCACAAGCAAATATTCGTTATCACACTTGTACTATTTGAATATATTTCTTTACTGGAGACAGTGCTTTAATAAACTTATAGAAACAATGCTTACCAATAAAGACCTAATATTTAATTAGTAATATATTCAGTTAAATTACTTATGAATCAATCCAAATTTATGTGGAAATTGACCTTTGTGTCAGAATTAATGAACAAATTCAAAGATCCAAAATTTAGTTTTTATTCTTAAAATTTTCTTTTTTCTTAAAACAAATAAACAAATATAGTGATAGAGAGTTAGGTACGTTAGATCTGCATTTGTTGATGGAGATTTGGGTATCTTAATAATTTATGTAGTGATGGAAAGTTTGGGTACTTTAGATAATCTTTTTCTTTTTACCTTTGTCATATAACCTTTTCTAATATAGATATTTCTGAAAATATATTATTTTAAATTTAAATCAAGGAGATCAATACCTATAGATCTAGAAAGCAATTTATGAAAGAAAAGTATATAGAAACTCAGTTTCACATGAGGAATAATAGCATTGAAAATGTCATTATTCTTTTTATGTGTTTTCACTGGACTGTCACTCCATTTAATTTAATCTACAATTATTAAAGAATAATTATTCTAATTATACATGTAGCTGGTACAACCAATTTATATGGCCGTGTAATAGTTAATACTGATTTGAAATTTGTTTACAATCCTTGCTACTGTCTCATTAGATAGATAGATAGATAAATAGATAGACAGACAGACAGATAGATAGATAGATAGATAGATAGATAGATAGATAGATAGATAGATAGATAGATAGATAGATAGATAGATAGATAGATAGATAGGCCAGCTGATCCACTGACTGACTGACTGACTCTTTGATGAATGGATTGTGAATATTTGTGAGATGTATTCACATATTTTTGTGCTTAATTGCATTGTGTCTGTGATGTCAGTGACTGAGATCATAGTGCATTAATTGACATTTGACCTAAATACCTTATGACAGTTAGGCTAAAACATGCATTTGCTGATAGGTTGGATGTTGGTCATTGGGGGGGGGGGGGATGAGGGCTGGGTAGATATTTTAATAGTTTCTTTCAGAAGAGATTGCAGATAATTTATTTTGAATTACAGGAGACTTAATCACGAATGACTAACATTCAAGTTCAATTGTTTCTGTTCTGGCATGGATACAATGGTTGTCTCCCTTAGTCTGCAGCGGTCTTTATAAGAGTGAACAGTATAAGTAATCTCGCTTAATCTGAGAGGCCTTATAATTGACCAACACAAAGAAAGTGGACAATATGAACAATGTTGTAAGCTATTTTTGCTAGTGCATATCTGGATTTTAAATAAACTTTGTACAAGTGTTGCTATAATTATTAATTTATTGCTTTATGTCTTGTGAAACACTGTAAAAGTGTAATACTCTGAGTATATATTTACCTAAACAATGTAAATAAACTTTTGTGTGTGTGTGTGTGTGTGTGTGTGTGTGTGTGTGTGTGTTTGAGTGTTTTAGCTGTTGTAATAAATATGTTTTCAAACTAATAGTTTGGAAAATACAAAACATTTAAACGTTTATAATATTGTGAAATTTGCATATATTGACATTATGAGTATACATAACTTTAATTTTGTTTTAACTAGTCTTCATGTCTTTATTTGCTGTCCTTGTTTCTCAAACTGTAATTTTTGTTTTACTTCCTTCTATCCATTTCAGTATACATGTCACATTTTTACAGCTGTTCATCCTGTCTATTTGAGCTTATGTTCACAATACAGATTTTATATTTTATTGTAACTGTTTCCAATATATATCAGTGTGTCACTATAAATTTTGATGCAAATATT
This sequence comes from Sinotaia quadrata, assembly GCA_028829895.1. Taxonomy (NCBI): domain Eukaryota; kingdom Metazoa; phylum Mollusca; class Gastropoda; order Architaenioglossa; family Viviparidae; genus Sinotaia; species Sinotaia quadrata. The sequence goes on from CM054179.1 coordinate 108,253,809, forward strand.
TCATATGGCATTATGTTACATCTGTTTTTCAGTCTATATCAGTGTGTGTATATATATATCGCCTTATAGTTTGTTAATGTTCTTTTTCAGTTTCTGTCAGTATATTCATCACCTTCATCAGTTAAGCTGTCTCTCCCCTCCTCTTGCCTATATTAGTGTCATCTTTCAGTTTCACAAGAATTTTTCTAGATGGAGTCAATATTTGTTGTGTTGCTGTGGATTGCATTTAGTTCCAACTGATCTTTTCAATTTGTCATCTTGTCTGTACACATATTGCTTTTAGTGTGTTACAGCTATCTATGTCTAATTTTGTCATTGATTTGCATTTAACTTTTGACAGCTTCCATTGAAATTTTTGACGTATTCCTTAGGATAATTATAAGCAAAATGATTGTGTTTTTAAACAAAATATCGAATGTTTTTAAAGTTTGTTTATATGTTTCACCAGACCATTTTATTTTTTCATCAATTTGCATTTAAATGATGTGTTTTATTAAAATTAATTGTTTTTCGTATTTTTAGCATTAGCATGACTTATTTAGAATTTTACAATTAAAACCACAGCACGTTGCTTCTACGAATACTTTCAATGTTGGTTTATTCACATAATTACTTTCTGATTAGAAGCTTCATGTATTTCAAACTTTTAAAATGTTTGTTGCTTTGAAAGATATTTTTAGTTTGTTATGCTTCAATAAAATATTGTATGTTAAATATCAGTGTCTAACATTGATTTGCCAATTTCTTTTTCTAATATGTTATATATATATATATATTAACAGCAGTTAATATAAATTCATCTCCCTTCAGATTGGGCTCTAAATAGTGAAGGAAATGTGAGTCCAAAGAGTTGTCCTAGCAACAATCTCCATACCCAGACATTTAATCTAGATACATAAGCATCAGTGTAAATGCTAACCAGACATTAATGTCCCTTCAACTATGCAAGGCATTATACATTCAAATCTTATTTGACCTGACTTTTTTCATAACTTTCAAACCCAAGATTTTCTTCAAATTAAATATCTAAGTGCAAAATGTAAAAAAAATTTAATACCAGAGCAAATAAATTCTTTTTAGCATTATATACGATGGCAGAAATTGAATCACTTGTACTCTAAGAAAAAAATCTAGTACAAAAATAGTAAACAGAATCGTGTACAAAGGATGAAGAAAAATCTACAAATTCTAACAGTATTTACAATCTAAACTAATCAGTCTCAAGATCATAACTGCATAGTCCTTGATGTTCTGACTTAACGAATGTTCATTAAGACAGTTCATCACTTTATATGAGAAAATCCAGCACATAGCTGCTCTCCATTCAAATGATTTAAAAAGACAATATTCCTCTTAATCAATGTAGTTTTCTATTATTAATAACTTCTTTCCTATGCCTTCAGTAAAATTCAAATGTTATTAGTTTTACCAGTGTAAAGATATGTAATGAACAGCATAATGCAAAAGATATGCTATATCTCATAAGGCTAATATGAAAAGATAGTCAATTAAAATATACATGACTGTGATAGCTGTATTCTTGTCATTGGTCAGCATGCTCAATAGCCCTGGGTGGTTTCACTTCAGTGAGATTTATTAGTTAATGCTGCAGGAAGTCAGAGCAGAACAGTGAAGCAGAAGGAATTTGAAAGACAGCCAATGGTTAATGGATGGAGCCAAAGTTGGAATCATAGAGACATAGAATGCTGACGTCTTTGTGTTCTAAATTTGAATAGATCTTCAACTTTTTCCAAGTATTATAAATGAAGATTCTAGCAGTCTGTTTCTAGTAAATCTCAGAGGAGAATACAGTTTTTGCAAGGCTGTTCCTAATATTGGATTCTAAGTTGCATAAATAGATCTGATTGGTCAAAGGTTAATCTTTGGTCAACTTAAAGTTTCTTTAAATTATCAGGCCTCAAGTCTGCCTAACATCCCTAATAAACACCTGATTACATCTATCCTAGGAGTCACCCATTCCTGTCATTTGTAACTTGCTTATCTTGCTAATCAGTCAGTGTCATCTGATCAATCCATTGTCCCCTGAACACATAATGGCATAATGTTCCTCAAAGTGCTCTCAACCCATACAACCTAAACTAAGCCAAAACTGTACTCATGTTTGGACATTTACTAAGATAGAAAGTTTACAAATTTTAAATTCTGTTTAAATATTAATATACTATATATAATAATTAATACTTACACATTAAAACTTTAAGCCTTTAAAAATATTTGCCACACATGCCCTTGTTTAAAGTAAAATGATTGTTACTTTAAATAAACATAGTTTTGTTAATTAAAAATTATATTTTAACATGATAAATATCTATCATTGATTTGCCAATTTCTATTCCTAATTTGGTACACATTACCTGCCATTATTTGAAATAAAAATGTTTACTTGTTACTTTAAAAAATGTATAGTTTGGTTAATTTTTAAAAAATTGCGTATTTCAAATTTCAAATAATGTTACACATACTTGCCGTTCTTTATAAGTAATATTATTTAATGTTTGTTAATTTAGAAATAGGCAAATCAAACAATTATACTTTTTAAAATGTTAAAAAAAAATGTTACACATACTTGCAGTTCTTTATAAGTAAAATTGTTTAATGCTTGTTATTTTAAAAGTATTATACTTCATTTTATCTATTTCTATTTCAAAAAATGTTACACATACTTGCAGTTCTTTATAAGTAAAATTGTTTAATGCTTCTTATTTTAAAAGTATTATAGTTCATTTTTCCTATTTCTATTTCAAAAAATGTTACACATACTTGCCGTTCTTTATAGGTAAAATTGTTTAATGCTTGTTATTTTAAACAGTATTATAGTTTGTTTTGTTTTAATAAAAACTTGCATATTAAATATTATGTCTGTTACTGATTTGTCACTTTCTTTTTTCAAAATATGTTACAAATATTTGATGATAATTATAAGTAACCTGTTTGCTACCTTAGAAAATATTATAATTTATTTAGTTGGTACAAAAATCAACGTTAAATAATATTAATGTTTGTCATTGGTTTGCCATTTTCAGTTTCAGTTAAGTTAAATATACTTGCTGTAATTTCTTTTTTTTATATAAATGGCTTTGTGAATTAAAAATTTTCATTTTAGTATGATTGTTTATCATTGATTTGTTATTTTCTCTTTCAGATATGTTACACATGCCTGCTTTGATTTATAAGTAAAACTGTTTATTTCTTTAAAAGTATAGTTTAGTTAATTAAAATTGCACAGTTTAATATGATTAGTGTCTGTCACTGATTAGCTACTTTCTGCTTCAAATATGTTACCTGACAATAATTCTAAGGAAAATGTTTGTTACTTTATAAATTATTATAGTTTGTTTTGCTTTGTTTTAAATAAAAAATGCAAGTTGAATGTGATTATTGTCTGTTATTGTTTCATCATTTTCTGTTGCGGTCATTTGTAATTAATAATGGTTAATGGTAAGACAATTATTTTGCAAATCGTCAGGAATATTTTATGAAATTTAGATTGATTATATTGTAAGTGGATGTATTATAATTTTATATTTCCATGTTTGTTTTTCTCCCTGTTTATCCTACTCCAACTAGACATCAAAAGATCCACCCCCTTCCTATTCTTCCCTTCACCATTAAAATCTACTGACTGACCAGTGACAGACTTATTTATTCTAGTACTTGTAAAACATATTCATACAACAAAAAACAATAGTTGAATAGTTAACTGCTCTATTATATTTAGCAGATTTTTATTTTTTATTTTTTGTTTTGTTGTATACTTGTATTGTTTTATTTGATTTTAATTGTAAATGGTATCATGCAGTAGTTTTTAAGCTGCCTCAGTTCAGGACACACACACACACACACACACACACACACACACACACACACACACACACACACACACACAGACACACACACACTACACAACACACACACACACACACATTTCTGTAAATGATGATCCCAGATATGGGCAAATTATTCGTCTATAGTCCATTAATTATTTAATGATTACATTCATGTTTTGCAGTTTGTTGAAGCCTACAGAACTAAACAAGACACTACTCTCACTTCATCATTTACATTACAAGCACCACAACACTAAATAGCACACAAGAAATTCTTACACTCCAGCATTTTACATTATGACAACATACAAAATCTGTTAAAGAATCTTTACATTTAAAGATATGCAAATTGCTGTATGTACTAATTTCATCTCTAATCATGCAAATATTTTATTATTATTATTTTGAAAAGAGAAAACATAAACAAGGTTATGTGAAGAACTTAAGCTGACACACAAACATACATGTGGATAAAGATTTGCAATTGAAATAAAGCTGATTACCATTCTTATTATCCTGACTAACAGCCACATTCCAGATGTTCAATCAAGATTTCATAGTCAAATTCATGGCAGTAAATAATTGAAACTACATTTTAAAAATATTATATCATTTGATCTGAGAATAAATTGCATATTAATGTCTAGAACCACTCTTTCTCTCTATCCTTTATGCGCATGGAATCAAGAACCACTCCTCTCTATCCATCAAGCATATGGAATCAAGTTCCTCGATTGAATTAAAAATTCACTTCAATTGATGAATCATCTGTTGTCTTCAAAACAAAGTACTTTTCTCAATCATTCAAGTTCAAGGATTCAGGTTCCAAGATTGGAAAAAGAAATCGTCTAAATTGGAATGAGTGTGACACAATTCTACCATTTACATTCTATCACCAAAACGTATGGAACTAAGAACTGTCATTGTAGATAACATTACTGTGCCTCTTGAGCACAATGCAATCTGACTAAATCTAAGGCATTTCTGTTTGTATGTGTGATGGTGGGGTATGGTATTGTGTTGTTATTATTGGTCACCCCAGGATGCGAGGAGATGATGAAACGATGATGAAACAATGAGACAATACGACTACGGCAACCACAGCAGAAGAGGCAGAACACGCAACACATGTTTACATTTCTATGTACTCTTTATTCCAGCGACACCACCAAATACTGTCTCTCTCCCTCTCAACATACATAGTGGCATCAGACCACGCCTTTCCTAGAAAACGCTTCCTCTCTCTTGCTACATGTTTGCATCAAAACAAGCCTTTCTCTTCCAAGGCCACCACTCCCAAGACGACTCCCCCAATGACGACCCTCTCACACACAATATAACTAAAAAGTCCGGGCGGCAAAGAGGACTCCACTAGACAATTCTGGAATTGAGACTAAAACTAATGATAAACGGGTACATCTGTGCTAACGTACTTTCGTTCTAACATAAATTCCTTCTAAACTACCTAGAGTTATATAACACTTTAACTATCAAAAAATAGTCCACTAAATACTAAATACAATACTTCTTTACAATATAATTCACAAAATAATTTATCAAATAAAATAACTATTTTCCTGTGCCAGGGGAAAACCATGTACACATACATAAATCATAGAATACACTTAGAAAACAATATAAACTAACTTACAAAATTATATAAATATAAACTACATGCCACTAACAATTAGAATACATAAACTATTAACTTTATTAAATAAATATATATGATAAGTGGCGGTTAAACACGTACACAATGGCAAAGCCATACACATTACTATATAGCAGACCGCGCCGCGCGATTCAAACTAGCGGCCGATGACCTACTTTGCTGCCAGGCAAAACAAGCGCTACGCACACACTGTTCTATACACACGTACATCCACCCTTCCACATATGACAGTTCTTATCTATACTTTTTATTCTAAATATCAAAACTAATTTTTTGTTCCTACTGAAGGTTGAATTTATGCATTTATTTTAGCTCTTCTCATTATCTGTCACATGGTACAGATGAAAAACCCCAAAGAGGAAATACAATTCTTGTTAGACTAAAAAAAAAAATCAGTCATTTTGCAAATGGATAAGAGATGTTTATAGAATTAACTTCTAACTGAAAACAGATGTGGCAGCATTTCCAGTGACAAATTTGTTTTGTGGAATTTTTAAGCAGAAAGTTGCTTGAATTCCAGTAATCAGGAAGATCTCTTCAACACCTACTGGATTTTATGCTGTTTCTTTCTAATGACTGTTGCTGAAGGAGTAACAGTCAGGGAGTTGTATTCGTTACTATTGTTTGCATTACAATTCAGTATAATGCAACCCTGGGTTGTGGTAAGATGTCATGCTATTGTTTGCATTACAATTCAGTATAATGCAACCCTGGGTTGTGGTAAGATGTCATGCTATTGTTTTCAGTACTGTTACATTCTTAAAAAAAAACTAACTTGTAATTGTTGTTAAAGGAACTATACTGCTGTATTTAGTACTTTGCATTCTACTGTTATTTGACTCTAAATGTACTAACATATTGTGATTGTTAAAGTTATAACACTGGGGGTTTGATTTGAAATGATTAGTACTGTGATTTGCAGATGTAGTGGTTGTTAAAATAACACCACTGGGGGGGGGGGGGGGCATTTGAACTGTTGTGTTTAGTACTGCGATTTGTATTCTAAATGCACCAACATATAGTGGTTGTTACAGACACTCAAGTTATTTCTTAACTGTTAGTACCATGATTTGCATTCTAAATACAGTAACATATAGTAGATGTTAAAGTAATATCACTGGGGTATTTAAACTGTTGTAGTTCTGTGAGTTACATTATAAATGCAATAAATTGTAGAGGCAACCACAAATGGAGAAAAAGCAGAAATTCTGGTGAACTAATTTTCTAACACCATAACTCAATACCACCACATTGGAAACAAAATCTACACAAACTTACCATAGAATGGGAGAATTAGAAATTAACCCACGAAAATAAACATCTACACAAAGCATTAAACTTGCCAATCACAACAAATTTCAAATGTACTATTCAAAACAAATAACTATCAAAAATACACACTAATGGCACCAAGAGAAAAATACTGCCCCACAACACACTAGAAAACATCAATCACATCTAGAACACAGGAATCATATTTAGCACATGAAAACGTGAACAAATTACACCAATGCACATAAACAGAAAAATCCCAGCACACCTAAATTATTTACAGACACATATCCTTCCTCTCCATCTCATACAAAATACTAGAAGTAATTAAAAAGAAATGCATACATTTCTATTCGGAATAAATAACCTAATTTCTGACAATCAGTATGGATTCAATCTAAAACAATCATGTTCAGACCACACAGATTGTTGAACGCAGTTTGGACAGACAATTGAATTCAATTTGGACAGACTGTTGGACTCAATTTGGACAGAGAGACCTACAAACACCCTTTTAAATTTTCTTCTACATTTCTCAAGTTCCCCCCCCCCCCCCATTCTATTAGAAACACTAAAACTAGGGATCACAGGGCAAGCAAAGTATAGTACCCACCACTCTATTAGAAACACTAAAACTAGGGATCACAGGGCAAGCAAAGTATAGTACCTACCACTCTATTAGAAACACTAAAACTAGGGATCACAAGGCAAGCAAAGTATAGTACCTACCACTCTATTAGAAACACTAAAACTAGGGATCACAGGGCAAGCAAAGTATAGTACCTACCACTCTATTAGAAACACTAAAACTAGGGATCACAAGGCAAGCAAAGTATAGTACCCACCACTCTATTAGAAACACTAAAACTTGAAATCACAGGGCAAGAATAAAAAGTATAGCACCCTGTGGTGATCAGGGTTAATAGATTAAAATTTCAACTACTTAATCTCTATAACCCTCCCTGTAAATAAATATGGATGAGAAATTTGGTCAAACCATAGAGGTGTTACCTATTAATAAATTAGATTTTCTTCTGTCTCAGAGTGTAACCGTTTCAGCGCCTTTATGTCAATTAACATGCCTTTGCACTACTCTATTGCTCGTGTGACTCTGGTCTTCATACTTCTCATAGCTTAGAGGGACGTTGCTAAAGATATGCTAGTTGTCTATTGCTCATTTGACTCTGGTCTTCATACTTCTCATAGCTTAGAGGGACGTTACTAAAGATATGCTAGTTGTCTATTGCTCATGTGACTCTGGTCGTCATACTTCTCATAGCTTAGAGGGACCTTGCTAAAGATATGCTAGTTGTCTATTGTTCATGTGACTCTGGTCTTCATACTTCTCATAGCTTAGAGGGACCTTGCTAAAGATATGCTAGTTGTCTATTGCTCATGTGACTCTGGTCTTCATACTTCTCATAGCTTAGAGGGACGTTTACTAAAGATATGCCAGCTGTCTGACTCAAATACACAAAACTGCCCCTACCCACTAAGCAAGCATATCAGACTTCTTTAATAATTAATAGACGTGTGATGTAAATAATATTTAAAAAATATTTAACAAAAAAAAACAAAATCAATAAAAGTTTGACATTTGATGTAGGTTTTTCTGACTACAAAATTCAATGTTTAAATAAATACAATTTTAGTCACAAAGACAGTATTTGGTTATACAAGAAAGGATATTCATAACAGAGTTTTTCTAATTATATCAATAAAGAAAATGAACTCACAGTTCATTTTTCTTCTAAACTAATAACAAACAGTTCTTTGGTTTTTCCTCAAAGAATAATAAAATTGTTTGTTCTTTTCTAAAATACTAACAATTCATTCATTTTCTTTATAATGAGCTAACATTAAGAATTTAGAGTTAGTCTGATTTTCACAAAGATACTTCTTTGGCACATATAAACATTCGTACTGTAGCGGCTGGCCTCTCTTCCTGGATGGAATGAAAACAGGAGTTCCCCGTCTGGTCCCCTTACTGTCTTGCTAGCTGTCATAGTACTATACTCATCTTTGGGTTTTTCACTAGGTTCAACCCTCTCTTCCCTACTAGCCTCGGAAAAATCTAACATAAATGGTTCTGTTTCGTTCCGTTCATATTGTCCTTGGGTTGTCACTGAGCGTGTGGAAAAATTCTTGTCAGTATCTGTCCTATGTTGCTCGGTTGGTGTTAAGCATGTCGATGTGTTGTCAGTAACCCCTAAAGTGAGTGGTCTGTCCTCTACTCATCTACGTCGCACCTGGGTCACAGGGCGAACAGGGCGGATTTTCAGGGTCTGGGATCTCCCCTTCCCACGTCGACTCGTAGTACATGTCATTACTGTATAGACGGGAGATGTGTCTCCTCCGTGCGTGTATACGTGTGCGTCTGTGTGTGTGTATGTCCAGCAGCTAAGACGAAGTCATACTCGAGTCCTAGAACTACTGCTGCAATGGCGGTGCCTGAGAACACATCAGATGTGATTTCAACAAGGGCACGCCTGCTCAGTGTGACGTGTCCCATGATACACTTGATACAGAGGATCCATTCAACAGATGATGGGCGAACATACTGTTCGTTCACGCAGTTTATGGAGGCGCCAGTGTCTACCAAAATGCTAGCATAGCATCCATTCACCATCCCAAGTGCTGTACCTCCACCGACATACACCTTTACGTCATGAGGAGAGGGACAATCTCTTAATGTGTCCCCTCCTACCATATGTGAAGCAGGTTACTGCCGAGCGATTGGGTCACGGTGCGAGATATGGTTATGGTGGTTTAGTGTAGATTGATTGACTCTGAGCTGGCCTATCGGCTTTCAGTGCAGGTGGAGTTGGTCTAAAGGGTTCGCTTTGGGGAGAAGTCATGGTGCTGGTTCTGTTCTGATACCCTGGGTCGGGATGGTCGTTGTAAAGGTCAGCCATCTTGACCATGTCAGAAAACGTTGCTGGTTGGTTTCATTTAAGTAATGCCTTGGGAGGCGGTGTTCTAAGGACAAACTGGTCCCTGAGGAACAAGTCAAGCAGTCCATCGTACATCTTGGGAACGCCTGATAGGTCAATCCACTGTCTGCATGATGTCACAGGCGTGCTTTGTAAGCCTGCATTGTCTCTCCACCCTTGGGAACTACCCCCCTCCCAAACTGTCTGGGAAAACCTCAGTGATGCATTGAAAGGTTCACATCAGTCCTGTCTTGACATCTGCAAAGGTAATGTTGGGGTCACGTGTCAAGTTCATGTACGCATGGCTTGCCTCTCCCTGGAAGACTTGTCCCAACTGTCATTTCTTGTCTAAGTCAATCATGTTATAGTCTGCTATGTAATTATCATAACAGGTTAAAAACTCATCTATTGTCTCTGTCTCCCTGTTAAAAAAAAGTCAGTCGATTCTTTGGCTTGCTAAGTTCTACCTGCTTAATGTTAGTCTCTAGAATCCTCTACCTGAGTTTCAAGTCTTCCTTAGTTATGTCAAGTTGGTCTCGCTGTACCTTCCTATCCTCTTCCTTAATTGCTCTGTCAGCTGTCTGTTTTAATAGTTCTAACTCCCTAGCTGCTTGTTCCCCTTCCCTCTCTAGTTCTCTATATATCATACTCTTCCCTTCTTCTGCCTCTATTTTTAACTTTTCTAACTTTAAAGTAGTTTAATGTGCTCATCCTCTCTATCTCCATTTCCAGTCTATTTCTGGAAAGGGGATGTTTGTCGTTTAAAATCAACTTCCAGTCTCATGCTAAAGCCACCAGAACTTCAGATCTGTGCGAATTCACCCCCTTTGTGACAGCAATTACTGACGATTAAACACGTGAATAGTGTGACACTTCTGCTACTCAATGGCTTTGTTTTAGTATCAGATCAGAAATGCGATCTGCAAACTGACAGGAGCAGAATCTTAGTAAAAAGAAATATTAAAATAGTATTGATTCCGTCTATCAAAGAACTCAGTGGCACAAGAACTGCTATCGTTTATGCCACGTCCCCGCTGTCACAACTTTATTCAATCCCTTAATAATTTGTCGATACTTCATAGGAACTGTTGGTTGTTCATCACAGTGTCCAACACGCACACACCTTGGATGTTTATCCGGCTCTTTTATTATGCGTTCAAGAGTTACGTATGCTGACGTGTTTGTATACGAGATTGTATGAGCAGTGGAGAATGTAAACAATACAGGACAATACAATATGAACATTCCACTCACCCTTTTAAAACAATAGTAGGCAAGTTACTATTTTTCATGAATATGATTTAACTTTATTATCATATGGCTTCTTTTTCCTGTAGTAATAAAATAAAATTTAATCGCTCATTTCACAAACAAGTCAGTTTTAAATCACACTCTGGAACAACTACAAAATTAATGAATGATGAAATAATAAGAAAAGTAGTAATTTAAAAGCAACAAATTAACAGCATGCAAAGACAGACAATGTCTGCCATGAAAACAGTACAAGTAAAAATACAAAATTATTTCTAAAGAATTTAGCTATTGTGTTCAACCACAATCCAATAAAAATTGAAAGTTCAAAATCTTCAATCCTGGCTACATTTATGTGCACTGATGTTTCTAAGAATAGATTGAATTTTAGATTGCTTACAGAGGTTTTAGTACCATTCAAAAATTAAGTTGTGTGTACTCGAAGAAAAGATGACACAATTAGCCATGGAGAAAACAGTTATAACCATTTAGATGCGCTTGTTATGTCAGCACTGGTTGTAGTAGATTTTCAGGCAGAACAATATACTAATTGTTTAGATGTGTATGTGTCGTGTTGGCTCTAGGCTTCCCTGGTAGAAGAATGGAGAGGGTCACAGTTCACATGTTGTCAAGCTGGCTGCTTACTCGTGCAAGAAAAATTATGGAAACAAAAGAATATATACTTGCTGTATGCAGCTTGCTCAATCTGTAAAGGCATTGTAATCTCTTGTCTCGCTGGGGTCGCTCCTCTGGCTCTCCCCCTCCTGACACACTCCTGGTGTCAAATGACAATCTGCATGATCCAACGTGACTTGTTACAATGATCACCTATCTATAAGTTGGGTCCAGACTTTCCTGTCTATAGGTTGAATGGTGCTGAGTGGCTCTGTCATGGAAAAAGGGGGAGGTAATCAGAAATTTTTTATCCTCGATTATCTCCACTTGGCCATCGCGCGACGCAACAGACGTTAGTTTTTAGCAAGTGTCGTCTGCTAGCTAAATGACGTAATTAATTACGTGCACAGTCAGCGCGTTTGTTTACAATTTCTGTCAAGTCGTCTGCTTATTTTGTTGGGTATACCTTCAGCAAGTTTGTTAATTTCATGTTTCAAATAATTTTATAAAAATACAATTGATTAATTATTTGAGTTAGATGTTCAAAAATTGTGATTACAATATCTTGAAAATGTGTTTGATTTTTATTATCAATTATTATTACAAATTTAATTAGGGACTATATTACTAGACGTAGTGCACCTCAGCGTAATGCACCTTTTTAGCATGGGTAAGGCAAGGATACACGCGGGAGTTTGATCTTAGAGAGAGTGAGAAATTATTTTGCATAAAAGGACTGACGGAGCTATTTTAATTTAGTGTGCGTCTGTCTGGACTACAGAGAGGTGTAAGGCCATCGTACCTACACTGAGTCTGGACAATCTTTCCATCACCGTTATGACCGGGGAGGAAATGAACTGAATATTCTCCACGTAGAATATAGAATTAGACGTGTGTTTTGGTCACACTCAATTCGTCGTGGCAGCCTATAAAGCTTGTCCTTATTATTCTACGTTTGGATCCGAACCTTGGGCAATAGCTGGCCATCAGGGGAATGAGCTGAAGGGACCAGGATTACGCCGAGAGAAGAATATTCCACGCCACTCACGTATCGGAGCTGCTGCTGCTGTAGACAGCCCTCTTTGATAGATTTTGGATCTTGGACCATCGCAGAAGACAGGTGTCCGTTGATAGATTTTGGATCTTGGACTGTCGCAGAAGACAGGTGTCCATTGATAGATTTTGGATCTTGGACCGTCTCAGAAGACAGGTGTCCGTTGATAGATTTTGGATCTTGGAACCGTCGCAGAAGACAGGTGTCTGTGAGCTCCATTTTGGTACTGTCTTGGAAGACAGCCATCTGTTGATAGATTTTGGATCTTGGAACCGTCGCAGAAGACAGGTGTCTGTGAGCTCCGTTTTGTTACTGTCGTGGAAGACAGCCGTCCGTGTTCTTCGTCATAGAACCGGGTACCCCAGCGTTAGGCAACATGGGACGAGTATTCGCAAGTCGCAAGTTTGTACGTACTGCACTCTCCGTGTACCGAGTTTTCATCACCAAGCATGCTATTTTTCAGAGGACAGAAACTGTAACGTTTTGTGTTTGCCAGCGTGTCGGCAGTTGTGACTATTTCGTTTTCTGTGCTGTGTGTTCCTGCGTCGACGATTCAGCGTGTAATACAAGTAAGTAGGAAAAATTTTATTAGAGGTGCATTACTAGGTAAGTTAGTTAGAATATAAACGTTTTTCATCATTGAATTATTTTTCATGAACATTTAACTTTGACTTTTATTTAATGGATAATGTTTGCAGTTCTAAGCAAGATTAACATTCGTTGACGTTGGGTTTTCCACCCACTAATTTTAAGCTAGTAAATTTTAAGGTTAGATATTTTTCGGCGGTCATTACCGCTGGTTGTGCTGTAGTGGGTCTACGCCCAAAGTATTTTTATGCCACTCGATTTTGGCAGAAGTAGTGAAAACGGTCATCACCGTTTATTGTTTGATTATTGTAGTTTATTCATCATATTTTTTAAAAATTATTTTTCCATTTTCCATCGCTCATGTTTCCCCACCCCATGGATGCCGTGTGTGGATGTTACTGAATGAATGACTAACACCGTGTGAGAGTTAAGCCCGTTTTTCCATTTTAAAATCCTTTTTAAAAATTAAATTCTTTGTTAACTCTTTCTCCAGAGTTGGGCTTCCTTTCTCGGGTTTTGAAAGTGTATGTTGGTGCGGTTGTTTGCTTGTTCGTTCCGTACATCCCTCACACGACACTCACAAACCTGCTCACACACACTCACACCGGCTTTTCACATTTTACCACACATCTCAGAATAAAGCTAATCCTAACCCCCACAAGACTATTCGTGGTGTCTGAGTGTGAGAATGATCATCAACATCTGATCGTTCGATGTGATCCCGGCAAGTCGCGGTTACTGGGTCTGACCCCCCTACCCACCGAGGAGGAGATAGGGGCCAGCAACAAACCAGCAAACGCACCCCCGCAACAGGCTCCTTAGACTTCCATTAAGTAAAATCAGCAACAAATTCATGTCGCACTCTGCCATCAGTGAAGTACCATCAGGCATGTATTACCCTTCACCAAAGTTCATGAAGATGTAATCAGTCCACCCTGGAATAGCACCTAAAGTAGAAGCAATTTTGCTGTTCACAGTTTCCGATTGTTTGGCTGATGCACCATAATTTATCATTAAATAATTTAATGATCTAGCAAAGAAAATAGGACAATCTCTCTCAAATTAACTTCACCACATTAAAATACCTCAGCTGCTTTGCTATCACAACTATATGAGTATTTAACATAGAATCACAAACAAATAAATAGAAATAAAAGTTATACCACCATGCAGCATCTAATTCTCCAAAATCTCAGTCTCAGTCTCATATTGCCATATCATCATTTCCAGCCACGACACTTTCTTGCTTGAGTTAAACAAAAACTACATTTTTATTTCAGCTTAAAGTCTTTAAGTGAATCTTCAATTCAAACTGATGTTCAAAAATCACGAAGAGAGAAGTATTTATTAAGCTGGTAAAACTGCCATGCAACAGGAGACCATGATGCATGCATGAATCTCAAATCTCTCCTATTTTTTCTGTTCTCTTTTTCTCTCCTGGCAAAAACATAAGTTTATATTCATTACAATTCCCAGTGCCCCTTAGAGGGCTAAACAAAAAAACTGTTCCATAGGCTAGAAAAATTATATTTATATATAATATTGAATTGTATTGGTCTTAGCACATGCTCCAGCTCTGTCTCATTAACCCAGGGCATGACCTGTCTCCCCATTGTAAGTTACCAACTTAATATGCTTGTGCTGTACACATGACAAAAAAATATTCCTAAAATATATCTAGTACCTCGAGTGCAAATTAAATTCAAACTACTCCATTTGTTCTAACTGCTAAATTCTCACTTAATACTTATTACTAATAATATATTTAGTATAAATAGTTCACACTGAGTTGCTGATTTCCTAATCATTACAAAAATCAAATAATTATAAAAGCAAAGGAAAAGTTTCAAAATAAATGAGTTCTTTTTATCAAACACTTTTGCTCAAATATATTCATACTGAAAAATAACTTTAAAAAAAATTGTGTTTGTGTTTCAGATAGCAGTTTAAACACTCATCAGACATTCTCTGATATGCAGTGCTCCGGTGGGACCCCATAGCCTCACATTTGTGTTGGAGATGGAGGGCAGGAGATCTGATGGAAATAGATGGAAAAGGTCGCACCAGGTTGGTGCACACCTTCAATTGATCCCCCAGGCCCCCTCAGTCTGTGGATGAAAATTTAAAAATCAAGGGGGAGCGAGAGGAGGAGAATGAATAGAAGTTTTATGTCACCACTGGAGCTTGCATTGATCATTTTATCATCAGACATTCTCTGATCAGGAGTGCCTCAGTGTGACCCCACAGACTGTGGTGGTGATTACAATGACATTTTACATCACCACTGGATCATTTCATCATAAGACATTCTCTTATCTGTAGTGCACCAGTGAGACTGGCTCCCCTCGTGAGTATTTGGGGAGCACCAGTGGTGGTATTGGAGTTGGAAGTTGGTTGGTGCTTGCTCTGTGCTGGTGGCTGCTGTCTGTCACTGGTGTTGTTTGAGTTTTGTTGCATGCTCAGCAGTGGCGCAACTGTTGTTGAATTTTTAATATATATATATATTAACTGTGTGCCCTCTTTCTTGTGTCCATAGTGTTGAAAATATGCAGCTTCTAAGACTTGTAGTGAAACTTGATTGAAGAGGTAGATTTTCTGCCCTCAGGATGCCATTATAGTGGTCTTGTGCTGGCTGAGATGGAAGATTGTTGTTTTAAATTCTTATGTTTGGCCAGTGGTTTGAACTGACCTTGGCACCCATAGAGTGGTGGAGTTTAGAGGAGAATTTCTGCTGTCATGAGACTTGTATGGTGGTCATATTTTTGCCAACAGGCAAACGGCCAGTGGTTTCAGACTGGACTGATCTTCGCCCATGGGGTAGTGGCATGTAGAGGTGAACAGTTTCAGACATTTGCTGGACTACAGGCCTTTTTCCCCAAGAAGTTTGAGACTCTTGCAATACGTTTGCCCGAGCTGTAACTGTCCTCAGCTTTCCTATTATTGCATCAACAGTTCCCGTAGTGAATTTGTTGAAATTGCCATTGGCTTCTGTCCTGGCAGTTTGTTTGGTAGATGTGTAGTGTGTTTCATAAGTTTAGTATAGCCACCACAGGAAGTCTGTTGGGGGGGGGGTCTTTATAGATATCTTGTGTGCGGATTTTTGGTGACATTGAAGTTGTGTGATGTGTATTTTCCATCCAGGCCTATGAAGTTGTTTGTTTACATTGATCCATTTAGTTGGTCATCTTCTTTTCTTCTTGTTTGATTTTGTTTGAACTAGATTCGGTATGTTTGTGGGTCTTGTTGGCAATGATTTCTGAGGTTTGAGTCTCATTTTGTTATGGTCTCCAATTCTGCTGTTGGTGGTTGTGTTGAGTTGTTCTGTGTTACTTGCTCTGTCTGTGTTTCTGTCATTGTAGCTGTTATGTTTGTTTCAGTTTCTTGATCTGTTGTTTTCTGTCATTGAGCTGTCTTCACTGGGAGCTGTTTGTCAGATTTTGGTTTCTGTTCTGTGGTCTGCATCTTTGTTGTTTCAGGTTTAGTTTTCCATATTGTCTGTGTTTCTTGGTTGCTTGTAACCGAGTTGTCATACTGTGTGCTGGTTATTGTGTTCTCTGGTGGATCAATCTATGTTGTGGTTGAGGTTGTAGTTTGTGATTCTCCTGTCTGTACTTTTGCATCTGTAAATGTTGGTTCTTCTACTTCTGGAGTGTCATAGTCCAGTGGTTGCTGGTGTTAGTGGTAGTGTCATGACCACAAGGGGTGGGGATCTATAGCACTTTAATGTCACAAGTGGAGCCCATCAGGCGTTATCTGATCTGGAGTTCCCCACAATGAGACCCCACAGTCTCACATTGCATTCCGAGGTGGAGGGCATGAGGGCTTGTGGGAGGGGATGAATATTGATAACCTTATGTTGGAGAAAAAGTGGGTGGATGGGGGCTCACTAAATATAGATTAAACACGTATTTGTCTTCTCCTTTAATAATAGGTTTTCCCACTATAGAAATAGTGTGTGACAGTAAATGTTTGTCTTTAATGTTGTGGAAGGAAGAAATCTTTTACAGCGCCCGCATATCCGCTAAGTGAGAGAGATGAGTAGTGTTTGCTGGAGAATTATTAATAACATAAATTAAGATTCCTGTCACTTTTTATTAATAATAATAAAAACCATTAACTAGTTGGCGCTGGCATCACTCACCTTTAAAATGTTATTAGTGAATTGATGGCGGATTTTATTTGATAGCTTTTCACTGCTTCTTTTCAGCCCGGCAAACATCAAAACACTTTCTGTGAACATTGGATATGGAAACTTGGGAAACAGCTGTAAGGTCATTGTATTGACACTCGCTCAAAGACCAGTTGAAAACTTTCGACAAAAAAAATTATCTTTGTTGATGTCGATCCGTACAGAGAAGAAATATGTGAATTTATGACAATTTTGTGTTCTTATGATATGCGCTTGAGTGGTAAACAAGAAAGAAATGTGTGAATTTATGACAATTTTGTGTTCTTATGATATGCGCTTGAGTGGTAAACAAGAAAGAAATGTGTGAATTTATGACAATTTTGTGTTCTTATGATATGCGCTTGAGTGGTAAACAAGAAAGAAATATGTGAATTTATGACAATTTTGTGTTCTTATGATCTGCGCTTGAGTGGTAAACAAGAAAGAAATGTGTTAGCAGTTAACAATACACTGTGAATTAATCATAATTAGTGTTCACTCGACCAGAAATTCATTGACTTTCTGCGCATGCAAACAGTCCCATTTTCCTGTTGTGTTAAAGCGTTAGGTCTGTTTAATCATTGTTTTAACTTCGTCATCAAACTTTTTACCAAAATACTGCATAACCAAGCAGTTACCTTTGACACTAGATCTTACATCTGTAA